>CM072519.1:50648441-50845941 GCA_036898135.1 Oncomelania hupensis | reverse complement strand
TGTTTGTAATCTAACTGTCTGTTATACTAAGCTCAGTAGGAGCTAAAGCAGTCGATCACACGAATAAATGAAGTGATTTACCTTAAATAACGAGTTATGTTTTTAGGTGCGTGATGTGCAGATCTTGGTGTGTGTGGGCGTGGTGAGTGTAGGTCTCTGTAGCCGATGGAGAGCTTCGCCCAAAGCAACGGCAGGTCCAGGCGATGATGGAGGACCACACCCCCCAGCTGCAAAGGCAGAGGTCTCAGAACGGATGTACACACTGCACAGTGGTACAGCAGCGACACGTGGAAAATGTAGAATTATCCAGTGGTAGTGGCAGTAACAGAAGCAGAAGCAGTGGCAATGGAGAACTACCAGAAAATGGGATAACAGTGACGATGGTAGTAGTAATCCCACATAAATACGCACAGCCCAATCTGTAGACAAACACAGAGTCTCAACAGCTTGTCTACGAAACTTAAATACTACGTAACAGAATACGCCTTCTGCCGTCCGCCATCTTGACCTAGTTATACATGCATCTCAATAATGCAATACAACTCCTAATTCCATAATTTACATCTCTTCCATAAAACATAATTGTTTATATAAATATATATAGTTATTACAAGTGCACTTCCAGTCGCACAATCCCGATTCATCTCATCCTCATCACTATCTTCATCACACCTCTCCACGTTATAATACATCATCTCCCTTCCTTCACATTCATCACCTCTCTCTCTCTCTCTCTCTCTTTAACATGCATACTTCATTGTCACCCTTTGACCCCGTTTGGCAACAACATCAACAACATTTCCCGTTTACACATACAACAAGAAAATCATATGAAAATCATATAAAAAAATCAATAAATCACTATTTATCAAAATACCCCCCTTTCCCCCCTCATTCACCATCATTCAATCACGTACGCAGACTCGAAATGCATTAGCCACTAAGGAAATGAATTGTAGGTTTCACACTCACCTTTTTAGGTCCTCGGCTTGTGACACATGTACATACACAATACAAAACGGCACACCACAATAAAGCACCACACTTGTTAGTTGAGAGTATCAAGTTCGTTACTTGGCTATTGCTGTGCAATTACTGGAGCATCTCAGTATCGACGAAATACTGAACCTTGGATGGTGCCTAAGCATAGGCCACACGACCTTAGAAGACAGCCCTACACTTATTCTCCCTGAATATAATGGCGGCTAGAATTCTTCCATTAACAACTTTTGGTCATTCCTGTCCCTACGCGGGCACAGGACCTTGGGTGGTTCGAAGCAACGTAACCCTACCCTTCCAGAAGGACGTAATTCTAAGCTGACACACAGTCAAAAAGTCACTTCTGCCCAAAAGAATGACTGCTCGCAGAAAGCCCCACATTGACTCTGCCCACTAAAACACATACCAGCACACAGGACAACATCGAGTCGAGCTCAGTAACCCAGTTTCCTTACCTAATGCACTACGCTCTTTGCGTTAAACACGTGAAACCACGCATATTTTAATCTTCCATGCGCAATAATAGAAAACTGCCGATCTACTTATGTACACTGTATATCAGAGATGTGCAACTCTGCACGAAATATAGCCATCTCTAGCACGTGTTGAAAACTCGTGTCGTCACACCTTCCCCGTATCAAGGTAGTCGTAGCCATATGCCACTTCAAAGGGTGATGCTTACTATTTACTACACGGTGAGTTTTTGTATTTGGCATCCACTTGTCTAGCTCATGGCCGACAAAGTCTTTGAGAGTCCCGCGATGAACTGTGTGTTTGCTTGCAGAGGTTCACACTGCGTAGAGGAGACTACAGCCGAGTCTTACGTTTACTTCCACACCTGTTGAGGCGGAACATACGGCGTGCTCAGTCTCAGCTTTGCAGTGTGCGTTTAGATTCTTATACACTCACCCGAAAAAATGGTTGTTCATTGCGCTTCCTGGTGAGCATCCTTCAGTGCAGCGTGAGTTGGACAGTTAGCAGCAGCTGTCATGGTAACTCATACAACTGCTAATCGCGGTAAGAATGCGCGAAGTTGTTTTGTTTTTGTTTTGTTGTGTGTTTGTTTGTTTGTTTGTACCTGGTTCTTCTCTAAGACGTCCACCAAGATTTGCTCCAACATGTAAAGTTTGGGGTTGTAATCGCTCGCGTCTTGACACGCCTGTTTTAGGTCTGGTTCGCAACCTAAATCAACATCATCAACACAGACGTAGTTCATTTTTTTTAAAGAGCGTTAAATGATAATAAACTTGTTTTTCAGTAGAACAGATACAGACAAAGATTGCGTAATTAAATAATCATAAATAACTGTTAACTTCAATATAAAATACAAAGACTAATAAACCAATAGTAATAATATTGGATGCAGTTTATCTAAAATGTCACAAACAAAATTCGAAGAGGGAAAGGAAATCGAATATTAAGTTTGAAATGTTTAGATAGACAATATCAAATACGATTATTAAAGAGGGGGAGGGGGGGGGAGGAAAAACCGGATGAGTCTACCCAGATGAAAACTCTCGGTGAGCTGAATTTGAATAATACTGTTGACCAAGAGACTGACTTGTGAACATGTCTAGCAGCTCCTGCTCAATGGTGTGTGGTCCTGTGCGAGGCACCTGCTGCTTCCAGACCTGTAGCTGGTCCTTGATGAAGTCCAGCGCATACTGAGACTCGCAGTCCTCGTTTAGTATCAAAGCCCGGTGATATATCTGCACATAGTCCCAACAGAGCAGATAAATCTGCACCTAGACCAATCAGAACAGATACACCTGTACATAGACCAATCTGCTATTAAAGGTGCCACAAACTGAGACCAACGTTTACGAAATACCTGTTTTTGTGTGTGTGTATTTTTTCTTGATTTCCAGACTTAGCTGAGGCAGTGATGGAGATCACGTACAATCGTACGTGTTTCACGTACTGAGTTGGGAAATCACGTAACGAAAATATAATGAAAGGGTATAAACACGCACAAAGTCAGTGCCAAAGGGGTATGAAAACGTAAAGCTAAGTTGCTGGGAGGTATCATCAGGTACAACTATTTCGGCCGTGCGTACAGCTTTCGCTCGATTTGGATCGTGTGCCTGTGCGTCCTGCGCGACCGCCTACCACCCTCTCTCCCCCTCTATTCATTCTGTCGCTTCCGAGAAACAGCCAATCATATGCACGATAATATTCACTATTTTTTCTCGACGCTTTTGATTGGCTATATAAGACTGACAACAACCCAACATTAAACATGGCCGACAAGCAGCGATCTGAGGGGAACCGAAGAAAATGAAAAATAAAGCAGACAAAACTAATTGCTAAAAAAATTAAAACAAGATGAAGGAAAAGAAAAACATGCAAACTTTTTTGTCAGCCTTTGGCTTTGAGTGCTCGGTAAGAGAAGAAAAAGATGAGCCGCAACCGGGCCTGGCTGAACAAACTCAAACTGATGAAAAGACTTTCCACGCAAAGTGTTTATTACGTATGTTGGTGTACCCCCTAAAAAACTGAAAGGGGGTATAAAAAAAACCTTATGTTTGCAACGAGGGTATGAAAACCCCCACATGTTTTGGTTGAGGGTATAAATACCCCTAGCTTAAAAACTTTCTCCATCACTGTGAGGTAAAAAATTAGTATTATTTTAATTAAATGAAAAATATATGTGTGTGTGTTCGTTATTTTCTTGTGTGTGTGTCATTCTCTTCAATTATTGTTTTTCCTTCTTAATAATTATAATTATTATTTATTTTTGTTGTTAAAATACGTTTATGGAATTGTGTGTGTTTTGTTAAAATGTATTTATTTACAATTTTACAGCTATAATTATTTTCACATTTTGAAGGTCGCCGTTGATGTGTGTGTGTGGGTGTGTGTGGGTGTGGGTGTGTGTTTGTGTGTGTGTGGATAAAACAGACCAAACCTCAACTCGATGTGTATATTAATGGATGCGGGTGTCTCGAAGTATTTTTTTTAATTTATAGCCATCTTGTTCAGGGCTGACAAGCTATTAAAGTGTGTCTGGGATATTAACAACAATATTTTTTTTTACAATAGATAGTATACACACAGCATAGCTGAGACTCGCCGATGAACTCTCACAAGTATCAGCAGCTATTTAGCTCTTAAAGATGTTTTTGAAGGTTGTTGGTTCTTATAATGGCCGCCATCAGAGTCGAGTGTTTGCCTTTTTGAAGTTCGCAATATAACCGTTTCTTTGGGAGTCGATGGCCTGGCTTGCGAACTACATGCCCTGTTCAGCGAAGATGTGACTGTGCATCAGAATGAGGCAGATGCTAGCTTGGAATAAATGCGATAGACTAAACCACTAAGAAATTTTTGGGGAGCGCAGTTGGCTCTGCAATCGTGTATCCTACGGCGAAACAATTGAATGCGTTTACATTGCACATAGCCTCTACAAGTAGTAATTCGAGGCCGATTGATGACCTGCATGCCCAAACAAATAATAATAATAATAATAATAATAATAATAATAATAATAATAATAATAATAATAATAGTAATAATAATAATAATAATAATAATAATAATAATAATAATAATAATAATAATACTATGATCATAAGTCACAGTTGTTTCAGGGGTGTACACAGCGGCGTAAACATTTTACAAGACAAGACAAATTTATTCCAGAAAAGACCCGTTAGGGGCACATGGACATATATAAAATGGCTGACACAAACATGCAAAATAATTACATATATAACATTTTAAATTAGAAATTTTTTTGTACACAGAAAGGGGGGCAGAGGGGTGGAGTGGGAGAGAGGAGGGAGAATGAGTTTGAAAAAACATGTTTGGGGGTAGCAACTATAACAATAATTTCAATCCATACACATTAATAGCAAACTACTAAACTGTTTGTTACACACAACCCGCAAGTATCAGAACTAGATGAATTGTTAACATGGAATTAAATTGTTACAATTGTTTCAATATTAATTTCATTAAGCTTACAAGCTTTAATAATACTGACTTTCTGTTATAGATGACAACAACTCTTGACATTTAATGGGATTGGGACGTTTATAATAATATAATTTTAATAATTCTTTTCTTGAATTACAAACATGTGAAAGCAAAAATAAATAATGAAACTCATCACCAAGATCGTCACTATTACATTTCTGACATACATGCTAGTGTCTAGGAATGTTAAAATATCTGCCTCTCTGCACAGGCATTCTGTGATTAAGTGTCCTAAACTTTAGAACAGATATTGCCAGGTTTGTTGGTAGAATATGCAAATATTTTTCAAATTCAAAATGTACCTTCAACATTCGATAATTATAATATAATTTATTATTATTTATTTCCTCGAACCAACCTTGAATAAACTGATCATGCAGGTGTTGTTTAATTGTACACTTAAAAACTGAAGCAGAAGGCAAAATATTAGATAACCCCTAATTCAACCCCGAAATTACCAAGTCCTAGATTATTTAATTCTTTTCGCACGGATTTAATAATAATAATAATAATACAGTACATTTGTATCGCGCGGTACCTCGCAAACGGTAAGGAAAGCGAGCTCGCCGCGCTTGACAACACACGTGCAATCACACACACACACACACACACACACACACACACACACACACACACAAACCGAACACGTATACACTTATCAAATGGTTAAGTAATTACAGTAAAACATGGCCATGCAAGACAACAGATAATATGAATACCAAGAACCGAGCCGGTGCCGCCACCATCCATGAACAGATGACGTGACTTGGTAAAAGATTACATATGGGGATATAAAGGAAGGGGGAGTGAAAATTATTGAGTTTGCATGTTAAAAAAAGGTGGGTCTTTAATTGGCGCTTGAAGGAAGAAAGTGATGGAGCATGTCTGAGTTGCATCGGTAGTGAGTTCCAGGCAGTTGCAGCAGAGAAAGAGAAAGATCGTCCACCATAGGTCTTTGAGTGAACACGGGGGATAGAAAGCAGTCTTGTATCAGAAGAAGAGCGGAGTTGTCTTGCAGGAGAGTAGACAGAGAGAAGGTCAATAAAGTATGACGGGGCAGAACCAGTGAAGAATTTGAAAACAATAGTTGAGAGCTTGTACAAGATGCGAGCTCGAACAGGGAGCCAATGAAGAGATCGGAGTAGAGGGGTGGCATGGTCTCGTTTTTTAGCTTTAAGAACAAGGCGGGCGGCAGAGTTTTGGACTTTCTGAAGTTTTTCAAGAAGGTAGAGAGGGGAGCCAGAGAGGAGAGAGTTGCAGTAGTCAAGTTTAGATAGAACAAATGCACAGACAAGAGTGTTGGTTGTTTCGGTTGTAAGATATTGTCGGATGGAACTGATGCGGTGAATTTTGAAATAGGCAGAGCGGCATATGTTGGAAATGTGTTGGTCAAGTGACATGTCAGAAGAAAGAATGAAACCTAAGTTGCGGGCATGGTCAGAAAATGAAATGGATGAGGTTCCTACTGTGATGCTATTTCGTAAATCAGATTTGTCGGATTTCTTTTTGAGCAAGAGCGCTTCAGTTTTGTCATCATTGAGCTTTAGACGGTTTTCGGACATCCATTGTTTGACGTCAGTGATGCATGCCTGCATGGACTGGACGGAGGCGTGTGCCTGTGAAGAGCTGAAAGAGGTGTGGAGTTGTGTGTCGTCTGCAAATGACTGACTGTTGACAGAGTGAGAATAGATGAGATCAGAGAGAGGCTTAGAGTACAGAATGAAGATGACAGGACCGAGGACAGAACCTTGAGGGACACCAAAGGAGAGTGGGACAGACGAGGAAGAGTGTTCACCAATGAGGACAGACTGAGACCTGTGAGAGAGATAGGATTGAAACCAGGAGAGACAAGTTCCAGAGATTCCGTAGAGAGTGGAGAGTCTTTGAAGGAGAATGTTGTGGTCAATAGTGTCGAAAGCAGAAGATAGGTCTAAGAGAGTGAGGAGGGACACATCGCCCACATCCAGGCCACGCAGTATGTAATTTGTCACTTTGATGAGAGCGGTTTCTGTGCTATGGTTGGGGCGGTAAGCAGACTGTGGTGGAGGAAGGAGGTTGTGTTCAGTGAGTTAAGAAAAGAGTTGCTGAAGGACTACTTTTTTCCAAGACTTTAGAAAGAAAAGACAAGTTGGACACAGGTCTGTAGTTTTTGAGATTGTTCTGATCTAAAGATGGTTTCTCGAGCAAGGGTTTTACCACAGCAGATTTGAAAATAGAAGGGACGGTGCCAGATTGTAAGCTCGTGTTGATGATGGATGTGACAGTAGGAAGCAGGACATCTAGGCATTCACGGAGAAGGGGGGTGGGTAGGGGATCAAGATGGCAGCTTGTGGGTTTTGACTGCAAGATGATCTTTAAAAGGATCATGCTCAGAAATGTGACAAAATGCAGAAAAGGAACAACTGACCTCGTCACCAGACATGGATGGCGCCGGCACCTGATCGAACTCGGCACGGATGTTCGTCACTTTCTTAACAAAGTAGTCACAGAATACGTCCGGGAGTTGTGAGAGTGGGTACATGGATGGCAGTGGGGATGACTTAATGCGACCGCAGAGGCGGCCACAAACGTCAAACAACTGCCCGGTGCTCGAACTTTCGGCAATCTGGGAGCGGATAAAGACTGATTTGGCCTTATGAACAATGTTTGTAACAAGTCTCTTGGCGGCTGCGAAAATCTGTTTATGCACAGTAAGTCCTGTCTTTAGCCACTGCCGCTCAGCACGACGGCGCTGCTGCTTAGCGTACCGCAGTTGAACGCGAACGTCCGAATACCACGGCGCCGTTTTGTCTGCCTGAATGCGGCGGCGAGAGACGGGGCGTGAGAGTCCAGGGCTGAGCGCAGGGCAGCGTCCAACTGCTCCACCGTAACGTATACATAACGCTGAACAATTTGTTACTGTTATCAGGATGAACACGTTTATTCCAAAAATGTAACATTCCTTGCTTTGCCTGTAACTCCAACGGAATCTGCCCTTATTCACCAAAACTCATTTGAGAAGGGATAGACTTACCTAGCTTTAAGGTTTGCAGTTTAGTGACATTCATATGAGTGTATGTTAAGCAATAACATCGCAGCCCTTACACACAGCGGTTCCAAGCTAATCTGACGACTTGTAATCCCACTGCCTTATTACATAGAGGACACTAAATAGTTAGCTTGATACATACAGGAACCTCAAATAGGCCTCAATACATAGGCCTCATAGCTACTACTCACAGTGAGCATCTCGGCGCAGCAGTACAGGGTCTGGTAGACATCCTGCTCCTCGGCGAAAGCGTCAATGTAGTTCTCCAGCCGAAACACCCAACATGTGTATTGCGGCTTCCCTCTGTGCAGGTCTGGGGCTATCAGATGCACCCTCAGAAGTCTCTGCGTCTCATTGCTGCGGTGCGTTTGAGAATCTGAAACCCGTTCGGAACGTTCCGTCAGAATAAAAAAAAAAATCCTGCAGAGTTTATACTTTGCCAGTAGACAAATAATAATGATGATGATGGTTATGACGATGATGATGATGTTTGGCGACGACGACGACGACGATGATGATGATGATGATGATGATGATGATGATGATGATGATGATGATAATGAATGTAACCTACCAACTTGTTGCAAGATGATTCTCTCGATTTTCAGCATGATCCCTTCCACCACTCGTTTAAAGCCGTCTGTTTTGCGACTTGGGCACAGCAAAATCTCTGAAAGAATGAAATATACAGGCGTTGAAATTACATAATGTTGTCACACATTTGTTTATTACGTACATTCTATTAGAGTTAAGTCTATCAGTACAACTTATATTAATCTGATGAATAAAAATTAATACAACAACAGAGTTAAGTCTGACCCCCACTCATCCCTAGATCAAAATGTGAAAACAATGTATAATTTACTAAGAGATGTGACTATCATTTTGCTTATATATTTAGCTTATACATCTGTTTTGTCAGTGATATTTGTTAAATATGAATCTAAGCGTCGTGTACGAGAGTTCTCAGCCATTGCTTGATAATCGCTCCGAATTGGTATTTATGAACAAGTTACGTCATGTTTCTTTCATAGTAACAGATGTGAGAGTCGCATAATATGATCTGATCGATGTGATGATCAATGGTTTGCGCAGTCAGGGTCACTCCAACAAACGTAGGAACTCTACAAACACTTGAGAAGTGTGTCATCTCGGTGTGTGCTGATTGACTGCCATGTCCGAGCCTGCATGCGGATAATGTTAAAGATACAAAGTGACTTGTTTGTATGAAGAAAAAACACAAACAAAAAAACAAACAAAAACTATATAAAAAAATCGCAAACATAAAAATCGATCAACCATACCTATACCAACTTATCAACACACACACACACACACACACACAAACACACACACAAACATAAACATACCCTTACACATACACACATAAACACGCACATCCACGTATGCTAACCACTGTTGGGTTCTCCAACGTATCTCTCCAGCTCCTTCTTGTTGTTCTTGACGGTGCAGATCTTCTCCAGGTCCATCTGATAGCAAAGGTCCTTAATAAAGTTGACAGCGGGCTCTAAAGAGTTGGCGTTACCTATGCCGATGCTTGCAGTCATCGCGATGACCTGCATCCAACACAAAATTATTAGGATGAATATCATATAAGATGCTCAACAAAGCTATAGAATATAGAGTTGATCTTTGACCTTTGCGGTAGCGCAACTAGGGCCCTGGAGGCGTAACCTAGGTAATGTTTTCATGGAAGTTTGGTCAAAATCCTTTCATTGGGTCTTAATATATGGCGTCCAAAGGACCGACGGACAGACCTACAGGCCTACATTTGGCTCGTTCGGATTCCTCCCGACTATTTCAAAGTATTCCTAGATAAATACTAAACTAACAACATCTCCCCGCACACATAATACAATGGCAACGTTATGCACCTCTTTCGCTTTCTAAAATAAAAAAAAAATATTGAATTGACTTGTTGTATTACCTGAGGTAGGACCAGACTGCTTTCATCTTCCGCTTTGCTCTTGTATTTGGCTTCCATATACATGGACATGATCACTGCGTACGGGTGTTTTCCTGTGCGGATGTGGTGACATTCGTCCACGACAATCAATGAGAAGTCTGTGATTTTGACGTCACCTCTCTGAACGGCCTCTACCAGGCATTGGGGCGTCATTACAAACACTTTGTACCTGCACAGGTCAAACGGTTTCGACGGATTGTAAGTTTTACAATACTCGAATATAAACTGCTGATCTATTGCATCTGGGAGTTCTGCTGCTGGTGACTTCCTATGATGTAAAAAATATATTTATGAAAAAAAACAAAAAAACCTCTGAAGCACTCTTTTCCTACTCCTTTGGATGAGAGCGAGCCTACAAACCGAAGCCCAGCACGCACGCATTCCATCGCACGGACTTTAAAGATCCTGATGCTCATGTCCTAGACGGGTGAGTGCCAGCTACACAAAAAAAAACACTCAGCACGCACTGAATCCTTTCTCCCCATTCCCGGTAGCTCAGTGGTCAGGGCGTCAGACCATGCGCCCAAAGGTTGCAAGTGGGCGCCTCGGACGGCTTGAGTTAGATCCTGTATTGGCCAGCGCCTTGAGCATCTCTTTAGCCTGGAAAAAGCGCTATATCAGAGCGATTAAATAAATAAAATAAAGTAAGGTTATTATTATTATTATTATTATTATTATTATTATTATTATTATTATTATTATTATTATTATTATTATTTCTTTCTTCATTGCTTAGTTATTTCATAATGTAATGTCTTTTATGTCGTTTTGTTTTATGTTATTATTTGTTTTATTATTTGTTGCTAGATAGTAATGCCTCCAAAGGTTTAAAATTAATAACATAAAATAAAATGTATTTAAGTATTTATCTATGTGTATCACTGTAAGCAGAACTCTTTATATTCTTATTACATAATGATTACAAGTAATGAGCAATTATCTATTCTTTTCTTTTATAATTAGTATTAATATTGTTGTTGTTATTTTTGTTGTTGTTGTTATTGTTATTATTATTATTATTATTATTATTATTATTATTATTATTATTATTATTATTATTATTATTATGAATTTAAGTAAGGTTGCTGTGGAAATTAACCTTGTTTTGTTCTTGTTGGAATTGGTCATTAAAAGAAAATGCAAAAAAAAAATAAAAAAAAAATAAATAAAGTAAGGGAAACTACTTACAAGTACAGAAGCTCATTGAATGGGGACGAGCAGCTTCTAGAACGTCCACAGCGGAAATAGCTGGTCTTGGGAAAATACCTGCGGAACCGTAAGAACTGCTGTTCCGCAAGTTTCACTTTGGGGGCCAAAAAGATCACCCGGCCGTTTTCTCCGGCCTTGGCCAGATGTTCCTGTAAAGCACAGGGATATGGTGCATGTATAATAAAAACACAACAATCACTAAAAGCTCAAACGTCGCTCTCCGTAAGGCGTTGTTCAAAATTCAGACATATACAACCAATAATGAATTTAAGGCATAGAGCATCGTTGTTGCTTGTATCAATGTCCACTTCAAAGAGAATACATGAATGACTGAGTGAGAACGTACATTAGGCGCAAAAATATTTCCCACAGAAAAAGCACGATCACAGGACTAAGGAAAAAAAGAGCTATGCTCGGGGTGCTTTCTTACCTGCACATACTTGATAACGATGAAGGTTTTTCCTGTGCCTGTAGGAAGGATAATGGCGACGTTCTTGCCCTCTCTGACCCACCACAGTATCTCGTCCTGGTAGCCACGAAGCTTCACCTCCGCCGCCATTCCCTTTAGCTCTTCCTCGTTCGGAGCAGCTTGAGTCTGCAGTAAATAAGACGCCCGCTCGTAAACAACGGGTTGTATTATTTCTTTTTTCTCTTTTTTATTCTCTCTCTCTCTCTCTCTCTCTCTCTCTCTCTCTCTCTCTCTCTCTCTCTCTCTCTCACTCTGTCTTTCTCCCATTTTTAGGTCAGAAAATGGTAGCTATTTCTTTCTTTTTTCCATATTGTGGTTATGTTGTTCCCCCCAACTTCCAACCTCCCTTATAATTTTTATCTTTATAACGTGCTGCAGCATTAATCGAGGTGTTGGCTTATTCCTGGCTCGTTCACTTGGCAATATAGATTTTGCATTCTTGAGCTGCTACTTTTGCTCTGAAATATTACTTCTGCGGCCGGCTATATGTTAACAGCAATGTTTCCATAATGGTCACTGAATCTGGAGTTTCCTTCTGTTTATGTGTTCGACTCGCATTGTCTTGATCCATGGCATACAGAACCTGATTAATGAAGTCACGCGTGGATTGATAAACTTAATATAAGAGACCTGGGAACCAAAGAGCTTATGATAGAAAGAGGGCAAACTTCGTACAGAACCGCGAGACGAAATGTACGAGTTATGCTCCCTTGTCGACATGCTGAAAATGGCTCGTGGCAGAAAGTCAAAAGGGGACCGAGTGAAACAGGGCGGTGACTTTTGCACAGCTATCAATTGCCATAATGCCAGATACAAGAAAAGTTGTGTTGGCAAGTCCTTTTTCAAATTTCTAAGAGACAAAGAAAGGTAAATTGCAATTGAAAAACTTCATTTGTTTGTGTTTATGTAGGCCTAAACTAAGACCGCTGCAGTGTTGTTAGTGTTAAAACAATCGGAGAGCGGCTTGAATGATTCATGTTATACCTATGTGCTAAATCCAAAACAGTTTGCTTGCTGACAGTTTACGTTCAACAGGTCGCTCACTGTTTACGTTATTGCTAGGTTGTTTGACTATATTTCTGCTTATATTTCAAAAGTAGATGTCAGATTGGCAGTTTGGCTTCGTCAAACGGCTTATGTTAACAAGTTAAATTAGACTAAGTCTGTTTTCTCCTCGTGATCAAATACTGTGCAAAATAACCCCTTACCTAGGCACAAAAATGGTCCTTGATCTGTTGTAATCCCTTTTCATTTGAGAGTAAACGAGAAAAAAAATGTAATGTAGAAACTCAGTCCTTGTTCTGATCTGTGAATTTCTGCGCATTAGATCTATATTGCTTGGAATGTTGTAGTCTAGCCAGTAGGTTCAGATTGTTCTGTCTGATTAAATAATTATTTTCCATGAAGTGACTGATGTTATTAAGCCAGTGATGTGGGAGGTGAGAGGGTTGGGGGGTAGGGGGACACCTGATATAAATGAAATTCACACTATTAGTGAAACATTTTGTTATTGTGCTTTATTGTGATTAATTGATTGAATGACAGAGCTCTCTCTCTCTCTCTCTCTCTCTCTCTCTCTCTCTCTCTCTCTCTCTCTCTCTCTCTCTCTCTGTGTCAAGATTACGGATTTAAAGTTTCGGATAAATGAAACAGTCTGTCATGCATATTTTAATTTTAAAATATCTGTCGTTGATTAAAAAATAATAAATTCCAGGGCAGAAAACGAACCTATGACATACACACATAAGCAGCATAAAAGCACCTAATAAATGTCAATAAGTAAACGTAAACAAACACACAAAAAAAGACAGCAGTAGCGGAATGTTAATAATAATGATGGTTAAAAGTTTGGTTTTCGCAAACGTTGCCATAAAAATGTTCTTTTGCAATGGCATAGGCTCAATAAGTTACCACGCACAGATCATTCATATAGCAGATGGTGAAATATAGCCAGCCCGAGCAAAGGGAAATAATCCGTGAGAGCGTCTCGCATTTTTGTATAGGACATAATGGAAGTTCCCTCTCTTTCCGTAATAAGCTCTTTGTGGGAACTAAAATCAGAGAGGACCCCTGGTTTAAACGGAGCAATCGCTCTTATTCATGACAATTTGCTTAGAACCACGCCATTTTTTTTGTGTGTAAAATTTACGTCCCCGGACACATTAAGCGTATAGGGGACGGGTGAACCACCACTTCACTAACAAAACGCCATGCGTCAGATCGCAGATTTTATTTGTCCAAAATGTGTAAACATAAACTGGCCAACAACAGCAACAATAACCATAACAACAACAACAAATCGCAAGCTGGACTTGCAGGACCACTTTTAATCAACTTTCCTTCCTGGCAAAGATTGTATTTCTTACTAAAAAAAATATAAAAAAATAAATTAAATACTCATAACTTTCGATTTTAAAAGCCCAAATGGTCGGTTTTATTAAAAACCTTTTTCAAGTGTACAATACCGGCTAAGTATAGAAACACAAGACAGCAATCACTGTAACGTTTATAACAATATAACATGAACTAAATATCAATTATAATCATGACTAATAAATCATTTATGTTACAATCATCAAAGACGTAATCTTACTCAGATTTAATACTGAACAATCTTTGAAATAACAACAACTTGGCGTCAATAGTTTTTGCGAAAGTAGGCCCTCTTTGATGCACAGGAACACGTACTCCCATGGTGAGCAGAGTCTCATATATTGGTTGTAGTTTTAAGTTGTAGTATTAACGGTATAAACTCCCCTCACATTCCAATAAAGGGAGGGGCCTGTGAATGATTCTACGCACTCTAACAATTGTATCGACCAGCGCCTTGAGCAGCTCTTGAGCTGGAAAAGCGCTATATAAAAGTGATTAAATAAATTAATAAATACAATTAATGAAAGACTGCTGCTGTATTTTGAAACATACTTTAAAAAAAAAAAGTCAATTTCCTCGAAACCTGAACATTTTGAGAGAGAAAACAAGAACAAGTCTTGCGCGAACAGCAAAGGTTATCGTTCAGCGAACTATTTATATATAACCTTACTGGGTCGATGAGCAGGTCTGCGACAAACGCGGGTTCTTTTCCTTTCACGTGAGCATTATTCTCAATGGACAGAGTGTCGGAGGAACACGTCACAACAGAACTGCTGTCGTCGTTGCTCACAGCCCCAGCAACATAACCATCATCGTCACCGTCGTCGTCGGCATCACCTGAAGTGGTAACAGTCATCAACAGGATTATCGTTGTCATCTGCATCCACATCAGTAACAAGCAGCGTCGATGACTATCATCATCATCATTAGCAACTATATTGTCGTCGTCATCACCATCATCATCATCATCATCAGCAGCAGCAGCAACAGCAGGAGCAGCGTTGACTAACCACATCATGATCATGATCATCATCATGATCATCATGATCATCATCATCATCATCATCATCATCATCATCATCATCATCATCTCCATCATCATCATCATCATCAAACTTGGATATTGCATCAAGTCTTGGTCAGCATATTTGCATAGTAGTAAGAGTGGCATTGGAGAAAGTTATGGACTTTGAATGGTGATGTGCTGCTGCAGAACCTCTTCATCTTTACATTACTACAATTGCTCTGTCCTACACCTTATTAAAGGTGGGGATCACAAGCGTTTGTATCTGAAAACGCCAGCGCCTATGCCTGTGACGCGTCTCCCTTGTGTTATCTAATCCCCAAAGGGAGACGCGTCACAGGCATAGGCGCTAGCGTGTCCAGATACGAGCGCCTGTGGTTGGGATCCCTCGCGTTACATTTAAAAACCAGTTGTTTTCCTTCCGCACTTTAGTTTTTTCAAAGTCTTGATCAGCAGAGGGAAAAACAATGTTGTGTTTATATCCAAGATGCTATCTTTTTTTCTTGTTCTTTTTTTTTGTTGTAGTTTAACTTTTTTTTTTTTTTTTTTTGGGGGGGGGGAATAATTTTTTACAAACTTTTTTGTATTTTTTGTATTTATTTTTATTAATAGTGTTTTTTTTAAATATGTTTTTAATATATAAGGTGCTATCAATAAAGTCCAGCCTCACGTGTTTTTTTAGGATAGACAACTGTATCGCTTGCGTCCTACACAAACGTTTTGTCTCCCTTGTTCCACTCGCCAACAGTCTCTTTCATGGTTGGTCATTGAGCTTAATGCTCATAGATTTACTTAGAAGTCATGAATTATTCAATTTCTTTTAAATAACTTCCAACAATTAGGCTAGCAATTTTCATTTTATTCTTTGTACCTAATCTAATTAAGCATTATTAGTTTCAATAAATATGTTATTTATTTCTTTATTTATTATTGGAGGGAAAGGAGGGAGGGGGGGGGGGGAATTATTTATTGATTTGTTTTAATTTTGATTGATTATTTTATCATTTTTCTTTTAGTTTGTTTATGAGGAGTGGGGGAGAGGGTAAGGGCCTGGAGGCCTAACTTCAACTTTCTGTAAGACGCAAAATTTTATTTATAAGTACTTCGTTCTTCGCCGGTAAAGTTGATAGCTTTTTTTTTTGTTTGTTTGTGTTGTTCTGTAATGTCAACTAATTGTTACAAGGGAATGTATGTTGTTAAAGGTGTATGTGTATGTCAGTAGAAGGATGATCTCTATAGTTTGATTAATGAATTAATTAATTAATTTGGAAAATATCTATGATGTGCGCATGGTAGATTTTGTAAATTATTAATGTTACATCAGATCAGACAGAACAACTTATGTTAATCTGATGAATAAAAATTGATGCAACAAAAAAAAGACACTTTCGCAGATAACCTTGTTCAAAACCACCAACACTGGGCCCCTAGATTTTAGAACTTCTAATTGGAAATGAATTCTCTTTCAAAAGTTGCCTCCCATTTTCGTTGTCAGTACAGTTATCAGTACAACTTATGTTAATCTGATGAATAAAATTTGATACAACAACAACAACAATTTCGTTGTCAACCAACCAAATTGAGGATACTTTTTTCGAATGATGATGTTTTTTTACTCCTTTTTCTGAGGACTTCAATCGGGCGTCCTTCTATTGCTGCGGACAATCACAATCAGTCCATTGATTTTCACCAAGCCAAGCTGATATATTGACGAGTTGAGAACACAGCGAAATTGCCATCTGTATCTATGGCACAAATCTACACACGCAAACCATTGACAGCAAAGAAACAAAAGGTGGGGGGAGGGGGTGGGAGGAGGGGGTTAGGGGTAGCTCTTTCCTATCATTCCCTCATTCCATTATATTCAAACTCCTATCGATAAACTCCAATCACATCGTTTCGGAGAGAAACACTTTTATCACGTGTTTTCTGTACAAATCTGGTGTCTGCACTGGAAAAAACAACAACAACGGTAGTCACTACCTGTGGAAAGGGACTGTCGGTAGTTGTAGATTTCCATCCCTTCGCCGAAGTCATTCGACACTTCACAGGTCTGTATGAACTGGGCTGTAGCCAACACCCTGCTTTCTTGGCTTAAGTCGTTGGGGACGTTTAGACTGTCTAGGGTGTCCTCGAACGCATCGTCATTGTCGTCGTCGCCAAGCCTCCGTATCAACGTTCTTCCACTTCCAACGCTGTCTACGGACTCAGCCACTTCACTGACGTTATCGTCTTTAAAAAGGAAAACAACAACAACAACAACAACAACAACAAGGAAAGCCCAGGCATATAATACCCATCTCCCACCAAACCCGCCAAATACACACACACACACACACACACACACACACACCCACACACACACACACACACACATTTAAAAGTAATTCAAGGAAGCAAATTGGGTGAGTCATTATATGATTGACTTTGATTCAATTATTAAAATAGCTAGGAAATGTAACATGTTTTTAAAAAAAAGTTCTTATAAAGCGCACTTGCGAGCTCCAGAGAGCTTCTCATGGATCTGGCCATAGCCAACATCAGTCGGTGCCAGGCAGGGACAAACGAATTGAACAGTCAGCGTACGACACACAGACTGAGGTATACACAGAGAGAGCGAGAGAGAGAGAGAGAGAGAGAGAGAGAGAGAGAGAGAGAGAGAGAGAGAGAGAGAGAGAGAGAGAGAGAGAGAGAGTCTTCTTATACTTTCTTCTTCGAGGCTGCGTCCAAGCTTGCCGTAAGCGAGATGATCTGTGGACATAATAATAATAATAATAATAATAATAATAATAATAATAATAATAATAATAATAATAATAATAATAATAATAATAATAATAATAATGATGATAATGATAATAGTAGCAGTAGTATGACGACAGCGAAGTGGAGGATTTTTATAAAAATCTACAGGCGGTCCTTGACCAAGTGCCGAAGAAGGACATAGTCATAGTGCAAGGCGACTGGAATGCCAAGGTTGGCCAAGATGCGCACCACAACTGGGGAGACACATGTGGACCCCACTGCCACAACGAGACAAATGACAGGGGTCTGAGACTCTTGGAGTTTGCCAGATACAACAATCTGGTACTGGCAAACACGCTTGGTCTCCACAAAAACTCCAGACGATGGACATGGCACAGTCCCGACGGGGAGCATCACAACCAAATAGACTACATCATGGTCAAGAAACGCTTCAGATCAAGCATCAACATTGGCAGGACACGCACTTTTCCAGGAGCAGACATCGGAAGTGACCACGATCTCGTGATGATGTCTTTCCGGCTCCACTTGAAGAGAGTAAATACAGCAAAGTGCACTAGACTGAAGTTCGACCTGGACAAACTGCAAGACCCGGAGGTGGCAGAACTATTTCAGGCCACAATTGGAGGGAAATTTGCACCACTGCTCATTTTGGGGGCTGGTGAAGTAGATGTCAACACCATGACCACCACCTTCAACTCAGTTGTGACAGATGCCGCCACTGAGATCCTTGGCAAGCACCGACCAAAGAAGAAGCCGTGGATCACACCTGAACTTTTGGATCTGTGTGATAAACGAAGAGAGATAAAAAAAGAAAAAGAACACCTCACAGGGAGCTGACGTCTACCGAAAAATCAAAAATGACATCCGAAAAGGCATGCGTACAGCAAAGGAGAACTGGATAGAAGATCAATGCCAAGAAATAGAGAACAGTTTGAACAAGAACAACAGCAAGAAGGCCTACCAGACTGTGAAGCGGCTGACAAGTGTCAAACAGCCAAAAGTTTCCACGATCCAAAGCAAGTCTGGCATATGCCTTACAGAAGAACAAGAAGTCTTGGACAGATGGACAGAGTACTGCTCTGACCTTTACAACCATACACCAAATGGAGACCCATCAGTTCTAACATGTCCCGAGAACAGAGAAGAAGAAGAAATCCTCCCAATTCTCCGGGAAGAAGTTGAGGCAGCAGTGCAATCGCTAAAGAAAGGGAAGTCAGCAGGAGTGGACAACATACCCGCGGAATTGCTACAAGCAGGAGGAGAAGCGATGATTGATGCCTTCACCATTATCTGTAACAAGATCTGGCAGAGTGGGGAGTGGCCTATACCATGGACCCAGTCGCTTGTCATCACTCTTCCCAAAAAAGGTAACCTTCAGGAATGTGAAAATTACCGCACCATCAGCCTCATCAGCCATCCCAGCAAGGTCCTCCTGAAAATAATACTCAACAGGTTCAAACCCCAAGCTGAACAAATCATAGCTGAAGAACAAGCAGGATTCAGGGCAGGGCGAAGTACCACTGAGCAGATTTTCAACCTCAGAATAATCTGTGAGAAATATCTACAGCACCAACGACATCTATATCATGTGTTCATAGACTTCAAAAAGGCGTTTGACCGAGTCTGGCATGCAGCTCTATGGGCAACAATGAAAGTGTACAACATCAGCCCTAAAATTATTGAAGTCATCAAAAGCCTGTATGACAAGGCTACCAGTGCAGTCCTCCACAACAGCGTCATCGGGAACTGGTTCAGAACAACAATCGGTGTGCGTCAAGGATGCCTACTCTCTCCAACACTCTTCAACATCTTCCTAGAGCGCATCATGTCAGATGATCTTGCAGATCATGAAGGCACAGTCAGCATAGGGGGTAGAGCAATCTCCAATCTTCGTTTTGCGGATGACATTGATGGATTGGCTGGAGAGGAACAAGAACGTGAACAGCTGGTACAGAGGCTTGACACCACCTCCAGAGCTTATGGAATGGAAATAAGTGCAGAGAAGACCAAAATGATGACCAACAACACCAATGGCATCAACACGGACATCAAAGTCCAAGACCAATCCCTCAACACAGTGCATAGCTTCAAATATTTAGGAGCCATTGTATCAGACAATGGGTCCCGACAGGAAGTCCTCTCCAGGATCGCACAAACAACTGCTGCCATGACAAGGTTGAAGCCCATTTGGAAAGACAGGACCATCAGTCTACATTCCAAAGTAAGACTGCTGCGCTTCCTTGTCATCTCCATCTTGGTGTAGAGGAAAACTATTCTAAGTGACATTTTGACCGAAATTGAGTTTTTCCCATGGCTTAAACAGCCATAGAGGGGGGCAACTTCTGTTAAAATATCAGAACTGTAGCTTAAAAAATGATAGAGTTATAACCCTTGAAAAAAATATTCTATCTTTGTCGTCAGAAAATGTTTGGTGGAAAAGTATTATATATGGCAGTTAGAGTAGTTTTCCTCTCAAATATTTTCTAATATTATTAGAAAGGGAGGAAGACTATTCTAACTGTGTAAGTTAGAATAGATTTCCTCTCGAAATGTGTCTTTGAAAACGAAGTAAACTATTCTAACTACCTCTTAGAATACCTTTCCTCTCAAAATGGTTTCTTCAAAAATGAAGAAACTATTCTAAGAGTCGGTTAATATACTTTTCCTCTCAAACATTTCTTCCAAAACCCCAAAAATATATTTTAAGTACCGCTTAGAATAATTTTCCTCCCAAACGTCTTTGCTATGAGAACAAGGAAAGTGGCAGTTAGAATACTTTACATCTGAGTGGATTTTTCCATTAGGAGTCCTGCGTGAGAAGCGTGCTCAATATTTTCAGCAATTTTAGTATGAACACTCACAGGGTGTACTTTCTGCTCTGTAGCAGAGCTTGTGTGTGTGTTTCTAACAATGTTGTGGCGATTCTAGCCCAAGACAATATTGATAAGGTGAGTTTACATTTTACACAGACGTGTGTCGGTTTGGGTATGTGTATCTTTATATGCATGGGGATGGTGAGAAAGAAATGACAGAGACGACACACTATTTAGTATGCCACCAAAATGTCATTAGGCTAGCCTATGCCGTAATGCTAAAGAATAGTAATAGCAGCGTGTTGCTGTTTGCAAATAACCTAGATCTATGCTGCTTTATTTTCAGATGTTTGTTCGCTTGCTTGTTTCTTTCTTTCTTGCTTGCTTGTTGTTTTTGTCTGATGTCATCATCATCAACAACAAGCAAGCAAGAAAGAAAGAAACAAGTCTGCATCAGCCGTTGGAAAGTGGCGGGGGCCGAGATGAGACCCATTGGCATCCGGGTGTACTCATAGAGGCCCATAGGAGTGACGAAGGCTGTTTTGTGTTGATCTCGGGGGTCCATGGCGATTTGGTGATATTCACTGGCCAGGTCCAACGTGGAGAAGTATTGGGCCCCAACCAGCGCGTCAAAGGACTCCTGAATGCGAGGAAGCGGATACGCATCACCAACCGTCTTGGCGTTTAGGCAGCGATAGTCTACACATAGCCGCACGGTCCCATCTTTCTTTCGCACAACGACGATTGGTGCCGCGTATGGACTGTGGCTCTCGACGATTTTGGTCTTCTCCAGGAGTCCTCTGATGTGGTCTTGGATTTCCTTCAGCTGGTGAGGTGGGATGCGCCTGTAGGGTTGGGCGACGGGCACTTCGTCTCTCGTCCGCAGTTGATGTTGGACGATGTCCGTGTAGCCCAAATTCAACTCGTTTTGTACAAAGGCTTCTCTGTTCTTGTCCAGGACTTGTTGAAGAAGTTCCCACTGTCTGGTTGTGCCATCGAACGTGGGGCAGGGAATGGTGTTCTTGGTGGTCTGTCCTGATGGTGTTCCGATGGTGACCACCAGTTCATTTACAGTGGCGGTGAATGCCACCTCGTACTTTCCTTGGACATCCTCTACTGTCTGCAGTGACGCCAGTGGAGTCCGGGCTGGAAGGATGACGTCCACCTCTGAGAGATTGGCCACTCACACGTATCGCTGTGAAGCGTCATCGCTGACGAGGGTCGGAACGATCAGCAGACCTCCAGGCAGGGGTTGTGTTAAAGGTGACGCCAGTAGCTGTGGCGTAGGCCGCTGCGTTGAGGTCACTCGCACAGTGGCCATGGCGAAGGGTGGGACCACTGTTTGTACTGCTGTCTTGGCGATGCCTTGGACCAAGGTGTTGTCATGTCGCACTTCTTGGATGGACGCAAACAGGCCTTGAGGTAAGCTGGTCGGACTGGCTGTCATCCACTCTCCCAGGACGTTCATCCCGACCAACAACGGCAGGCGCTTCTTACGTTCCCTCATGACCGGTTCCGTGGGCTCCCTGACGACCAGGATGGGAATACCAGAAAACAAAGGTCCTGTCCAACTGCAGCTCGGCGACCAGGATACCGAAGTAGGGTACCTCTGCGCCGTTTACTGCCCGCAGCTTGAGGTGGGACGACTGAAGGAAAGCGTCACCAAGATTCTCGGTGACCCAGGTCTGCGTCACAGTCGTTACCTCGCTGCCCGTGTCGAGGAGAGCTTGCACAGCTCGGCCATTGATGCGTGCGGTTGTCGTGGGGCATTCGCCAATCAGCCTTTTACTGCCCTTGCCCCCCCCCCCCCTCCTCCCGTTTCGACAACGGGGCTAGCAGTTTCCCTGCTGCCCTCGTGGTGATTGTTGTCCTCGTGGTGGTTGGACGTGGGGTTGTCTTTGAGGACAGCTCCTCTGGAGGTGGCCCCTTTGGCCGCAAACCCAGCAGACGGCAGTTCTGGTGTCACGTTGAGGAGCCGACTGTGGACGTTGCTTTAGCTGCTGCAGCTGCTCCTTCAGCTCCGCTAGTTGACTCTGTAGAGCCGCCATTCCTTGGGGGTCTGGCTCCGGCGTTGCTGTCTGTTGTTGGGTTGTCACGCTGTCGCCGTCACGGTCCTCCTCCTTCAGCCAACACTCGGCTTCCACTCTGGCCCGCAGGTAGGAGACATCCTCTCCCCTAATAATGCGGCGGAGCTCCCGTCGAAGGTCTTGTGATTTGAGCCACTCAACGAATTTATCACGCAGCATTTTGTCAGGGATGCTGCCAACCTTTCTTGTATTGGACCGCAGGGCCAGCTGCTAAAGTTGTTGGCCGTACTGCAGCACGGTCTCTCCTGCTCCCTGCTGCCGGCTGTGGAACCTGCTTAAAGTGCTGGTGACTCCCCTCTGTTCGGCGAACGTCTCCTCCAGGACACCCAGGGCCTCCTCTGCCGTTTTCACGTCTGCCCGCTGGATGATCTCCTGTCGGGCACAGCCGCGGAGCGATTGAAGCAGCCACTCCATAGCTGTACCCCCATCCAGCTGGCAGTGGCCCAGGATTCGCCGTGCCCCTGTGTGAAGTCCTCGACCTCATCGCCATCCCCCGTGAAGGTTGGAAGTTTGGGGGGTGGCATCATCCACAACTTCTGCATGGTCGAAGAGGGTGCGTGGGTGGAAGAAATGTCATCTTGCGCCGTCTCTGATGTCCTCTCACACGTTGTCATTATTTTATTAGTGCACTAATAAAATACATGAGTAGTAGTGGTACAAGAGTAGTACATAACGACTTATGTCTAACATGATTTTAGTTATTTTATGTTAATGGTACTTTGGAAAATGAAGATAAGGTTACGGTTTTGTATTTGGTTTGAATAAAATTGTGAACTCGTTTTTAAGGATGAATATACAGTGTTGCTTTCTCGTTCTTTTGTTTGTTACAGAAAACTATTGTAAGTGTATCATGTGTAAGTTGTTTTTTGTGGTTTTTTTCCCCTCAGTTTTCATAATTTTTCGAGAGGAAAAGTATGCTATTTGACTCTTACAATAATTTTCTTTTCTTTACTTTTCTCAGCAATGGAGGAAAACTATTCTTTCTGACACATAAAATAGTTTTCCATTAAATTTTCAACATTTTCAATGGAAAACTATTCTATGTGGCAGATAGAGTAGTTTTACTCATACTATTTTACAGAAGGAAAATATTCTAAGTGGCATTTTGTTTATTTTAACAAGATAGGAAAAGATTTTTGAGAAAAGTATTGTCAAAAACAGACCACGATCCTTTTATCTCCTACATATATGGGTTTCAGACCATAAAATTACTTTTTATTGAAATAGAAAGATTTTTTGCTTCTCCTGTAAAATTCCAAAAAAGTCACTTAGAATAGTTTTCTCTAGACCCGCGCTATATGCTTGCGAAGCATGGACCCTCAATGCAGATCTCCAACGAAGAATACAAAGCATGGAGATGAGGTGCTACAGAAGACTTCTGAGCATTTCCTATACCCAACACATCACCAACGACGAAGTCCGACAGACCATCACACAAGCCATTGGACAACACGATGACCTGCTCACAGTGGTGAAAAAACGGAAACTCCGATGGTATGGCCATGTCACCAGATCATCAGGCCTTGCAAAGACTATTCTGCAAGGCACAGTGCAAGGAGGTAGAAGAAGAGGCAGACCGAAAAAGAGGTGGGAGGACAACATTCGAGAATGGACTGGTTTGACACTGAGTGAAGCCATCAGGGCTGCTGAGGACAGAGAAAGATGGAGTATGCTGGTTAAACGATCATCTGTGGTGCCCCTACGACCTCCGGGTTACGGGACAGGATAGGATAGGATACTACTACTACTACTACTACTACTACTGCTACTACTACTGCTACTACTACTACTACTACTACTACTAGTGGTTAAACATGAAAGGCAATTAAAAGCAATCAGATGCAAATATACATCAAACATTTCTTGTCATAAACTATTTAGTAGTTCGTTAGAACCTATATATCAGCATTGATTATCTATACCCCATTACCGCATCCCTTGTCGCAAATGAACAATCCAACAAAATAGTATATGTAAGATCGCTGCAAGTTTCAGCTTTAAATTCTTTCAACATTCACAGTGAGTGTTGCTCTACTGAGAAAATAAGCTAAAAACAAACAAATAAAAAATATTTCGAAAGTAGTACTACTTTTTAAAAAAAATTAATAAATTCTGTAGCTATTCACCATTCTTGAGTTAAAATTAGCATCTACCAAAGCCGGAAAGGGACAGAACTCGTTAAAAAAAATGCTCGGTAATGTTTTTCATCCTAGGTTAATAAAACCGACCCTACCCTACCCCAGACTTCAAAGACGCACTCTTCAATTCACGTGGTTCATTCAGAAAAAGGATGAAAGGCCATGCGTCTATGGTATTGATGTACTGTTAAAACGTGGGAAATCACTCCCTGTCAGAACCGAACTTGAAATTCAAACTTTAGCGGTTGGTTTGAGCAAGGTAAACTCACTGTATCATTGTTTAATGTGATAACAATGCGAATTTTAGAGTAAACCCGTTTTCGCCAAACGTAAACAACGCCTTCGAATTTGGGCCTTTTAAGAAAAGAAAAGTAAAAGGAAAAAAAAAAGCTCGTCTTCACCCAAAGCTCTGCACCAAGTTTCCACGGACATGACAGACATGGGAATTTTGTCTGAGAACCCCTGCGCACCTCCACACCTCTGAATGACGTCCACCAAAGCCAACAGCCAGTCGGGTCCGTCTGCGTCACCTGAGTCATCAACACAAAAACGATAATTATTCCCACACGCATATCATTGATAGGAGCACTGAGCCATATTAACCAACGGATTTTTTTTAAAACCAAATGCTATGCATTTTATAATGGTGTGGTGGATGCATGAAAGTAATGATGAATGGATTAAGTGCATAGGGTGTTTGTCAACAATGTCACTTGTGGAATACAATATTCTGTATTCATTGTGCTGTCCGGTTGATAGAAGCGAGACAACTAAGTCTTGCTTCCGGAGATTTGCACAACGTTTTTGTCTCCCTTGAAATTGGTTTCTTCAACACTTTCTAAAACCTCACGGCGAAAGACACAAATATGCGAGATCTTCACACATAGAATTCGAAGCCTCCCCTTCCCCCCCCCCTCTCCACCATTGAATAACTAATGATTATTTACACCTACGAGAGAAGATCGTTCAGCCTAAAAAGACAGAACACTGAACGTCTACACAAACTATTGGCGATAGGGCCGACATGGATACTCATCCACGGGAAGAGCGGTAGGGACCTAATCCACCATAGCATTCATACTACTAAGATAGATAGACAGTGAAAATGGCCACCAAAGGGATTAGAATAAGGGTCATCGGTGTGCCAGGAGAACCACCACTGAGCTACTTGTAACAAGAACAAGCTGTAGTTCTAAGCTTAACAGTATCCTTGCAACACGTATGTAGACTAAATGCAATAAACTGTTACAGCCTAAAGTCTCCGTGTCTTCAAGGAGGACTCAAAAGTGTGTGCGTAAAAACACAGTTAGTACAGCTGACATGTCTTGCCTAAAGACACGGGAATGCAGTTGCTCTCTCTTTTCAGCCTGTCCACTTGCGATGCATAGACGCAAGCCAGGAGGCGCCCCACTGCAGTTTCTTGACCACTGTCTTCCAACGTGTCGAGGACTTGGGCAATGTACTCAGGTCTGAGAAATCCTCGTTGGTTCAGTTGCGTTGCCACGGCCTGCAAATCCACCTGAGCCGCACACACAAAACAGACTGTTGTTGTGGTATCAATTTTTATTCATCAGATTAACATAAGAAGTACTGATAAATAAACTGTTGTAGTATCAATTTTTATTCATCAGATTAACATAAGTTGTACTGATAAATAAAACAGACCGGTACATCGTAATCGTAGATCGTCACCCATTGCACATAGCTGCGATCGAAAGAAAGTATACTCCAGGCACACGCTGCGCAGCAGACCAAAGTATGTCCCTTGTCCCTTGAAGGGAGGTAAGCAGCCTGCTCAGTTACAGTGTCGGTGAAAGACTACAAACGGAAAAGTAAGTTTCGTCTCCTCTAGGCGACGAATTAGGTCACGCTGTATTTGTTTCTAAGTCAACTGTCTTTTACGAACCGTTTGAGAATTTTTTCGAACCGTTTATTGACGCCGGATAGTGTCCTCACTTGGTTTCATACAATTTAAGAATCCAAGAAGGCAAATGGGTTTTGGGTACGGTAAAAGCATTTTTGTAGAGAAAAGGGTTAGGGCAAGGGCTAGGGATATATCTACAACTAACCCTTACCCGAACCCTTGTAGCAATATTCCGCTCTTTCCGTCACTTTTAAACAGTAGTGCGCTTCGCATCCGCGGCTAACAGCGAGCCTAAAGTATAGGCCTACTTTGAAGGGATGGAGGGAATACTTTCACCTGCTGCTAGCGGGAGTTTTGGCTATACTCTCTACCGATCGCAGCAATATGTATTACCTCAGATCGTAGGTTAAGGGCCAAAAATCATCATCATCATCATCATCATCATCATCATCATCATCATCATCATCATCATCATCATCACTAGAGTAAAAGACATCATAAGCGTCGTGGTCGTCACTATAACCAAGATCTTCATCACTATCATTCCGTATATTACAATGCAATACAACACACCTTTTTGGTCCAACTTTCACATTATACATACAAGCGGAAAACTGCCTTTGGCATTGAGCGCACACTTTGCATAAAATAGTAAGTGATCAAACCCAAAAAATGTCCTTGCGTCCAACAGTCCTATCATACGGCTCAGTTGGAAATAGTCTCTCTCTATCTCTCTCTCTCTCTCCCTCCCTCCTGTTACTGTCAATGTAGGGATGGGTTGTATCATGAGTGGTTTGTCTGTGCGCGTGCGGGTGCTGTTGTTGGGTGTGTTGCGGTGTGTCGGTGTGGAGGGGTGTGTGTGGCGTGGCAGGGGTGGGCGCGTGCTCGTGTTCACGTTTAAGGATGTTGAGCTGTGTGGATGTTGTGTTGGGGGATGTTGTGATGGGTGTGTTTGTGTGGGTGTGGGTGTGTGTGGTTGTGGGTGTGTATGTGTGTGGGGTGACGGTATATTTTACTCATGTCTTTCTGCCGTTTCTTGGGCGCTGGAAGCCATTTTTTCATTTTGTGAAGATTTGGACAATAAAGTTTACTGTTTATCGTTTAATCCCTCTCGTCTTTAACCATGCTGACACATCCACACACACCCAGATGTGTACATTCACACGAAATAATCCGTCAATACAATGTAAAAGTAAATACATAGGCCTAATACATACAATAAAAACATAATGATATTCATCTTTAAATTAACCTGCGCATGTATACACAGTCATATGCACAATGAATATATAATGAATACATAGAATATATCTGTATCGATATATACATTAATGCAGAATAATCAACATTCATTACATTGAACACATCCATGTACATGCACACACATAGCCTTAACCCATCACATGCCACTTGCAGTATAAAGACCATCAACTCATTAACAGTGATAAGTATGACTAGAACGTCGAAAAGAGTGCATACAATCATCAAATAAATATGAACGTTAAAATGTCAGTGAAACATGCAAACAGGCTTGGCTGACTAGGTTATAGAGTTAGCCATTGTTGAGGATTGAGATCGCACTAGGGATGAAAGAGTTGTATAATTATTTCTTAGCGAACAGAATCCGAAGCCTTCGACCTGACGGCAAGTATGAAAACAATGATTCATGTAGTGGGAGGTGTGTCGCCTATGATGCGATTTGCCTTATTCCTAATGGCTGCGGGTGTACAGCTCACTCAACTGTTTGTGTTGGATGCCAGTTATTTTGCTCGCTCACAATCCTATTCAAGCGTGATTTCTCCCTAAAGGTGAGCAGACAAACCACATTATGATGTTGAAGGTGAGAATGCTTTCTACCAGGCTGCGGTACACCGACCCAAGGACATGACTACTGACCCCAAAGGCCCTGAGTTTTCTAAGCAAATACATACGCTGATGGGCTTATTTACAGACCGCATCTATGTTATCCTTGAATTATAATTTATCATCAATAACTGTGCCAATATATTTAAAATTGCTGATCTGCTCTACTGCCTCATTATCAATAATTATAGGTGTGTTGCATGGGGTTCTCCTATTGTCCAAAATAAGTTCTTTTGTTTTTGAAATCTTGAGATTGAGAAAGCTATCTATAATCCAAGTTTCTATCTGGAGAAAGTACAGAGCCAGAGAGTCTTCGCCCCTGAGTTGGGCGACCAGCGCCATGTTATCGACAAACTTGATAAGTTTCAGAAATGAGCTTGAACACGTAGCCGAGCGTAGTATTTGACTCCCGTCTCTCAGCCACCACCTTGAGAACACGGCCCAACCCGAGCTGTTATTTTCATTTTATTCCTCGTAAGAGGGACATAAAAATATTTGCCCTGCAACGTGTTGATGCGTGGTTTGTAGTAAACCGGGTTGCCGGCTACTACTGCCACGACACTCTTCTGCAAAGTCGCTGCCACCGACTTGCATAAAATGCCTGCCGACAATGTAGTCCCGCTCACCACCAAAAGCAGAAGACGAATGGTCAGCCGGGGAGAACATATGTCGTATCGCCTTGTCCTGCATAACCCAAAAGGCATCCCCAAAGGATTCAGCACAGCAGGAGCCACCCAAGGCTAGTCTAACCAAGAAATTCAAGGTAGACAACTTCTCGCCCAAGCCTGAACCAGTCGCCTCCATTTCCGCTACAAACAGAAAATTTTATTCGTATAAATAGAAAACAAAATCGGTGACACAACACAACCCTGAGGTGCCCCTGTGTTAACAATAATTTCGGTTGAAAGTACGCCACTCAGACTGATGTGATGCGGCCGATCGCGTAGAAACTTCTTGATCCACAGAACAATATTATGATTTGTGCCTAAGTCCAAAAGTAGCGTTAGTAGTATGTGTGGCTGAATGGTAGATCTATGAAGAAAATTCCATGAAAAGTACTGGAGCATGTGCGCCGTTATGGTCTAAATGATTTGCAACTATATACATTCAGAACAGCGATACATGCGTCTTCAACACCACGTTTAGCTTTGTATGCGAATTGAAGGGGAACATGCGATCGACCACAGCCGGCATCAACTGATTACGCACTATTGGCTCCATGCATTTTGCAAGAATAGGGGTCAAGGTCACAGGCCAAAAATCGTTGATTTCACGAGCATTTTGTTTCTTTGTTGTGCACATAAATTAAGGACCATGCCTTTCAAACCATCAGAGCCGGCGGTCTTGTAAGGGTTAATCTTTCAAAAGTAGGAAACCACATCCTTTTCATTCACAACAGCTTCTGATGGTGACTGTAACGCGTCTCTATATTTGCGTTATCTTGTGAGAGTTAATCTAAACTACTTAATTCTAAACTTGTACGGGGAAAGGGCATGACAAACCAAATTATAATTCAAGACATACAAAATTAAACCAGTCTTACTGCCGTTCACAAAGGGTTTGCCATGCGCTCAAATAAATCACAATAAACCATAGCTTATCTTCATTTATCCAATTTTAATAATCTAACTAATACATGTCAACCAAGAAACATAAAACTCGCATGCACATAAACTCTAACTAACAATACATAAGATGTTCAAATAAACTCATTTCATCTTACCTCATTTTCTTCCTCTTTTCCACTCTCCTTTCCTCCTTTGGGAAAGTACTAATTTTTGCCCTAAAAATCAATCTTCACTCACTAACTAACTCACTGACTACTTACCATCTAACTCTGCACTCACACCAATTCCTAAGCATTGTACACCCTACACTTATTACCCTACATATATTCTACAACTACTATAAATTCTCTCCTGCTCTTAGACACATTATGAATAAAACACTCTAAGGGCTACACCTAGACCAGATGGAGCAAAGTTGTTCTAGGTCTATCAGAAGCAGGAGACCAGAGATAAGAGGAGATTTCTTTGTTCCTCCGGCTTTTATAGCATAACTTCGAAAAGACGTACCTCTCTACATAAGGAGATGCCCTAACTACTACGTCATTGCCCCACCCAAGATAGAGCCGGCGGTCTTGTAAGGGTTAATCTTTCAAAAGTAGGAAACCACATCCTTTTCATTCACAACAGCTTCTGATGGTGACACTGAAGAGCAGATTTGTACACACTCATGTCTAAAGTCATGTAAACTAAATCTTGCATAAAACCTGTTATTTCATTTCATTTGCTAAATTGTTAGGATCATCACATTTTATTTTCTGTTTCCCCTTCTCTTTTCCCATCATCCTATTCAATATTTCCTATGCCTCTTTAGCATTTCCGACCTTTAATTTCTCCTCAGTTTTGTTATGATGATCTAACTGACCAATCCTGGTTTTATGTCTAAATTCTTTTTCATTTTTGTTACTTTATCCCTTTTGCAAAGGCAACTCATTGAAGTCGCAGGATTTTAGGCTATTTTTAAAAAATCACACCAAATGTACTAGACAACATAAAAACATAAAATAAATTGCAAATGAAAGTTTAAAGTATGTATTTTTAATTTCACTTACCACCAATCTGCTATAATCCTCCAGAAAAAAGATATTTTGCACCAAAAACACATCCCTTTTGCAAAAAAAACAATTTTTTTAAGAAGCACAATACCTATATGTTGCACCCATTTTTGTTATGAAAATATTTGATTCTCTTGTTTTTATGTTGTAAAAACACTGTAGAAATGAATTGTACACAAAATAATCATGAAAGCACAATCTAAAGAGGCGTTTGTCACATAACTATTATTATTGTAAAACAAAATTTTCCGAACAAAACTGGAGTCTTAGAGAAAAATAAAATAAAATAAAAATAATATCTTTGTCAAAAATATGGTCAAAGGGACCCCTTTCAAGTGTGTGTATTGCTTACTTCCCTTGGTACTCATTTTCTGTTATTCAAAAAAAATGTAATCACTGACGTAAAAATATATAGGGCACGACTTTATTGAGTCTTTGGTGACTCATGGCAAACACTTTGACAGCACTGTCCTGACAAAACTGAATGTAGGCAAAGGGGTCATTAAAACGATTCATCATCATCCTCATCCTCATCCTCATCATCATCCTCATCATCATCATCACCATCATCATCAAAGTCATCATCATCAAAGTCATCATCATCATCATCATCATCATCATCATCATCATCATCATCATCATCATCATCATCAGAGTTATCATCAGAGTCATCAGAGTCATCATCATCAGAATCATCATCAGTCGAAGTCGTCATTATAACCATCGTCATTATAACCATCGTCATTATAATCAAGATATTCATCACTATCATTTCGGATGAGAGTCTAAACCTGGGTCTAGTCTGTGCACGCACGCATTTTATCGCACGGACTTTAAAGATCCTGACGCTCATGTCACGGACGGGTGAATACAGGCTACACAAATACACCCAACCAAACACTAGGTCTGTGCCCCAGAATTCTGCTCCGTCGTCTGGTCGTTAGACTATGCGCCCAAGGACTGCAGGTGGGCGCCTCTTGCGGCTCGAGTTAGGTCCTGTATTGGTCAGCGCCTTGAGCAGTTCTTGAGTTGGAATAGCGCTATATAAGAATATATATATTATTTTATTATTTCTTCCTTCTTCTTCTTCTTCTTCTTCTTCTTCTTCTTCTTCTTCTTCTTCTTCTTCTTCTTCTTCTTCTTCTTCTTCTTCTTCTTCTTCTTCCTCTTCTTCTTTTTCCTTTTTCTTCTTCCCAGTAGTTCAACTTAATGTTAATCTGATGAATAAAAACTGTTACATCAACGACTTCTTCTTCCCTCTCGTTTTCCCTATATAGGTACCTCGTTTGTTTTGGAATAAAAATGATACAACAACAACAACAACAATAGCAACAGCAACAACAAACCCGGTGTCCAGCTTTTAGATACTCTGTCCACGCAGTTTGCAAGGGCGTGTAGATGCAAGCCAGCGTCACGATGTCGTGAACTTTCCACGCACCTGTTGACCCACAGAAATCAAGTATATTAACTTATTCGCATACTTCGGCCTAACAAAGAAGAAGAAGGATGCTATAACAGGGCGGCGAAACCTAAAACCCAGCCTCGATTATTTATTCGTCATCGCAATGGGGGCACCGATGAATGAAAGAATACATCAATCAATCAATCAATCAATGAAGTAGTGAATGAAGGGATTAAGGGTTTGTACAGAAAAAAAACAAACCTACATGCCGATGGGCATGATCGCATGCACTGGTGGAAGGGAATTTGCAGAACACAACAGAGGCACAAGACACCACACCGAAATACACAGTGGAGGGGTTGGGACTTAGTACCTCATTTGACAACACTTTTACATCGACCCTAATTGCCTAGTAACACATCCTTTGCAAACAGACCAGGCAGACCACAATTCATACTGTTCTCACACACAATGACTCTTGCACACAGGGCCATTAACAAGTACTTAGGGATCCTCGATAGTATAGCTGTAGCAGTAGCCTCTCTCTCTCTCTCTCTCTCTCTCTCTCTCTCTCTCTCTCTCTCTCTCTCTCTCTCTCTCTCTCTCGAGCTGCAACGTACCCAATATGCTCTTCATATAGGCTTACAACAATTAGCTTACAAGACATTCATAAATCAACGGCACGGTAGTCTACTTGTTTGTCCAAAAGGCATTTCATATAACATTATGAGTGAATATGACACTACGCACAAGCTCCGGCAATGACAAGAAGGCGCATAAGGAATTTCCTTTTTAAAATATTTATTAGCGATATTTTTCTGTGTTGTTTTTACCACTTGTAGCTAAAAACTCTTTATATAGAAGCATATTTTCTAAATAATCATTTGTTCACAAACACTGTAAGGTTTCTCTATATTTTCTCCGTAAATAACTTATTATTAATCTAAACGATATGTTGTTTACGTAAATAAATCATAATATAGGTAAATAAGGCATTGTTGTTAAATAAAACAATCTTTACCTATATAATGCATTCTTTAGCAGATTGTATTAAATAATGTATTATTTTAAAATATTTTAAATTAATTTTTTGTTTATTTATATAATGCATTATTTAACACAATTTGCTAAATAGGGTCTTATTTTGAAAATATTGCTAAATAATGCATTATTTACGTAAACAATTCATTGTTTAGGGACTGCAATTTTCATTATTTAGGGCATTCCAGGATTCGCTTGAAAACTTGGTTTTCATAATTTTACCGCTTCCTATAATTAAATTCAAGGTCTTTCTAATAATCATGTTTCCAAAATTTGTTATAATTATTTATTTTTCAAAATAAATTACTCCATAAATAAATTCGAAGATAAAATGTCTGTAACCTCCTGAACACAAACGAAAGGTCAAGATCAATTTCTGTGCGGGCGTGTTCAGTGTATTGAGTATCCCGTCAGAAAAAAATAAAAGTTTTATTTTTGTATTTATTTACTGAAAATCTGTGTTGAAACTGCTTTTTTTGTGTGTGCTCTTTTGAGTTGAATTATGCTTTAATTTGAAACGGAAAGTTTCAGCGTATTCGAAACTACCAGGGAGTTGGCGGAAGTACACTGAAGGCAAGGACGCCAAAAGCAGAAATAATGATGGCTCCCTCTTTACCGGGGCCATTACCATTGCAGTCTAGTATAATAATACTATTGCGAAGGAATAAAAAAAAACATTGAGTAAAATAAAATAGTTGCCTCATTTTGAATCGCAAAACAGCATTAAATCACGATTTTGCAATTTTATTTATCACTACCACATATTTTTACAGTACCGGGGAATCCCATAAAAATGAAAATTGCAGTCCCTAAACAAAAAATTGTTTACATAAGTAATGCATTATTAAGCAAAATATTCTAAATAATATATTATTTGGCAAATTCAGCTAAACAATGCATTATATAAGTAAACAAATCATTATTTAGGAGGCACTGTGGCCTAATGGTAGTGCTTCGGATTGCGGATTTGAAGGTCCCGGGTTCGGGCCCTGACCGGGCCATTGTATTGTGTCCCTGGGAAATACACTTTGCTCCTGTTTTCCTACTCCTTCGGATGAGAGAATAAACCGAGGTCTAGTCTGTGTGTCGCATACATTCCATCATAACGGACTTTAAAGATCCTGACGCTCATGTCCTAGACGGGTGAGTGCCGGTAACAAGAACACACCCAGCATGCACTTGGTCCTTCTCCCCCATCCCTGGCTGCCCAGGATTGTGCTCAGTTGTCCGGGCGTCAGACCATGCGCCCAAAGGCTGCGGGTGGGCGTCTCGGGTGGTTTGAGTTAGATCCTGTATCGGCCAGCGCTTTGATCCTTAGGCTAAGACGCCTTACAAATGACAAACATTATTGACGAACATTATTATTTAGAAAAATTTCTAAATAATACATTATTTAACACAATCTGTTAAATATTGCATTATATAGATAAATAATTCCTTATTTAGCAACAATGCCTGATTTACCTATACCATGATTTATTTACGTAAACAATATATTGTTTAGGTAAATAATAATAAGTCATTTACTGAGGAAATATATTATTTAGAGAACTCTTACATTGTTTGTAAACAAATGATTATTGAGAAAATATGCTTCTATATAAAAGATTATTTAGCTGAAAGTGGTGAAAATACATATTTTTCAAAGGGAATTCCATAGGCGCACGCACATACAGACTTAACATACACAGGGCACCCTTTCAGCCCCACGTTATTGGGACTGAACTATTCCGCGTGCAAAGGGAAGTAACTAGTGACAAACAGTCTAGCGGGTGACCGGTTGTTTCGTGCCATCAGTCCTGTGAATACAAAGCATGGAACACAATTGTACGAATTAATCGGTAGGCCTGATGGGGTCTATACCTGCAAGCCCGTGTTTGTGTGTGTGTCAGAGTGTGTGTGTGGGTGGGGGTGTGTGTGCGTGGGTGTATGTGTGTGTGTGTGCGGTGTGTGTGCGTGTGTGTGTGTGTGCGTCTGAGTGTGTTCGGAGCGCGTTGATCGGCTACAGTCGTAGTGGGCAAGCTAATTGTTCAGAATGATCTTTTTTTTATTTTTTTTTATTTTTTATAAACTGACCTTCACTGGGTGATTGACTGTTTAACAGTCCAGGCAGGAAAGAAGACAGGTCAAATGGTGGGGATTCTTGGGCCAGCATAAAGTCCACGAAAGTCAACACCGCCACATCCATCTCCCCTTCAGTCTCTGCCTTTATCACTTTCTTGAGAAGAAGAAGAAGAGAGAAGAAGAGAAGAAGAAGAAGAAGAGAATGTTATTATATTTATACGTATATGTATTGTTCTTATATAGCAAAGAAGAATAAAAAGAACAGCAGCACCAACGTTTAGCTAAGTGGTGAAAATAAAACAAAGAATTCCATAGGCGCACGCACATACAGAAGAACACAGGGCACCGTTTCAGCCCCACGTTATTGGGACTGAACTATTCCGCGTGCAAAGGGAAGTAACTAGTGACAAAAGTCTAGCGGGTGACCGGTTGCTTCGTGCCAAGTCCTGTGAATACATAGCATGGAACACAATTGTACGATTTAATCGGTAGGTCTGATGGGGTCTATACCTGCAAGCCCGTGTGTGTGTGTGGGGAGGGAGTGTGTGCGTGTGTGTATGTGTGTGTGTGTGCGGTGTGGGTGTGCGTGGGTGGGTGTGTGTGTGTGTGAGTGTGTTCGGAGCAGCGTTGATCGGCTAACAGTCGTAGTGGGCAAGCTAATTGTTCAGAATGGTCTTTTTTATTTTTTTTATTTTTTAAGAAGACCTTCACTGGTGATTGACTGAAGAAGACAGGCCAGGCAGGAAAGAAGACATGTCAAATGGTGGGGATTCTTGGGCCAGCATAAAGTCCACGAAGGTCATCACCGCCACATCCATCTCCCTTCAGTCTCTGCCTTTATCACTTTCTTTATCATCGACCTGCCGGCTGCACAAAAAACGGATTTATACAAAGACAATACAAGAAGAAGAAGAAGAAGAAGAAGAAGAAGAAGAAGAAGAAGAAGAAGAAGAAGAAGAAGAAGAAGAAGAAGAAGAAGAAGAAGAAGAAGAAGAAGAAATTTTATAATTATATTTATACGTATATGTATTGTTCTTATATAGCAAAGAAGAATAATAAGAACAGCAGCACCAACGACACTAACAAAGAAGAAGAAGAAGAAGAAGAAGAAGAAGAAGAAGAAGAAGAAGAAGAAGAAGAAGAAGAAGAAGAAATGTTAAAATTATATTTATACTTATATGTATTTTTCTTATATAGCAAAGAAGAATAATAAAAACAGCAGCACTAACGACACTAACAACGAAGAAGAAGAAGAAGAAGAAGAAGAAGAAGAAGAAGAAGAAGAAGAAGAAGAAGAAGAAGAAGAAGAAGAAGAAGAAGAAGAAGAAGAAATGTTAAAATTATATTTATAGGTATGTGTAGTGTTCTTATATAGCAAAGAAGAATAATAAGAACAGCAGCACTAACGACACTAACAACGAAGAAGAAGAAGAAGAAGAAGAAGAAGAAGAAGAAGAAGAAGAAGAAGAAGAAGAAGAAGAAGAAGAAGAAGAAGAAGAAGAAGAAGAAGAAGAAGAAGAAGAAGAAATGTTATAATTATATTTATACTTATATGTATTGTTCTTATATAGCAATGAAGAATAATAAGAACAGCAGCAGCAACAACACGAACAATGAAGAAGAAGAACAGCAACAACAAAACAACAGCAATAACAACAAAACGTTAAATAATGGTATTGTATTCAGTCAGTTTAAAAATCCATTTTTCTTTCCGTCTTCTTATTGTGATCTCCTTGCCTTTACACCATATGTTTGAGTGATAAAAAGCATGGTTGATGAGCATGTGAGAGTGCGTGAAACATGTGAGTTTGTATGTTGGTACAGATCGCCACTCTTTGATTGGTGATTTGGGGATACGCGCTTACACCGCGTCCATTATTATTATTATTATTATTATTATTATTATTATTATTATTATTATTATTATTATTATTTAAAAGTACCTTGAAGTGAGAGTGACTGCGAAGATTGATGATCTTGTGTTGACGTCGATGCAGCAGGTGAAGCAGGACTATCCTTCATATAGAGGTACACCTCTGAGGGTACGAACCCAAAATGGGCGAGGTAATCCTGCAGTGAGGGTACCACTGACCTTAGCGTCCCCAGGTCTACCATCGGATCATAATCCACTGCGGCCATGCTGACGCTGATAAAGGCGGGAATGACGAAATGGATGCTGTAATGACCACAGAATGATTTTCACGCGTCGACGCTCACTTTTCAAACCAAAACGCCCCAAGCGTGAACGTATCCTGAAGGCAAGTTAAAGGGCAAGGAATAGTTTAATAGTTCATCCAGAATCTTTTTTGCGGTCCACGTCATAAGATACAGTTAAATTGTTAGTTATGCACCCTCTGCTGTGTTTCAGTTTTGAGAAAGGATCACACAGAAGGAGGGTTTTCTTCACAAGATCATTCAAATTTAAAATGGTTTCTATTTCGCTAAAATTAGTCTTTATCTCGGGCCTTTCTCAATTCTTACACAGGTGCTATAACACAATCTGGGTAGCGAGGGTACAACATTTACACTGTCAAAATATGGTTAAGATTTGACACTGTCAGAATAAAGGTAAAATTTGACGTTGCCAGAATAAAATCAGATTAAATGTAATGGTATGAATAATCACTGTCGGACTAAAGGTAAGATTTGACGCTGTCTGACTTTAAGATAAAATTTATACACTGTCAAAATAACGGTAAGATTTGTACACAGTCAGGCTTTAAGGTAAGATTCGGCACTGTCAGAATAATGGTAAGATTTGTACACTGCCACACTAAAAGTAAGATGTGTACGGTGTCAGGCTAACAACTCACATTTGACACTTTCAGAGAATGCACACTGTTGAAATGAAGAGAAGATTTGCTCACTGTCAGATTAAAAGGTAGAATATGAAACTGAGACAGGCCTACATTGCAAACTCCCACTCCGTGGGTATTTTCTGTTTCACTCGGTCAAGGCCTATAACAGTGCGTAAATAGGGAAAAAGTCTTCTGTGGCGTACAGTTTTCGTAGCAGCGTTTTTATTTTATTTTTTTAAATTGCTCTATTGCCGTGCCTCGACTATGCAAATACATGTACTTAGTGCAGAGCAGTAGATAGTCTTTGTGCAGAGTGAATAGATTTTTCGAAAGGGTTGAGTGGATCTACTGTATACACACACACACACACACCCACACACCCACACACACACACCCACACGCACACACACGCACACATTTAAAAAGATCGTAAAATGGGGTGACAAAATACACAACATTTATTTGAGTTTTTTTTCTTTCTTTCCCTAGTTTTGCAAGCCTGTGTGTGTTTGCGTGTGTGTTCAGTAGGCATGAAACCATCTCTAGGTAAATCTATGCCTTTGATGATGACGTTGTTGTAATTCCATGTCACAAAGTCATGCTCAATTCGCACAAATAGTGTCCCAGCCATCAGTGCATTGTTTTTTTTGTTTGTTTTTTTTAAATTGAAACAGGTGGGTTTTTAGTCTTTTTATGAATCCACATAACGTTTTACCCTGGAAATCTTTTTTTTAAATCCCCTATAGCGGAATTGATGTTTTCTTTGTTCAGCAACATATATTGACATGCAGAAGCGAAAGCACCATTTCTGATGTGGCTAAGCAGGCCACGTGACTGGGCTAAGCCGCCATTTGATCCTGAAAAAAATCCATAACCATCCGGGACTCCGTGTTTCTTTTTACGAAGAGGTAAACGTTATCCTCAGAGAGCTGCTGATTGGCGGTTCTTCCGCGACGCCATCTAAACCCTCTTTGAGCCGAACAGTTTAGGTCAAGGCCAGCCCGGTTCATCTCCCGAGTCATCGCCCGATTCTATTTGATGGGTTGCGCATCAACCGGGCTGGCCCGGGCCGTACCGCAAAGGTGAAACAAGTGCACATCGCGACACTTAAAAAATCGCGCGTTGTTCTAAAAATAGCGCCAGCGCACCATGACAGCATACGCTGCAACAAGGGAAACACGCTTTTCTAGTATGAAACCACTATACAGAACTATGCTAGGTGAAACTAAAACTATGTCGTGATGTAATAATGTGCCCTCTCTCTTATCACAAACACACTACACTCGGATCATGGATTCTTCAGTATATGGATGCACGGCTTTCGGCGAGAAGGCCCGAAGTTCTCTGCTTCCCGCCGTGTGTGTCCCAAACTTCCGGTTGTTGAATGGCGTACATGTTTTGATAGTGATATTTTGACCCTGTTAACATGTCCGCCAAACGTCGCCCTCAGGGCAGTTGCTGCTGTTTCGCCGTAAACTAAAAGAAATATGTCAAAAACAACGATAGATTAAATATATACACTACTAAAGTTACAAATGTATCATGAAAATGTCCATGATAAGAAATGACTACAATCTACACCTCTATCTTGCCTCGCAAGGTTTGGCCTAGGGAAGCACGGTGGACTAATGGTAGAGCTTTGGCTTGCGGATTTGAATGTCCCGGGTTCGAGCCCAGGCCGGGGCAATGTGTTTTTACTCCCATTTCCTACTCCTTCGGCTGAGAGTATAAACCGAGGTCTAGTCTGTGTCGCATACATTCCATCATAACGGACTTTAAAGATCCTGACGCTCATGCCCTAGACGATTGAGTGCCGTAACAAGAACACACCCAGCATGCACCTTGTGGAATCATTTTCCTCGAATACGGGGTATCCACAGTATTACGAAGAAGAAGTAGAAGAAGAAGTGACAACGACTGAATGACACGTCAATGGCGGTCTCTGCGATAGCGGCTATTTGGACAGTCGAAAACCTCAGGTTTTACATTTCAAAAATCGATGAAGAACATTAAATCTAGTACTTACACTTTTCTTCTTCGTTAGTACATAGAAATTTAGAAGGGAAAGAGTATCTACATGCCTCAACAAGGTTATCTAATTGGTCCATGGTTTGTACTTCCACATGATGCGCGCATAAGACTTTCTGCAACCGGAAGTATCGAACACAAGGGCAAAACCACGTGACTTGGCTGCGAACTCCCTTAGTCATAGAAAGAAGGAGACGTGTTTCCATGTGTTTGTACTTCCATGACTCGGATGTGTTTCACTTTTAGGTTCTACCGTCGTGCCAGTGTACATTCTTAACCATCATTAGCGTGTGGGGCCGGGTAGCTCAGTTGATAGAGCGGCTTCCTAGTAACCGAAAAATACCTGTTTGGAATCCCTGATTGGCCAACATGTGACCATAATAGTTTCCCCTTACCATCAAATGGTTCGCTGGTGTCAGAATAATGTGACCAGTACGCTTCTATACGCTTCGGTGTCGTGTGACTATAATCTACTTCTTTTAGCATGAATGAGACATTAAGCTTTTAGCGTAGTTTTGATCATGGCCCCAGACCCACTTTGTCTTGATTTCATACTTTTGCTCTTTTACATTTTGTACAGCTCCAAAGAGCCCATAAGACCCGGTAGTTCTTGTCTTTCTGTCAATGAATCATCGTCGTCAGTTCTCTATCTTATTAATTAAGTATTTTGAAATAAAGTATAGCCTAATAAGTTTTGTCTCACGAAATTTAACATTTGTGTTTGTTTTGGGGTTTTTAATTTATGCTTACACTATAGGGTTGTCTTTATATGATGAGTAGGAGAGAGAGAAGACAGACAGACAGACAGACATATAGACAGACTAGACAAGTACAGTCAGTCAGGCAGGCAGACAGGCCAGAGACAGAGACAAGGTGAGAGAGAGGCGGGAGGAGTTGGGGAGAGAGAGAAAGAGAGAGAGAGAGAGAGAGAGAGAGAGAGAGAGAGAGAGAGAGAGAGAGAGAGAGAGAGAGAGAGAGAATGCAGAGTAAGATGGAAAAACAAGTCGGGAGCAAGATGACGACGATGACGATGATGACGACGATGGCGATGATTATTATCATCAGGTTGCTGGAACAGTCCATGCGCGTCGTGCTGTCCCCAGACATCGCCGGCAAGTGGAAACGTGTGGAGCGTGGTGAAGTCTATCAGTGCAAACTCACTGTGGAGAAAATTGCCAAGGTAGGAATGTTGTATGTGTGGGGGAGGGGGAAATGAGGGTGGGGCGTACGTGTTGTGCTAGCGCGGGATAGGTGGATGGATAGATGGGAAATACATTTCCTTTAAGAACCTTAATAATATGTCACATATTTAAACAACTTTCCAATGTAAACCTTTTGATGTATAAATGTTTGATATCTTATTTAAGAAAAAAACACTTCTGCACAGGGCGAAGTTTCCCCAAACGCAGCTGAAAGAATGCCCCATTTCACGTCCCTAACATTACAATACAATACAATACAATACAATACAACAAATCTTTATTATCCCATAAGGAACTTCACAGCAATGTATGTCAGGCATATAAAACATATAATTAAAAACAGTCATGTTATAACATTTAACAAAGCTACAAAATCAATACTAAATTTATATACATTCTATAAATCTAATCACTTGCGTACTCTTACACTTCATCTTTTCCTTCAAACACCTATCCACGCATACTCCCGAAGAGCTTCAATAGGCTGTTAGTTACTACTTCGATTCAAAGTCCTTTTAATCCTATCCTATCCTATCCTATCCTATCCTATCCTATCCTATCCCGTAACTCGGAGGTCGTAGGGGCACCACAGATGATCGTTTAATCAGCGTACTCCATCTTTCCCTGCTCTCAGCAACCCTGATTGTTTCGCTCAGTGTCAAACCAGTCCATTCTCGAATGTTGTCCTCCCACCTCTTTTTCGGTCTCCCTTTTCTTCTCCTTTTAGTCCTTGTGTATTTATTGGATACTTTGAAATGCACGCGATGAAGCTACGTGTATCCATTTTGCGGGAGGGTCGAGGAGGGTGAGAGGGGGCGGTAGGGGAGAGGGGGGGGGAAAGGAAAGGGGGTTGGCGGAAAGAAAGACGACTTTTGTGCCAGCAGCGACCCTACATGCTTTTAATCGTAGTCCACCCTACCAGGTCAAAACACTACTATGTCTGGCCACAGGCGCTTGTATCTGGACACGCGAGCGCCTATGATAACCAAAGGGAGACGCGTCACAGGCATAGGCGCTCGCGTGTCCAGATACAAGCGCCTGTGATGACTGGCGTTTCACTGCCGTTTACTTCCCTTCCCTCCCCTGTTCAGATTAAAGCACGTTACATTAGCGTTTAGATCTTGCAAATTAACAAAATTGTTTCACTCTCAGTCCAGTGGCTGGAAACGCTTTCGTGCTGCTGCTGATTTGTGTTTATGTTTAGTTGTTTAACCTTTGATGCTGCTAGAGATGTTGATCGATCACATGAAGACTTCGCAAGCTAGCCGGCAAGTTCCCAACTAGAGTCAGGGTAAAACCCATGTCGGTACAATAGTACCACAACTGGTACGAACAATTATTCTTCCACTTCCGATTTCTTTGTCCATGTGTTGCTCTTTCGTCGATGATCTTGCATGATACAATAATTTTGATTCAGTTTACTGTAGTCATGTCTGCTAGGTCGATTAAGAGGGGATTTAATTCAAACATTTAAAATTTATAATAATATGGTTGATTTAAATTGGAATTATTTTTTTTACTAAACCTGTCTGTGATATAACACGTTATCAGGAAGGAAAACATTTTAAACATCAGTTTAACAGTAACTTGAGAAAATTTTCTTTTACTAACAGAATAATTAACGATTGGAATAACCTCCCTGAAGAAATTAAAACTAAACCATGCACTGACTCTTTTAAAAATTACTTGGATACTTCACCTAAACTTAAGTTAAAGAACGGTTTTACTATTTTGATGAATAATGATTAGGCAAAATTTGTATGCATGCGACAGACCAATAAGATTTACATTTTAAAAAGATGGGACATACCAAAAGGCCTCACAGCCTATTATTGTCCCTAATACTACTACTACTACTACAAAATGTTATGTACCAATTTCGAGGGAATATATTTTTCAAATTGACTTAATTACCTAAACAAATTATTTAGCTATTATTTATTATTATTATTCTATAGTTTTAGCATTAACTATGATGTGTAATTTAAGAGAATATTATCATTTTCTTGTAGGTTGAGCGACGACAGATACACTTTTGGCATGTTATTGTTAGTACAGGACTCACAGTAGCCAGTATGCCTACGTACATGCGTCGTCTGCAATCAGCCTTGATATGAAAGTTGGCGGAGGTGACAATTTGACAAACTTTAATCTGATGCTAATAAATCGAAATGCTAATAAATATTTATTTAAAAAATTTTTTTTTACATCATCCAAATTATCCAACCAGTCTCATAGCAAAAGGTTTACAAAACAGAGCACAGCGGCTGTTGTTCGGACGGCTACACTCGGAGCGTACACTCGATTCACATTTTACGGAAAGATTTAGAACTTATTTAAGAATTCGAAAATCTGTTCGTGTGTAAATTTTGATTATTTGAGTGATTTTGAATCAATCTGCTTATCTAAAAAGTTATTTTGTCATTAATCAAACGAAAATTCCTCCAAATTTATTTTTCTGTCTTTCGATTTCTAGCCTCCAAACTACAGTGACCGCCATTAAGAAGAATCGTCGACAAAAGAGCGGAAGTGACACGTGTCGTAATACCGTACCGGTTGTAGAACTTATATACTAACTAGGGCTTGTGCCTTGACTCTAGTTGGGAAAATAAATATCGCAGCCGGCAAGTGCCGCATTAAAATGCAGATGTTTTGCTTGCAGAAGCTTGTGAACTGTTTTATTTCATTGTACTGACAACGATATTACTAGAAATATGGTGGTAGTAGTAGTAGTAGTAGTAGTAGTAGTAGTAGTAGTAGGAGTAGTAATAATAGTGGTAATAGTTGTGGGGGTAGCGGTAGTAGCAGCAGCGATAGCAGTAATAATACTAATACTAATGCTAATCATCATCATCATCATCATCACCATCATCATCATCATACTACTACTACTACTACTACTACTACTACTACTACTACTACTACTACTACTACTACTACTACTACTACTACTACTACTACTACTATATTTTTAAAGCGCACCAATCAGACAACAAATCTGCTGAAAGTTGATGAAAACATCAAGACAGACTATGCACATAATACAACGCTGTAAAAACAACAGTGTAACGATGATGACATGGCAGTCACGCAAGCTATTAGACTGCAGTAACTGTAGTCTACCCCTGATGGCAAAACTGAAGATGCTGTCTTTAAGTTTAGTGTTCCAAAGAAATGCTGTGGAAAGTCTGCGGTCGGTTTCTGTCCCTTTTCTTACAATCCGTCTCTGCCGCTCTTTCTCTTTCCATTCATTTACAAGGGGTGTCGGATAGTGCAGTGGTTGGAGCACTCGCTACTGTGTCGAAAGTGAAGCACCGTCCGGTGCGGTTAGCACTTGGATGGGTGACCGCTAAGGTGTGAAGCGACAAACAACAACGCCCCCAGTTGACTCAACTGTGATTGAGTACCTACTCTCTTGAGGGTGGGGAAGGTAAAGCAGCGAGGGAGAGAGTTGGGCATCACCCTCATTACGCTGGCCCAAGATAAGTGTGATCTCCAACATCACGCTCCCCTACGGCCACAAGGCTATGGGACTACCTTTACCTTTTTTACAAAGGCACACACACACACACACACACACACACACACACACACACACACACACACACACATATACACACCCCCACACACCATCACCACACCACGACTTATTTTCACCTTACCATACAATATCACAGGAACTGCTGTCGCGAAGTAATCCGTCATGCAGTCAACTGTTTAGCTCAGCAAGTTGTCGCACAGTTAGCGTCGCTCGGTAGGCCATGGCCTGGCTTAATTGGAAGCTTTGTGGAGGTTCAAAGACTGTTTTTTCGAGGTTCTCAAGTCCCGAACCTAGGTTCCTGAACCTTTTGGACTAAAAAAGAAGTTCAGGAACCTAGGTTCGGGATCTGAGAACCTCGAAACAAAGGTTTTGAACCTCCACGAACTTTCTAATTAAGACAGGCCATTAACAGGGAGTGTGACACTGAGCGAAGCCATCAGGGTTGCTGAGGACAGAGAAAGTTGGAGTACGTTGGTTAAACGATCATCTGTGGTGCCCCAACGACCTTCGAGTTACGGAATAGGATAGGATAGGATAGGATAGGATTAACAGGGAGCGCAGTAGGCGTCACATTATATAAGACTGTTGCCCAATACTCCGTCGCTTATATAAGATAAGATAAGATAAGATAAGATAAGAAGAATATTTATTCACCAATTAAAAACGTTACAAGGATTTTGGTGTGGCATGGCGACAATGAAGTACATCCTTTCTTGCACAGTCACACATGCATTCATCGTGTCATACCCTTCATTGGCATTCAACATGCATACAGCACTAAAGGATAGTTAAACACAGTGTTAACATACATCAGTCATATATCACAAATTATGGAGTCACACACACACTGCAAGTAAAACAAAATACAGCAGTAAAACAGTATAACAGCATTAAATAAAATGAAGAGAATGATTAAGAATGTTAAGCTTCACATCCAAATCTACACACACCACAACACACCACACACACACAACAGTATGTATTGAATAGCATGTACAAAAGTACAAATCAAGCAATGAGTAACGGGCGGATATTTAGTGCGGGTGCCTGTTTATAATAGCTGGGTGCATGCAAAATATATTTGACTCCTAGAACGAAATAAGCGTGCGTGCAAGACTCTCTGTTAACTACCACAAACGTACGGACTCTCTTCAACACAGGCGAACACCAACACAAAATATACGTTCCACGTTCTCAACTTTATATAAAGAAACAACAATATTTTATCACACTTTCACTCTAATTCTTTCACACAAATACTTTAACACTGTTAAACTTTATACACACGTCTCAAGCTATTCCTCCTGTTCAACGAGTATTCACAAAATATAACTTTAAATTCTGACGCCTCCCTGAAACGTCTAATCGTCTGTATCTACTTCAGGTTTTTCATGTAAAGTTATCATTAATGGTAAATGATCACTACCCAGCGAGTCTTGACCTATATCCCAAATACAGTCATCTGCCAATTCAGGTGAAATTAATGTTAAATCAATAGCATAAGATTTTTGATTAAAACAGTCAGGAATCCTAGTTGGTCTTCCATCATTTAAAAGAACAAGATTAGAATTTATAATATTGTCTGTAAATTTTATGTTAGTATTATGATCACAGTCTGAGTCCCACACTGGAGAATGAGAGTTGAAGTCTCCTGTAATTATCCATCGTTCATTATTATTAATATTGGTTAACCAGTCACAATTGGTTTCCTTTGGTCCTTTGGGGATGTATGCACACACGATGTTGATATGAAGAGTATTATTGATTTTAATTTTTATCATAGAAGAAAAAGTATCTTTGCCATCATTTGACTCAACTTGAAGTTTGCACGATGTATATTCTAAATCATTTCGGACATATATTGCCGTTTGTATTTTCATATTATTTTTAACAAATGGTGTGACTGGAGGAAAATAATATCCATCTATCTTTGGTAATTTATTTCTATTTACTTTTAATGATTGTAATGATAACACGTGATAAGAATGTAAAATCAAATGCTGATTAAGTTATATCATGTTTGCATGAATTGAACGGCAATTCCATTTCAAGTCACTAAATCCACTTTTCATTTCAGAATATCTAACCAAGTGAAATAGGTACTGTGCTAATATTAATTTCATCAATTTAGCGGACAGCCCACAGTCAAAGTTTTACTGGAGAATACGCAGTAGATATTTGGACAAAACATCCAATCCTTTCGCATTTGGATGTATACAATCTCGGTACAATGATCTTGTTGCTGCTCCGGATTTAGTGAGGAAACCTGAATCATTGTCAAGAAATTCCGGATCACACCTTTTACAAGCCATACTCAGTGCATCATTTGATGCATCGACCTTTCTTATTAGAGGACCTCTAGGAGGGATGATTGCAGAGCTGTGAATGACTGCCTTGGGAAATGTTGTTTTAACATTTTGAATCAATTTCATCCAATTTTTCATTGTAATGTTTCTGGTTTTGCAGTTGTTCAATTCAATTCAATTCAATATTTTAATTTAACGTCTTTTCACAACAATGTGATTTTAGACAACCATAACAACCAAAGAAACAAACAAATAGAAATTGTTAATTATAGTAACTTAAATAAATCTGTTCCGACAATGATACGCGCGATGTCCTGTAACATCGAACTATATAAGATGACTCTAATATCATCTTGTTCACATAAAATAATTCCATTTTCTTTGTACAGTGCTGTTAAAACAGTACAATCAAATAATATATGTTGTAAGGAAATAGTTCCAGCACATATACAAGTAACATTTTTTCAAATATTTTGTACACCATGAATTCAAACGTAGCTTATAAACTAATCTAGCAATAGTTCTGGAACAACTAACAATATTTACTTTAGGTATTATATTAGTAAAGTGTTGTTCTAATAACGAATAATATTCAAATTGAGCTAATTTCACATTAGAATTAAAGATTGTATGCTCACTTTTCATTGCACCTTGTTTGGCCAATTTATCTGAAATTTCATTACCATAAATCTCTAAATGTGATGGGACCCAACAAAATGTAATTCCAATACCTCTAATTCTAATACTATGAATAAGATATCTTACTTCAAACATTATATCTGTTCTCTTTCTACAATTCCAATTTTTTAAAGCATAAAGCACCGATTTAGAGTCAACACAAATTAATATATTAAATATTTCAGAAGGAATGTTGAGTATGTATTCTAGTACCATCATTATTGCATATAATTCACACGTAAATATTGAAAACCCGTGACCAAGATAGAAAGACTTTTGAATATTTAAATAAGGTATGAAAAATCCTGCTCCACAGTTTGATGAATCCAAAACACTACCATCAGTGAATGCTTTTAAATGATTGGAATATTTATTATTTAAGTGTTCTGTAACTTCACATTTTAAAATTTGACAATACTCAGTTTTCTTTAAATCAGTATAATCTATGTCAAAATGTGCATTTAAATGTTCCCAAGGTGGCAATTTTGGAATAACTGGTAATACTGAAATTGAAGTAATATCAATATTGCAGGCTGCCATAATATCTTCTGTATAATCTTTAATTGTTTGAATATAGGGAATAGTTTGAGCTCTTTTGGGATAATCCACACTGCTCACATTCAAAATTTCATCCGTTACTGAATTTTTTACAGACAAACATCTAATTACATATTTTGAAGTGGCTAATTTACGCTGCTCAGCTAAAGATAATATACCTGATTCTTTATATGTATTATGAGTATTAGTATGAACTGGTACACCCAAAGCCAATTTTATCGATTTGCTGTCAACGCTTTGTAATTTGTTGAGAAGATATAAAGGTGCAGAAAAATATACCTCTTGTCCGTAAATTAATTTGGATCTCACTAATGATGTAGCCAAATGCAGTAAAGTTTTTGTGTCATGGCTAAACGGCTGTGTACTTATGATTTTTAATAAATTTAATCTTTGTCTTGCTTTATTAATTAAATATTCAATATGATATTTCCAATTTAATTTAGGTGTAAAATAAACACCTAAAAATTTTATATTTTGTTTTGTATGATAAATTTTGACCATTAAGTTTTATTTCTGGTAACATTTTAGGATTTTCCCCGTTATTGAACAACATTAGACTTGTTTTTTCTCCAGAAAGCTCTAAACCATTTTCTGACATATAAGCAACCAAACTGTTAATTTCCTTTTGATATATTTTCTCAATATATTTAATATTTGTTTTATTTGTATGTTTTCTAATTTTTGTATTTAACCAAATCGCAATATCTGCATATTGCACTACATGTGTGCTTTTTGATAATGCAGAAGGAAGGTCATAAATTAGAATATTAAAAAGTAATGGTGCAATAATAGAACCTTGTGGAATGCCCATATTTATACGTCTGTTAGATGAATATGTTTTTCCAACTTTCGTACAAATACATCTTTCTGAAAGTAAGCTTTTTATATAATAATAAATGTGACCATTAAGACCTATTGAATTTAATTTGTATAATAATCTGGCATGCCAAACACTATCGTACGCTTTTTTACATAAAAAAATGTTGCTAATAAACTCTTTCTTTTTGAGAATTGTTTTTTAATATTTAAAGAAAGTTTGACTAAATGGTCAGTTGTGCTACGACCTTTACGAAATCCTGCTTGATGAACAGGAATAATATTATTTTTGTCACAGAAATATAACAATCTCTGATTTATTATTTTTTCCATTAATTTGCCAACATGTGATGTTAATGGAATTGGTCTATAATTATTTATAGATTTTGATGTTTTACCTTGTTTTATAATGGGAATTATCACTGACTGTTTCCAATAATACGGTACAGTTCCACTTTCCCAACATTTTTGGAAGAGTGAATGCAATAATTGTTTCCATTTTAAAGGTAAATGATTTAACATTTGATATGAAACGCCATCAATACCAACCGCAGAATTATTATTTACAAACGAATCTAATGTATCTAATACTTCTTCAAAAGTAATGGGACTATTTATATATAAATTATTGTCGGGTAAAGGGTCTTTATATTCCTCCTTATTTTCACTATCAATTCTACATTTTAAAATATTTTCACTTAAATTATTTGTTAAACTATTTTCTGAGAAAAAATTTACAAATGCTTCCGCCTTATCTGTTGAAGAGGGAAATAAGTTATTTTCTAATTTTACCGGATATAGTTGTGATCTATAAATATTTTTAATATCTCTTACTTTTTTCCATACTTTATGCAAATCTTTAGATTCTAATACTTCTTTTTCACAAAATTCAATCCAGTGGTCCTTTTTAGCTTTTGCAATTACTCTGCTACACTGAATTTTAGCCAGTTTCATTTCTGAAAAATTTGCTTCTGTCTTATTTTTAATCCAATTTTTAATTTTTTCTTTTTTCTTTTTTACTGCGTTTTTACATTCGTCATTCCACCATGAATTTCCATGCTGTTCAATATGTTTTTTTGTTTGAACTTTCGGAATGAAATGATCAGCAGCTTGTAAAATTACTTCTCTAAATGTTTCATAGAAAATGTTAATATCATCTTGTGAAATTTCATTACATGGAAAAACATTTAAATAATTCTAAAACATTTCCCAATTTGCATGATGATATAAAAATTTTGGAATTTTGTCTTCAACATTAGTGTCATTACTAATTACATTTTGATTTAAATCAATCAAAATCGGTAAATGGTCACTACCTAAACAGTCTTCCTCAATATGCCATTTGCAATTTAATGCAATATTACCTGACAAAAGAGACAAATCTATTGCTGTAGGTCTGTGTGACGAAATATCTGGTATTCTTGTCACATTACCATCATTTAATAATACTAATTTTGAATCAACAATATTTTCAACCAAACGATTACAAGTAACGATCTTGCAATCTTTTTCCCATAATGGTGAGTGAACATTAAAATCTCCTAAAATGGCCCAATTACCTTTAGAAAAATCAAAGTTCTTAATCCAGTCAGAATTGTCATTTTTAGGACCATTTGGGAAATAAACTGATAATACATTAATTATACAACTATCGCTTATTTTAACACATGCTCCAGTAGCGTATACATCTTTAGTGTCTTTTACAACAGGAAACGATTCAATTGATGAATATGATAAATCACACCTGATGTAAATTGCAGTCTGAATTTTCATATTTTCAGGATTAAAACTAAATAATGGAGGATAGTAGTAATTATCCAGTTTAGGTAATTTAAATTTATGAACATCCAATGACTGCAGTGCCAACACACAACATGTTTCGTGTTCAATAAAATGTTTAAAAGACAGTAAGTTGGTAGATATAGAACGACAGTTCCATTGTAACAATCTTGCTTGTGTAGTGTTTTTAATTATCAAATTAAAACTTAAAATTAATTTCTCTTTGCGTTATTATTATTATTATTTTTCAAAATGATTCATTATCATTGCATACAAAAATGCAAACCATAAAGAATGTGTTTCTATCAATGTCAATATTTCTTCAGCTGGATCTAATACCACATCCAATTCTTGTTCCACCAGTTGTTCCTGTACGCATCTCTGCATGATCTCCTTGTTTTTGGCCTGGACCAAAGCAAGTCCCTCAGGTGTCGACCAAGGTTCCGAGCCAGAACACTACTGCCTGTCTGCGTGGGATGTAAACCATCACGAAGGTTGGAAAGGCGCAAGTTGTCATGGCTCACCACAGATACATTGGTCATGTCGAACAGGTCTGCAAGCAGTATGGCATTGAAAGCTACTCGTTTCTGTTCCAAGTCAGGCTGACGAGTTGGAATAGGAAAGCTGACAACAATTTTCAGGGTTGGCTTTTGTTTTGCTAATGTCTTGATGGAAGAGACCAATGATGTTGCAACAGCTTTAGGATTCTTCTTTTTCAGGTCATTGATGCCGCAATGGATGACTGTCGCTTCAAGAGGCGCCGACGTGATTATGTCTTGCAGTTGTTCATTCCAACATGAATAATGCATCGTTCTATAATCTTATTTTGTTCCATAGTGTGAATCCAACTGCTTACATCTTCCAGTGTGATACCCGGAACATAGATAATTTGAGTGTTCTTGTTTTTGTCTGTTATTTTATCTTCTTTCAGTCCCTTGATGGTCGAGTCGCCTATGACCAGATTTAGCGAGTCATTTGCAACCTTGCAGGTTTGTAGTTGTTCAGATGGTGTATGATTTGTTGTTTCCCCTACATCTGGAATAGGAATGGTTTCGATGTGGAACTTCAACTTTAATGTTTCATCGATTTTGTTCTTTTCACGGACTCTGAGAAGTTCAAAGACTGCTCGTATTTGCTCTCTGGTTTCATCTTTCAAGATTGGATTCTTTTGTACCTGTGAGCCTATGTATGTCATTCTGTATATGTCCTCCAAATTTTGTTTCAGGTCTTCTTGACTATTGCTGTTGATGATCGGAATCACGGTGGTTCGAACAAAGTTATCAAAAGTTGGTGGTTGGAAAGGAACCTTCGATGCAATGCTTGCATACGTTTCTTTGCACTCTTCATGATTCTTTGTTTTTGTAACTTTGTTGATGGCATCTTGAAGACTCATGTACTTTTTTGATCTTTCTTTTTGAGCATTTTTCAACAGTACTTTTTTTTAATCACAACCGTGATAAGCAGCAGAGTGTGGGCCACCGCAGTTAATACAACGCGGGGCACTGGTTGAGCATGATTTTGTACTTTGAAATTTGCTTATGTCTCATTTGTTTTTAGCTTTGTTTTGTGAAGTCCTTTAAAACTTGACTGTATTTACTCTTCGTTTGATTGTGTGTTTACATTCAGTTTGTGTGTATGTGTCTACTGTGTGTGTATCATATCGGTTGTGTGTGTAGTCTCTCTCTCTCTCTCTCTCTCTCTCTCTCTCTCTCTCTCTCTCTCTCTCTCTCTCTCTCTCTCTCTCTCTCTCTCTCTCTCTCTCTCTCTCTCTCTCTCTCTCTCTCTCTAGTAATTACAGTGCACCAATCGGTTGATCTTCATGGGCTGGCAGCTCCAATATTTTATTTGAACTTCTCTCCTCCCGTGCGCCACTAGCATTATAGCATTAACCTCAAAGGACATGGAATTTCCTTGGCGCTATACATGTGGATATCATCATCGTCATCGTCGTCGTCATCGTCATCATCATCATCATCATCGTCGTCGTCGTCGTCATCATCATCGTCGTCGTCATCGTCATCATCATGATCATCGTCATCATCAAGCTAGCTGACTATTTCACTAAATTACATACCTTGTAACAATTGACTTTATGATGCATACTGGGCTACTGACAATCGCATGGACAACGTGCATTCAGCTAACTCAGTCGCACGGGGTGACGCGCATTACGTTTTTGGTATTTACAATCCACAGTAGGTATACTGACAAAGAATTAGGCATGCACTGAGCTTATTAAAAAAAAATGTTATAAATCATACAGAGGTCTAACTGCACATTGTTTCTTCCATCTTTGAGCAATTTCATTGAAGTGATGTCCCGTGAACAAAATTGGCAAGGGCATTATAACGCATTTCCAGATCTCTACTCGCGCCCATAGTCCAATAATAAATAAACATGTTCAAAAGAGTAAATGTTTGTGTGTGGCGATTTCCTGTCTCTACTTTGTGCCAATGAGGCCAGATGAAAAGCACGACATGAAACGATGGGTCAATATCTCAACTATCTGCAAAACATGACCAAAATCGATGCAGCCAATTTTGCGATGTCTGTATAATGTAATTGATTGCAGCGGCCTTGACCTGTGAGAAAGAGCAAAAGGTCAAGGGCACAAAAGGCTGAGCGGTGGTTAAAGTATTTGTTTAATAAAAATAATCAACACTGGTTCTAGCCATTCTTGAGATAAGGCACTTTAAAAAAATAAATAAATACAAAAGAAGTAAAATTCGGAGCTACGACCGACCGACTGACTGAATGATTGACCGTGAGTTGAAATACCCGCAAACCAAAAATAAACCAAATCGGTCCATCCATTTTTTTAAAAGATGTAGAGCAACGCATGTTTGGCAACGAATAGACACCAGTGATCTTGACCTTTCAAGCAAAGCAAATACGATGGCACTAGAGACTGGCCACCAAGGCAACTGGAGTTGTTTTTTTGTGAAGGTTGGTCAAAATCATTTTGGAAAATAATATTTTAAAAAATGGCAGCAGTGTTGGTTTGGGATTTATAAATCATGTTTGCGTCGTTGCAGTACCATTGCTGTTTTCTTTTCGCCGCAAAAATTATGAATACACCAAGTACAAGAAATAGTCTACAAGAGAGATACAAAAGGTATACAAGAGAGATACTAGAGATACACGATAATTTATAACTGTCCATCAGTTTTAACCAAGTAAAACTTGGACACGTAGTGTCATTGCCTGTAGGTAGAATACATGTAATTTCTCCAATATATATGTCCCAGTCAATGGCTGAAAAGACTTTAGAAGGGAAGTAATTAATGCGTGTGATTATACCGCCTACTGAAGTTCTTCGGGCGAAATAGCAGGGACGTAAAAGGGGGCATCTCTCCAGCTGCGTTTGGGCAAACTGTTCTCCGTGCGGAGATCCACTAGTCTGAACTTCTCCAGCTTGATGCAAGGGAACTCGCGCCCGTTGGGAATGTAGCGCATCAGCGATCCCCATTCCAGATTGCAGCGATCCGCGATACAGTGAATCTGAAACCAATGCGTTGTGTATTAATGGAGGACATAGCACAACAGAGTGCCTTTTTTAAGCTGTAAGGGGTTAGGGTGGACATGAGAATATTCAATATTTGCATACCGCCTCGTTTTCCTTTTTTAAAAGGACCCACGTTGACCAGATCCTTATAACATTCACAGTGAGTGTTGCCCAAAGGGGACAAAAATAAGCTTACATAAAAACAATAACTCTTTCGAAAGTATATATATTTTTTTATGAATACATTCGGTAGTTTTCGTGCCTATTAATGGCAACCCCCGATGGCAAACCAGGCAACATTCTGGAGCTAAAAACAATAGCAGCTAGAAACCGGTAAGAGACAAAATCCGTAAAGACAACTGCTCGTAAGGGTTTCGAGTTAGGTTGATAACATTGACCCCAGACACCAAAGACACCCTCTTCAGCTTCGTTATTCACTCAGAAATAAGGTCAAAGGTCACAGGGCTATGGTATTCGATGTACCGTTAATCAGAGAAAATCACTCCCTGTCAGAACCGAAATTAAAAAATTCAAACTTCAGCGGTTGGTTTGTGCAAGGAAAGCCCACGTATGTCATTGTGTACAGGAAGTCCTCTCCAGGATCGCTCAAACAACTGCTGCACTGACAAGGTTGAAGCCCATTTCGAAAGACAGGACCATCAGTCTGCACTCCAAGGTAAGGCTGCTGCGCTCCCTTGTCCTTTCCATCGTCCTATACGCTTGCGAAACATAGACCCTCACAGCAGATCCATAACGAAGAATCCAAAGCATGGAGATAAGGTGCTACAGAAGACTTCTGGGCATTTCGTATACCCAGCACATCATTAGCAACCAAATCCGACCAACCATCACACAAGACATTGGACAATACGATGACATTCTCACAGTGGTAAAGAAACGGAAATTCCGATGGTTTGGCCATGTCACCAGAGCATCAGGCCTTGCAAAGACCATCCTGCAAGGCACGGTGCAATGAGGCAGAAGAAGAATGAGACAGAAAAAGAGGTGGGAGAACAACATTCGATAATGGACTGGCTTGACACTGAGCGAGGCCAGGAGGGTTGCTGAACACAGAGAAAGATGGAGTACGCTGGTTAAACGATCATCTGTGGTGCGCCTACGACCTTCGAGTTACGAGATAGGATAGGATAGGAACGTGATAACAATGCGAATTTTAAGGTAACCCTGTTTTCGCCAAAAAGTAAACAAAGTCTTGGAATTGGATCCTTTTAACAGGGACCAAAAAACAACCGGCTTCATAAAAAAAGGTCTTTCATTAATCAATTCATCAATAGATCGATGTACCGGTCCGTCCTTTGCGTCCTCCGTCTATATAATTATTCATTCGTTTAGCCTGAACCATTATTACAGACATAGAACTCTTTCATCGTTCTCTTTATTCTTACAAACTAATGACTGATAACTCCTATGCCCTCTCTTTTCTCACACTGTACATCCACATACCCATCTTTAGACAAAATACTTTCGGCCCATTTAACCATCACCACCACCACCTAACTTAAATTCACACATACACACACACGCACACACACACACACACACACACACACACACACACACACTCAAACACCCTAACCCTAAAGTCACTTCTAACAACCTTAACATTTTTTTGAAACCTCCCCTCCCTGCATGTTCCTCAGTCATTATTATTCATGTATAGCGCTTTTCCAGCTCAAGAGATGTTCGAGGCGCTGGCCGATGCAGGATCTAAATTAAGCCGCCCAAAGCGCTCACTTGTAGTATTCAGGCGCACAGCCTGACGCCAAGAAAACTGAGCGCAATCTTGGGCGTCCGGGTAAAGGGAAGAAAAAAAATCTATAGCGCGTGCTGGGTGTATTTGTGTAGTCGGCACTCGCCCGTCAGGATCTTTAAAGTCCGTGCGACAGGATGCGTGCGTGCACAGACTAGACCTCGGTTTATACTCTCACCGAAAGAATAGGGGGCGCAGTGTCTCAGGGTCATGCCCGTCCCTTTAACATCACCCGTTTGCCAACCCCACCAACCCCCGTCCTTCCAACCTCAACCCCACCTCCGTCAAGACCAAACCAAACAAAACAAAACCTTGGCAATTTTTTCCACAGTGAGTTTGCACTGGTAGTCATCCGCGAGCTCCACACGTTTCCACTTGCCGGCAAAGTCCGGGGCCACCACGACGCGCAGGGATTGCTCCAGTGTCCTGAGGTCCGTGGACAGACAGGCCGGACGCTGGCACTTGCGGCACAGCAGCCGGTAGCGCTCGTTAGACTGGATTCTGCTGTGGAGCCGCTGTTGCTCCACGTTCTCCCTATTCCTGCGCTCCACGCAATGCTTGAACTGCCACTGCCGCATGGCGTGCAGATAAGAGTTGGGGTTGGTCTCCATCTCCCGTTGCACTTGGTCCAGGGCTTTCTGCATCAGGCGTTCCAGACCCACGTTCGTGTTTTCCCGATCCGCGTTGCGCGCGTCGCACATTACGCGATATTGGCTGTCTAGGCGTCTAGCGCGACCTGAAAACAAAGTGATGGACTACATTAAACCAATATTCCGCGTAGGCTTATATTATAGGACCTATACACATTAATTGACTGTTTAACGGCGGTATAGAAAAAGAAAGTACTGCATGCTGTTGAAAGAGGCTTGTGCGAGTTTACTTTCAGGTTCGCTTCTAATTATTTATTTATTTATTAGTTCCCGAGTGTACGCTGGGGAACAATTGTTTTGGGCTTAGTCAGTCAGGCGTCCGTCCGTCCGTCTGGTTGTCGCTTTTTCTCTGAAACTAATCCACGGATTTGTGTGAAACTTGGAATGCAATTAGAATATAATGATCCATAACAGATGACACTGTTTGTTGTATTTTAATTTATTTAACGTCTGCTCACATTTGTGATATTAGACAACATATTAAACTATAAACACAATTTTAATTTTTTAAAAAATTTAAAAAGAACTACAATAATAATTAATTAATTATATGAAAGCCCAAAAAATATGTAATAACACACACAGCAAACAAACAAACAAACAGACAAAAAATACATCGATAGGCCTATGTTGAGCATTAATAAGCAACTAGTTAGTACCATGGGGCGGATTGAGTTAGATCCTGGTATCTGACGGTGATTTGAGCGGCTCTTTCAACTGTAGCGTGTTGCTTTGAATCGAGTACTCGCGAGTTCACGCGAAAATAGGCGATGAGTTCCGTTGCACAAGGCGAAAACAAGCAATTCGTTGCATGACTTTGGCGAGTTGAAAAATATATACTTTTCTCGATGGTCGCAATAAAAGCTACATCGATGGAAGGGGAATAACTCGTACCATCTTCCCATGGTTTTGGGAACATGAGTTAAATCGCCTTTCTATGTTAAAATGAAAAGATATTCCTACAATATTCTCCTTTCAATTTTAGCCTATGATCTCTTAGTGTGCGCAGAAATTACTCCACAATAGATCATATTTTCACTTTGGCTTCAATAATTCGAAATAAGCTTGATAGCAGAAGGGGAGGTAAAGTGTATGCTGCTTTTGTCGATTACCGGAAAGCCTTTGACACAGTTGATAGAGACAAATTGTGGCAAACTCTTGAAAAAGCAAAAAACATCAACAAAACTCACGACAATCCTTAATTCTATGTATAACTCTGTAACAGCTTGTGTTCGATGGGGTGGCAAATTAACGGATTTCTTTGATTGTCCACAAGGAGTCAAGCAAGGTTGCTTGCTTAGTCCAGTGATTTTCTCTCTTTTGATCTCAGAAGTTGCAGATTTTGCCAGAAAGTATGGCAGACATGGTATACAAATTTTGCCTGGCTTTGAGGAAATATATTCTTTGCTTTTTGCGGATGATATCGTCTTAATCGCATCCACGCCAGGTGGCCTCCAAAACCAAATAAATAATTTAGAAAAAGCATCAAAAGAGTTAGGTCTCACCGTAAACCTTGATAAAACAAAAATTATGATATTCCGTAAAGGTGGTTACGTTTCCGCAAGAGAACGCTGGACATACGATGGTAAAGTTATTGATATTGTTAATAAGTATAAATATTTAGGCTTCACTCTTACTACAAAATTGTCAGAATCGACAGCCTGTGACGAATTTGCCAGTAAAGCAAAAGGCAAGATTCTAGACATTTTGAAAACTATGTTGGCACTCGGTAACCTTAATACAAAAGTGTTTTTTCAGCTTTTTGATGCGCAGGTAAAACCGATGTTATTGTATGCTTCTGAAGTATGGGGCTTATCTAAATTAGATGTAATTGAGTCAGCGCATTTATTTGCTTGCAAGAGACTTCTTAGAGTGTCTAGTAAAACTCCTAACCACATGGTATACGGGGAAACGGGTCGGTGGGTACCGATATATATAGAATCCGCTATTTCATGTGTACGCTACTGGTTAAAATTGTCTAAAATGTCACCGGCCAGAATCCCCAGACAAATGGAAGCAATGCTAAGAAATTCTTTGAACAGAGATAACTTGACTAGAAATTGGCTTTGTAAAATTAAGACATGTCTAGTACAACATGGCTTCCTTGACGTCTGGATAGAAGGTGGGACACGAAATGAACATACATTCTTGGGTTCTCTAAAAACTAGAATGATCGAGAATTTTAATTTAGATTCGAAGATGAAACTGAACTCAAGTGATAGGTACTTTATCTACAGAATATTTAAAACAGAACACAGACTCTAACTGTACCTAAACGACATCACAATTAAACGCTTTCGTGATTCTTTGATCAGATTACGTCTAGGCATAAATGAATTGGGAATAAACAAAAGGTATCAGACTGGAAATGTAGTCAACCGTAATTGTCCCTTTTGTCCAGGCTGCATTGAAGACGAAGTTCATTTCCTGTTCGACTGTCCAAAGTACGATTCTATTAGGCAGAAATACATCACTGCTATTGATGTTAAAACTGTTTTTGTTCTTCAAAATCCTTCTGCTGAATTTCAAAGGAAACTTGCCATGTACACTTTCTACAGCTTAAAACATAAAGAATCTTCACTGACGTGAACGGCGTTGTTTGTTTGTTTTTTTTGTTGTTGTTTTTTTAATTTAAATTTTGGGTGCGTTTGTGCTATCTCTGAGTGCTACCAAAAGGATATGACGTTTTATGATTGCTAAATATGCCTCTAGCATTCGTATGTGTGCTCCTAAATAGATGTTATAAAGGAAATAAGAGCTAAAAAGGGAAAGAAGGGAAATGTTAATGATGAGAACAAAAGAAAAATGGTGGGGAAAATGAGATGAAATGAAATGGAAAGAAAGCCTAAGAAAGGGGAAAAAATGAAAAGAAAGAAACAAGAGGCAAGAAATTACAAAATATTTATAAAAGTTACATACAAAGTGAAAAAGAAAATTGTGGAAAGAAAAGACAAGAAAAAGATGGAAATTAAGTAAACGTAAATTTTGAAAGTCCCTGTATGTTACTTAGTCTGCAATTGAATTGTATTAAATGTGTATGCGTGTGTGTGTGTGTGTGTGTGTGAATGTGTGTGTTGATTTATGTGCATTCTTCCCATTGTAAACCCCCTCCCCAAACTGTATGGGCCGGAGGCCTAATAAAAACAGTGTCAAAAGTCAAAAGTCTCTCTCTCTCTCTCTCTCTCTCTCTCTCTCTCTCTCTCTCTCTCTCTCTCTCTCTCTCTCTCTCTTTCTTTCCTACTTTCCTCCTTTCTCACACACAAACTCACATGCATGCACACACACGCACACACACAAACTCAAATACATAAACGCACACGTACACGCCCGGTCCACACACACACACACCTATACACACACAGTGATTTATTTATACCTATTCTACAAAAGCGTTCATGACATTACAGTAGCCCACCTCGAGTTTGGACCATGGAGATCATACTGGTGACATAGTCGTAACGGACCACGATGTTGCAGGCTTGAAAGTCCAGGCCTTCTTCTGCCGCCGACGTGCACACCATCAGCTTGTGCTTGCCACTGTTGAACTTGTCCACAGCGTCCTTCACCTGACTCCTCGTCATCCCTTCAAGAGCACACACAAACTAACTCGTAGGTTTTCAGTCACAGGCAACACACACGACGTAGCTTTAAGCCCGCCGAGTCATACTCCTTACTATACCATTAGGCACAAGGTACAGTGTACATCTTAGCATGCGCGTCAAGGCAAACAGGTTCAGACACTCACTCTGTATGACAAAACGAGGTGGTCGACCAGGTCTGCGACCGGCAGCAATCTTCCTACTTACAGTTTGTTTTGAGTGGCCTTGAGTGGCAGGAGAGGGAGGTAAGCCAAGCGTGACTAACGCTAACAATTGGTGAAAAAGAATGTCTGAAGGGCGATGACTAGAAATCGTATTAGTTTCGAACTGACCATCGGATAGGTCTGTAACTGTGTCCCGCTATGGAGGCATAAAGTCACGTGAAACCATCAAAATACCATGTCCACAGCGACTCAACCAAAGCTTTTTAGATTTTCAGGTTAGGTCAGCCAGGCTAGCTATAAATAGCTTTGCCGATGCTTCCTTTTACTGTAAGGGAGGGGGCAGGCGAGCTATAAATAGGCCGCAGCAAGCAAAATGTGGAGGCACTAAATAGTGCTGTTCACGTAGGAATAGGCATTATCCCTAAATAAACCGAAAGTAGGTTGCTTTCCCTGAAAAGCGGTCAAACAATACATGTTGACAGCATAAACCGAAAGTAGGTCAATGAGAGTTGCTTCCCCTGAAAAGCGGTCAAAATACATGTTGACAGCTATTTAGGAAGTACTCCTATTGAGCTGGTTAGGAATTGAGCTGGTGTGTGTCGGCTGTAGCCTAGGAAGTCTAGGTCTGCAAACTATTAGTTCGGCGCACTATCAGTTCGTCAGTTTTAGCGCACCCAGTAAGTAATTTACATAAGTTATCTCAATCTAGCTGTTTTCACCTCTCTCGTTAGAGGTAGAGGAGCGCCCTTCTCCGATCAGCCTGCCCGGGTTGAGCTCCTTCAGCTGAGGGTGGTTGCTAACCCACTGCATTATGGCAGCGGTCAGTTGGAGTGTCCGTACGAACACCATGCACGCAAAGTTGTCCTAAGGTAGGAAATAAAATACAATAAAATATAAAATATACAAACAAATGACATTAAATTAAAGTAATAAATACAAATCAAATCAAATTAAATGAATACAATAAGATTAAAATAAAATAAAAAATAAAATATAACTATGTTTTTAAAATCATTTCTTTACTCATTCCCAAGTTGCTGTGAATGGTGGGTAGACTACTTGGTCCTGTTAAGGAAATGTGCGCCAGTCGCATTTGATTTTTTTTGGCGAATTTTTATGCTTTGGGGGGTTTTGGTGTAAATAGACTAACTAACATGTCGACTGTCAGTTTCTGTACCTTTCTATGAAAACAAAGAAATGTGACTGTTATACAATAACAATGCATTATTCACATCCACTCAAGTGTGTTACTTTTGGGGGGGAGGGGAGGGGGGTAGGCGAAAACAAGTGATCAAATGTCGCTGTTTTGACCTCAGCAACACTACTTTCGGCAACGTAAACACCGGCATGTTGTATACCAAAGGATAGAAAATTATCTCCCCTGTGCATTCCCGAACCTTTCTTCGTAAAATTGACGAACACACACCATTGGTTCCTGAAGCATTTTTCTAGGCCTTCATACCAGGGAGAACTTCCCTATATGGCACATTGCCGAATTCCACACAATCTCATAAGCTCAATCCGGGACACGTAGTGCCGCGAGATTCAAAATGGTGTTTGTTTACATCACTTTTTGAAACTTGCTCTCACCGCAAAAATGGCTCGTGTGAAGAAATCTAACAATCGATCGGCTCCAAAAGTCAAGACAACAAGAAAGAAGCATCTCTTGCATGCTCGCCAGTGCAAAACATGAAAGAATAAAAGCTTAGCGTCAATGGACTATGATTTGTCTGCCGATCGTGAGCCAGGCACTTCGGCGTCTATATCGCTTTCGACTGCATCTCTGCCGAATGTAACTCCAGACATCGGCAAGACCCTAACGCCATTACAAATCAAACGGGAGGTGTATGAAGCTTCGACTTCGAAGAATGAGCAGTCAATCACAGCAGACCGTGAACAGCGAAGGATAGTGGACTTCTGGTGTATACACAGTGTCATCTCATCGCTTTTGTGTCCCACATACCAGCAGTCAACTCTAGCTTTTAGGACTGGGGACAAGGCAGCTGGAATGGTAACTCATACAACTGCTAATCGCGGTAAGAATGCGCGAAAAGTTTGGTTTTTGTTTTGTTGTGTGTTTGTTTGTTTGTTTTTACCTGGTTCTTCTCTATGACGTCCACCAAGATTTGATCCAACATGTAAAGTTTGGGGTTGTAGTCGCTCGCGTCTTGACACGCCTGTTTTAGGTCTGGTTCGCAACCTAAATCAACATCATCAACACAGACGTAGTTAATTTTTTTAAGTGTTAAAAGACAAGAAACTTGTTTTTTCAGTAGAACAGATACAGACAAAATTGCATAAATAAATAACCATAAAGTACTGTTACATACAATGTAATATACAAAGACCGCTAAACCGTGATGTTTATATATTCCTTGTTGATTGTAATTATACACCACAATGTAATTTCTTGTAAAAGATAATAAAGTTGTCTTATCTTATCTTATCTTATCTTATCTTATCTTATCTTATCTTATCTTGTCTTATCTTATCTTAAACCAATAATAATAACGATATTGGAGGCAGGTTATTTAAAATGTCACAAACAAACAACATTCGAAGAGGGAAAAGAAATCGAATATTAAGTTTGAAATTTTTAGATAGACAGTATCAAATACGAATGTCAAAGGGAGGGAGGAAACCGGATGAGCCTACCCAGATGAAGACTCTCGGTTAGCTGAATTTGATTATAATACTGTTGACTAAGAGACTGACTTGTTTGAGGGGCCGGGTAGCTCAGTTGGTAAGAGCGTCTTGCTAGTAACCGAAAGGTCGCTGGTTCGAATCCCGGATTGGTCAACGTGTGATCATATTATTTTCCCCTTTACCAACAACTGGCCCGCTGGTGTCAGTATAAATTGGTCCAGTAGTCACTTATATGCGAAAGTGTCGTGTGTCTATAATCTACAAACAACAACGACTGACTTGTGAACATGTTTAGCAGCTCCTGTTCAATGGTGTACGGTCCTGTGCGAGGCACCTGCTGCTTCCAGACCTGTAACTGGTCCTTGATGTAGTCCAGCGCATACTGAGACTCGCAGTCCTCGTTTAGTATCAAGGCCCGGTGATATATCTGCACATAGACCCAAATTGTACAGATAATCTGCACCTAGACCAATCAGAACAGATACACCTGTACATTGACCAATCTGTTATAAAAGGTGCCACAAACTGAGACCAACGTTTACGAAATACATGTTATTTTTCGTGTGTATTTTTTTAAATTTCCAGACTTAGCTGAGGTAAAAGAAAGTAGTATGTGTGTGTTCGTTATTTCCTTGTGTGTGTGTTATTCTCTTCAATTATTGTTTTTCCTTCTTAATAATTATAATTACTATTTATTTTTGTTTTTAAAATACGTTTTTGAAATTGTGTGTGTTTTGTAAAAATGTATTTATTTACAATTTTACAGCTGTAATTATTTTCACATTTTGAATATCACTGTTTACGTGTGTGTGTGTGTTGGTGTGTGTGTGTGTGTGTGTGCGTTTGTGTTGACTCCGTTAGGCTGCCAATCGTATGGTTACACACTCACGTTATGCTGCCTCGCTCTTTATGCTGCCGACCGCATAATGCACAATTGCGATTTTTGAACTCCCTAACCTCTAAAATATGCATAAATTATAATCCGAGCTGTGATTGGTTTAGGCAGCATAACGCGGGAAATTCATTGATGGTCACACACGACCCTTAACACACGTGTGTGTATCACGGCAGCATTTGTGCTGTAAAAAGTAGACGTGAAATCACACACTAAGGAGAGAGAGGGAACTAGTTTTTGAAAACAAGTGTGCACAAGTCGCCATCTTGAATTGAAAAGAGCCGCTGGTAAGTTGCTGTGCTTTAGTTGATTTTTCGTTTGTTAGTTATTTACTTTGAGTGCTTATGTATTTGTGCCATTATTATGAGAAAACCATGGATGCTAGTGTCAGTGAAAATTCAACATTTTTTCTTCCCTTTTTCTGTGGAGAGTCCATTGAAGCTAGTGCCACTTTCATGGCATGCTGCGTCTCCATCCCTCTTCTACTGACAGCACTGTTCTAGATCTAATTCTACTTTGTTTCCTTCCATTGTTGATTCAGAATCACGTTGGTTAATTCAAATTAATTATCAGTTCTGATGTTTGTTTTTTCTTTACATGAATGTTGGAAGGAAAAGTATTTATTCAGCATTCCAATACTAAAATATGAAGTTTTTGTTTTCTAGCAGAGTTGTTACTAACTGGACTAATCTAGCTATTTCACTTAATAATGCACCAAGCATAAATAACTTTAAACACCAGTTAAATATACTTCCACAGTTTAAAAATATATTTTATTGCTATGAGTATGATAATGAAATGTGTAGGAAAATCACATGCTCATTTTGCTCCTATACTACTAGTAGTGGTACAGTGAAAGTAAACATCTGAACAAAAACAGAATACACAACCATTCACATAGTGTTGGTGAAATTCAGGGTCCATTCACCAACCGACGACTAAAGGGAGAGGCATGCCATTTTGTATGAACAACATTGTCAGATGTAAATATGTAAATAAATAAATAAACAATAGTAGTTTATGGTTACTGACCACAATGTCCATATAGTGTTTGTAAGAAACTGTGTTAAGCTAACACTGCCACATTTGTCAGTCATTAATTTGACAGTCATTGAGTACTTATGGATTTTTTTCTTTTTTAGAATGTTCTGGAAATTCTGAGGTTTACAATTCGCCTGGAAAGCAATCAGAAAGTAAGTATATTTAAAATTTGAATCCAGAAAGTTCTTTATTAGTTAATATTTCTGACTTTTACATTTATTTATATTATTATGATAGTGTTACTTTGTACATAAGTGTCCATACTTGCATGAACTTGAAACTGATTAAGGTCACTGACCACAATCTCCGCATAGTGTTGGCAACTGCATTAAGCTAACACTGCCACATAGTGACAGTTAACTACTGTACAAAAACAGCATACACATGCCGAGATCTAAATGTTGGTGAATGTACCGGATGTGATCTTTAGCTGACTTAACGATGGAAAATTCTGCATTTAACAGATATCTAAAAATAAAATACGAAATTGAAAAATATAATTCAGCTTGAACTTGAAGGTTAGAAATTAACAAATTACGGAAGCCTGGGTACAAAGGATAGTGTTTGTGGTTGACACTATGTTATATTTATTTTTTTTTTCTCCAAAATTATCTACTAACTTCGCCATAATGTATCGGACATTTAATAAAGTTGATTTTCGGGGGGTTTTTTGCCTTTCCCTTCCCCCCCCCCCTCTCTCTCTCTCTCTGTGTCTCTCTCTCTCTCTCTTTATTAACAAAGAGACCGTGCAGTTTATTAAGGTGGCTGTAATGAACTCGTACTGTCAGTTAAAAACAGGGGTTGTTAGACCGTATCAAGCATGTATTGATTGCACAGTACAGGACGGGAATACACCACCGACCACAATTTTTTTTTTTTAGAATTCTGCTTGCTTATGACAGTAAAGCATTTAATTTTATATCCGTAACATTGTCACATTGTTGCAGTAAATAAAAAGTTTCACCTGACTGCTAAATACTTGGAAAATGTTATATTGATATTCACATCTAAACTAGTAAATATAATTAATTATCCGACAGTTTCATTGGCTGCACCTAGAAAGTAGAAAACCTGTTGATTGTGCTTCGAAATATCTCCACATTATATCTGAAAAACTCTTGAAGCTATGGATTTATCCTAGTGGACACCCTCTTTCACCCCCACACATCCTCCCTATTTTCTTCCTCCCACCCCACACAATTTACTAATTACGGTTGGTTGTAAATATTACCACAGTTGGGCTTTATATAGTAAACAAGTACAGGGGCGTCGCACGGTCCAAAATATTGGGGGGGGGGGGGGGGGGGGGGGCGTATATTACTCGCAGTTTCTCTAAAGCAAAATACTGTCTGTCTGAGTGCCTTTTGTCTTTGTGATCACAGATGATCTTACTAGTAGTCCATGAACAAAATCTCAGCTAGTTCAGTCCACAAACATCGGAGATCTATTCGCGGACACATAAACAAACAAAACAAACAAACAAACAAACCAAGTGAAACCTATAATGGGGTGTGGGGTGTGGGGGTGGTGGTGTAATAATCAAAGCAGTCAAGCCCACGTTATCTGTCCCCAGAAAAGCGAACGGGTCCTTTTTTTCCCCTTTTGCGATCAAAGCACGTGCACGTGTAGGCCTGTCAACAAACTAAATCTAAATTAAAAAATATCGCGCACCTCAACTATTTATTGACACTTGCACATTCACCCTTGCCTTACTCATTTTACAGACTAAAGTAAATAATTGATATCAACAAACCTGGAAAACAGACGATTCCATAGTTTTGTTAATTTTGCTCTTTGCGTGATGAAATGACACTTCTTTCAAACAGCGAAAGCCAGCTCTGCTGCGTTAGCGCCACGAAATATTTTGTTGTGAAACACAGGCACATGCTAATAGATTATTGTAATATTATTTCGTACGTTAGCCCTTTACACTACGGTTTAAAAATATGGTGATTTTTTTAATTATTGATTCTTCCTGCCTTCCTCTATCGATTGAAATCTTCTTCTTCTTCTTTTCTTCTTTCTCTCTCTCTTTCTTTTTTTTTTTTGGCCAAATTATTGGGGGGGCAGGTGCCCCCCCTGACCCCCACACCCCCCCCCCCCCCCCCGTGTGCGACGCCCCTGAAGTAACATTTGGGTTTTTCTGCAGAGCATCCAGCCAGGCGTCCATGGAGTAAAGAGGAAGTAGCAGCTTGTTATCGACAGTTGGGTCGCTACATTCACCTCCACACCTTACCTGGTAAAGCTGTTATAGAAGACTGCCTTCAAAAAGAACCTGTTCTCAGGCACATAACTTGGAAAAACATCAAAGATTTTGTAAGAAATCGGGCCACAGCAACAGCTAACGCAGCTAGATAAAAACACTGTGTACAAACTCTGTGTATGAGGGACTCGATTCTTTTCAGTCACACCAGTCAGAAACTTCTAGATGCCAAACTCTGGACTTTTGAGACTGATGGTCCACTACTGCACCATTGCAGCTCTCCAAAAATAGTGTGATGTTGTGATTCCTCATGTTTTAAGTACACTAAACCTTTTCACTGGTAAAGACTTCATGCACTAAATGGCTGCGTGTATGCACTGTGTAGACAACCTTTGATGACAGCGTGGTTTTGTGGAACAATTTGTAATGTAATGTAGAACGTCGTTTGAAACCAATTACTGAACATTCTGTGATCAAGGCAATTGCCTGTACATGAATGGCACCAAAAATGACCCATGTAGCATCAAGTGGTATGTGTGAAAGATCCCTACTATTTTTTAGGTTTGTGAAACTGAGAACTATATTTTGAACTGCAGAACTGTGCCGGTAGAAACGGTCAAGCAGCCTAAATTGTGTTTGCAAGTTGAAATGTTCGAGCAAACACTTTCACTTTCCTTCGACTTGTTTGTCGACCTTGGCAAGAAAGGAAAATTCAGAAACTTTATTGGCTTTGGAGTGAAGAGAGGTGAGAGAGAATACCATGGACATGTACATTCCTCATTTATGTGGTGTTCAATCACACTGTGTAGCAGAGTTAGTAGGCCTGCGTCTCCACCACCTCTACCTGCCAACTGTAGATATTTCTACAGTCCTGATTCAGACTCATTATTTTTACCTTAGCTATTGAGAAGTATAAAGAATGTTAGAATATAACTAGTGGCAAGGAAAAAACAGTTTGTACATGGAAAAGTATTCGTTTTTATTTACTTTTATCATGACCAGCCGGGGAGGTTGTGGAGACATAAGCCCACTAGCTCTGCTATGCATATAACTGGGTGATTGCTGGAGACATAGGCCCACTAGCTCTGATGCATGTAACTGGGTGATTGGTGGAGACATAGGCCCACAAGCTCTGATGCATGTAACTGGGTGATTGGTGGAGACATAGGCCTACTAGCTCTCATATGCATGTAACTGGGTGATTGGTGTGCTTGCACGTAAGTGATGTGTGTGCTTGTGCGCATGCATTTTTTTCTTGTTGTTTTTTTAATAAATATTATAATGTGAATATTTTTTATAATTGATTCAAATAGGATTTTTGGATAGTAAGCAATACCAATACCATGTAACGTGGACAAAAATGTTGGTCATTAGACAGAGACACTTGGATCCCAGCAAAGGTACAGAAAAATCAGTTGCACAACATTATTGATAATGATAGTTTTTCTGTACCTTTGCTGGGATTCAAGTGTCTCTGTCTAATGACCAACATTTTTGTCCACATTACATGGTATTGGTAGGGGTTGTCCGGTCCTGATTTGGCTCGGAAGAGTCCGCTGGACCTAAAACAATAATCATGTAATGTAATGTAATGTAATGTAATGCTCTGTTCTATCAATCTGCTATACTATCGTCTTCTTCGCTAGATCAGTCTCCTACCTTTTTTCTTGAAAACTCTTCCGGGACAAGACTCCTTGTTTGGGGTGCCGGGGGTTTCAGTATAAATAGTATCCCCACTTTCTGGAAATTTAGTGCTTTAAATTCCCACTGTCGCTGTCTTCCTCATTTACTCTTTCCCTTTCCTGCTCTGTCCTATCACTCTGCTATACTATCTTCTTCTTCGCTAGATCAATGACCTACCTTTTTTCTTGAAAACTCTTCCTGGACAAGACTCCTTGTTTGTGTATGAGGTCTGTTGGATCAGCTTGGGAGTGTTGGACGCTTTCTGCTGGGTGGTCACTAGGGCTTCCTATGATGTTAGTATTTAGCAATATAGGCATTTTATATGTATATGTTTTGTTGATAATTTATAATGATGTTTGTATTCTATTTTGTTTTTGTAACCGGGGGTTCGAGTAGTTGGGCTAAAGCCTCAGCCGTCCCCTCCGTGGGATGTCTTTATTGTAAAGTGACTGGCCGGTGGAGGGCATTCAATTTTCCCATTAGGGTTGTTTCAGCAGATCTTTTATGCGGATCGGGGGTTGTCCGGTCCTGATTTGGCTCGGAGGAGTCCGCTGGACCTAAAGCAACAATCAATCAATCAATTGTGTATGAGGTCTGTTGGATCAGCTTGGTAATATTGGACGCTTTCTGCCAGGTGGTCACTAGGGCTTCCTATGATGTTATTATTTAGCAATGTAGGCATGTTATATGTATGTTTTTTGTTGATAATTTATAATGATGTTTGTATTCTATTTTGTTTTTGTAAACGGGGGTTCGATAAGTTGGGGTGAAGCCTCAGCCGTCCCCTGCGTGGGATGTCTTTATTGTAAAGTGACTGGCTGGTGGGGGGGGCATTCAGTTTTCCCACTAGGGTTGTTTCAGCAGATCTTTTTTATGCGGATTGGGGGTTGTCCGGTCCTGATTTGGCTCAGAAGAGTCCGCTGGACCTAAAGCAACAATTATGTAATGTAATGTAAACGTTCAGTGTTCTTTCCTTCTGTAATTCTACAGTATTTCCGTCTCGTTGTACAGGACAATATGTGACTGAAAGCATGAATCGTTGGGGACACAAATTGTGCTGGTACTGCTTTCTCTAATCCGTGAATAAATTGTTGCTAAAAAATTCTGACAATCTAACTTGTTGAAATTGAATAGTGTGCTGAGTCATGTTTAGAGGGAGCAGTAACCAAACAAATGGAAATGGCGAAATGGACTATGCATGATCTTTATTGATGAGGTGTAATCAATATTTTGATGCGTCCACTGTCAGTTTTCATGAGATGTAAGAATCGTTAAAGATCAAAATTAAATGTATGCTTGTCTTAGGGTGAGTGCCAAATATGATTGGTAATAGAGATTTCGTGTGAGCTGGATGGGTCAAGGGCACATGTACAATGCCATGAACATAATTAAGACAGTTGGGTGCGCGTGAAAAAAATCGATTATATTTTGAAGTGTTTAGTTTAGGTAAGCATGCAGTGGGCAATTGGAAAGGATAACATTTCTTTTAGTATTTCAGATGAGAGTATAAAATGAGATCAAGTTTGCATGCATGCATTCCATTGCACGGACTTTAAAGATCTTGACGCTCATGTTCTAGCTGGGCGAGTGCCAGCTACCTAAATACACTTTGCACTCAACTAGGTCCAATACCTCATCGCCCAGGATTGTGCTCAGTCGTTTGAGAGTCAGACTATATGTCCAGAGGTTGCAGGTTGAGCATCAGACTATGCGCCCAGAGGTTGCAGGTTGGCGCCTTGGGCCGCTTTGGCTAGATCCTGTATCGGCCAGCACTTTGAGCAGCTCTGTCCTATTGTCTGCAAATATGCATCCCGAACAGTGCCCTAAATACTTATAGTGAAATGGTTCAGTGTTTGAATGATCTTTCTATTTTATTTTAGAGCATCCTTTAGCAATCATAGTAGATACCGTGCACAGCTCTGTGTGACTGCAGCACTTTGAAATAATGGTTTGTATGTTGCCCTGTTTACTAAGTAGTCTGCTACAGGTTTTCAGGAAATTGATAAGACATTGATGTACTTGTAATCATTCATTCAATTAAACCACCATTCGTTATTGACACAGCCCAAGCACCCACATTAATTTTATGTTACACGAAGTTATGCAAATTAATAGCCGAATCTCTTATGTCGATGTTCGTGCTTGGGCAGTGTAAATAAAAATATCGAAGCTCGAATATCAAATATCAAGGGATGAACTTGTGCGACTTTTAGGTACGAGGCTTTTCAGGTCACTGTTGGTTTTCTCTGGATACTCTGGTTTCCTCGCTCCCTTCAATAAAAATATTGGATGCAGTCAATCTAAACATTTCAAAATTAAAATTAGATTCCCTTTCCATCTTCTAATAGTGACTTTGCATGTCTGAGTGATGAATGTGCGTTCAGTGCGTATGTAAAGATGTCTGCAAAATGTGCAATTTATTGATTTTTATGTTTTTTAATTAGTGTTGTTGTAGGTTTTTTCCCCACTTTTTTGTTTTTGTTTTTTGTTGTTAAATTTTTATATGTGCTTTTTTAAATTAAAAAAACCCACATTTTTTTGTTACATTTTCTTGTTAGTTGACTGATTATTTTTTATTTTTGTGTGTGTTGGAAGTAACACCACCGTGGAGTGGCCGGGGGTTTCTGTATGAATAGCATCCTCACTTTCTGAAAATTTAGTGCTGTAGTTTAAATTCCCACTGTAGCAGTCTTTCTTCTTTGTTGTTTTCGTATTCATACTCTGTTCTATAGCTCTACTATCTTCTTCGCTAGACCAGTCATCTACCTTTTTTCTTGAAAACTCTCCCAAAACTCCTCGTTTGTGTATTGGGTCAGCTTGGGGATATTGGACGCTCTCTGCCAAATGGACACTAGGGCTTTCTATGATATTATTTAGCAATGTAGGCATTTTATATGTATGTGTTTTGTTTTAATATTTTATCATATTTTTATTCCAATTTTGTAAACGGGGGTTCGATAAATTAAGAGTATAGCCTCAGCGTTCAGTTCAGTTCAGTGGGTAGATTACCGTCCCCGGACACAGTAGCGTATAGGGGACTGTCTTTATTGTAATGTGACTGGCCGGTGGAGGGCATTCAATTTTCCCACTAGGGTTGTTTCAGCAGATCTTTTATGCGGATCGGGGGTTGTCCGGTCCTGATTTGGCTCGGAAGAGTCCGCTGGACCTAAAGCAACTATCAATCAATCATTCTGTCCTATCACTCTGCTATACTATCTTCTTCTGCGCTAGATCAATGACCTACCTTTTTTCTTGAAAACTCTTCCTGGACAAGACTCCTTGTTTGTGTATGAGGTCTGTTGGATCAGCTTGGGAGTATTGGACGCTTTCTGCCGGGTGGTCACTGGGGCTTCCTATGATGTTATTATTTAGCACTGTAGGCATTTTATATGTATGTGTTTTGTTGATAATTTATAATGATGTTTGTATTCTATTTTGTTTTTGTAACCGGGGGTTCGAGTAGTTGGGGTAAAGCCTCAGCCGTCCCCTGCGTGGGATGTCTTTATTGTAAAGTGACTGGCCGGTGGAGGGCATTCAGTTTTCTCACTAGGGTTGTTTCAGCAGATCTTTTATGCGGATCGGGGGTTGTCCGGTCCTGATTTGGCTCGGAAGAGTCCGCTGGACCTAAAGCAACAATTAATCAATCAATCAAGCAAGCAAAACCAGTGTGATTTTTTATCTTTGAGATGCCAGCTCACCCATTGCCACTGTCTGCAAACCACACATGTTTATGTCTTGTCCATAGTACTGCACGCTACCAGTTGTTTGAACATTAAAATATGTATTACAGTTTGAATACATTTATACTGAAGCCATTTGACCGATTTGTGTTTTCTTTTTCTCTATCTTTTTCTCATTCTGTTGCTCAGCTCAGTTACGATTACATAAGTTTTTTTAAAGCACATTCTGCATCAAACTTCAAAGCAGTTTTCATAGTGAGTCAAGAAAAGTTTATTCATATTCTCAGCATCATAATACAAATGTCTTTAACATGTTCTACTGCTAGTTAACTAAAATCCACTAAAGATTTACAATAAAGTCTTTTTGAAGATTTCAATTCAATGTATTTGAAATCAGTTTACAAATTATGTGATTTTAGAATGTAACATCTTTATAAGTATGATGGTACACCTGCAGACCGCCTGGTAATAATGCATAAGAGTTTACACAAATTAACTACACAATAATGGTACAGATGAGCTTACCAACAATGACTACATAATGATGGTACATAAGAGTTTACACACCATGACTACTTAATGATGGTACACAATGACCGCATAAAGTTAGTACAAATGAGCATACACAAAATGATCATATAATGATGGTACACATGAGTTTACACACAATGACCACATAATGTTGATACGGATGAGCTTAAACACAATGACCACATAATGTTGATACAGATGAGCTTACACACAATGACCACATAATGTTGATACGGATGAGCTTACACACAATGACCACATAATGTTGATACAGATGAGCTTACACACAATGACCACATAATGTTAGTGCCAAAGAGGTCACACACAATGGCTGCACAATGATGGTAAGAAATCACACTTCCATGTTTGTTGCTTTAGAGAAATAATTTATATACCACAGCTCTTAGAATGCAAAAACGAAGCAAATTCCATAATTTGGAATAATTTGGAGTTCATAGAGCTGTTAGGTAGCCAGATATATACCGGCAGCGTAATGATGGAAAATTGTTAAAGACCGCTTAACGGGGTCAACTCCTGTATGTGTGTGTGTGTGTGAATAAAACAGACCTAACCTCAACTCGATTGGTATATTAATGGATGCCGGTGTCTTGAAATAATTTTAATTTATTTATTGCCATCTTGTTCAGGGTTGACAGGCTTTTAAAGTGTGTCTGGGACACTAACAATAATCTATTTTTTTACACTAGATAGTATACACACAGCTTAGCTAAGATTCGCCGATGAACTCTCAAAGGTGGTTTTGAAGGTTGTTGGTTCTTAGAATGGAGTGTTTGCCTTTATGAAGTTCGCGATATAATAGTTTCTTTTGTGAGCCGATGGCCTGGCTTGCGAACTACATGCCCTGTTCATCGAAGATGTGACTGTGCTTCAGAATGATGCAGGGGCTAGCTGGGAATAAACGTGATAGGCTAAACCACTAAGAGATGTTTGGGGAGCGCAATTGGCACTGCAGTCGTGTATCCTACGGCGAAACAATTGAATGCGATTACATTGCGTAATTATAGCCTCTACCAGCAGTAATTCGAGGTCGAGGCCGATTGACGACCTGCGTGCCCAAACAAATAATAATAATAATAATAATAATAATAATAATAATAATAATAATAATAATAATAATAATAATACTATGACCATGACCATGAGTCACAGTTGGTTCAGGCGTGTACCCAGCGGCGTAAACATTTTACAAGACAAGGCAAATTTATTCCAGAAAAGACCCATTAAGAGCACATGGACATAGATAAAATGACACACACAAACATGCAAAATATTGAAATATATAACATTTTATTGAGATATATAACATTTTAAATTAAAAATATTTTTGTACACAGAAGGTGGGGTGAGGGAGGGGAGAGGAAGGAGAATGAGTTTTTTAAAAACGTGTTTTGGGGTAGCAACTATAAATCATAACAATAATTTCATTTCAATCCATGCACATTAATAGCAAACTACTAAAATATGTGTTAAACCCAACCCGCAAATATCAGAACTAGATGAATTTTTAACATGGAATTAAATCGTTACAATTGTTTGAATATTAATTTCATTAGGCTTACAATCTTTAATAATACTGACTTTCTGTTAGATGACAACAATTCTTGACATGGCTTTGGGATGTTTATAATAATATAACTTTAATAATTCTCTTCTTGAATGACAAAAATGTGAAAGCAAAAATAAATAATGAAACTCATCACCGAGATCGTCACTATTACATTTCTGACATACATGCTCGTGTCTAGGAATGTTAAAATATCTGCCTCTCTGCACAGGCATTCTGTGGTTAAGTGTCCTAAACTTTAGAACAGATAATGCCAGGTTTGTTGGTAGAATATGCAAATATTATTTAAATTCAAAATGTACCTTGAACACTCGATAATTATAATATAATTTATTATTATTTATTTTCTCGAACCACCCTTGAATAAACTGATCATGCAGGCGTTGTTTAATTGTACACTTAAGCAGAAGGCTAAATATTAGACAACCCCTAATTTAACCCCAAAATTACCAAGTCCTATATTATTTAAGTCTTTCAACACGGATTCGAGGAAGAAAGATTTATAACTTTATGCAAATTAACATAAAGCAAAAAACGTAGATATAACGCTGAACAATTGTTACCGTTATCAGGATGAACACGTTTATTCCAAAAAAATGTAACGTTCCTTGCTTTGCCTGTAACTCCAACGGAATCTTCCCTTATTCACCAAAAATCATTTGAGAAGGGGTAGACTTACCTAGCTTTAAGGTTTGCAGTTTAGTGACATTCATATGAGTGAATGTTAAGCGATAACATCGCAGTCCTTACACGCAGCGGTTCCAAGCTAATGTGACGACTTGTAATCCCACCGCCTTATTACATAGAGGACACTAAATAGTTAGCCTTGATACATACAGGAATCTCAAATAGGCCTCAATACATAGGCCTCGTAGGTACTACTCACAGTGAGCATCTCGGCGCAGCAGTACAGGGTCTGGTAGACATCCTGCTCCTCTGCGAAAACGTCAATGTAGTTCTCCAGCCGAAACACCCAACAAGTGTATTGCGGCTTTCCCCTGTACAGGTCCGGGGCTATCAGATGCACTCTGCGGTGCGTTTGAGAATCTGAAACCCGTTCGGAACGTCGACCGTCAGAATAAAAAAAAATTGCTGCAGAGTTTATACTTTGCCAGTAGACAAATAATAATGTTAAGGATAATGTTGTTGTTGATGATGATGATGATGATGATGATGATGATTATGACGATGATGATGATGTTTGGCGACGATGAGGACGACGACGATGATGAAGAAGAAGAAGAAGAAGAAGAAGATGATGATGATGATGATGATGATGATGATGATGATGATGATGATGATGATGAAGGTAACCTACCAACTTGTTGCAAGATGATTCTCTCGATTTTCAGCATGATCCCTTCCACTACCCGTTTAAAGCCGTCTGTTTTGCGACTTGGGCACAGCAAAATCTCTGAAACAATATAAAATATACAGGCGTTGAAATTACATAATGTTGCCACAGTTTTGTTTATTACGTACATTCCATGAGAGTTAAGTCTGACCCCCACTCACCCCTAGATCAAAATGTAAAAACAATGTATAATTTACTAAGAGATGTGACTATCATTTTGCTTATATATTTAGCTTATACATTTGTGTTGTCAGTGATATTTGTTAAATATGAATCTAAGCGTCGTGTCTGATAGTTCTAAGCCATTGCTTGATAATCGCTCCGAATTGGTATTTATGAACAAGTTACGTCAGGTTTCTTTCATAGTAACAAATGTGAGAGGCGCATATATGATATGATCGATGTAATGACCAATGGTTTGCGCAGTCAGGGTCACTCCGACAAACGTAGGAACTCTACAAACACGTGGGAAGTGTGTCATCTCGGTGTGTGCTGATTGACTGCGATGTCCGAACCTGCATGCAGGTAATGTTAAAGATACAAGGTGACTTTTGTATGAAAAAAATAAATTTAAGAAAAAAACATATCAATAAACCGATCAACCATACCTATACCAACTCATCAACACACGCTCTCACGAATGCACACACACACACACACACACACACACACACACCTACACACACCCACCCACACACACCCACACACCAATATTTGCAATACATCACAACTGGTTTTATTTAAGAATGTAGGAATCGGAAAGTGATTTTTTGACGGAAAGAACGCAAACTTCTTCTAAAAATGTAAGAATCTAATGCAAAATTGGCTCTTTCCGTCTAAAAAGTTGACCTAGTTTGTCTCCTATAGGCGACGAAATAGGTCGAATTTTCTTCAAAATTTGTCCGAAAATTGACTGTATTTTCTCCGTCCCGGATAGAGCACTCCTGTGTACTTAAAACACTCTCATGCACTACAACTGCACTCCCATACACTAAAAGAGCACTCCCGCGCACTTAGAAAAAAGTTGGGTCCTGGAAAAAAGTGGGTTCCAAGCAAATAAACCCATTTGTTACTAGAAAAGACAAGGTCTGAAACCCATTTGTGCGCTTTTGTAGGCACACACACACACACACCTCTTAACATACACTTACACATACATACACATAAACACGCACATCCACGTATACTTACCACTGTTGGGTTCTCCAACGTATCTCTCCAGCTCCTTCTTGTTGTTCTTGACGGTGCAGATCTTCTCCAGGTCCATCTGATAGCAAAGGTCCTTAATAAAGTTGACAGCGGGCTCTAAAGAGTCGGCGTTACCTAAGCCGATGCTTGCAGTCATCGCGATCACCTGCATCCAACACACAATTATTAGGATGCATATCAAACAAGATGCTCAACAAAGCTTTAGAGTATAGAGTGACCTTGACCTTTGCGGTAGCGCAAACTAGGGCACTGGAGGCGTAACCTAGGTAATGTTTTCATGGAAGTTTGCTCAAAATCCGTTCATTGGTTCTTAATATATGGCGTCCAAAGGACCGACGGACTGACCTACAGGCCTACATTTGGCTCGTTCGGATTCCTACTGACTATTTTAAAGTATTTCTAAATAAATACTAAACTAACAACCACTCCCCCCCCCCTCACAGTAGCTCAATGCCTATGTGAGCAGCACTCTTAGGTTATCCCACATTTTGCTGGCTGCGGGCTATTTATAGCTTGCCTACACCCTCCCTTTCAGTGAAAGGATAGGAAAGAAGAGCACTGGCAAAGCTATTTATAGCTAGCCTGGCTGAACTAGCTTCAAAACCTAAAAGCTTTGGTTGAGTCGGTGTGCCCTACCCCCAACCCCCTACACACACAAAACCATGGCAACGTCATCCACGTCTTTCGCTTTTTTTAAATCAAGAATTCAAGATTGTTTATTGTCCATGGCATATGGCATGGATATTTGTTGACTTGACTTGTTGTATTACCTGTGGAAGAACCAGACTGCCTTTATCTTCCGCTTTGCTGCTGTATTTGGCTTCCATATACATGGCCATGATCACTGCGTACGGGTGTTTTCCAGTGCGGATGTGGTGACATTCGTCCAACACAATCAGTGAGAAGTCGGTGATTTTGACGTCACCTCGCTGAACGGCCTCTACCAGGCATTGGGGCGTCATTACAAACACTTTGTACCTGCACAGGTCAAACGGTTTCGACGGATTGTAAGTTTTACAATACTCGAATATAAACTGCTGATCTATTGCATCTGGGAGTTCTGCTGCTGGTGACTTCCTATGATGTAAAAAATATATTTATGAAAAAAAAAAAACAACAAAAAAACTCTGAAGCACTCTTTTCCTACTCCTTTAGATGAGAGTGAGCCTACAAACCGAAGCCCAGCACGCACGCATTCCATCGCACGGACTTTAAAGATCCTGATGCTCATGTCCTAGACGGGTGAGTGCCAGCTACACACAAAAAAACACCACTCAGCACGCACTAAATCCTTTCTCCACATTCCCGGTAGCTCAGTGGTCAGGGCGTCAGACCATGCGTTTAAAGGTTGCAAGTGGGCGCCTCGGACGGCTTGAGTTAGATCCTGTATTGGCCAGCGCCTTGAGCATCTCTTTAGCCTGGAAAAGGCGCTATATCAGAGCGATTAAATAAATAAAATAAAGTAAGGGAAACTACTCACAAGTACAGAAGCTCATTGAATGGGGACGAGCAGCTTCTAGAACGTCCACAGCGGAAATAGCTGGTCTTGGGAAAATACCTGCGGAACCGCAAGAACTGCTGTTCCGCTAGTTTCACTTTGGGGGCCAAAAAGATCACCCGGCCGTTTTCTCCGGCCTTGGCCAGATATTCCTGTAAAGCACAAGGATATGGTGCATGTATAGTAAAAACACAGCAATCACTAAAAGCTCAAACGTCGCTCTCCGTAAGGCGTTGTTCAAAATTCAGACATATACAACCAATAATGAATTTAAGGCATAGAGCATCGTTGTTGCTTGTATCAATGTCCACTTCAAAGAGAATACATGAATGACTGAGTGAGAACTTACATTAGGCGCAAAAATATTTCCCACAGAAAAAGCACGATCACAGGACTAAGGAAAAAAAGAGCTATGCTCGGGGTGCTCTCTTACCTGCACATACTTGATAACGATGAAGGTTTTTCCTGTGCCTGTAGGAAGGATAATGGCGACGTTCTTGCCCTCTCTGACCCACCACAGTATCTCGTCCTGGTAGCCACGAAGCTTCACCTCCGCCGCCATTCCCTTTAGCTCTTCCTCGTTCGGAGCAGCCTGAGTCTGCAGTAAATAAGACGCCCGCTCGTAAACAACGGGTTGTATTATTTCTTTTTTCTCTTTTTTATTTTCTCTCTCTCTCTCTCTCTCTCTCTCTCTCTCTCTCTCTCTCTCTCTCTCTCTCTCTCTCTCTCTCTCTCTCTCTCTCTCTCTATCTCTCTCTCACTCTGTCTTTCTCCCATTTTTAGGTCAGAAAATGGTAGCTATTTCTTTCTTTTTTCCATATTGTGGTTATGTTGTTCCCCCCAACTTCCAACATCCCTTATAATTTTTATCTTTATAACGTGCTGCAGCATTAACCGAGGTGTTGGCTTGTTAACTTGGCAATAGAGATTTTGCATTCTTGAGCTGCTACTTTTGCTCTGAAATATTACTTCTGCGGCCGGCTATAAGTTAACAGCGATGTTTGCATAATGGTCACTGAATCTGGAGTTTCCTTCTGTTTGTGTGTTCGACTCGCATTGTCTTGATCCACGGCATACAGAACCTGATTACTGAAGTCACGCGTGGAGTGATAAACGTAATACAAGAGACCTGGGAACTAAAATCAGAGAGGACCCCTGGTTTAAACGGAGCAATCGCTCTTATTCATGACAATTTGCTTAGAACCACGCCATGCGTCACATCGCAGATTTTATTGGTCCAAAATGTGTAGACACGAAACATAACCTGGCCAACAACAGCAACAATAACCATAACAACAACAACAAATCGCAAGCTGGACTTGCAGGACCACTTTTAATCAACTTTCCTGACTGGCAAAGATTGTATTTCTGACTAAAAAAAATAAACAAATTAAATTAAATACTCATAACTTTTGATTTTAAAAGCCCAAATGGTCGTTTTTATTAAAAACCTTTTTCAAGTGTACAATTTCGGCTAAGTATAGAAATACAAGACAGCAATCACTGTAACGTTTATAACAATATAACATGAACTAAATATCAATTATAATCATGACTAATAAATCATTTATGTTACATAATCATCAAAGGTGTAATCTTATTCAGATTTAATACTGAACAATCTTTGAAATAACAACAACTTGGCGTCAATAGTTTTTGCGAAAGTAGGTCCTCTTTGATGCACAGGAACACGTACTCCCATGGTGAGCAGAGTCTCATATATTGGTTGTAGTTTTAAGTTGTAGTATTAACGGTATAAACTCCCCTCACATTCCAATAAAGGGAGGGGCCTGTGAATGATTCTACGCACTCTAACAATCGTATCGACCAGCGCCTTGAGCAGCTCTTGAGCTGGAAAAGCGCTATATAAAAGTGATTAAATAAATTAATAAATACAATTAATGAAAGACTGCTGCTGTATTTTGAAACATACTTTTAAAAAAAAAAAAGTCAATTTCCTCGAAACCTGAACATTTTGAGAGAGAAAACAAAAACGTCTTGCGCGAACAGTAAAGGTTATCGTTCAGCGAACTATTTATATATAACCTTACTGGGTCGATGAGCAGGTCTGCGACAAACGCGGGTTCTTTTCCTTTCACGTGAGCATTATTCTCAATGGACAGAGTGTCGGAGGAACACGTCACAACAGAACTGCTGTCGTCGTTGCTCACAGCCCCAGCAACATAACCATCATCGTCACCGTCGTCGTCGGCATCACCTGAAGTGGTAACAGTCATCAACAGGATTATCGTTGTCATCTGCATCCACATCAGTAACAAGCAGCGTCGATGACTATCATCATCATCATTAGCAACTATATTGTCGTCGTCATCACCATCATCATCATCATCAGCAGCAGCAGCAGCAGCAGCAACAGCAGGAGCAGCGTTGACTAACCACATCATCATCATCATCATCATCATCATCATCATCATCATCATCATCATCATCATCATCACCATCATCATCATCATCATCATCATCACCATCATCATCATCATCATCAAACTTGGATATTGCATCAAGTCTTGGTCAGCATATTTGCATAGTAGTAAGAGTGGCATTGGAGAAAGTTATGGACTTTGAATGGTGATGTGCTGCTGCAGAACCTCTTCATCTTTACATTACTACAATTGCTCTGTCCTACACCTTATTAAAGGTGGGGATCACAAGCGCTTGTATCTGAAAACGCCAGCGCCAATGCCTGTGACGCGTCTCCCTGGTGTTATCTATCTATAATCCCCAAAGGGAGACGCGTCACAGGCATAGGCGCTCGCGTGTCCAGATACGAGCGCCTGTGGTTGGGATCCCTCGGGTTACATTTAAAAACCAGTTGTTTTCCTTCCGCACTTTAGTTTTTTTCAAAGTCTTGATCAGCAGAGGGAAAAACAATGTTGTGTTTATATCCAAGATGCTATCTTTTTTTCTTGTTCTTTTTTTTGTTGTAGTTTAACTTTTTTTTTTTGGGGGGGGGGGGGGGGGGAAATAATTTTTTACAAACTTTTTTGTATTTTTTGTATTTATTTTTATTATTAGTGTTTTTTTTTAAATATGTTTTTAATATATAAGGTGCTATCAATAAAGTCCAGCCTCACGTGTTTTTTTAGGATAGACAACTGTATCTCTTGCGTCCTACACAAACGTTTTGTCTCCCTTGTTCCACTCGCCAACAGTCACTTTCATGGTTGGTCATTGAGCTATGCTCATAGATTTACTTAGAAGTCATGAATTATTCAATTTCTTTTAAATAACTTCCAACAATTAGGCTAGCAATTTTCATTTTATTCTTTGTACCTAATCTAATTAAGCATTATTAGTTTCAATAAATATGTTATTTATTTCTTTATTTATTATTGGAGGGAAAGGAGGGAGGGGGGGGGGGGGAATTATTTATTGATTTGTTTTAATTTTGATTGATTATTTTATCATTTTTCTTTTAGTTTGTTTATGAGGAGTGGGGGAGGGGGTAAGGGCCTGGAGGCCTAACTTCAACTTTCTGTAAGACGCAAAATTTTATTTATAAGTACTTCGTTCTTCGCCGGTAAAGTTGATAGCTTTTTTTTTTGTTTGTTTGTGTTGTTCTGTAATGTCAACTAATTGTTACAAGGGAATGTATGTTGTTAAAGGTGTATGTGTATGTCAGTAGAAGGATGATCTCTATAGTTTGATTAATGAATTAATTAATTAATTTGGAAAATATCTATGATGTGCGCATGGTAGATTTTGTAAATTATTAATGTTACATCAGATCAGACAGAACAACTTATGTTAATCTGATGAATAAAAATTGATGCAACAAAAAAAAGACACTTTCGCAGATAACCTTGTTCAAAACCACCAACACTGGGCCCCTAGATTTTAGAACTTCTAATTGGAAATGAATTCTCTTTCAAAAGTTGCCTCCCATTTTCGTTGTCAGTACAGTTATCAGTACAACTTATGTTAATCTGATGAATAAAATTTGATACAACAACAACAACAATTTCGTTGTCAACCAACCCAAATTGAGGATACTTTTTTCGAATGATGATGTTTTTTTACTCCTTTTTCTGAGGACTTCAATCGGGCGTCCTTCTCTTGCTGCGGACAATCACAATCAGTCCATTGATTTTCACCAAGCCAAGCTGATATATTGACGAGTTGAGAACACAGCGAAATTGCCATCTGTATCTATGGCACAAATCTACACACGCAAACCATTGACAGCAAAGAAACAAAAGGTGGGGGGAGGGGGTGGGAGGAGGGGGTTAGGGGTAGCTCTTTCCTATCATTCCCTCATTCCATTATATTCAAACTCCTATCGATAAACTCCAATCACATCGTTTCGGAGAGAAACACTTTTATCACGTGTTTTCTGTACAAATCTGGTGTCTGCACTGGAAAAAAACAACAACAACGGTAGTCACTACCTGTGGAAAGGGACTGTCGGTAGTTGTAGATTTCCATCCCTTCGCCGAAGTCATTCGACACTTCACAGGTCTGTATGAACTGGGCTGTAGCCAACACCCTGCTTTCTTGGCTTAAGTCGTTGGGGACGTTTATACTGTCTAGGGTGTCCTCGAACGCATCGTCATTGTCGTCGTCGCCAAGCCTCCGTATCAACGTTCTTCCACTTCCAACGCTGTCTACGGACTCAGCCACTTCACTGACGTTATCGTCTTTAAAAAGGAAAACAACAACAACAACAACAACAACAACAACAACAACAACAAGGAAAGCCCAGGCATATAATACCCATCTCCCACCAAACCCGCCAAATACACACACACACACACACACACACACACACACACACACACACATTTAAAAGTAATTCAAGGAAGCAAATTGGGTGAGTCATTATATGATTGACTTTGATTCAATTATTAAAATAGCTAGGAAATGTAACATGTTTTTAAAAAAAAGTTCTTATAAAGCGCACTTGCGAGCTCCAGAGAGCTTCTCATGGATCTGGCCATAGCCAACATCAGTCGGTGCCAGGCAGGGACAAACGAATTGAACAGTCAGCGTACGACACACAGACTGAGGTATACACAGAGAGAGCGAGAGAGAGAGAGAGAGAGAGAGAGAGAGAGAGAGAGAGAGAGAGAGAGAGAGTCTTCTTATACTTTCTTCTTCGAGGCTGCGTCCAAGCTTGCCGTAAGCGAGATGATCTGTGGACATAATAATAATAATAATAATAATAATAATAATAATAATAATAATAATAATAATAATAATAATAATAATAATAATAATAATAATAATAATAATGGTAATGATAATAGTAGCAGTAGTATGACGACAGCGAAGTGGAGGATTTTTATAAAAATCTACAGGCGGTCCTTGACCAAGTGCCGAAGAAGGACATAGTCATAGTGCAAGGCGACTGGAATGCCAAGGTTGGCCAAGATGCGCACCACAACTGGGGAGACACATGTGGACCCCACTGCCACAACGAGACAAATGACAGGGGTCTGAGACTCTTGGAGTTTGCCAGATACAACAATCTGGTACTGGCAAACACGCTTGGTCTCCACAAAAACTCCAGACGATGGACATGGCACAGTCCCGACGGGGAGCATCACAACCAAATAGACTACATCATGGTCAAGAAACGCTTCAGATCAAGCATCAACATTGGCAGGACACGCACTTTTCCAGGAGCAGACATCGGAAGTGACCACGATCTCGTGATGATGTCTTTCCGGCTCCACTTGAAGAGAGTAAATACAGCAAAGTGCACTAGACTGAAGTTCGACCTGGACAAACTGCAAGACCCGGAGGTGGCAGAACTATTTCAGGCCACAATTGGAGGGAAATTTGCACCACTGCTCATTTTGGGGGTGGTGAAGTAGATGTCAACACCATGACCACCACCTTCAACTCAGTTGTGACAGATGCCGCCACTGAGATCCTTGGCAAGCACCGACCAAAGAAGAAGCCGTGGATCACACCTGAACTTTTGGATCTGTGTGATAAACGAAGAGAGATAAAAAAGAAAAAGAACACCTCACAGGGAGCTGATGTCTACCGAAAAATCAACAATGACATCCGAAAAGGCATGCGTACAGCAAAGGAGAACTGGATAGAAGATCAATGCCAGGAAATAGAGAACAGTTTGAACAAGAACAACAGCAAGAAGGCCTACCAGACTGTGAAGCGGCTGACAAGTGTCAAACAGCCAAAGTCTCCACGATCCAAAGCAAGTCTGGCATATGCCTTACAGAAGAACAAGAAGTCTTGGACAGATGGACAGAGTACTGCTCTGACCTTTACAACCATACACCAAATGGAGACCCATCAGTTCTAGCATGTCCGAGAACAGAGAAGAAGAAGAAATCCTCCCAATTCTCCGGGAAGAAGTTGAGGCAGCAGTGCAATCGCTAAAGAAAGGGAAGTCAGCGGGAGTGGACAACATACCCGCGGAACTGCTACAAGCAGGAGGAGAAGCGATGATTGATGCCCTCACCATTATCTGTAACAAGATCTGGCAGAGTGGGGAGTGGCCTATACCATGGACCCAGTCGCTTGTCATCACTCTTCCCAAAAAAGGTAACCTTCAGGAATGTGAAAATTACCGCACCATCAGCCTCATCAGCCATCCCAGCAAGGTCCTCCTGAAAATAATACTCAACAGGTTCAAACCCCAAGCTGAACAAATCATAGCTGAAGAACAAGCAGGATTCAGGGCAGGGCGAAGTACCACTGAGCAGATTTTCAACCTCAGAATAATCTGTGAGAAATATCTACAGCACCAACGACATCTATATCATGTGTTCATAGACTTCAAAAAGGCGTTTGACCGAGTCTGGCATGCAGCTCTATGGGCAACAATGAAAGTGTACAACATCAGCCCTAAAATTATTGAAGTCATCAAAAGCCTGTATGACAAGGCTACCAGTGCAGTCCTCCACAACAGCGTCATCGGGAACTGGTTCAGAACAACAATCGGTGTGCGTCAAGGATGCCTACTCTCTCCAACACTCTTCAACATCTTCCTAGAGCGCATCATGTCAGATGATCTTGCAGATCATGAAGGCACAGTCAGCATAGGGGGTAGAGCAATCTCCAATCTTCGTTTTGCGGATGACATTGATGGATTGGCTGGAGAGGAACAAGAACGTGAACAGCTGGTACAGAGGCTTGACACCACCTCCAGAGCTTATGGAATGGAAATAAGTGCAGAGAAAGACCAAAATGATGACCAACAACACCAATGGCATCAACACGGACATCAAAGTCCAAGACCAATCCCTCAACACAGTGCATAGCTTCAAATATTTAGGAGCCATTGTATCAGACAATGGGTCCCGACAGGAAGTCCTCTCCAGGATCGCACAAACAACTGCTGCCATGACAAGGTTGAAGCCCATTTGGAAAGACAGGACCATCAGTCTACATTCCAAAGTAAGACTGCTGCGCTTCCTTGTCATCTCCATCTTGGTGTAGAGGAAAAACTATTCTAAGTGACATTTTGACCGAAATTGAGTTTTTCCCATGGCTTAAACAGCCATAGAGGGGGGCAACTTCTGTTAAAAATATCAGAACTGTAGCTTAAAAAAATGATAGAGTTATAACCCTTGAAAAAAATATTCTATCTTTGTCGTCAGAAAAATGTTTGGTGGAAAAGTATCCTATATGGCAGTTAGAGTAGTTTTTCCTCTCAAATATATTTTCTAATATTATTTAGAAATGGAAGAAGGAAGACTATTCTTAACTGTGTAAGTTAGAATAGATTTCCTCTCGAAATGTGTCTTTGAAAAACAGAATGGATTTACGTTTCGTTCGACCGAGGTATTAAGGCCTGGGTAAACTATTCTAACTACCTCTTAGGAATACCTTTTCCTCTCAAAATGGTTTCTTCAAAAAATTGAAGAAGACTATTCTAAGAGTCAGTTAATATACTTTTCCTCTCAAACATTTCTTCCCAAAACCCCAAAAATATATTTAAGTACCGCTTAGAATAATTTTCCTCCCAAACGTCTTTGCTATGAGAACAAGGAAAGTGGCAGTTAGATAATACTTTAACATCTGATCTGAGTGGATTTTTCCATTAGGAGTCCTGCGTGAGAACGCTGTGCTCAATATTTTCAGCAATTTTAGTATGAACACTCACTAGGGTGTACTTTCTGCTCCTGTAGCAGAGCTTGGTGTGTGTGTGTTTCTAACAATGTGTTGTGGCGATTCTAGCCCAAGACAATATTGATAAGGTGAGTTTACATTTTACACAGACGTGTGTCGGTTTGGGTATTTGTGTAATCTTTATATGCATGGGGATGGTGGAAAAGAAATGACAGAGACGACAACTATTAGTATGCCACCAAAAATGTCATTAGGCTAGCCTATGCCGTAATGCTAAAGAATAGTACTAGCAGCGTGTTGCTGTTTGCAAATAACCTAGATCTATGCTGCTTTATTTTCAGATGTTTTTCGCTTAGATTGTTTCTTTCTTTCTTGCTTTCATTGCTTGTTGGTTTTTGTCTGATGTCATCAGATGTTTGTTGCTTCTTTTTCTTTCTTGCTGCTTGTTTTCGTTTTTGTCTGATGATGGATGACATCAGACAAAAACAACAAGCAAGCAAGAAAAGGAAAGAAAACAAGTCTGCATCAGCCGTTGGAAAGTGGCGGGGGCCGAGATGAGACCCATTGGCATCCGGGTGTACTTTAGAGGGCCATAGGAGTGACGAAGGCTGTTTTGGGTTGATCTCGTGGGTCCATGGCGATTTGGTGTGATATTCACTGGCCAGGTCCAAACGTGGGAGAAAGAAGTATTGGGCCCCAACCAGCGCGTCAAAGGGACTCCTGAATGCGAGGAAGCGGATACGCATCACCAACCGTTCTTGGCGTTTAGGCGGCGATAGTCGGACACATAGCCGCACAGTCCCATCTTTCTTTCGCACAACGACGATTGGTGCCGCGTATGGACTGTGCTCTCGACGATGTTGTTCTTCTCCAGGAGTCCTCTGATGTAGGTCTTGGATTTCCTTCAGCTGGTGAGGTGGGATGCGCCTGTAGGGTTGGGCGACGGGCACTTCGTCTCTCGTCCGCAGTTGATGTTGGACGATGTCCGTGTAGCCCAAATTCAACTCGTTTTGTACAAAGGCTTCTCTGTTCTTGTCCAGGACTTGTTGAAGAAGTTCCCACTGTCTGGTTGTGCCATCGAACGTGGGGCAGGGAATGGTGTTCTTGGTGGTCTGTCCTGATGGTGTTCCGATGGTGACCACCAGTTCATTTACAGTGGCGGTGAATGCCACCTCGTACTTTCCTTGGACATCCTCTACTGTCTGCAGTGACGCCAGTGGAGTCCGGGCTGGAAGGATGACGTCCACCTCTGAGAGATTGGCCACTCACACGTATCGCTGTGAAGCGTCATCGCTGACGAGGGTCGGAACGATCAGCAGACCTCCAGGCAGGGGTTGTGTTAAAGGTGACGCCAGTAGCTGTGGCGTAGGCCGCTGCGTTGAGGTCACTCGCACAGTGGCCATGGCGAAGGGTGGGACCACTGTTTGTACTGCTGTCTTGGCGATGCCTTGGACCAAGGTGTTGTCATGTCGCACTTCTTGGATGGACGCAAACAGGCCTTGAGGTAAGCTGGTCGGACTGGCTGTCATCCACTCTCCCAGGACGTTCATCCCGACCAACAACGGCAGGCGCTTCTTACGTTCCCTCATGACCGGTTCCGTGGGCTCCCTGACGACCAGGATGGGAATACCAGAAAACAAAGGTCCTGTCCAACTGCAGCTCGGCGACCAGGATACCGAAGTAGGGTACCTCTGCGCCGTTTACTGCCCGCAGCTTGAGGTGGGACGACTGAAGGAAAGCGTCACCAAGATTCTCGGTGACCCAGGTCTGCGTCACAGTCGTTACCTCGCTGCCCGTGTCGAGGAGAGCTTGCACAGCTCGGCCATTGATGCGTGCGGTTGTCGTGGGGCATTCGCCAATCAGCCTTTTACTGCCCTTGCCCCCCCCCCCCTCCTCCCGTTTCGACAACGGGGCTAGCAGTTTCCCTGCTGCCCTCGTGGTGATTGTTGTCCTCGTGGTGGTTGGACGTGGGGTTGTCTTTGAGGACAGCTCCTCTGGAGGTGGCCCCTTTGGCCGCAAACCCAGCAGACGGCAGTTCTGGTGTCACGTTGAGGAGCCGACTGTGGACGTTGCTTTAGCTGCTGCAGCTGCTCCTTCAGCTCCGCTAGTTGACTCTGTAGAGCCGCCATTCCTTGGGGGTCTGGCTCCGGCGTTGCTGTCTGTTGTTGGGTTGTCACGCTGTCGCCGTCACGGTCCTCCTCCTTCAGCCAACACTCGGCTTCCACTCTGGCCCGCAGGTAGGAGACATCCTCTCCCCTAATAATGCGGCGGAGCTCCCGTCGAAGGTCTTGTGATTTGAGCCACTCAACGAATTTATCACGCAGCATTTTGTCAGGGATGCTGCCAACCTTTCTTGTATTGGACCGCAGGGCCAGCTGCTAAAGTTGTTGGCCGTACTGCAGCACGGTCTCTCCTGCTCCCTGCTGCCGGCTGTGGAACCTGCTTAAAGTGCTGGTGACTCCCCTCTGTTCGGCGAACGTCTCCTCCAGGACACCCAGGGCCTCCTCTGCCGTTTTCACGTCTGCCCGCTGGATGATCTCCTGTCGGGCACAGCCGCGGAGCGATTGAAGCAGCCACTCCATAGCTGTACCCCCATCCAGCTGGCAGTGGCCCAGGATTCGCCGTGCCCCTGTGTGAAGTCCTCGACCTCATCGCCATCCCCCGTGAAGGTTGGAAGTTTGGGGGTGGCATCATCCACAACTTCTGCATGGTCGAAGAGGGTGCGTGGGTGGAAGAAATGTCATCTTGCGCCGTCTCTGATGTCCTCTCACACGTTGTCATTATTTTATTAGTGCACTAATAAAATACATGAGTAGTAGTGGTACAAGAGTAGTACATAACGACTTATGTCTAACATGATTTTAGTTATTTTATGTTAATGGTACTTTGGAAAATGAAGATAAGGTTACGGTTTTGTATTTGGTTTGAATAAAATTGTGAACTCGTTTTTAAGGATGAATATACAGTGTTGCTTTCTCGTTCTTTTGTTTGTTACAGAAAACTATTGTAAGTGTATCATGTGTAAGTTGTTTTTTGTGGTTTTTTTTCCCCTCAGTTTTCATAATTTTTCGAGAGGAAAAGTATGCTATTTGACTCTTACAATAATTTTCTTTTCTTTACTTTTCTCAGCAATGGAGGAAAACTATTCTTTCTGACACATAAAATAGTTTTCCATTAAATTTTCAACATTTTCAATGGAAAACTATTCTATGTGGCAGATAGAGTAGTTTTACTCATACTATTTTACAGAAGGAAAATATTCTAAGTGGCATTTTGTTTATTTTAACAAGATAGGAAAAGATTTTTGAGAAAAGTATTGTCAAAAACAGACCACGATCCTTTTATCTCCTACATATATGGGTTTCAGACCATAAAATTACTTTTTATTAAAATAGAAAGATTTTTTTGCTTCTCCTGTAAAATTCCAAAAAAGTCACTTAGAATAGTTTTCCTCTAGACCCGCGCTATATGCTTGCGAAGCATGGACCCTCAATGCAGATCTCCAACGAAGAATACAAAGCATGGAGATGAGGTGCTACAGAAGACTTCTGAGCATTTCCTATACCCAACACATCACCAACGACGAAGTCCGACAGACCATCACACAAGCCATTGGACAACACGATGACCTGCTCACAGTGGTGAAAAAACGGAAACTCCGATGGTATGGCCATGTCACCAGATCATCAGGCCTTGCAAAGACTATTCTGCAAGGCACAGTGCAAGGAGGTAGAAGAAGAGGCAGACCGAAAAAGAGGTGGGAGGACAACATTCGAGAATGGACTGGTTTGACACTGAGTGAAGCCATCAGGGCTGCTGAGGACAGAGAAAGATGGAGTATGCTGGTTAAACGATCATCTGTGGTGCCCCTACGACCTCCGGGTTACGGGACAGGATAGGATAGGATACTACTACTACTACTACTACTACTACTGCTACTACTACTGCTACTACTACTACTACTAGTGGTTAAACATGAAAGGCAATTAAAAGCAATCAGATGCAAATATACATCAAACATTTCTTGTCATAAACTATTTAGTAGTTCGTTAGAACCTATATATCAGCATTGATTATCTATATCCCATTACCGCATCCCTTGTCGCAAATGAACAATCCAACAAAATAGTATATGTAAGATCGCTGCAAGTTTCAGCTTTAAATTCTTTCAACATTCACAGTGAGTGTTGCTCTACTGAGAAAATAAGCTAAAAACAAACAAATAAAAAATATTTCGAAAGTAGTACTACTTTTTAAAAAAAATAATAAATTCTGTAGCTATTCACCATTCTTGAGTTAAAATTAGCATCTACCAAAGCCGGAAAGGGACAGAACTCGTTAAAAAAAATGCTCGGTAATGTTTTTCATCCTAGGTTAATAAAACCGACCCTACCCTACCCCAGACTTCAAAGACGCACTCTTCAATTCACGTGGTTCATTCAGAAAAAGGATGAAAGGCCATGCGTCTATGGTATTGATGTACTGTTAAAACGTGGGAAATCACTCCCTGTCAGAACCGAACTTGAAATTCAAACTTTAGCGGTTGGTTTGAGCAAGGTAAACTCACTGTATCATTGTTTAATGTGATAACAATGCGAATTTTAGAGTAAACCCGTTTTCGCCAAACGTAAACAACGCCTTCGAATTTGGGCCTTTTAAGAAAAGAAAAGTAAAAGGAAAAAAAAAAAGCTCGTCTTCACCCAAAGCTCTGCACCAAGTTTCCACGGACATGACAGACATGGGAATTTTGTCTGAGAACCCCTGCGCACCTCCACACCTCTGAATGACGTCCACCAAAGCCAACAGCCAGTCGGGTCCGTCTGCGTCACCTGAGTCATCAACACAAAAACGATAATTATTCCCACACGCATATCATTGATAGGAGCACTGAGCCATATTAACCAACGGATTTTTTTTTAAAACCAAATGCTATGCATTTTATAATGGTGTGGTGGATGCATGAAAGTAATGATGAATGGATTAAGTGCATAGGGTGTTTGTCAACAATGTCACTTGTGGAATACAATATTCTGTATTCATTGTGCTGTCCGGTTGATAGAAGCGAGACAACTAAGTCTTGCTTCCGGAGATTTGCACAACGTTTTTGTCTCCCTTGAAATTGGTTTCTTCAACACTTTCTAAAACCTCACGGCGAAAGACACAAATATGCGAGATCTTCACACATAGAATTCGAAGCCTCCCCTTCCCCCCCCTCTCCACCATTGAATAACTAATGATTATTTACACCTACGAGAGAAGATCGTTCAGCCTAAAAAGACAGAACACTGAACGTCTACACAAACTATTGGCGATAGGGCCGACATGGATACTCATCCACGGGAAGAGCGGTAGGGACCTAATCCACCATAGCATTCATACTACTAAGATAGATAGACAGTGAAAATGGCCACCAAAGGGATTAGAATAAGGGTCATCGGTGTGCCAGGAGAACCACCACTGAGCTACTTGTAACAAGAACAAGCTGTAGTTCTAAGCTTAACAGTATCCTTGCAACACGTATGTAGACTAAATGCAATAAACTGTTACAGCCTAAAGTCTCCGTGTCTTCAAGGAGGACTCAAAAGTGTGTGCGTAAAAACACAGTTAGTACAGCTGACATGTCTTGCCTAAAGACACGGGAATGCAGTTGCTCTCTCTTTTCAGCCTGTCCACTTGCGATGCATAGACGCAAGCCAGGAGGCGCCCCACTGCAGTTTCTTGACCACTGTCTTCCAACGTGTCGAGGACTTGGGCAATGTACTCAGGCCTGAGAAATCCTCGTTGGTTCAGTTGCGTTGCCACGGCCTGCAAATCCACCTGAGCCGCACACACAAAACAGACTGTTGTTGTGGTATCAATTTTTATTCATCAGATTAACATAAGAAGTACTGATAAATAAACTGTTGTAGTATCAATTTTTATTCATCAGATTAACATAAGTTGTACTGATAAATAAAACAGACCGGTACATCGTAATCGTAGATCGTCACCCATTGCACATAGCTGCGATCGAAAGAAAGTATACTCCAGGCACACGCTGCGCAGCAGACCAAAGTATGTCCCTTGTCCCTTGAAGGGAGGTAAGCAGCCTGCTCAGTTACAGTGTCGGTGAAAGACTACAAACGGAAAAGTAAGTTTCGTCTCCTCTAGGCGACGAATTAGGTCACGCTGTATTTGTTTCTAAGTCAACTGTCTTTTACGAACCGTTTGAGAATTTTTTCGAACCGTTTATTGACGCCGGATAGTGTCCTCACTTGGTTTCATACAATTTAAGAATCCAAGAAGGCAAATGGGTTTTGGGTACGGTAAAAGCATTTTTGTAGAGAAAAGGGTTAGGGCAAGGGCTAGGGATATATCTACAACTAACCCTTACCCGAACCCTTGTAGCAATATTCCGCTCTTTCCGTCACTTTTAAACAGTAGTGCGCTTCGCATCCGCGGCTAACAGCGAGCCTAAAGTATACTTTGAAGGGATGGAGGGAATACTTTCACCTGCTGCTAGCGGGAGTTTTGGCTATACTCTCTACCGATCGCAGCAATGTGTATTACCTCAGATCGTAGGTTAAGGGCCAAAAATCATCATCATCATCATCATCATCATCATCATCATCATCATCATCATCATCAGCATCATCATCATCATCATCATCATCATCATCATCACTAGAGTAAAAGACATCATAAGCGTCGTGGTCGTCACTATAACCAAGATCTTCATCACTATCATTCCGTATATTACAATGCAATACAACACACCTTTTTGGTCCAACTTTCACATTATACATACAAGCGGAAAACTGCCTTTGGCATTGAGCGCACACTTTGCATAAAATAGTAAGTGATCAAACCCAAAAAATGTCCTTGCGTCCAACAGTCCTATCATACGGCTCAGTTGGAAATAGTCTCTCTCTATCTCTCTCTCTCCCTCCCTCCTGTTACTGTCAATGTAGGGATGGGTTGTAGCATGAGTGGTTTGTCTGTGCGCGTGCGGGTGCTGTGGTGGGTGTGTTGCGGTGTGTCGGTGTGGAGGGGTGTGTGTGGCGTGGCAGGGGTGGGCGCGTGCTCGTGTTCACGTTTAAGGATGTTGAGCTGTGTGGATGTTGTGTTGGGGGATGTTGTGATGGATGTGTTTTTGTGGGTGTGGGTGTGGGTGTGTGTGGTTGTGGGCGTGTATGTGTGTGGGGTGACGGTATTTTTTACTCATGTCTTTCTGCCGTTTCTTGGGCGCTGGAAGCCATTTTTCCATTTTGTGAAGATTTGGACAATAAAGTTTACTGTTTATCGTTTAATCCCTCTCGTCTTTATCCATGCTGACACATCCACACACACCCAGATGTGTACATTCACACGAAATAATCCGTCAATACAATGTAAAAGTAAATACATAATACATACACACAATAAAAACATAATGATACTCATCTTTAAATTAACCTGCGCATGTCTACACAGTCATATGCACAATGAATATATAATGAATACATAGAATATATCTGTATCGATATATACATTAATGCAGAATAATCAACATTCATTAAATTGAACACATCCATGTACATGCACACACATAGCCTTAACCCATCACATGCCACTTGCAGTATAAAGTCTATCAACTCATTAACAGTGACAAGTATGACTAGAACGTCGAAAAAATTGCATACAATCATCAAATAAATATGAACGTTAAAATGTCAGTGAAACATGCAAACAGGCTTGGCTGACTAGGTTATTGAGTTAGCCATTGTTGAGGATTGAGATCGCACTAGGGATGAAAGAGTTGTATAATTATTTCTTAGCGAACAGAATCCGAAGCGACGGCAAGTATGAAAACAATGATTCATGTAGTGGGAGGTGTGTCGCCTATGATGCGATCTGCCTTATTCCTAATGGCTGCGGGTGTACAGCTCACTCAACTGTTTCTGTTGGATGCCAGTTATTTTGCTCGCTCACAATCCTATTCAAGCGTGATTTCTCCCTAATGGTGAGCAGACAAACCACATTATGATGTTGAAGGTGAGAATGCTTTCTACCAGGCTGCGGTACACCGACCCAAGGACATAACTACTGACCCCAAAGGCCCTGAGTTTTCTAAGCAAATACATACGCTGATGGGCTTATTTACAGACCGCATCTATGTTATCCTTGAATTATAATTTATCATCAATAACAGTGCCAATATATTTAAAATTGCTGATCTGCTCTACTGCCTCATTATCAATAATTATAGGTGTGTTGCATGGGGTTCTCCTATTGTCCAAAATAAGTTCTTTTGTTTTTGAAATCTTGAGATTGAGAAAGCTATCTATAATCCAAGTTTCTATCTGGAGAAAGTACAGAGCCAGAGAGTCTTCGCCCCTGAGTTGGGCGACCAGCGCCATGTTATCGACAAACTTGATAAGTTTCAGAAATGAGCTTGAACACGTAGCCGAGCGTAGTATTTGACTCCCGTCTCTCAGCCACCACCTTGAGAACACGGCCCAACCCGAGCTGTTATTTTCATTTTATTCCTCGTAAGAGGGACATAAAAATATTTGCCCTGCAACGTGTTGATGCGTGGTTTGTAGTAAACCGGGTTGCCGGCTACTACTGCCACGACACTCTTCTGCAAAGTCGCTGCCACCGACTTGCATAAAATGCCTGCCGACAATGTAGTCCCGCTCACCACCAAAAGCAGAAGACGAATGGTCAGCCGGGGAGAACATATGTCGTATCGCCTTGTCCTGCATAACCCAAAAGGCATCCCCAAAGGATTCTGCACAGCAGGAGCCACCCAAGGCTAGTCTAACCAAGAAATTCAAGGTAGACAACTTCTCGCCCAAGCCTGAACCAGTCGCCTTCATTTCCGCTACAAACAGAAAATTTTATTCTTATAAATAGAACACAAAATCGGTGACACAACACAACCCTGAGGTGCCCCTGTGTTAACAATAATTTCGGTTGAGAGTACGCCACTCAGACTGATGTGATGCGGCCGATCGCGTAGAAACTTCCTGATCCACAGAACAATATTATGATTTGTGCCTAAGTCCAAAAGTAGCGTTAGTAGTATGTGTGGCTGAATGGTAGATCTATGAAGAAAAATCCATGAAAAGTACTGGAGCATGTGCGCCGTTATGGTCTAAATGATCTGCAACTATAGATTCAGAACAGCGATACATGCGTCTTCAACACCACCTTTAGCTTTGTATGCGAATTGAAGGGGAACATGCGATCGACCACAGCCGGCATCAACTGATTACGCACTATTGGCTCCATGCATTTTGCAAGAATAGGGGTCAAGGTCACAGGCCAAAAATCGTTGATTTCACGAGCATTTTGTTTCTTTGTTGTGCACATAAAATTAAGGACTCTGCCTTTCAAACCATCAGAGCCGGCGGTCTTGTAAGGGTTCATCTTTCAAAAGTAGGAAACCATTTCATTCACAACAGCTTCTGATGGTGACACTGAAGAGCAGATTTGTACACACTCATGTCTAAAGTCATGTAAACTAAATCTTGCATAAAACCTGTTATTTCATTTCATTTGCTAAATTAATAGGATCATCACATTTTATTTTCTGTTTCCCCTTCTCTTTTCCCATCATCCTATTCAATATTCCCTATGCCTCTTTAGCATTTCCGACCTTTAATTTCTCCTCAGTTTTGTTCTGATGATCTAACTGACCAATCCTGGTTTTATGTCTAAATTCTTTTTCATTTTTGTTACTTTAGCCCTTTTGCAAAGGCAACTCATTGAAGTCGCAGGATTTTAGGCTATTTTTTTAAAAAATCACACCAAATGTACTAGACAACATAAAAACATAAAATATATTGCAAATGAAAGTTTAAAGTATGTATTTTTAATTTCACTTACCACCAATCTGCTATAATCCTCCAGAAAAAAGATATTTTGCACCAAAAACACATCGCTTTTGCAAAAAAAAACAATTTTTTTAAGAAGCACAATACCTATATGTTGCACCCATTTTTGTTATGAAAATATTTGATTCTCTTGTTTTTATGATGTAAAAACACTGTAGAAATGAATGTTACACAAAATAATCATGAAAGCATAATCTGAAAGGCGTTTGTCACATAACTATTATTATTGTAAAACAAAATTTTCCGAACAAAACTGGAGTCTTAGAGAAAAATAAAATAAAATAAAAATAATATCTTTGTCAAAAATATGGTCAAAGGGACCCCTTTCAAGTGTGTGTATTGCTTACTTCCCTTGGTACTCATTTTCTGTTATACAAAAAAAATGTAATCACTGACGTAAAAATATATAGGGCACGACTTTATTGAGTCTTTGGTGACTCATGGCAAACACTTTGACAGCATTGTCCTGACAAAACTGAATGTAGGCAAAGGGGTCATTAAAACGATCATCATCATCATCATCATCATCATCATCATCATCATCATCATCATCATCATCATCATCATCATCATCATCATCATTATCAAAGTCATCATCAAAGTCATCATCATCATCATCATCATCATCATCATCATCATCATCATCATCATCATCATCATCATCATCATCATCATCATCATCATTATCATCATCATCAGCGTCATCATCATCAGAGTCATCATCAGTCGAAGTCGTCATTATAACCATCGTCATTATAACCATCGTCATTATAACCATCGTCATTATAATCATCGTCATTATAACCATCGTCATTATAACCATCGTCATTATAACCATCGTCATTATAACCATCGTCATTATAACCATCGTCATTATAACCATCGTCATTATAACCATCGTCATTATAACCATCGTCATTATAACCATCGTCATTATAACCATCGTCATTATAACCATCGTCATTATAATCATCGTCATTATAACCATCGTCATTATAACCATCGTCATTATAACCATCGTCATTATAACCATCGTCATTATAACCAAGATATTCATCACTATCATTCCGGATGAGAGTCTAAACCTGTGTCTAGTCTGTGCACGCACGCATTTTATCGCACGGACTTGAAAGATCCTGACGCTCATGTCACGGACGGGTGAATACAGGCTACACAAGTACACCCACCAAACACTAGGTCTGTGCCCCAGAATTCTGCTCCGTCGTCTGGTCGTTAGACTATGCGCCCAAGGACTGCAGGTGGGCGCCTCTTGCGGCTCGAGTTAGGTCCTGTATTGGTCAGCGCCTTGAGCAGTTCTTGAGTTGGAATAGCGCTATATAAGAATATATATATTATTTTATTATTTCTTCCTTCTTCTTCTTCTTCTTCTTCTTCTTCTTCTTCTTCTTCTTCTTCTTCTTCTTCTTCTTCTTCTTCTTCTTCTTCTTCTTCTTCCTCTTCTTCTTTTTCCTTTTCTTCTTCCCAGTAGTTCAACTTAATGTTAATCTGATGAATAAAAACTGTTACATCAACGACTTCTTCTTCCCTCTCGTTTTCCCTATATAGGTACCTCGTTGATTTTGGAATAAAAATGCTACAACAACAACAAAACAACAACAACAATAGCAAAAGCAACAACAAACCCGGTGTCCAGCTTTTAGATACTCTGTCCACGCAGTTTGCAAGGGCGTGTAGATACAAGCCAGCGTCACGATGTCGTGAACTTTCCAAGCACCTGTTGACCCACAGAAATCAAGTATATTAACTTATTAGCATACTTCGGCCTAACAAAGAAGAAGGATGTTATAACAGGGCGGCGAAACCTAAGACCCAGCCTCGATTATTTATTCGTCATCGCATTGGGGGCACCGATGAATGAAAGAATACATTAATCAATCAGTCAATCAATCAATGAAGTAGTGAATGAAGGGATTAAGGATTTGTACAGAACATAAATACCTACATGCCGATGGGCATGATCGCATGCACTGGTGGAAGGGAATTTGCAGAACACAACAGAGGCACAAGACACCACACCAAAATACACAGTGGAGGGGTTGGGACCTAGTACCTCATTTGACAGCACTTTTACATCGACCCTAATTGCCTAGTAACACATCCGTTGCAAACAGACCAGGCAGACCACAATTCATATTGTTCTTACACACAATGACTCTTGCACACAGGGCCATTAACAAGTACTTAGGGATCCTCGATAGTATAGCTGTAGCAGTAGCCTCTCTCTCTCTCTCTCTCTCTCTCTCTCTCTCTCTCTCTCTCTCTCTCTCTCTCTCTCGATCGAGCTGCAACGTACCCAATATGCTCTTCATATAGGCTTACAACAATTGATTGATTGATTGATTTATTGTTGCTTTAGGTCCAGCGGACTCTTCCGAGCCAAATCAGGACCGGACAACCCCCGATCCGCATAAAAGATCTGCTGAAACAACCCCAGTGGGAAAATTGAATGCCCTCCACCGGCCAGTCACTTTACAATAAAGACATCCCACGCGGGGGACGGCTGAGGGTTGACCTCAACTACGCGAACACCCCGGTTACAAAAACAAAATAGAATACAAACATCATTATAAATCATCAACCAAACACATACATATAAAATGCCTATAGTGCTAAATAGTACATTCATAGGAAGCCCTAGTGACCACCCGGCAGAAAGCGTCCAACACTCCCAAGCTGATCCAACAGACCTCATACACAAACAAGGAGTCTTGTCCAGGAAGAGTTTTCAAGAAAAAAGGTAGGTCATTGATCTAGCGAAGAAGAAGATAGTATAGCAGAGTGAAGGACAGAGCAAGAATAGGAAAGAGTAAATGAGGAAGACAGCGACAGTGGGAATTTAAAGCACTAAATTTCCATAAAGTGGGGATACTATTTATACTGAAAACCCCCGGCACTCCAACGGGGGTACTGTTGCCGCAGTGAAGCGTCTTGCCTATAAAGGAAAGACAGGTTTTCAACTGTGGCTTTCACTGTTCCCTTTATAGGTTGGAACAATCTACAGTGGCAAGATTGCTCATGACCCCAAGGGGTCTTACAACAATTAGCTTACAAGACATTCATAAATCAACGGCACGGTAGTCTACTTGTTTGTCCAAAAGGCATTTCATATAACATTATGAGTGAATATGACACTACGCACAAGCTCCGGCAATGACTAGAAGGCGCATAAGGAATTTCCTTTTTAAAATATTTATTAGCGATATTTTTCTGTGTTGTTTTTACCACTTGTAGCTAAAAACTCTTTATATAGAAGCATATTTTCTAAATAATCATTTGTTCACAAACACTGTAAGGTTTCTCTATATTTTCTCCGTAAATAACTTATTATTAATCTAAACGATATGTTGTTTACGTAAATAAATCATAATATAGGTAAATAAGGCATTGTTGTTAAATAAAACAATCTTTACCTATATAATGCAATCTTTAGCAGATTTTATTAAATAATGTATTATTTTAAAATATTTTAAAATAATTTTTTGTTTATTTATATAATGCATTATTTAACAGAATTTGCTAAATAGGGTCTTATTTTGAAAATATTGCTAAATAATGCATTATTTACGTAAACAATTCATTGTTTAGGGACTGCAATTTTCATTATTTAGGGGATTCCAGGATTCGCTTGAAAACTTGGTTTTCATAATTTTACTGCTTCCTATAATTAAATTCAAGGTCCTTCCAATAATCGTGTTTCCAAACTTTGTTATAATTATTTATTTTTCAACATAAATTATTCCATAAATTCGAAGATAAAACGTCTGTAACCTCCTGAACACATTGAGTATCCCGTCAGAAAAAAATAAAAGTTTTATTTTTGTATTTATTTACTGAAAAACTGTGTTGAAACTGCTTTTTGTGTGTGCTCTTTTGAGTTGAATTATGCTTTAATTTGAAACGGAAAGTTTCAGCGTATTCGAAACTACCAGGGAGTTGGCGCAAGTACTCTGAAGGCAAGGACGCCCAAGCAGAAATAATGATGGCTCCCTCTTTACCGGGGCCATTACCATTGCAGTCTAGTATAACAATACTATTGCGAAGGAATTAAAAAAAAACATTGAGTGAAATAAAATAGTTGCCTCATTTTGAATCGCAAAACAGCATTAAATCACGATTTTGCAATTTTCTTTATCACTACCACATATTTTTACAGTATCTGGGAATCCCATAAATAATGAAAATTGCAGTCCCTAAACAAAAAATTGTTTACATAAGTAATGCATTATTTAGCAAAATATTCTAAATAATATATTATTTGGCAAATTCAGCTAAACAATGCATTATATAAGTAAACAAATCATTATTTAGGAGGCACTGTGGCCTAATGGTAGTGCTTCGGATTGCGGATCTGAAGGTCCCCGACTTCGGGCCCTGACCGGGCCATTGTGTTGTGTCCCTGGGAAAGACATTTTACTCCCGTTTCCTACTCCTTCGGATGAGAGTATAAACCGAGGTCTAGTCTGTGTGTCGCATACATTCCATCATAACGGACTTTAAAGATCCTGACGCTCATGTCCTAGACGGGTGAGTGCCGGTAACAAGAACACACCCAGCATGCTTTTGGTCCTTCTCCCCCAACCCTGGCTGCCCATGATTGTGCTCAGTTGTCCGGGCGTCAGACCATGCGCCCAAAGGCTGCGGGTGGGCGTCTCGGGTGGTTTGAGTTAGATCCTGTATCGGCCAGCGCTTTGATCCTTAGGCTAAGACGCCTTACAAATGACGAACATTATTGACGAACATTATTATTTAGAAAAATTTCTAAATAATACATTATTTAACACAATCTGTTAAATATTGCATGCAACAATGCCTGATTTACCTATACCATGATTTATTTACGTAAACAATATATTGTTTAGGTAAATAATAATAAGTCATTTACTGAGGAAATATATTATTTAGAGAACTCTTACATTGTTTGTAAACAAATGATTATTGAGAAAATATGCTTCTATATAAAAGATTATTTAGCTGTAAGTGGTGAAAATAAATATTTTTCAAAGGGAATTCCATAGGCGCACGCACATACAGACTTAACATACACAGGGCACCGTTTCAGCCCCACGTTATTGGGACTGAACTATTCCGCGTGCAAAGGGAAGTAACTAGTGACAAACAGTCTAGCGGGTGACCGGTTGCTTCGTGCCATCAGTCCTGTGAATACATAGCATGGAACACAATTGTACGATTTAATCGGTAGGTCTGATGGGGTCTATACCTGCAAGCCCGTGTGTGTGTGTGGGGAGGGAGTGTGTGCGTGTGTGTATGTGTGTGTGTGTGCGGGTGTGGGTGTGCGTGGGTGGGTGTGTGTGTGTGTGAGTGTGTTCGGAGCGCGTTGATCGGCTACAGTCGTAGTGGGCAAGCTAATTGTTCAGAATGGTCTTTTTTATTTTTTTTATTTTTTATAAACTGACCTTCACTGGGTGATTGACTGTTTAACAGGCCAGGCAGGAAAGAAGACAAGTCAAATGGTGGGGATTCTTGGGCCAGCATAAAGTCCACGAAGGTCATCACCGCCACATCCATCTCCCCTTCAGTCTCTGCCTTTATCACTTTCTTTATCATCGACCTGCCGGCTGCACAAAAAACGGATTTATACAAAGACAATACAAGAAGAAGAAGAAGAAGAAGAAGAAGAAGAAGAAGAAGAAGAAGAAGAAGAAGAAGAAGAAGAAGAAGAAGAAGAAGAAGAAGAAGAAATGTTATAATTATATGTATACGTACATGTATTGTTCTTATATAGCTAAAAAGGAATAATAAGAACAGCAGCACCGACGACACTAACAACGAAGAAGAAGAAGAAGAAGAAGAAGAAGAAGAAGAAGAAGAAGAAGAAGAAGAAGAAGAAGAAGAAGAAATGTTATAATTATATTTATACACCCGTTACACAAGGGTCGAACGCTACCAGAAGCATGCTTTTTTAGTCGCCTCAACAGGCCGTAAAGCATGCTTCGGAGCATGCTTCCTATACGCTTCAAGCCCTTGGAGCATTGGCCAATGAACTCGTCAAAATAGAAAATGTCAGTTTCGTCTGCTCTAGGGGACGAATTAGGTCAAACTGTATTTGTTTCTAGGTAGGTCAACAGTTTGAGAATGTTTTTGAACCGTTTGTTGACGCCGGATAGTGTCCTCACTTGGTTTCATATAATTTAAGAATCCAACAAAGCAAATGGGTTTTAGAGACGGAAAGAGCGGAATGTTGTAGAGCAACATATTGTATATATTTACAGTGAAATTGCGCTTTTTCCGTCACTATAACGCTTGAAGCGTATAGGAAGCATGCTCCGAAGCATAAGAGCATGCTTTACGGCCTGTTGAGGCGACTAGAAAATCATGCTTCTGGTAGCGTTCGACCCATGTGTATCGGGTGATTTATACGTATATGTATTGTTCTTATATAGCAATGAAGAATAATAAGAACAGCAGCAACAACAACACGAACAACGAAGAAGAAGAACAGCAACAACAAAACAACAGCAATAACAACAAAACGTAAAAAAATGGTATTGTATTCAGTCAGTTTAAAAATCCATTTTTCTTTCCGTCTTCTAATTGTGATCTCCTTGCCTTTACACCATATGTTTGAGTGATAAAAAGCATGGTTGATGAGCATGTGAGAGTGGGTGAAACATGTGAGTGTGTATGTTGGTACAGATCGCCACGCTTTGATTGGTGATTTGGGGATACGCGCTTACACCGCGTCCATTATTATTATTATTATTATTATTATTATTATTATTATTATTATTATTATTATTATTATTATTATTATTATTATTATTATTATTATTATTATTATTATTTTTATTATTATTATTATTATTATTAAAAGTACCTTGAAGTGAGAGTGACTGCGAAGATTGATGATCTTGTGTTGACGTCGATGCAGCAGGTGAAGCAGGACTATCCTTCATATAGAGGTACACCTCTGAGGGTACGAACCCGAAATGGGCGAGGTAATCCTGCAGTGAGGGTACCACTGACCTTAGCGTCCCCAGGTCTACCATCGGATCATAATCCACTGCGGCCATGCTGACGCTGATAAAGGCGGGAATTACGAAATGGATGCTGCAATGACGACAGAATGATTTTCACGCGTCGACGCTCTCGTTTCAAACCAAAACGCCCTAAGTGGGAACGTATCCTAAGTCAGGTTAAGGGGCAAGGAAGAGTTTAATAGTTCTTCTAGAATCTTTCTTGCGGCCCATGTCATAAGGCACAGTTACATTGTTAGGTATGCACCCCACTGTGCACACAGAAGGAGGGTTTTCTTACCAAGATCATTCAAACTTAAAATGGTTTCTATTTCGCTAAAATTAGTCTTTCTCTCAGGTCTTTCTCAATTCTTACACAGGTCCTATTGTATAACACAACCTGGGCAGCGAGGGTAAAACATTTACACTGTCAATATATAGTTAAGATTTGACACTGTCAGAATAAAGGTAAAATTTGACGTTGCCAGAATAAAGTCAGATTAAATGTAATGGTACGACTATTCACTGTCAAACTAAAGGTAAGATTTGACGCTGTCTGACTTTAAGATAAGATGTATACACTGTCAGAATAATGGTAATTTTTGTACACTATCAGGCTTTAAGGTAACATTCGACTCAATCAGAATAATGGAAAGATTTGTACACTGTCACAATAAAAGTAAGATTTGTACACTGTCAGGCTAAAACTCAGATTTGACACTGCCAGAGAATGCACACTGTTGAAATGAAAATACAATTTGCGCACTGTTGGATTAAAAAATAGAACATGACACTGAGACAGGCCTACATGGTAAACCCCCACTCCGTGGGTAGTTTCTGTTTCACTCGGTCTAGGCCTATAACAGTGCATAAATAGTCAAAAAGTCTTGTGCAGTGGCGTGTTGCCGTTACCGCTATTTTTATAACAATTATTGTAATGATCAATTGCCGTGCCTCGACTATACAAATACCTAGTGCAGGGCAGTAGATAGTCTTTATGCAGAGTGAATAGATTTTTCGAAAGGGCTGAGTGGATCTACTGTATATGGATCTTTTTAAATGTGTGTGTGTGTGTGTTTGTGTGTGTGTGTGTGTATGTATATGTATATCCAGTTATAACTGGATATACATATACACACACACACACACAAACACACACACACAAACACACCCACACAAACACGCACACACACATTTAAAAAGATATGGGGTGACGTAATACACAACACTGAAGTGTTTTATTTGAGCTTTTTCCTTCTTTTCTCTAGTTCTGCAAGTCTGTGTGTGCGCTCGTGTGTTCAGTAGGCATAACACCATCTCTAGGTAAATATATGATGATGACGTTGTTGTTTTGTAAGCCGCCGAAAATTCCATGTCACAAAGTCATGCTCAATTCACACAAATAGTGTTCCAGCCATCAGTGAATTTAAAAAAAAACTGAAACAGGTGAGTTTTTAGTCTTTTCATGAATCCTCCTCCCAAAGACGAGCTCTGCTTCAAATAAGATTACTGGAAGAGAATTCCAGGGGTTGAGTGCTGCATTTTTGAAGGAGCGAACCCCTATAGTCATTTTACTTGTGTTGCCTGTACGGACACTGGGAAGCTCAAGGTAGCACGACACGAAGTCTATGTCGGGGCTTGTGACAGGATATTAGTTCTGTGATATATGCACTGATGAGCAAAACTCAGGACTTTATCATCAAGCCTTTTTTCAACTGGTAGCCAATGGAGGGAACAAAGTCCAGGAGTAATGTGCTCACATTTCTTTGTTCGAAGCACCTTTCGAGCAGCTGTATTTTGAAAGCGCTGAAACCTCTGAAGCTGGGTTTTCTTTTTTCCCCAAAGGCAATTATTACAATAGTCTAGCCTGGAGAGGATGAGGGCAAATGCCACAGCATATGCTGTCTTCTGATTAAGCTTAATCATAGGACGAAGTCTGCCTAGGATCCTGATATAAAAATTACAAGACCCGACAACGGAGCTGATGTGAGGTAAGCTACTAAAGTCAACTGGCTGTCAATAAAAAGGCCAAGGTTTCGTACGGATTCAGATGATTTGATATGTTTGTGTGTCCAACCTTGATTGAGTCTATGTTCACTTGTTGAAGGCTGCTTTTCGACCCACACACCAGAACTTCAGTTTTCTGATCATTTACCTTCAGTTTGTTGGATGACATTCACGCACTTATTTCCTCGCAACACCTCTCCACTTCCTTCACGGTCTCTTGAGCCGAGTTTTTGTCAGGACTTAACGATCTGTACAATTCCGAATCGTCAGCAAACATTTTTCGATTAAGCCAATGTATTTTGATGACTGCGCCAACGTGACAGGTGATTATACAAACCAACAGGAACCCCATAACCGATCCTTGAGATACCCCACATCGCAAGTCTGCCTGGGACGAAGGAATCTGGCTTACCAAGACGTACTGGGTTCTGTTGCTGAGGTAAGACACAAACCATTTCAGGGCTGGACCAGCAATGCCCAATTTACATGGTTACGGAGCAGAACGTTTAAAGTAAGCGCTATAGCTTAGAATACTTTAACTCATATATGATCTTATGCATAATAATAATAATAATAAGAAGAAGAAGAAGAAGAAGAAGAAGAAGAAGAAGAAGAAGAAGAAGAAGAAGAAGAAGGAGGAGGAGGAGTAGGAGGAGGAGGACGAGGACAACACGTAACGTTTTACCCTGGTGTCACGAGGTGACTTGGCAAATATTTACATTTGTGTATACATCACGTGTTTATAGAGTTAGGACACGAGCGAGGTCTATTGACATAGGCACGTGGCGTATGTATTCGCTTTGCGTGGCTACTATATTTCCTAGTTCATTAATATTTTGGTGATGAGACTCGGCTATATAAAGACTGTTTGGGCCGAACAGTGTAGGTGGGGCCGGGTAGCTCAGTTGGTAAGAGCGTCTTGCTAGTAACCGAAAGGTCGCTGGTTCGAATCCCGGATTGGTCAACGTGTGATCATATTATTTTCCCCCTTACCAACAACTGGCCCGCTGGTGTCAGTATAAATCGGTCCAGTAGTCACCTATATGCGAAAGTGTCGTGTGACTATAATCTACAAACAACAACAACAACAGTGTAGCTCTCTGCCAGCCCAGTTCATCTCCCGGGTCATCGCCCGATTCTATTTGATGGTTTGCGCATCGACCGGGCTGGCCCGGGCCATACCGCAAAAGTGAAACAAGTGCACATCGCGACACTTAAAAAAAATCCCTCGTTGTTCTAAAAATAGCGCCAGCTCATCATGACAGCATACGCTGCAACAGGGGAAACACCCTTTTCTAGTATGAAACTGTTTCCAGACCTGCATGTAATATATGTGAAACTGAAACTATGTCATGATGTAATAATGTGCCCTCTCTCTTATCACAAACACACTACATTCGGACATGGATTCTTCAGTAGTTTGTACTTCCATGATTCGGATGTGTTTCACTTCCAGGTTCTACCGTCTGCCAGTGTACATTCTTACCATCATTAGCGCGTGGGTCCGGGTAGCTCAGTTGGTAGAGCGGCTTCCTAGTAACCGAAAGGTACCTGGTTCGAATCCCTGATTGGCCAACGTGTGACCATATTATTTTCCCCTTACCATCAACTGGTTCGCTGGTGTCAGAATAATGTGACCAGTAGTCGACTATACGCTTCGGTTTCGTGTGACTATAATCTACAGTTACCGTCATTCTTTGTCAAGCAAGCGCTGAATAATGGCTGTTTCCTTCCAGTGTTTGTGGCTGTAATGGCTGTTTCCTTCCAGTGTTTGTCAAGGCCGTGCCATATTGATTATTTGAGAGTGCGTGTAGTTATTTTGTATGGATACTATACTGACCTTTTACTATAATAGTGCTGTAATAACCACCATTAATTAGCGTTTTGGGGTTGCTCGTGTATTTTTGTTTGTTTTCCTTCACCCCATTTGATATTATATCTCCCTGCGCAAAATCCATTGTTCTATGGCAGGAAAATAAAATGTGAGTCTTTGTAAAAGAAACCGTTTTCACTGGCACTCACCCCTTTAGGATATGAGCGTCAGGATCTTTAAGGTTCGCGCAATGGAATGCAGACGTGCATGCACAGTCTCGATCTCAGTTTATACTCTAACCCGAAGGTAGTAGTAGTAGTAGTAGTAGTAGTAGTAGTAGTAGTAGTAGTAGTAGTAGTAGTAGTAGTAGTAGTTGTTGTTGTTGTTGTTGTAGTTGTTGTAGTAGTTAGTGTTGTTGTAATAGTAGTAATTACTAATATTAATAATGCTATTATTTAAACTGAATCAGTTATGTTACACCATTTCACTCGTGTATACGTGTATAGGTGTGTGTACTCGTGTAAGTGTGTGTGCGTATGTAAAACAAAAAAGACATTTGGAACACAACAGTCAACTTGTCAATTATTCAGGCCTAAAAACTGACATTAGACGGGCTATTCGAAAAGAGATCGTTGACAAAAACTATAATAGCCTATCGATCTCTCATCACCTTCATCTATAGCTTCTATATAATTGCCGCCACCGTCATTCTCGTCGTCATCATGGCAGCAGCGGACCACGAGTTTATCTTGGGCCTGGAGACGCTGCGGATAGTTGTGCCTTCGCTGAAGTTTTATCTCCCCCATTTCGGGTTTGTTCCCTCTGAGGTGTACGTCTACATGAGGGACAGGGCAGAAGCTACACCTGAACAGACATTAACACAGAATCACCAGTCTTCGCTGTCGCTCTCACTTCAAGGTACAATTATTCGGATACTTTACCCCAAAAAAAGTTTTTTTTTGTTTTGTTTTTGATTTGTTTTTTATTGTTTGCTATTGTTCTTTGTGAGCTTTGTTTTGTTGTTGTTCTTTCTTTCCTTCCTTCTTTTTCTAATAGTAGTAGTAGTAGAGGTAGTAGTAGTAGTGGTAGTAGTAGTAGGTCGTCGGCATAGTTGTAGTAGTGGTAGTAATAGTAGATCTAGTAGTCCTCGCCGTCGTCGTCGTCGTAGTAGTAGTGGTAGGTCTAGACATTGTGGTCGTCGTCGTCGTAGTAGTAGTAGTAGTAATAGTAGTGGTAATAGTTGTGTTAATAGTAGTAGTAGTAGTAGTAGTAGTGGCGGTGATGGTGGCGGTTGCGGTCGTGGTGTTGATCGCAGCAGTAGTAGTCTTGTTATTATTGTTAATGTGTGTAGTGTAGTAGTTCGTGTTACTGACGTAGTAGCAGCATCAGCAATAGCAGGATCAATGGTAGTAGTAGTAGTAGTAGTAGTAGTAGTAGTAGTAGTAGTAGTAGTAGTAGTAGTAGTAGTAGTAGGATCTCTTCTTCTTCTTCTTCTTTTTCAGCATACTGTGGATTCCCCTGTCTGCTCCAAGTAAACACTCCACATCTTTTAGTTGTTGCAGGATAGAGTTTTGAAACTTAAAGATAGGCTGTTTTGCTGTTCACAAAAGTGTAAATCTTCAAACGTAGCTTTGACCTGGTAGAATTAGTTGGTCTTCTCCTCAGACAGTGCAGAAATGATCTCCTTCTTCTTCTTTTTCTGTGCTGACTAAACAGCCAGTCCATACTTTGCAAGGCTCTGGCAGTATTTTTTAAAGTATCATCATCATCATCATCATCATCATCATCATCATCATCATCATCATCATCATCATCATCATCATCATCATCATCATCATCATCATCATCATCATCTTCTTCTTCTTCTTCTTCGTCTTCTTCTTTGTCTTCTTCTTCGTCTTCTTCAGTCTTCATTTTCTTCTTCTTCGTCTTCTTCATCTTCTTGTTGCTGTTCTTCTTCCTGTTGTTGTTGTACATGTTGTACTGGTTTTTGTTTACAGCTGGGAGGACGATGATTAAGAAGGTGCTCAAGGCAGAAAAGCAAGGGGAGTTGGATGTGGCAGTACTGACATTCGTGGACTTTATGTTGGATCAGCACTCTCCACCCTTTGATCTGCCATCCTTTCTTCCTAGCCTCATCGACAACGACCCGCCAAATGAAGGTACGAAGTTAAACTTAAGGAGTTAACTGACGTAAAAATGCGAAAAGGGAGAGGAGGGAGTTCCTCCTCCTCTTCCTCCTCCTCCTCCTCACCATCATCATTATAATTATTATTATTTGTTGTTCTTCTTCTTTTCTTCTTCTTCTTCTTCTTCTTCTTCTTCTTCTTCTTCTTCTTCTTCTTCTTCTTCTTCTTCTTCTTCTTCTTCTTCTTCTTCGTAGTTATTTGTTATTGTTACTACCAATATATTATAATGGTTATTATGATTATAATTCTTATCATGATCATGATCATGATCGTCATCATCATCATCATCATCATCATCATCATCATCATCATCATCATCATCATCATCATCATCATCATCATCATCATCATCATCAACGTTATAAGAAGTCTGGTTGGAAGAAAGATACACCTGTGCTCTACAGGTTCGAATACAATTGGTTTCTGTTGGATCACCAGGTGCGCGGAAAGTTCACGACATCATCATTCTGGCTTGCATCTACATGCCCTTGCAAAATGCATGGACGGAGTATCAGAAAGCTGGACACAAGGTTCGTCTTCCGTCGTTTCCTGTTGTTGTTGTTGTTGTTGTCACAATGCTTTTGGGTCGCCGTGTATTATGTGTGTGTGTGTGTGTGTGTGTGTGTGTGTGTGTGTGTGCAGCGTGTATGTAACTTGCTCCTCAAAACGGCGTACTCAAACACCAACCAAACACCACTCTTTCTATTTAGTCTTACACATAAACAAATTTATAAAATGTAACTACAGGTTTTTATTTCAAACCAAACAATCCGAAAATTAAACAAAAAACATATTAGTAAGAAAATGATTTTTTTTAAAACAACGGTTGATAAACAAATATTAAAAAGCCACTCCTACCCTTTCCTTAAAATCTCACACAATACCACAAAAATTTCACCACTAACACATCACAATAATGATTTTAAAAAAAGTAGTTTTGATGCATCTTTAATGGTGGCTTTCAACACTGCTTACAATTTCTAATTCACTAAAAATCCAATCTTCACATTCTTGTAGAACGTCATACACACACACACACACAAACACACACCTCATACTTGCAATCCATCACAACTGGGTTTATTTAAGGATGTAGGAATCGGAAAGTGATTTTTTGGCGGAAAGAACGCAAACGTCTTCTAAAAATGTAAGAATCTAATGCAAAATTGGCTCTTTCCGTCTAAAAGGAATTTTCTTCAAATTTCTCCAAAAATTGACTGTATTTTCTCCGTCCCGGATAGAGCACTCCTGTGTACTTAAAACACTCTTATGCACTACAACTGCACTCCCATGCACTAAAAGAGCACTCCCGCGCACTGACGAAAAAGTGGGGTCCTGGAAAAAAGTGGGTTCCAAGCAAATAAACCCATTTGTTACTAGAAAAGACAAGGTCTGAAACCCATTTGTGCGTTTTTGTAGGTACCTAGAGGACACAAGTATTCCAACTAACAAATAAGAAGAACGATGAGGAGAACACACAGAATACTCCTCGCTGAAGAGTAAGTAGGAGTGTGTGACTGTTCACAAGCAGGTCTATAAGAGCTCCTGACTTAAACAGTTACCACGTTGGCCAACATCATCCTGTTCCCGGTCGTTGTGCACCACTTGTAGCCGAACGGAGTATTTGATTCCCGTCTCTCGACCACCACCTTGAGAACACGACCAAACCCGAACTGTATCTTCATTTATCGCTTGTAAGAGGGACATTAAAAAATATTTGCCCTGCAAGGCGGTGAAGCGTGTTAATAGTAAACCGGATTGCCGACTACTAGTGCCACGACACTCTCTGCAGGTCACTGGCACTAACCTGGCCTGCCGACAGTGTAGTCCTGCTCACCACCAAAAGCAGAAGAAGAACGGTCAGGCGGAGGGAACATATGTCGTGTCGCCTTATCCTGCATAACCCAATGGCGACATCAAAGGATTCTGCACAGCAGGAGCCACCCAATGCTAGACTAACGTTTCGCAAGCGTATAGGAAGATGGAGATGACAAGGGAGCGCAGCAGCTTTACCTTGGAATGTAGGCTGATGGTCGTGCCTTTCCAAATGGGCTTCAACGTTTTCAGGGCAGCAGTTGTTAGTGCAATCCTGGAGAAGACTTCCTGTCCGGACCCATTGCCTGATACAATGGCTTCTAAATATTTGAAGCTATGCACTGTGTCGAAGGATTGGCCTTGGTCTTTAATGTCCATTTGATGCCATTGGTGTTGTTGGTCATCATTTTGGTCTTCTTTGCACTTATTTCCATTCCATGAGATCTGGGTGTGGTGTCAAGCCTCTGTATTGTTTATTGTTTACGATTTATTGACCTCGCCTATGTTGCTGTTTTTGTAGTTTTTTTTTCATCCTAATAGTATTTGTCAGTAATTTTCTGTCTACTGGGTGTTGCTTTTTTGTGCTTGAATCTTTATTATTGTGACAATACTTTGACTTTGCGTGTGTTATATTGTATATTTATTGTAAACGCTTAGAGCAGTCAAGATTAGGCGTTTCAAAATGTCAATAAACATAAACATAAACATAAACATAAACATAATAATAATAATAATAATAATAATAATAATAATAATAATAATAATAATAATAATAATAATAATAATAAATAATAATAATAATAATAATAATAATAATAATAATAATAATAATAATAATAATAATAATAATAATAGTAATAATAATAATATTTCCGCCCTTAACCTACGATCCAATACGCAACAACAGGTGTTTAAATAAGGCTCTGTGTTCGATCAGGTGGACTTGCAAGCAGTGGCAACCCAGATGAACCAAAGGGGAGCGCTCAAGCCTCAGCACATTGCTCGTGTCGTGGAAACACTGGAAGTCAGCGACGAGGCGAAGGCGGTGGAGCTTCTCCTGGCCTGCATCTATGAAACGCAAGTGGATAAACTGAAGGGAGATAGGCTGAGCAACCTTCCGCGATACCGTACGCATTAATTATATTTCCGGAATCATCTGGAATTACTTTGAAACAGTCGGGGGAGGAGGGGAGGGGGGCCGGAGTGGGGGGGGGGGGGGGGCCGCGGAAGCCAAGGATCGGAACGTGCGAATTGTCGGTCTGTCTGTAGGTCTGTCTGTAGGTCGGTCCTTTGGACGTCATATATCAAGTCCAAAACTATTAAACGGATGTTGACTAAACTTATACTAACATTACCTAGGTACGCGGTTAGTATGATCTGCCTCCCGTGCCATTTTTATTTTGCTCTACCGCAAAAGGTCAGGGTCACCGGATTCATTGCGTTGCTAATAACCTTTTGTTCAATATCTTAAACAAAACGGTTAAAGCGATTTTGTTTAGTTTTAGTATACAGTTAATTGAAGTCATGGGCCATCCTTTAGTTGCAGTCTGGTTGTCAGGCAGTCGGTCGGCCGTCCCTTGCTTCCAATTTCTCCTTTGTTTAGAACAAACTTTTTGCCTTATCTCAAAACTGACTGAACGGTACTACTACTACTACTACTACTACTACTACTACTACTACTACTACTACTACTACTACTTCTACTACTATTACTACTACTACTACTACTACTATTACTACTACTACTAATCGCCCGGTGACTAATCTTAATACATTTATAAGTTTAGCTCGGTCTGTGATAGGATGGGGTTACAGAGATAGGGAGAAAATGGTAAAAGATTCACTGACATACTAGCTCTCACACGGCTGTGAAACATAGGTAGTCCAGCCACTTGTTAACAGTAAATATCACACATTTTTTTCCTCTACTCTATACAGAATCTTCTAATGACTATACTAACTTAAATGTCCAAATATCCCTTCGAATAGTTCGCTCCTTGCATTACATGATTACTGCTTTAGGTCCAGCTAAACTACACACATAGAGAAGTAATTAATACAATACATATTCTTCGGTATAGCCACTGGTCTGCAATAATACATAAAGGAGAAACAACAGTGGGTCTGTAGGGGATACTTCATGGTGGCGAAACCGGTCGCGTGTCCGCCACGTGGTCAAGCAAAGTTTGACTAACATTCACAATTCTAAACATGGCAAAACTTCACAAGCATAATACAGCAATAATATCAATAAAGCTCGATTAACCAAAAGATAGATCATTTACCTTTTTCACAATGTCAGGCTGTGGCTAACTCGGTTGAATAGAATTTCACCAGTCCCTGCTTTAGTCTTCAGTTAGAGAGATCTTTCAAAGCCGGCCAAATCTAGACTACAAGAGGCTCCCTCTAGCGTGGGTGGGTGTTACTGGCTAAACGCCAGCAGGCTTATGCTACGGCTTATCTGTGAAGCAATGGCCTACACATGTGTAGTACACCCTAACTGCTAGTCTTATGGTCAGCGGCTGAACGTACCTAGGCCAACGCAGACTGAGCGTGTAGGCTTGTAGCCTTAGTGCTGTGTTGAACTGGTCCTCTTGCGACAATAATAATAATAATAATAATAATAATAATAATAATAATAATAATAATAATAATAATAATAATAATAATAATAATAATAATAATAATAATAATAATATTATTATTATTATTATTATTATTATTATTATTATTATTATTATTATTATTATTATTATTATTATTATTATTATTAATACAGGATGCTATCACGCGCTTTTTAGTCAATCGAACTAAAAGCGCGGCGATCAGAAGAGATCGCTATTATAGAAGTCGGAATAGAAATCTATTTTGATTTAGAAATTTTAGATTGACTGCATCCAATACCATTGTGATTGTGATGGACAAAACCCTCGGTGTCCTGAAAAGTCTCATACTTAAGTCAGGCAAAGTTCGTCCCACTCGGGGTTCGAACCCGCGACCTTCGAAACAGGTAAAAAAAACTCACTACCAGCTGAGTTACCAGGACACCCCTCATAAGCTGCGCGTAGGCTTATGCCCTCACTAGCCTCTGACACTTAGATTGGGGTCAGCGACCCTTTGGGGGTCGACTGCCTATAATACCTTAGTAAACAGCGCTGCAGCCCGTCAAAAGCAAACTGTTATTATAACCTGTTCCCCCCAACCTAATTTCTCTGGCCCCAACCTATCATTGGCCTGTAAACCTTTAACCTGTCAACAGCAACTTAGCCCACTGAAGGAGTTTTCTCCGAAGGCCAGCTTTTTATCTATACTACTCAAAATAATTGAAGGGCCACTCTCATATTTCATTTAGTTTAATTATTTTTTGCTGCTATCAATAATATCGCTTATATTGCTTATTTCAAAACTTATCCTGTACAGTAACATTCAAGATAATCTAATTCTGACAAGTAATCACATGTGTGAGTTTTGAACTTTCTGCACTGAGTTGAAAAACATACCCAATTTTTACCCACAAAATGACCCTAATTTACTGTTGTCTTGCTAATAAAGCAAAATTGTCAACATTAAAAAGTGATTTGCACGCGAAAGGCTTGCATTTTCTGAGTTCAGTTCAACAATCGGCGCTTTTTTCTGGGTATAAATGGCAGCGCTTTTGCTGCTTTTCTAACCATGCATCTGATTTAAAGAGAGACCCATATGTCCAAGTGGCCCTTGTATTATTTTGAGTAGTATACTTTCTTCACCACCACGATCTTTTAAAGGTATGAGTTTTATTTCCGTGATGACATCTCTTTTCCTGGCTTATTTATAGGTGACGGTTCCACAGCTGACGCAGATGGGCCCGACTGGCTGTTGACTTTGGTGGAAACCATTCAGAGATGTGGAGGTGCGCGGGATTTCTTAGACAAACTTCCCCGATCTATCATGTCTGCTGATACCTGGCGGAGAGCTTTGGGTGAGAGTAAAACATTTTGTCTTAAAGAAGAACTGGCAACAAATCCCAGGGACACAATGAAGATTTGTATGCTGGTGTTTTGTGTCAGAATGGTGCAAATATAATGGTTACATGAACGAAATAAAATGGTGGCCAAACAAAGGAGGATATATTATATCATCCACATGTAGCAACGAAGTCCGACAGACCATCACACAAGCCATTGAACAACACGATGACCTGCTCACAGTGGTAAAGAAAAGGAAACTCCGATGATATGGCCACGTCACCAGATCATCAGGCCTTGCAAGAACCATCCTGCAGGGCACAGTGCAAGGAGGTAGAAAAAGAGGGGGGCCGAAAAAGAGGTGGGAGGACAACATTCGAGAATGGACTGGCTTGACATTGTGCAAAGCCATGAGGGTTGCTGAGGACAGAGAAAGATGGAGTATGCTGGTTAAACGATCATCTGTGGTGCCCCAACGACCTCAGAGTTACGGGATAGAACAGGATAGGATGTAGCAACACTTAGTAGAGTTTTTGACAAGATCTCCAGTGGAAAATGGTTTTACATTTCATTTAATTATTTACCTTTAAATTGCTAAATTATTAAGTTGTTTTGTTTGTTGAGTTTTGTTTGGGTGTTTGTTAAATGCGTGTTGCATGCCAGAGCCGGTCAAACGCTTTCTTGAAGTCTATGCCAGACTCAATGCAGTCTAAGCAGCTCTGTGGGCAACCGTGAGAGTATACAACATCAGCCCTAAAATTATTAAAGTCATCAAAAGCCTGTATGACAAGGCTACTACTACTAGTGAAGTCCACAACAGCGCCATCGGGAACTGGTTCAGAACAACAATCGGTGTGCATCAAGGATGCCTACTCTCTCCAACGCTCTTCAACATCTTCCTAGAGCGCATCATGTTAGACGCCATTGCAGATTACGAATGTATAGTCAGCATAGGGGTAGAGCAATCTCCAAACTCCGTTTTGCGGATGACATTGATGGATTGGCTGGAGAGGAACAAGCAAGAACTTGAACAGCTGGTACAGAGGCTTTGACACCACCTCAAGAGCCTATGGAATGGAACTAAGTGCAGAGAAGACCAAAATGATGACCAACAACACCTATGGCATCAACATGGACATCAAAGTCCAAGGCCAATCCCTCAATACAGTGCATAGCTTCAAATATTTAGGAACCATTGTATCAGACAATGGGTCCCGAAAGGCAGTCCTCTCCAGGATCGCACAAACAACTGCGGCCCTGAAAAGGTTGAAGCTCATTTGGAAAGACAGGACGATCATTCCAAGGTAAGGCTGCTGCGCTCCCTTGTCATCTCCATCTTCCTATACGCTTGCGAAACATGGACCCCCACAGCAGATCTACAACGAAGAATACGAAGCATGGAGATTAGGTGCTACAGAAGACTTCTGGCCATTTCCTATACCCAGCACATCACCAACAGCGAAGTCCGACCATCACAGAAGCCATTGGATCGGACAACACGATGAAATGCTCACAGTGGTGAAGAAACTGAAAATCCGATGGTATGGCCACGTCACCAGAGCATCGGGCCTTGCAAAAACCATTCTGCAAGGCACTGTGCAAGGAGGCAGAAGAAAAGGGAGACAGAAAAAGATGTGGGAAGACAACATTCGATAATGGACTGGCTTGACACTGAGCGATGCCATGAGGGTTGCTGAGGACAGAGAAAGATGGAGTATGCTGGTAAACGATCATCTGTGGCGCCCCTTCGACCTTCGAATTACGGGATAGGATAGGATAGGATAGGATAGGATAAAGGCGTGTTTGTGTTTGAGCAACTGTAATGGTGTAAGCGTGTGTGTCTCAAATCACCCTTGATAGTTTGAACAGATGATACATAAAATACTGAACCATTCCTTAGAAATGAGGGTGGTAGTGAGAGTTATGCAATACAATACAATAAAATGCAATGCAATGCAATGTAATATAATACAATGCAATAAAGAGAAACCAATGCGTGCATTAACCGAAAGAATGCTAATTCAGGAAAATAAAAGAAAATGAAATTAAACTTAATGCACTCCAATCCAAATCAATCCATCAAATACAATCCAATACATTACAAGTTTATTGGCCGATAAAAAAAGAGACATTCGCCTTTTTCAGACAAAGGGTCTGATGCACATGACATAAGTATAATTTGTTTTATTGTCTATAATCAAATTGTTGTCTGTGCTTCATTTGTTCGTGCTTATTCTATGTATTCATTCCTTTGTCGACAGGTGAGCTCGCTTACGGCAGTCATGGGCGAATTCTGGAAGAAGGTACAAGAAGACTCACTGCCTGTTTTTGCTTTTGCTTGGTAGTTTTGTTTACACCTTTTTTTCTGTTGAATGTATGTCTTGTGTATCTGTCTAATTGTATATTTGTCTGTCTGTCTGGTTGACTTGTCTGTCTGTATGCATGTCCGTCCATTTATCTCTCTGAGGGGTTGACTTTTTGGATGGCTATATCTGTCTGTCTGCCTAGCTGTGAGCTCTTTTTACTCTAGTCTGACATCTTTTCATTCGAACAGCTGATGTTATTGTGTGTGTGTGTGTGCGTGTGTGTGTGTTTGTTTGTGTGTATGTGTGTGTGTGTGTGTGTGTGTGTGTTGCCACTAAAAAACCAACTAGTCAACACTCCAGTCCCTCGACCAACAAACCAACCGTCGGTAGAACAGTCAAACATGAAAACTACACAATTCCAGTCATGCGTCCATGCATTCATCCATCCATAAACCCATTCATCCATCCATCCATAAACCCATTCATCCATCCATCCATCCATTTTCATCCAACTTATCCATCCTGTTTATTTGCAGATGATAACGACTTAGAATGGGTGGAGTCGGAGAGCAGCGTGGGTAGTGTAAGGACTTTGATACGGAGGCTTGCGATGACAATGACGACGACGATGACGATGCAAACGAGAACTGCCTAGACAGTTTCGACAATGACTTAAGCCAAGAAAGCAGGAAGCGCACCGCCGAGTACGTTCAGGCGCTGAATTACGAAGTGAACGACATTGGTGACGCAACGGAAATCTTAAACTATAGACAGCCGTTTTTAACAGGTGGGTTTGCACAGTTACAACGGCGACGACGATGTTGATGCTGATGATGATGATGGTGCTGTTGTTGTCGTCATTTCTGTTAAGGTATTACTGATAACAGCGACAATAACGATGTCGGTGATGATGTAATTCTACTTCTTCTTATTATTATTGATGATGATGACGATGATGATGATGGTGATGATGACGATGATTGATGATGATGATGATAGTCATCATCATCATCATCATCATCATCATCATCATCATCATCATCATCATCATCATCATCATCATCATCATCATCATCATCATCATCATCAAAACGACGACGATGACGATCAAGACGATAACAACCAAGTTGTGAACGGGGCCATAATGACGATGATATTGATAAAGTGAACGATGAGGTTGGTTGTTGCTGGTTTGCTGCTGATGATGATGGTGATTGTTGTCATGAACTGGCTAGTTTTAACTCTGCCTATTACTATTCAGCCTGGTGTAGTAATTGTAACAGTAGAGAGAGTCAGTATATTACACAGCAGCAATTAAATTACACAGCAGGCCACACACAGCGAGCTAGCCACACACAGCGCAGTGAGTCAGCACTTGAGCTTTGAATCTGACCGTTTTTAACCAATGAGCATCAGGCTAAGCGGGTAGAGCAGTTCTGACTGTGTCAGAGCCTAGCGCAGTTTGAATCAGTCGTGTGTGAGACGAGGAAGAGTCAACATCTACATAGATAGCTAGAGAAATCTCTTCACTCATAGACCAGGAAGCAGGACTTTAGAATCTTAGAATTCTCTCAAGTCATCACGGGCCTGAACTTGTCAAACAGGTAAATGAACACCCTTCTGTTTCATCGTGATATATTTATATTATTGTTGAAATTATGTTTGTGGAATTTGCTATGCATAAATGTGAATTGTTAATCCGAATTTGCGTGACCATGTGGAAAAGCCGAACACGTGGCGAAACACGACCGGTTGCGCCGCCATGTTGTATCCCGTACGGAACCACTGTTGTTTAACTTATATGTATGTTTGCAGACCAGTGGCTGTACCACTGAATGTTTATAATATTATTAACTCTGTATGTGTATAGTTAGACACGATTGATATTTATGTATGTATAGGAATTTAGAGTGAGATTCCAGTGGACCCCGGAAGTAGCAGAATGTTCGTCGCTTATGTATAGAGATGTGGAGCTATCACTGAGGGCTACTTTGGCTTTCAGTGAGACGCTCTGCACAAACCGATTATTCAGGGTTGTGCAGAATTTCGTCTCTTATATTACAGACGAGCAGGCGAGCTATCCTGTGCGTCCCACTCCACAGAAACGACGAGTTGGTTGAGGAGCCTCTACCGCACAAGTCGGAAAGAGCTACCCGGAAAAACACCCTGTCAGACCCCACAGCGTGACAAGGGAACCAAACTACACAACGACACAGGTGGACCAGAAGCTACCTCACAGAAGGACTTCGCACGCACCATCTAGCAGTTAAGTGTATTCTCAGAAGGTGCACTTAAACTGATCGAAACAGGACCACAGTAGTCCAACTCTTCAGAAACTGTAAAACGGACCACAGTAGTCCAAATCTACATGAAATATAATAGCAAGTGCCCGAGGAAGATATAACAGCTGCCTAGACTATCAGCGATCGAACTAATAGCAGTGACTGAGACATTTTAAGTTAGATTAGTACTTAGAGAATCTTGTATAGAGTAGAAGAAATAAATGTGTGATTTTAACTGTTATCAAGTGGCTGGACTACATATGATTCATAGCCGTGTGAAAGCTAGTGTGACAGTAATCTTTTACCATTTTTCTATCTATTTCTGTACCCCAACCTTAACACAGAACGAGCTAAACAAATAAATTTATTAAAGTAATTCATAGGGTGACTTACTAGCAGTTCCCACCGAATTAACGTGAGGGTCCATAATTCCATTGTGCAGAGCCCATAAACCCCACGTGACACTTTAATTGGCGAGCCTAGCCAGGATCTGTGTAATAGGAATGGGGTATAACCGGTTCTAAGTACAATAAAATTAGATAACAGTAGTAGTAGTAGTAGTAGTAGTAGAATAACTTAGAATAGTGTAAGGGTATAACACTGATCAGTTTTGGTGCACTATTCTTTAGTTAAAAACTTTTTTGCTTCAAATATTTTTGTGCCTGTATGTTGCATTGTTCTTTGGCAGGTTTTGCTTAAATAACTGTTGTATGCCATTTGACTCTTGTTTTATTCTATTATTGATTGCGAATTTTATGGTCTTTGCATTGTTTTTATTGACTTGCAATATTGCTAGTGTTTTGGTATTCCACGTGATTCAGAGGTTGTTCATAGACACGTTTGGCAATGTCGGACCCAGTGGCCTTGAGATTGCGTTTCAAGGAACTAGGAGAAGCTTTACACTTAGCAGGGGCAGACCTAATTGCGTATATCAATGCAGAGGTAGAGAAACAGGAAGCTAAGGCAGAGAGAGCAGCTGAGAGAGAGGCGAAGAAACTCGAAGCAGAACAGAGAAAAGCAGAACTAGAAGCAGAGCAGAAGAAATTAGAGGCAGAGAGAGAAACGAGGAAATTAGAATTAGAAGCAGAGCAGAAGAAACTAGAATTAGAAGTAGAACAGAAGAAGGCAGCATTAGCAGCAGAGAGAGAAGCAGAAGTTAGGAGATGGGAGTATGAGAGGGCAGAAAAAGAAAAAGAGAGGGCGGAAAAAGAAAAAGAGAGGGAAGAAAAGGAAAAAGAAAGACAGCATGAGTTAGAGCTAAGAAGATTGGGATCAGGAGCTTCAAGTTCTTCCTCAACCCCTTCCCACTCAGATCAGCTAGATGTAGCCCCCAACCCCGTACAAGGAATGTCATTTCCACTGGGAACATTCAATGAGAGAGAAGAAGGTCTAGATCTCTATCTGACTAGGTTTGAGCGTCTAGCAACAGAGTATAAACTAGATCCCACTCATTGGTCTTTTAAGCTTAGTCAAGGGCTTAGAGGAAAGGCTTATGACATCTACAGTAAGCTACCGACTGACAGAGTGACTGACTATCACAAAGTAAAAGAGGCACTCCTAACGGGATTCGAACTGACAGGAGAATGCTACCGGCAAAAGTTCCGCACCAATCGGAGAGTGAAAGGAGAGAGCTATGCGCAGTTCGCGGATCGGTTGTCCACAATGCTGGATAAGTGGATTAGCCAGTCAGCCACGGCTAAGACGTATGATGGACTGACAGAACTGTTAGTATGGGAACAGCTACGGGAAACCATGACCCCCGAGCTGAGAACATTCTCAGTAGAGCAGGGCGCGGAAAGACTGGAAGATCTGGTCAAGGTCGCAGATAGGTACGTGGCCGCACACGGAGAAGCCAAGAGCTTCAGGCGAGACCTAAAGCCTAACGGGAAAGAGGCACAGAAACGAAGCCCTAACCGGGAAGAGCGCACCGCGAATAAGCCGAATAACCCCAGACCTGGGCAAAATAAAGGACCCAACACGGAATTCGGGAAAAGAGGTCCCGCAGAACAGAGACGGTATTGCTCGTTCTGCAACAGAAACAATCACTCCACCGCAGAATGTTTCAAGTTGGCCGCACAACGTAGGGAAGAGCGCGAAAGCCGGCCAGCGCACAGAGTTCTAACTCAAAGTAGCGGTAACAAGCCACACACAATCGGAGATCACCCATCGGTGACAGACACGGTCAAGGTCAACGGTAAAGAAGCGAACTGTCTGTATGACACAGGTCTATCATACGACGCGATAGTTAGCGAATCTCTTGTATCGCGCGCGGACTTGACGGACAAGACAGTCGACTTACAAGGAGCAGACTTGACGAAACCGACTACTTGCCCAATAGCATGGATAGAAGTAGAGAGTAGGTACGTCACAGGACGAATCCAAGCAGCTGTTTTACAGAAACCCCTGTATGATCTAGTGCTAGGTTGTAGGTATGTGTTCTTAGGCACGCCCCCTAAAACTGTAGAGATAGCTGCAGTGCAAACCAGGGCCCAAGCTAAAACCCAACCACCCCAGCCCGAGTTCGCTCCGAATCCAGGACTCGAAGAGATCAAAACAGCACAGAAAGAAGACACCTCGATAGCGAAGTGCTTCCAGAAGCTACCCAAGGCGCACACACACCCGCACAAAGGTGACTTCTACATGGAAGAGGGAGTTCTACATCGACAAGGAGATGGAGATCACACCCAACTAGTACTACCAGCCACCCTTCGAGCCCAAGTACTAGAACTAGGCCACAGCATGCCACTCAGCGGACACATGGGAATTGGAGCCACAGTGCAGAGAATCAGCGCACACTACTATTGGCCAGGAATCACGGAGGATGTCAAGCGCTACGTGAAATCTTGCCACCAATGTCAACGATATTCCCCGCGACATCACACCGTACCAGTTACCTTAGGACCATCAGTAGTAGTCGGCGTGCCATTCCAGCAAGTCTCAGTAGACATAGTAGGACCACTGCCCATGACCAAGAAGCGGAACAGATTTCTACTCACACTCGTCGACGCATGTACGATGTGGTGCGAAGCAGTCCCGTTGCCAGCGGTCGACACCAAGAAGATTGCAGATGCACTCATCGCCATCTTTACCAGAGTCGGATTCCCGGACAGCATTAGAACGGACAACGGATCTCAGTTCACCGGCCGCCTGATGCAAGACGTGTTCGAGTTGATACAAGTCCATCACATTCGCACACCACCATACCACCCAGCCAGCAACGGACAAGTAGAAAGACTGAATGGAACCCTTCTCACCATACTCAGGAAAGTCGCCGACGACAATCCAGAAGCGTGGGACACCTACGTGAATGCGGCACTGTTCGCATACCGAGAAACACCCCATGCAGCCACAGGCTACACCCCGTCAACATTGCTATTCGGCAGACCTCTAGCAGGACCGCTAGAAGCCCTACGCAGAAGTTGGACGGAGGCCAAGATAGACGACACACCAAGAGGTGCCACCAAGTACGTCGCAGACCTGCAGGAAACCCTCAAAGCAACGTGGAAGAAAGCTGGTGAAGCACTGAAGAAGGCAAGAGCCCGTCAGGCGAAGTACTACAACCGCCACGCGAAGGACAGAGAACTGCAAGTCGGCGATCAAGTGCTACTCTTACTTCCAAGTGGAACCAACAAGCTGGACATCGCTTGGAGAGGACCGTACCGGGTGACTGCCAAGAAATCCAAGACAGTCTACCAAGTAGAGGTGAACGGGAGAGCCCGATACCACCACATCAATCTCCTCAAGAAGTATACGGACAGACCAGCGACCCCCAGCACTCACAACTTGCTAGCCATCGCCATCGCGGAAGAAGGAGAAAGCATGGAGACCAATGCAGTAGAGTATCCCCTGCACTCCAAGGAAACCTACAAAGACGTGATACTCAACGGAGACCTAGCCGCTAAACAGCAACAGCAAGTAGACAGGTCATTCGCCAACATCAGACTGTGCTCACAGATCGACCAGGGAGGACAGACCTCGTCGAAGTAACCTTAACGGTGACCGACCCAACACCCGTCCGCCAGAAGCTCTACCCGATGCCACTGTCACAGCAGCGAGCCATCAAGGAAGAGATAGACACTTTACTGGCAGCCGGAATCATCTCAGAGTCTACCTCGCCCTACAGCGCAGGCACGGTATTGTTGCGAAAACCCAACGGAGAGCATCGACTGTGCATCGACTTCAGACTCCTGAATGCGGTAACGCAGTTCCAGCCAGAGCCACTCCCGGACCAGACAGACCTATTTGCCAAGCTACAGCGAGCGAAGTACTTCTCACGCATCGACCTCAGCAAAGGATACTACCAGATACCAGTGCAACCGCAAGTCCGAAAGTACCTAGCGTTCAGCACTATGGAAGGACACTTCGAGTTCAATGTACTTCCATTCGGACTCCACAACGCACCCAGCATCTTCAGCGCCATGATGCGAAAACTCCTGGCACCCCTGAGCAGCGAGCACCTACACTCGTTTATGGACGACATCCTCATCGCAACACCTACGTGGGAGGAACATGTCACGCTCCTACAACAACTACTCGCACGCCTCAGAGACACAGGATTGACGGCAAGACCCACCAAATGTCAGATTGGATTCACAGAACTAGAATTTCTGGGACACACCATCAGTCAAGGAAGCCTGCGACCGGTAGAAAAGACAGTGAAACGCCTACTCGACGCTCCTAGGCCCAAGACAAAGAAGGAAGTGCAGTCATTTCTAGGACTCTGCGGCTTCTACCAGAAGTTCATCCCCAACTACAACAGCATCGCCGTGCCACTGACAAATGGAACCCGGAAAATCGCCCCGGACAAAGTAGTTTGGACAGCGGAATGTGAGACAGCCTTCCAAACACTCAAGGACAGAATGACATCGGCGCCAGTACTCCACCTACCCGATTTGACTCAGCCATTCGTTCTTCGCACCGACGCAAGCGACTTAGGCCTCGGAGCAGTACTGCTACAGCGCGACCCCAAGAATACAGAGACGCTATTCCCGGTCGCCTACGCCAGCAGAAAATTGAGACCCGCCGAGACCCACTACGCCACGTCGGAGAAAGAATGTCTTGGACTAGTCTGGGCCATACAGAAATTCCAACTCTACCTGTATGGGACCCACTTCACAGTTCAGGTGGACCACCAACCACTATCGTTCCTGGCAGCCTCCAAGTCTTTGAACTCTCGCCTGATGAGATGGGCACTCACCCTTCAGGCATACTCATTCCAAATCGAGTACATCCCCGGCAAAGAGAACCACGGAGCCGACTACCTCAGTCGCCATCTCGTGGAGGACACAGCAGCTGTCGCCCACCCAACACAACTAAGGGCCACAGCACCAGAATTCGTCCCCGCCCAGTAATACCCTGTCACTAGTGTCCATAGCTACCTGGCACAGCATTGCAGCTCAGGTAGAGCAACTTACTTAGTTTGTAAATAGGACCCTAGGATAGTGCAGTGTTAAACTAGGCTCTGTAGTAGAAAAAGGTCGAATCCAGTAGTCATCGCCTTTTTTTCAGTTGAGGGAGCCTGTCATGAACTGGCTAGTTTTAACTCTGCCTATTACTATTCAGCCTTGTGTAGTAATTGTAACAGTAGAGAGAGTCAGTATATTACACAGCAGCAATTAAATTACACAGCAGGCCACACACAGCGAGCTAGCCACACACAGCGCAGTGAGTCAGCACTTGAGCTTTGAATCTGACCGTTTTTAACCAATGAGCATCAGGCTAAGCGGGTAGAGCAGTTCTGACTGTGTCAGAGCCTAGCGCAGTTTGAATCAGTCGTGTGTGAGACGAGGAAGAGTCAACATCTACATAGATAGCTAGAGAAATCTCTTCACTCATAGACCAGGAAGCAGGACTTTAGAATCTTAGAATTCTCTCAAGTCATCACGGGCCTGAACTTGTCAAACAGGTAAATGAACACCCTTCTGTTTCATCGTGATATATTTATATTATTGTTGAAATTATGTTTGTGGAATTTGCTATGCATAAATGTGAATTGTTAATCCGAATTTGCGTGACCATGTGGAAAAGCCGAACACGTGGCGAAACACGACCGGTTGCGCCGCCATGTTGTATCCCGTACGGAACCACTGTTGTTTAACTTATATGTATGTTTGCAGACCAGTGGCTGTACCACTGAATGTTTATAATATTATTAACTCTGTATGTGTATAGTTAGACACGATTGATATTTATGTATGTATAGGAATTTAGAGTGAGATTCCAGTGGACCCCGGAAGTAGCAGAATGTTCGTCGCTTATGTATAGAGATGTGGAGCTATCACTGAGGGCTACTTTGGCTTTCAGTGAGACGCTCTGCACAAACCGATTATTCAGGGTTGTGCAGAATTTCGTCTCTTATATTACAGACGAGCAGGCGAGCTATCCTGTGCGTCCCACTCCACAGAAACGACGAGTTGGTTGAGGAGCCTCTACCGCACAAGTCGGAAAGAGCTACCCGGAAAAACACCCTGTCAGACCCCACAGCGTGGCAAGGGAACCCAACTACACAACGACACAGGTGGACCAGAAGCTACCTCACAGAAGGACTTCGCACGCACCATCTAGCAGTTAAGTGTATTCACCGAAGGTGCACTTAAACTGATCGAAACAGGACCACAGTAGTCCAACTCTTCAGAAACTGTAAAACGGACCACAGTAGTCCAAATCTACATGAAATATAATAGCAAGTGCCCGAGGAAGATATAACAGCTGCCTAGACTATCAGCGATCGAACTAATAGCAGTGACTGAGACATTTTAAGTTAGATTAGTACTTAGAGAATCTTGTATAGAGTAGAAGAAATAAATGTGTGATTTTAACTGTTATCAAGTGGCTGGACTACATATGATTCATAGCCGTGTGAAAGCTAGTGTGACAGTAATCTTTTACCATTTTTCTATCTATTTCTGTACCCCAACCTTAACACAGAACGAGCTAAACAAATAAATTTATTAAAGTAATTCATAGGGTGACTTACTAGCAGTTCCCACCGAATTAACGTGAGGGTCCATAATTCCATTGTGCAGAGCCCATAAACCCCACGTGACAATTGTGACGACGATAATGCTTATGATGAATGCGATCACTTCAGGTGGTGTTGGCGAAGACGTTGACGAAAATCACGATGATGGAGATGATGCAGCATCAGGAGGTCAAAGCATCGACGACAGTAGATCTGAAAGGATGAAGTGTTCCTCCAGCACCGCTTCCACCGAGGACAATGCTAACGTTAAAGAGAAAGAAAGAGAATGGTCGTTTGTCGGTGACATGCTCATTGACACGGTACGCATGCTATATGTAAAATATATATAAGCTTACGTGGCAATAAAACTAGATTTAGCAGTGGCCGTTTTCTATTCAACACAGGTTAAATCGCAGAATCGTCCATGTCAGCAATTCATGCCAATTGCTTAGCATGATGTCGAAGCTAAGTTATCCAAGTTATGTGGCAAATCAGGAGCCAGTAGGAAAAGATTATAGAGGGGCGGTTGGGAGAGAGAGAGAGAGAGAGAGAGAGAGAGAGAGAGAGAGAGAGAGAGAGAGAGAGAGAGAGAGAGAGAGAGAGGAGTGCGAGACTTTGACTTGACTTTGACATTTTATTGAATGAACAACACGTTCATTTCAAATGAGAGAGAGAGAGAGAGAGAGAGAGAGAGAGAGCTAGAGAGAGAGCGCATAATAATAATAATAATAATAATAATAATAATAATAATAATAATAATAATAATAATAATAATAATAATAATAATAACTAGCATTTATAGAGCGCCTACCCTAAGGATCTAAGCGCTTATACACGCAAACTTTCTTACGCAAACACATATACACACTATACATATACTTTAATTATAAGACAAATTACTCTTTCACGCATACATACTACTGCGGTGTAAATCAATATGACATAAACATACTAAATTACTACTTAACCCCCACCCCTCCAAACCCTTTTTACAACTACAGATACTGCTGAAAGACTTTTGAGAAGAGATAAGTTTTAAGGTTGGATTTGAACGATTCACAGGAAGTAGAATGTCTAACATGAAAGGGGAGAGAATTCCATAGGTGAGGGCCGTGGACAGCAAAAGAGCGGAAACCATGAGATTTTCTTTTGTAACGGCCCTGACGGAGAAGACGACAGTCAGTGGATGAGCAAAGGGAACGAGATGAAGTGTAAAGGGAGACAAGGTCAGATAGATAAGAAGGAGCAGAACCGATGACAATATTGGTTTGTTTTTTTTTATAGTAAAATTTACGTCCCCGGACACATTAAGCGTATAGGGGACGGGTGAACCAAAAATTATATAGCAGATACAGGCAGTTTTATACTTAACACGTTCTGCGACAGGAAGCCAGTGTACCTTAACAAGGAGAGGTGTGGAGGGTTGGCGATGATTTACTTTAAAGATAAGACGGGCAGCAGAGTTCTGAACCTTTTGAAGCACAGAGAGGATAGAATCTGGACAGCCAATGAGAAGGGAATTACAATAATCTAATCTAGATAGAATACAGGAAGTAACCAAGGTCTTTGTGGCGTCTTCTGATAGAAATTTCCCAATTGAACTAATTCTCTTCAACTCAAAGTAGCAAACCCGACAGACTCTAGTGATATGCTGTTTCATAGAGAGAGTAGAATCCATGATATAATGGGTTAATATCTACACACCGCCTCATGTCCCCGTATCCATGTCTTTGATTTTATACTAGCGCATCGCAACCCCGTCTCATTTGAAGAGGAATAATCTGTATTGCCGTTGTGCTCGTGTTTTACTAGTTTTTGTATACTGCAGACTCAGGTTGCTCCGAACGAGGAAGAGCTGAAGGGAATTGGGGCGCAGGTGAAGCTTCGTGGCTACCAGGACGAGATGCTTTGGCGGGCCAGAGAGGGCAAGAACGTCGCCATTATCCTTCCTACAGGCACAGGCAAAACCTTCATCGTTATCAAGTATGTGCAGGTAAGATAGCGCCTTTTGGTATCGATTTTGATCTGGAAGTTTGATTCAGTCAACGCCCGTGTAGGTTCCTAGTGTTTGTTTGTTCGTTTGTTGTTTTTGCGTTGCTGTTTGTGCGTGTGTACGCGCGCGCGTGTGTGTATGTGTGTGTGTTAGGGTTAGGATGTTTTTTTTTTGTTTGTTTTTTTTTCCGTTTTGACAACGCCGTGAAGTGCCTTTTGAGCTGGATTTTGCGCTTAATTCGTAGCCTACATAAATTACCCTTCTACTTTGCAGGAACTACTGGACAAGGCCGGAGGAAAAAGCAGGGTCATGTTTTTGGCCCCCAAAGTGAAACTAGTGGAACAACAATACATTCGCTTTTGCAGGTATTTTCCCAAAATTACCTACCTCCGCTGTGGACGTTCTCGAAGCTGCGCTTCCCCTTTTAACGAACTTCTGGCTTTGTGAGTATTTATTTTATTACTTCGTCAACATCCGAACTTTACGATGCTTTACAAATGCAGCAGATGTATAGAGCATCGTGAAGTTCGGATAGATACATAACATAAAACACTTTGAAACGACAAAATGGTATCCACTTGATTTGATTTGCCAGATTTTCGGTTTTTAATAACCTTCTTCAGGGCATTCCAATGTCAGTGTGATAGATGTACAAAGCACTTTCCTAATAACATAACAATTCATGACTATAATTTAAAAAAAACACCACACATATATAGCACATGAACTCAACTCTATTATAAACCCCACACTCACAGCCACACACACATACACACACATGTGGAGAAAAACAAAAAAGAGAAAGAGAGGGAGAGAAAGAGAAAGAGAGAGAAAGAGAAAGAGAGAGAAAGAGAAAGAGAGAGAAAGAGACGAAGACACAGATACAAAGACAGACAGAGAGAGAGTGAGAGAGAGAGAGACAGACAGACAGACAGACAGAGCTCTATCTTCGGAAAAATAGGCGGATGGGGCTTTAAGCAAAGAAAACTCAACCATTCTAATCATAATAATAAAACCAGTTTTCAAGGGATTAGCAGTAGCTATGGGTAGAATACTGACAATAAGTTGTTCAGATGATGAAATACTACAACTAAAAATAAAGAAAGACAAGGCGCGAGCAAATCTAGAGAGCAAGTTTTGAAGCTTGAGAGTAGGAAAAAGAAGAAGGAAGGCAAGAAGATTGCTTGGGTTACGAAGTATGACCCGAGAATACCTAACGAAGGGAAAATCATGCAAAATAATCTCCGGTTGTTATAAAAGAACCCTCAAAACAGATTATTGTTCCCTAAAAAGTTTCTGATAGGAGCAGACAACAGAAGAACTAACCTTGTTGACATTTATAAACCAACAGTTCCCTGTAGTCAGATCGTGCATGGGCCATGTGAACAAGGGGTATTTTTTCCGTGTTCGAGAAAATGCGATATCTGTGCTCATTCGAAGCAAGACGGCCTGGTTTTACTCCCGGGAGTTAAATTGGGCCAGGGACGCTTTCGGCAAGTTATACCGGCAGTTTGTTTCACCTTGGGATAATAGGCATTGAACAATAAAACAATATCTGACGTGTATAGTACCCCCACCACGGTGTATGTTGTGATGTTTAATGAGCACATGGATTTCATTTACAGTGAATCGACTGTAAATTTGAAATCTAGGTGGGCTAGACACAAAAGCGATGCCAAGACAGGAAAATCCCAAAAATATAGGGTAGCACGGCTTTGTAATTCCCTTCGGCATCCGGATGATCCAACCTTGTCCTATTTGACCATATTTGCGATCGAGCATGTTCAGCAGGAAGAAGAGTTACTACAGAGAGAGATTTTTTGGCAGGCTAACTTGGGCACATTACTCCGTGGGGGTAACGAGAAGCGGGATTTTGGAGTGTTGTTGAGAAGTAGGATTCATTAACGGATTTAAAGACTTTTGGTAGACTGGAGATTTAGATGTTATAATGGACGGTAGATCCTTAATTTCAGCTCAATATATGTACAGTAGGATAGGTTGATAATGTTAGAATGTGCAGTGCCTTGTGTGTGTGTGGCGGGAGGGATGGGGGTTGGGGGAGGGGAGTTTGTTGGTTTGTGAATTTGTATGTTTTGGGAGTAACTTTGGTAGTAGTTTTTGGAAGATGTACATTTTATAGATCTTATTCTGTATGTGTATAAGTGCTGGTCACATGTTTAGGGTGTAGTTGGGAATGTAGATGTTGAGTTTGTTAGACACGGTTTTTGAATACACATGTAAGTGCAAAGTGCTAATGTTGGGTGACTTGGTTTTGATTATGGAGTCAAAGTGATTGACAACAGTTTTAAGGAATTGTGGTAATCAAGTTAGGTTTGAAAATATTGGTTTTATTATTATGATTAGAATAGTTGAGTTTTGTTTGCTTAAAATCCCCTCTTTTTCCGAAGATGGAGTTCTCTCTCTCTCTCTCTCTCTCTCTCTCTCTCTCTCTCTCTCTCTCTCTCTCTCTTTCTCTTTCTATCTCCCTCTGTCTTTGTGTCGGTGTACTTTCTTTCTCTCTCTCACTCTCTCTCTCTCTTTTTTTTCTTTCTTTCTTTCTCTTTCTTTTTCTCCACATGTGTGTGCGTGTGCGTGTGTGTGTGTGTGAGTGTTTTGAAGTTTGGATTTTGGGATTATGGAGTTGGGATTTTTGATAATATTCGTCACCCAAGCGGTCGAAATTCGGGTCGCGTTCTCGGTTTAAACTCTCATCAATAAGAGTAGAGAAACTGCGCTGCATGATCTTCAGGGTCAAGTTATCGGTACGCTAGGAAGTCACCCCTCAAAATACCCTACTGGCTGCACTCGGCATTGCTTAGCCGTCATTTTTTTCTACTCGGCTTCAGCAGACCTATATTGTATTACTACCTATGTAGATTGAAACCGTTGTACAGTGTACCATGACTGAAGAAACTGTGCAGGTACAAAGTGTTTGTAATGACGCCCCAGTGCCTGGTAGAGGCGATTCAGAGAGGGGACGCCAAGATCACCGACTTTTCACTGCTCATCTTTGACGAGTGTCACCACATCAGCACTGGCAAGCACCCGTACACGAGGGTCATGGCCATGTTCATGGACGCCAAGTACGGCAGCAAAGAAGGCGAAAATATCAAGCCGGACTTGCCTCAGGTAATGAAAAAGATGCATGATTTGGTTATAGTGAGGAGTTGCTGTCGTTGAGTGTAGGATTTTTCGACCCTGGACAACTTGCCCCAGTACCATTCGCTCCCGGACCATTCATCCCCTAGAACAATTGTCCCGGACCATTCATCCCCTAGAACAATTGTCCCGGACCATACGCCCCTGGACTGTTCATCCCCCTACCCATCCTCCTCCCCTCCCGGACAATTTCCCCCCGCCTATTTCGCGTACCGATGACCAACACGCTACCACTATATAGGAAGACCACCACGCTACAGCTATAGAGGATGACCGCACGCCACAGCTATAGAGGATGACCCCCGCGTTACAGCTATGGATACTTTACCCCCAGACAAAGGAGTTTCAGTTAATTGGTACGCGAAATAGGCGGGGGCAAGTTGTCAGGGAGCAAATTGTCCGGGGGCGAATCGTCCTAAGGGGTGAACAGTCCACGGGCGAACGGTCGGGGTAAGTTGTCCGGGGGTGAATTGGACTAAGGGGTGAAAAGCCCGGGATCTCGCTGTTGGGTATCTCGCTGTTGTTGTTGTTGTTGTTGTTGTTGTTGTTGTTGTTGTTGTTGTTGTGTCATCGTCTTATTGCGGAGTGACACGAATAGTGGTAACTACTGCGCAGTTGGTTAGAGCGTTATTTTCCAATTTGAAAGTCTGTTGTAAGTTCCATCTCCTCTTCCCTCCCTCTCCCCGGATCTTGTTCAACTTAACTATGGCACTGTCCAGTTCGGGTACTCCAGAACTCTCTTCACATATAACACCAGTATTGGATGCAGTCAATCGAAATTGCCCCCTCCCCTCCCCTCCCCCCAAAGGTATTTTCTCTCAGTCTTCTATCTCTTTAGAGCTTTGAGTTGGGTTGCGATTAAGCGGGTGTCTAACATCCTATATAATAATAATAATAATACTAATACTAATAATAATAATAATAATAATAATAATAATAATAATAATAATAATTGTTGTTGTTGGCTGTTGTTGTTGTTGTTGCTGCTGCTGTTGTTGTTGTTGCTGTTGTTGCTGCTGTTGTTGATGCCGCTTTTGTTGTTGCTGTTGTTGCAGTTGTTGTTGTTGCTGTTGCTGTTGTGGTTGCTGTTTTTGTTATTGTTATTATGTATTGTTATGAATTTTGTTTTCTATACAGGTGATCGCGATGACTGCAAGCATCGGCATCGGCAACGCCAGCTCCTTAGAGCCAGCTGTTGGTTTCATCAAGGAGCTTTGCTACCAGATGGACCTGGAGAAGTTGTGCACCGTTAAGAAACACAAGAAAGAGCTCGAAAAACACGTCAGCGAGCCCAACAGTAGTAAGAACTCTCTCTGTATGTGTGTACTTGCATCCGTGTGTGTGTTGTTTGCTGTGTTTGTATTGTATGTGTGTGTGTGTGTTGTTTGTGAGTGTGTGTGTGTGTGTTGTTTGTGAGTGTGTGTGTGTGTGTTGTTTGTGAGTGTGTGTGTGTGTGTGTGTGTGTGTGTGCGTGCTTTGTACAATAATGCTTTTTCGAATGAGAGTATAAACCGAAATCTAGGCTGTGCACGCACGCATTCCATCGCATGGACTTTAAAGATCCCGACGCTCATGTCCTAGGCGGGTGAGTGCGGCTACACAAATACACCCAGCACGCACTAGGTACTTTCTCTCCATCCCCGGTCGACGAGGATAGTGCTCAGTCGTCTGGGCGTGAGACTATGCGCCCAAAGGTTGCAGGTGGGCGCCTCGTGCGGCATGAGCAACTCTAGAGCTAGAAAAGCGCTATGTAAGGTTGATTAAATAAATAACAATAAATAATAAAATTTCTGAATACATTGCAAAATGTGTATCATTAACTAAGAACTGCAGAAGGAAGACTCAAACACGGCGGAGATAGAAAGAGCTGGTTAGACAACGTCAAAGAATGGACATCCATCCTTTTCCAGGCCAGACCTGGTCGTGGGGCCGGGTAGCTCAGTTGGTAGAGCGTCTTACTAGTAACCGAAAGGTACCTGGTTCGAATCCCGGATTGGCCAATGTGTGACCATATTATTTTCCCCTTACCTTCAACTGGTTCGCTGGTGTCAGAATAATGTGACCAGTAGTCGCCTATACGCTTCGGTGTCGTGTGACTATAATCTACAGTTACACATTTTTTTAGACCTGGTCACTCAACATCATCATCATCATCATCATCATCATCATCATCATCATCATCATCATCATCATCATCATCATCATCATCATCATCACCATCATCATCACTGTTTTAAGAGCAGCGGCAGTACATTCTTTTCGTTCTATTTGTACAAGATTGTTTCTGCACCAGGAATAAAGGGGAGTCTATGTTGCTACCTCCTTAATACCTCTCCCTCCCCCCCACCCCTCCATCTTCTACTCCACACACACCAACGACCCGACAGGCGTACGGACTAGAAAGATAGATCAGACAGCGTTAGTTTGCACAAGCACTGATTCAAAACAAGTGCATGTTTCTGTCTTTCAGAGGTCATGATGTGCTCACGCCGTAAAGCGGACGGCTTCCGACGAGTGGTGGAAGGGATCATGCTGAAAATCGAGAGAATCATCTTGAAACAAGCCGGTACGTTAAACGTTAGTCATCATCATTGTCGTTGTAGGCTCCTAACTCAGCATCATCATCAGCACCGTCATAGAAGATATTTTCCAATAGCCGTCGCTGCTTCAGAAAACGTATACAACAGGTGTACCACCATCATCATCATCGTCGTCGTCATCGCATCGCCACCGCCATCGTCATCATAATCGTCGTCATCATCGTCACCACCGTCATCACCTCCTACTGTACTATCATCATCATCATTGTCATAGGAGCAGTAGCAGTAGGCCTACAGGTACTCGCTTTCTTTTCTTTCTATATATTGTTAAAAGATCGTGTGTGCACCATTTAATAAAGGAATGATGAGAATGCGTGTGAAATGCTAAGGCCCAACAAAACAATATGTCTGTTTACGGTAAAATAGAAAAAAAAACTAAGGTCGGCAGGGCGGGTTATTTTTTCTTTTTCTTTTTTTTTTTAAACATTTTCCACTCTGGGTGCGATTTTTTGGGGCTTTTTTTCCAATTTTTTTCCAGTTGATCCCAAGAAAAGTTTAGGGTCAGGCCAAAAAAATTAAGGTCGGTCGGGATGCCGTAAACAAACTATTTTATTTTGTTTTTGCCTAAATAACATTGATTATACTAGGAACATAGGTATTTTATTTGCTTTGATGGAGTACAGTATAGTAGATTTATTTGTGAACTGGATTATTGAGCACGTTTAGAAAGAGAGGTTGTGTGTACTGCGTGTGCGAGTGCGTGTGTATGTGAGAGAGAGAGAGAGAGAGAGAGAGAGAGAAAGAAAGGGAGAGAGAGAGAGAGCATGTGTGATGTGTAGTCGTAGCACACCTTGTATTAAGTGTTCCATTTTTGGTTGAAATTATCGTTACTCCAGCGCTGTGCTCATGCTTTTCGTGGGGATAGGTTTATACGCTTAACAAATGTGCCTTCATTCGTTCACTGTAGGCTACAATCAAGCAATAATAGAAAAAAATAAATAGCCAGAATTATTGTAAATACTGACTTAAGAAATATTTTCTTAATTTCTTATTTTCTTAATTGTATAGATAAGTGTGTATGTGCGCGCGTGTGTGGGTGTGTATGTTTGTGTGTGCGTACGTGTTTGTGTAATTGTTTAAAATCATTGCATTTCAATGAAAAGACGTGAAATCAAAAGAACTGTAACTATTTATTTATTTAATAAATCTTATATAATGCTTTCCCAGCTCAAAAGCTGCTCAAGGCTCTGGTCGATACAAGATCTAACTCAAAGGGCCCGAGGCGCCCACCTGCAACCTTTGGGTGCATAGTCTGACGCCAAGACAACTGAGCGCAATCCTGGGTGACTGGAGATGAGGTAGAAGGGATCTACAGAGCCTGCTGGGTGTATTTGTGTAGCCGGCACTCCAGGGCATGAGCATCAGGATCTTTACAGTCCATGCGATGGAATGCGTGCGTGCACAGACGAGACCTTGGTCTATCCTCTTTGCTTCAGCAAAGAGAATGCGGTAATGCAAATTCCTCTGAACATTACATTACATTACATTATTATTGCTTTAGGTCCAGCGGACTCTTCCGAGCCAAATCAGGACCGGACAACCCCCGATCCGCATAAAAGATCTGCTGAAACAACCCTAGTGGTAAAACCGAAAGCTCTCCACCAGCCAGTCACTTTACAATAAAGACATCCAACGCAGGGGACGGCTGAGGCTTCACCCCAACTTATCGAACCCCCGTTTACAAAAACAAAATAGAATACAAACATCATTATAAATTATCAACAAAACACATACATATAAAATGCCTATATTGCTAAATAATAACATCATAGGAAGCCCTAGTGACCACCTGGCAGAAAGCGTCCAATATTCCCAAGCTGATCCAACAGCCTCATACACAAACAAGGAGTCTTGTCCCGGAAGAGTTTTCAATAAAAAAAGGTAGGCGACTGGTCTAGCGAAGAAGACGATAGTATAGCAGATTGATAGAACAGAGCAGGAATGCGAAAGAGCAAATGAGAAAGACAGCGACAGTGGGAATTTAAAGCACTAACTTTCCAGAAAGTGGGGATACTATTTATACTGAAACCCCCGGCACCCCAACGGGGGTATTCCTCTGAACATGGACTCCTGTTGACCACAACCACAGGGGATTGAACCAAGTAGAATGGATTCTCGATAGCACAGCGGTAGTAGTTCTTTGTAGCGGTCTAACTGTGTGATACATCTTTTTGAAATTTTTATATTGTCTGCGTCCAGTACCATTATTGAAGAGAGGGAGGAAACCGGAGTGCCCGGAGAAAACCCTCGGTGACCTCAATAGTCTCGTATCAAAGTCACATACGTTCGCCCCTTGCGGAAAACGAACCCGCGACCTTCGGCATAGGAACCCGGCGACTTATCCACTGCGCCACTAGGCCACCCCAATACGCTTACAAAAGACTGCTACCGTTATGCTATCGAAGGCCCCACTACCGCCATGCTCTCGGCGATCATTTCTACTTGGTTAATGCTCCTCGAGCATCAACTTTGTGCAAGGGGTAGATTTTGAAGAAGAGTTGGTGCTTGTTTGTTTTTCTACTAGTCATAGGGCATGACCACTGTTTACTGTCTGGTTTATACTTTCCACTACTTATACTGCAGTTTGGTTGCGTTGATTTCAGATGCTCAGACACGCCTCTGCAAAGCGGATCAGGAAAGTCTGAGGGTGGGTTTGAGCGCACCGGACCTGCACAGAGGAAATCCACCCTACACACACTGGGTGTTTCGGCTGGAGAACTACATTGACCTCTTCGCAGACCAGCAGGATGTCTACCAGACGCTGTACTGCTGCACTGAGATGCTCGTGGTGAGTGGAAAAGGCTCTTTATAGGTATTCACATTAAGGCAACCAAACGCGGGGAAGATTAACCTGGGTTAAGGAAGCATATTCTTTGTCCGGTTTTTCTCCGCAAATAGAAGATGCACATAATAATCATTTCTTTTTATAGCGAAACGGTCGTTTTGAGGGCTAGTCCGCTATGTTGATCTCGCTTTGGTGATCTATTTTGAATACAACAAACTATTGCATGTTAAAGACCACTTAGTACGAATACGAAAACGTGATTACGTATCTCACTGAGAAATTACATTGTGGTGCCAAACACTAATGAACTTCTAGTGAATCGTGTGTGCCAACCATGAGGGCGTCGCGTCGCTTCTTTGATTTAATATACCTTTTTGCAGATTTATCAGCGGAGCTTGATCCTGAATGAAGACTGCGAGTCTCAGTATGCGCTGGACTACATCGAGGAACAGCTACAGAACGTTAAGCAGCAGGTACCTCGCACAGGACAGCCCACCATTGAGCAGCAGCTGCTAGACATGTTCACAAGTCAGTCTCTTCCTAGCCAACATTATAATCATATACATTGCCCTTAGGCAGCGCTTTCCCACATCACAGAGATGCTCATTGAAGTCGATGGTTGAAAATAGTAGGCTACCTAAAGGGAAGGGCGGCAAGCGGGATAGCTGAGTCGTTAGTTTGGCGGGCCTGGCGTTCCAAAAAGAAACGTTGGTTTGAATCCCGATAACGATAACAGTGTATCTGACTGCCTGTAATAATTCCCCGAACGAGCGTTCCACGAGCTCCCGTGTCGCCTACGTGACACGTGATAGAGACTGGTCGTTTTTAGTCCGTAGCACAGGGACGTGACAGGCTCACATGAGCGCGTTAGAATTTAAAGTCGATCAGGTTGGCTCAGCTGTCCGAGGCGTTTGGCAGAAAGCATAATTCTGCGAGTCGGCGTCGTCATGAGCAGATTGAGTAGATCCTGGTGTCTTCCAACGCTTTGAGCAGCTGTTTGAGCTCGTACAGCCGCAAGCAATATAAGAACAATTTATTTAATTTTACGTGAATACGAGGTAGATTACATTAAAAAAAAATAAATAAAGACCTTTAAAAAAATGTTTAAAAAATGAAATTGCAATCCCAGAAAATATCAACAATGACTTCGAGATTTTATTTCTATTTTATTATGTTTTATTTATGCAATCTCGTGGTTTCTAACGCATTATACATAGAAAGGAAGAAAAAAAAAGGATCTTCCTACCTACGATGTTTGCCTTGGCCTTACTCTACTACTGTAGAACCACTTTTATTGTCTTGACTACGTCTCTGTCCATGATGTTGAAGGCTGTGAGCCAGATCTGCGACAGGCTTGCAGAGACCCTTATGACTGCAACCCTAAACTTCACATGTTGGAGGAGATCTTGCTGGACGTTATAGAGAAAAACCAGGTAAAACAAACACACATCGCAGTTTCGCTTATTCTGTTTTCATAGGCGATTTAAATGGGAGGTTGATTTGTGGTTGGGTTTGTTTTCGTTATGAAAGTTAGGTTTATTTCATGCACACGCATGTACGTGTTCATGTACACACACACACGCACACACACACACACACGCACACACACACACACATTCTTGTATAGGTCACAAATGGGGTAATTTTAGAATGTAGGAATCGGAAAGTCATTTTTTGATAGAAAGGGGTTAGGGCAAGGGTTAGGGATAGATCTGCAACTAACCCTTACCCGAACCCTTCTCTAAAAAGTTGACCTGGTTCGTCTCCTATAGGCGACGAAATAGGTCGAATTTTGTTCAAAACTTTTCCGAAAATTCACTGTATTTTCTCCGTCCCGGATTGTGCACTCCTGTGTACTTAAAACACTCTCATGCACTACAACTGCACTGCCACGCACTAAAAGAGCACTCCTGCGCACTTAGAAACAAATGGGCAACGGGAGACAAATGGGTAAAGACAAAATTACACCATTTGTCACTAAGAAAGGCAAATTTCCTTCCCCATTTGTGCGCTTTCACACGTTCACATTCACACACACACACACACTGACACACACACAAATCGTGACTTTTCGTGCTGTGGAATAAAGAGAAATTTGACTTATAATCTAATTTGTATTTGAATCTAATCTACTCTTGTCTAATCTGATCTGATCTAATCTACACTAATCTAATCCAATCTAATCTAATTTGATCCCTCGCCCACATCATCTCATCTCATCTCATTGTCATCTCCCTTGCCCTCATCTCCCCTCCCTTAGTCTCCCCTCATCGCCTCCCGTTTCCTTTGATCTCACCCACCTCATCTCACGTAACCATAATTTGTTTTAATTTATTGAATTGATTTGAATTGAATGTATTGTAGTGTATTAGTTGAATTTAATTTTCATTAAAATTATTAGTTTGATTTAGTTGTGGCCACTTTTTTTTTGGCAGGACAGCTGCTTTGCGTGCATGGTGTTCGTGCGGACGCTGGAGCTAACCAAGGCCATACAACAGTGGGCCAGCAATCATCCCCAACTACGGGAACTCAACCCTGGCAGACTCACCAGTGACAGGCGCTCTGTTCCTGATGGCGGTAAGCACAAGCGCGTGCCGCCTTATTGATGGGGATAAGTTCAGACTCATGGTTCGTCGCTGTTGTGCGCCTGTATTCCCAGCGCGTCATCAGCGTTCCAGAGTGCAGTAGTGTGCTTCTAGCGTGCCACAAGGTTTTGAAGTATTGTTTAGCTCGCATTTTCCTTATTGGTGCAAACGCGTAGGCAACACGCGTTTACAACGACGTTAGCCTTCAGAATGCTATTCTCCTACCAAGTGTAAAACCAACTTAAATAGCCTCTGTATGCAAAACAAGCATGAATATAACTACTGAAAAAAATAAATAAGTACTCCAATCTTACCACGACATACGAGTATATTAACCACTCAACATGACCGCTAACACTAAACCCAAAACAACATATTAAATATATAATGGTTATGTTGAGTGGTTATGAGATTATGGTCATGTATTATAATTCTAAGTTAATAAGACAGGAAACACGCGTTGTACATAGTACATCGATCATACTGCTGTTTATAATGCCCCGAAGAATGTGTTTTAAAAAAATCAACTTTCTGCACATAGAAATTAAAACAAATAATAATTGAGTGGCTAACAATTTTTGGGTTCAAAGTGTTTTATTTTAGGTTTTATTCTTCTGGAATAAAGAAGACTAACACTGGAATTGCTGTTGTGTGGAGCAAAGCAACTGGGATGGTGAAATATTTCACACGCACGCGTGTGTTAAAATATTTTACCATCCTAACTAACTGCTTGCCCCACGCTATTCGAAGGGGGAAAACAACAAGTTTGTGTAGAACACAAGACGTGATAAAGGTGGCTCGCCTATAGAGTTGGGCTGGAGTTAATTGATAACATCTTGGATAAAATCCTTATACGTTGCTTTCCTCCGTGCATTGAGGGAATGATATGAAAGATTTATCTCCCCTTCTCTGCTGCCAATGGCTTACATTTGTGGATGTGTGCCATAGATACAGATGGCAATTTCGCTGTGTTCTCAGCTCGTCAGTGTATCAACTGGGCTTGGTGAATATCAAGGTACTGATTTTTCCGAAGCTTGAGAAGACATCTGAATAAAGGCCTGAGGAAAAACATCTTCATGCATAAAAACGTATAACATAAAGGTTGGTTGGCAACACAAACGGGAAGACACCTAACCCTTTGGAAGAGAATTCATTGCCAAAATTAGTTCTAAAATCTAGGGTTGCAGTCTTGGTATCTTAGAACAGGGTTATGTTTAGAAAGTGACTTGTGTGTGTGTGTGTGTGTGTGTGTGTGTGTGTAACGTTTTATAGTCCATTTTTATCGAGAAATTCTGGACCGCCTCCTCTAGGGAAGGCGTAGTCGCAGCCCGTGACGCGCCCATATCCAACCTACCTAATATTAGTTGGGTTGGTGTTTTTTGTTGTTGAAATTTTGACATGTTTGTGGGGGGAGCAAACCGTAGTACTCGGAGAAAACCTCCGAGACGTTGCCCGAGTCGAAAGTAAATAATATTCGGAGAAACATAACGCCCAGTTGCTGGATCGATCCCGCACCCGCCAGGCGCCATTGGTTTCTGACCTGTGGACAAGGCAAGTTAGTCGCGCCTTAGACCATTTGGCCACAACGCCTAAACATGACGCTATTGAAGTGTTGTTCTTCTTGATCCAAGAATATTTATACAAAGTGCTCGCCTCGGGCGGGTTGGAATAGATCCTGTATCGGCCAGGGCTAGTCTCCATCTGTTTGTATGTGTTGTTGAAGGGATGACTAGGAGGCAGAGCAAGGACGCTGTAGACAAGTTCAACAACGGCCAGCACAAGCTGATCGTGTGCACGGCGGTGGCGGAGGAAGGTCTGGACTTTCAAGCCTGCAACATCGTAGTCCGTTACAACTATGTCACCAGTATGATCTCCATGGTCCAAACTCGAGGTAAGCTATGTGATGAATGCTATATATAATAGTAAGCCTGTCTACGTTAAAAGGATTGCTTATAATATGTGTACATCACAGTATGTATGTTTGTGTATGTGTGTTGTGTGTGCGTGCGTGTGAGTGTGTTTGTGTGCATGTTTGTCTGTGTGTCTGTCTGTCTTATGTTTGTCTATCTCTGTGAGGTATGTAGGCCTACAAAGTTGATAGACCTATATACAAGTACCTTACAGTAGCCTTTATGTAGTTTTTTTCCGTTTTTCAGGCCGCGCACGGCGCCTGGACAGCCAATATCGCGTACTGTGCGATGCGCGTCGCGCGGATCGCGAGAACACGAACGTGGGTCTGGAACGCCTGATGCAAACGGCCCTGGTCAAAGTACAGGAGGAGATGGAAGCCAACCCCAACTCCTTCATGCAGACCATGCGCCAGTGGCAGCACCAGCAATGGGTGGTACGCAAAAAGCAGGAAAAGATAGAGGGGCAGCGACTGCGCAACAAGATCCAGTCTAACGAGCGCTACGAGCTGCTGTGTCGCAAGTGCCAGAAACCAGCCTGTCTTTCCACGGACCTAAGGTTGGAGGAACTGCTTGATGTGTGTTTCCGAGGTCAAAAGTGTCAATACTTTTACATGAAATTGTATAATTATAGAAACCCCCGTTGGGGTGCCGGGGGTTTTCAGTATAAATAGTATCCCCACTTTATGGAAATTTAGTGCTTTAAATTCCCACTGTCGCTGTCTTCCTCATTTACTCTTTCCTATTCCTGCTCTGTCCTTCACTCTGCTATACTATCTTCTTCTTCGCTAGATCAATGACCTACCTTTTTTCTTGAAAACTCTTCCTGGACAAGACTCCTTGTTTGTGTATGAGGTCTGTTGGATCAGCTTGGGAGTGTTGGACGCTTTCTGCCGGGTGGTCACTAGGGCTTCCTATGATTGTACTATTTAGCACTATAGGCATTTTGTATGTATGCGTTTTGTTGATGATTTATAATGATGTTTGTATTCTATTTTGTTTTTGTAACCGGGGGTTCGCGTAGTTGAGGTCAACCCTCAGCCGTCCCTCGCGTGGGATGTCTTTATTGTAAAGTGACTGGCCGGTGGAGGGCATTCAAATTTCCCACTGGGGTTGTTTCAACAGATCTTTTATGCGGATCGGGGGTTGTCCGGTCCTGATTTGGCTCGGAAGAGTCCGCTGGACCTAAAGCAACAATAAATCAATCAATCAATTATAGAAGACGTATTAATTAATTAATGTATTTATTAATTTATTTAATCGCAAGCGTACTGTTAGAAAATGTACCTTTATGGATTGATCAAGACTACGGAAGTAACAACAAGTCTTTAGGCATCTAGGCCTACTTAAGTGAGGCTGCAATTGTAGAGCAACACTCTAGGGCACGCACAATAGCCTGTTGCAGGCATGCACGCTGCATGCTGCACCATCGTGACAAGTAAGTTGAACCAAAGACCTTGATATATAAAGACATGCCATGAGGCCCACTTCCGGGAGTTCGCTACTTTCGATATTACAGAAACGCCACCTAGCGAAATAACTGTCGTCACTTGGGAAAATGCCGCGCGCTAAGAAGAAAGTACGACAAGGTGGCACACATTGTGGGGTGGTGCTCATAGAAAAACAAACACACACACACACATACACCTAGGCTACATACACAAAAAATAGAACTGCTCAGTTCTTGATGTCTCATGCCAATAATCTTATATCTGCCTTATAATCTGCCTATAAAAAACTACTTTTATTTATTTTTGTGTGTGTGTGTTTTTTTTTTATTACGCAAAACAAAGAAAACAGTGAAATAAAAGAGCTTTTGCATCGACTGTAAACCTTGCCGACACAGTTGTTTATTGAACGCGTATTACCTCCCTTGACATAGAAACAGGACTACCGCTAGGATCGCTGTTTTACATGTAAACTCTGTTGAAGTAAGCCTCATAGCATGTCTTTATATATCAAGGTCTTTGGTTGAACCAAAGCTATGCTTTCAAAAACAAAAATGTCTGATACAGGCTAAAGGATATTAGGTTCAGAGTCGAATTTCGTAAATACCAGACCAAAAAACTAAAGTGTGAATGTATTAGCAAATATTATTCTTTTAGCATGAATTAGACATTAAGGTATTATAAGGTTTAGGGTATTTTTGATCTTAACCCCAGACGCACTTTTTCTTGATTTCATACTTTTGCTCTTTTACATTGTGTACAGTTCCAAGGAGCCAATAAGACACGGTAGTTCTTGTCTTTCTGTCAATGAATCATCGTCGTCAGTTCTCTATCTCATTTATTAATTAATTTGAAATCATGTATAGCCTAATAAGTTTTATCTCACGAAATTTAACATTTGTGTTTGTTTTGGGTTTTTAATTGATGCTTACACTATATGGTTGTCTTTATATGATGGATAGGAGAAAGAGAGACAGACAGACAGACAGACGGACATAAAGACAGTCTAGACAGGTACAGTCAGTCAGGCAGGCAGACAGGCCAGAGACAGAGACAAGGTGAGAGAAAGGTGGGATGAGTTGGAGAGAGAGAGAGAGATAGAGAGAGAGAGAGATAGAGAGAGAGAGAGATAGAGAGAGAGAGAGAGAGAGAGAGCGAGATAGAGAGAGAGAGAGAGAGAGAGAGAGCGAAAGAGAGAGAGAGAGAGAGAAAGAGAGAGAGAGAGCGAGAGAGCGAGAGAGAGAGCGAAAGAGAGAGAGAGCGAGAGAGAGAGAGAGAGAGAGAGAGAGAGAGAGAGAGAGAGAGAGAGAGACGGTGACAGAGCCGAGTAAGATGGAAAAACAAGCCGGGAGCAAGATGATGACGATGATGACGACGATGACGATGATTATCATCATCAGGTTGCTGGAACAGTCCATGCGCGTCGTGCTGTCCCCAGGCTTCGCCGGCAAGTGGAAACGCGTGGAGCGTGGTGAAGTCTATCAGTGCAAGCTCACTGTGGAGAAAATTGCCAAGGTAGGAATGTCGTATGTGTGTGGGGGTGGGGAGGGAGGGAATGAGGGGGGGTTTACGTGTTGTGCTAGCGCGGGATAGGTGGATGGATAACGGGAAATGCAGTTCATCTAAGAACCTCAATATATGTCACATATTTAATCAACTTTCCAATGTAAACCTTTTGATGTATAAATGTTTGATGTCTTATTTAAGAAAAAAACACTTCTGCTTTCAGATTCACTGTATCGCAGCTCGCTGCAACCTGGAATGGGGATCGCTGATGCGGTACACCCCCAACGGGCGCGAGTTCCCTTGTATCAAGCTGGAGAAGTTCAGACTGATCGAGCGCAGCACAGGGCGAAGTTTCCCCAAACGCAGCTGGAAGGATGCCCCATTTCACGTCCCTGACATTACGCCCGAAGAGCTTCAATAGGCTGTTAGTTACTACTTCGATTCAAAGTCCTTTTAGTCATTGTGTATATATTGGATACAATTGAAATGTACGCGATGAAGCTATGGGTATCCATTTGGCGTGAGGGTCGAGCGGGGTAAGAGGGGCGGAAGAGGGTAGAGGGGGGGAGGGAGAGAGGGGAAAGGGAAATAGCGGAAAGAAAGACGGCATTTGTGCCAGCACCGCCCCGACATGCTTTTTAATCGTAGCCCACCCAATCTGGTCAAAACACTACTATGACTGGCGTTTCACTGCTGTTTACTTCCCCCCCCCCCCCCACGTTCAGATTAAAACAAGTTACATTAGCGTTTACTTTACATCTTGCAAACTAACAAAATTGTTTCACTTTCAGTCCAGTGGCTGGAAACGCTTTCGTGCTGCTGCTGAATTTTTTTTATGTTTAGTTGTATAAAGGCAATTTAATCTTTGATGCTGCTAAAGATGTTGATCGATTACATGAAGACTTCAAAAGCTAGCCGGCAAGTGCCGCATTAAAATGCAGGTGTTTTGCTTGCAGAAGCTTGTGAACTGTTTTATTTCATTGTACTGACTACGATACTACTAGAAATATGGTAGTAATAGTAGTAGTAGTAGTAGTAGTAGTAGTAGTAGTAGTAGTAGTAGTAGTAGTAGTAGTAGTAGTAGTAGTGGTAATAGTTGTGGTACGGTGGTAGCGGTAGTAGTAGCAGCGATAGCAGTAATAATAATAATAATAATAATAATAATAATAATAATAATAATAATAATAATAATAATAATAATAATAATCCTATCCTATCCTGTCCTGTCCCGTAACCCGGAAGTCGTAAAGGCACCACAGATACATAGTTTTGAAGCACAAATACAACATCAGACGACCAGAACTTCCTTTAAGCAATCAGTGTCATGCCATTTTTATTGCTTCAAAGCAGGAAAGTGAGTTTTTTAAGCAAAAATATAACTGAAGCGGGATCGCGATCTGAAATCTCGTTCTCGCTTGTTAGTTGGCCTGCCGGAGATACGTGGTGCCGGCCGCCGTGTATGTAGGTGGTGTCTCTGACAGGGTTTCACTCAGAGTCAACACAACAAAATAAAAGCAAACATACAAATACAGATGGGAAAATGATTTTAAAATGTAACCAAACTGTTACTTATCGTGAAATTCGAAGAGTAGTTGTTTTAAAACAAATGCGGAAAGGGTCACGTATGGATCGCGTTTTGTACGTAAGCACGTCCGGTATTGATGCCACCGGTCTGACGAAATCGCGCGAGAATTTGCGATACGGAGTCCATACGTGCCGTATCAAGCCCGTATGGGATACGTAACGTCTAAGCTGATGAGCTCTGTCGCACAGTTAGCGTCGCTCGGTAGGTCATGGCCTGTCTTAATTGGAAGGTTTGTGGAGGTTCAAAGACTGTTCTTTCGAGGTTCTCAAGCCCCGAACCTAGGTTGCTGAACCTTTTGGACTAAAAAAGAAGTTCAGGAACCTAGGTTCGGGATCTGAGAACCTCAAAAGAAAGGTTTTGAACCGCCACGAACCTTCTAATTAAGACAAGTCATTAACAGGGAGTGTGACACTGAGTGTGACACTGAGCGAAGCCATCAGGGTTGTTGAGAACAGAGAAAGTTGGAGTACGTTGGTTAAACGATCATCTCGACCTTCGAGTTACGGAATAGAATAGGATAGGATTAACAGGGAGCGCAGTAGGCCGTCGCAATATATAAGACTGTTGCCCAATACTCCGTCGCGTGGGGCCGGGTAGCTCAGTTGGTAAGAGCGTCTTGCTAGTAACCGAAAGGTCGCTGGTTCGAATCCCAGATTGGTCAACGTGTGATCATATTATTTTCCCCTTTACCAACAACTGGCCCGCTGGTGTCAGTATAAATCGGTCCAGTAGTCACCTATATGCGAAAGTGTCGTGTGACTATAATCTACAAACAACAACAACAACTACTACTCCGTCGCTTATATAAGATAAGATAAGATAAGAAGAATATTTATTTACCAAGTAAAAACGTTACAAGGATTTTGGTGTGGCATGGCGACAATGAAGTACATTTTTTCTTGCACAGTCACACATGCATTCATCGTGTCATACACTTCATTGGCATTCAACATGCATACAGCACTAAAGGATAGGTAAACACAGTGTTAAACATACATCAGTCATATAATCACAAATTATGGAGTCAAACACACACTGCAAGTAAAACAAAATACAGCAGTAAAACAGTATAACAGCATTAAATAAAATGAAGAGAATGATTAAGAATGTTAAGCTTCACATCCAAATCTTAACACACCACAACACACCACACACACCACACACACACACAACAGTATGTATTGAATAGCACATTCCTATTGTACAAAAGTACAAATCAAGCAATGGTTGTGAGTTTCCAGTTTATACAGATCATTCCATGGTTGGTGATGTACTGAGGACAGCATCTGGGAAGAAGCTGTTTCTGAATCGAGAAGTTCTGGCTCTCAAAGCACGGAACCGACGGCCAGAGGGTAGAAGCTCGAAGAGACTGTTGGCTGGGTGTGATGGATCGCAGACTATCTTTCCCGTTTTCCGTTTCATTCGCGTTGTGAAAATGGAGGCGACAGATGGAAAGTCGCAACCAGCTATTTTGGAGGCAGTCTTAACAATGTGCTCGAGCTGTTTCTTTTCTATCGCGGTTGTGCTGCCGTACCAGACAGTGATAGAGAAGCACAAAATGCTCTCTATGACCGCGCGATAGAACTGTGCCATAATTAATATAGACTGTTGCTCAGTAGGCCGTCGAGTTATATAATTATACTGTTGCCCAGTAGCCCGCGGTACATTGTAAACATGCATTTCTTTACTTCATTAGGTGAAACCTTTACTCCTCATGCCATAATGGGAAACAAAACAAAAAAAACAACATATGCAATGTAACAAGCTCACATTTTATAACATGTTCACTAAATCATGCACAATGCAACGCACATGATATAGAAAATCGAAGGAGGTAGATTTAAAAATAGACCACGTCAACGCTCATGTACGAATCGCAACCTATTTGAAAATGAATTACATTTTGCAAACGAATGTCAGACATATAAATGATAAGAGAAAACACGTAATAAAAACAATCAATAAATACAAAATTATACAACCGAGTAATATTTTATTTTAATTCTTATACACAAAACATGAAGAAACTATGCAGACTTGTTTATGATTGTTTTTAAATAAGAAACTATGCTGTTATATTTAATTAGTTATTTATGTGCTAGATAGTGTACAACAAGATTGTGTGATTATTATTAATCTATAATAATGTGATACCTACAGGTTGAAATGGCAATACATTTTATGTTCTGTTTTGTTCTGAACATTAATGCTTGCGTTGTGAGAATCATATTGTTCGAGATTGTAACTATTACCTTTCGGTGGTAGAGAACAGAGGCGTAATGATCGACCTCTCTTTTCTCTACGACCAGCTTCATGAACGTGATTCAAACCCTTCTCCGTAATAATTGAGAAGAAATAAATTGAGTGATTACACAAAGTGATCTTTAAGTGTTGATGCTGAACGGTTCGCACTTCGCAATTTGTTACGAAAAAAAAAAACAACAGCTGGGCAAAACAAACAATCAACCAAACAAACAAAAGCAACATGTCAAATCATTCAAAGGTACGCAAGTCAGAGATGCAGAGTGAGAAAGAGAGAGAGAGAGAGAGAGAGAGAGAGAGAGAGAGAGAGAGAGAGAGAGAGAGAGAGAGAGAGAGAGAGCGCAGGGGTGGGAATTGTCCGCCATTTGGCGGATTTCCGCCATAAAAAAAATCCCATCCGCCAAAAACAATAATGCTTCCGCCAAAAAAATTATTAAAAAAAAAATTACACTATTGCGGTGTTTAGACACAGCGCAACAGAAGTCTCACCGGAAGTGAGAGGTCGAGGTCGTTGTACTTAATCACCGCCATCATGTCTTTAAAGGCTATGATTGTACAGCGTGGTGAAACTTTTCAAGAAGGTTTTGGCATCAAAAACAAATGGATGTGGGATTGGTTGGAGTACGAAGTCAATGATGATCGGCTCAGCCTATTTATTCGCAAGCTGAAGAAGCCAGGCACAGCATACTGCAGTTTGTGCGAGTGTGATATCAACTACAGTGCACGTGGGAGGTCAGCTCTCGAAATAATAATTGGAATGTCATTGCTTGCCATATTGATGTTGGAGCTATGTTTAGTTTTGACAGCTGATATTCAGATGTTGAATATACAGCTGTGTACATGTTCAGCTACTCTGTACAAATTTTGTGTGTGTGTACAGCTCTCTCTCTCTCTCTCTCTCTCTCCCCTCTCTCTCTCTCTCTCTCACATAATCACTGTACATGTATACAGTTATATACAAAAATCCTTTTTGAATTTATGTTTTCTTTATGCAACGTGTCTGTTAGTTGTACATTGTTTATCAGCACTACATCACAGCATTATATTCTTTGGTCATTCAAACAAAAAGCACAAGAAAAAAAGACAAAAAAGAATGTTTTTCATACTTTAAAACTACTTACATTTTGCAATCAGAATACGCCAGATTGCACAGATTTTGTTCTTGATTTTGAAAATTTTCCGGGGGGGGGGGGGGGGGGGGGGGGCATGCCCCCGGACCCCCCCTAGTTTCCTTTATTTTTCACTTCAGCAATTCCCACGAGAGAAGGAGAGAGAGAGAGAGAGAGAGAGAGGAAGTAAAAAAGGGAAGTAAACGCCAACAGCCATGAAGAAACAATGTCATGAAGGACTACTACTACTACCAGCCATGAAGAAACAATGTCATGAAGGACTACTACTACTACTACTACTACTACTACTACTACTACTACTACTACTACTACTGTTTTTTCCTCTCCTAACGACAGCTCAGTCCAAAGCGCAGTTCTCAAGCATTCATACTAAACGTGTACCATGCAGACACCTGCAACATGCATGGAAGAATAACTCGTGTCACTGACGTTTGTGTACACCGTCCTTAAGCAATTGATTTGTGTTACGTTGAAACGCGCATGATGGTGCGTGTGAAATGCGCACGATATTATGTGTGAAGCGCGCGCGATAGGTCTGTTCGTTTTATTTTGCAAAGTATGCAATAATAGAGTGTATTTACCTTTGATTTGAGTTTGCATTGTTGTCAGAAGAAGCTTTGTATAACGTTGATAATTTTCGTTAGTCGATATTATTGGAGAATTCTCTAGATTTGCGTGTTTACTGTCGATAGAAATTTCCCGATAAATGTCGAAGTTTGAGAACGTTCCTGGAATGTTTAGAAAGATGTATGACGTAAGTCAGTGATGACGAAGTTTTATTTGATTGGTTGTAGTGCGTCATTCTGCCGTGTTCTAAATTGTTCTCGAGTATGAAGAAATTATATTAGTGCCGCACTGTTTCAAAAAAAGTTGTTGTGCTGTTGATAGTGAGTTGGAAAGTAAAAGTTGAGAGTGGAAAAGCGATTGAGCGATTGTATGCAGTTGTTGATGTGTGCTGAATAAAAGTGGAAAACTTCATACGACGACTCCTGACTTGTTAATGAGTGAGCCAGCTGCGTGGATAATCGAATCCGAACTTACACTCATCAGGAGAATTCACGCATTGGGGCTGAATCTACTACTGATAAAAAACACTAACATCAAACGGAGTGTAACAATTTGACATTAGTTTCACACAACATTGCTATTGATTGTACGTGGGACATTGAAACTGATACACTTGGTAGTGATCACTTTTCTTTAAAATTATTATTTAACGAAACAGTAGACATACAATTCGAAGGTGATACAGTAGCAAAGTATATAAATAGACATGCTAACTGGGATTCATTTCAATATAATCTTTTGACATATGAAACTGACTTTATGAAATGTGACGAGATCAATAATGTATATGCAACTTTTGTTAATTTGATTCATGAAGCAGCAAGTAATTCTGTTCCGAAGAAAATAACTACATGTAAGACTAATCATAAGGGGAACATTTGGTGGACTGAAAATTGGGAAGTAGCAGTTAAACAAAAAAGAATGGCCTACAAAAATTGGTTAAAATATAAAAATGATAATAAATTTAAACACATGAAATGTACAAAATTTTATTGTGACAAAGTTATTGCTCTTACTAAAAACAAATTTGGTTAAACTTTAGTACTAAAGAAATGGTAACATCGCAAATGCAAGCAAAACGTGGAAAAAAAGTAACTGAAATGAAAAAATACTGTACAGCTGCCAAATTGTCATATTAAAATAATAGGTAAGGAATTTGCATCTCCTAGTGATAAGGCTGAGGAATTATCTAAATTGTTTTCAAAAGCTGGTACTGCTAAAGAGTTGCCACAAATTATATTAATTGAAAGAAATAATGCTGAACAAACAGAAGAATATAATAGCCCTTTGCCTGATTGCAGTCTATTTAATAATTCTGAAATTTTATTTTCTGAAGTTAAAGATGCTATTTCTGTCCTTGGTAAGAAAACAATCTGCAGTAGGAATTGATGGGTTATCATACACTTTGTTATCTCGTCTTCCCTTAAGGTGGATACACTGTTTGCCTGATGTATGGAAGTCGTCTATTGTGATACCAATTGTAAAATCAGGAAAGCCTCGATCTGACCCAGCTAGTTACAGGCCAAGTGCCTTAACGTCTCATATTTATAAACTCATGGAAAAAATAGTTCTAGTTAGGTATTATTATGATAAATATAATGTTATACCAAATAATCAAGCTGGCTTTAAGAAAGGCAGGTCTGTCAATGATCATTTAGTAAAAGTAACTACAAATATAAAACAGCTATTCGCTCAGAAAAAAAGTTTTCTAGCGACCTTTTCTGATATTAAAAAAGCGTATGATCGAGTATAGCACTCTAGGTTATTCCTATCCTATCCTATCCTGTCCCGTAACCCGGAGGTCGTAGGGGCACCACATATGATCGTTTAACCAGCATACTCCATCTTTCTCTGTCATCAGCAGCCCTGATGGCTTCGCTCAGTGTCAAACCAGTCCATTCTCGAATATTGTCCCCCCACCTCTTTTTCGGTCTCCCTCTTCTTCTACCTCCTTGCACTGTGTCTTGCAGAATAGTCTTTGCAAGGCCTGATGATCTGGTGACGTGGCCATACCATCGGAGTTTTCGTTTCTTCACCACTGTGAGCAGGTCATCGTGTTGCCTAATGGCTTGTGTGATGGTCTGTCGGACTTCGTCGTTGGTGATGTGTTGGGTTTAGGAAATGCCCAGAAGTCTTCTGTAGCACCTCATCTCCATGCGTTGTATTCTTCGTTGTAGATCTGCTGTGAGGGTCCATGCTTCGCAAGCATATAGGAAGATGGAGATGACAAGGGAGCGCAGCAGTCTTGCTTTGGAATGTAGACTGATGGTCCTGTCTTTCTAAATGGGCTTCAACCTTGTCAGGGCAGCAGTTGTTTGTGCGATCCTGGAGGGGATTTCCTGTCGGGTCCCATTGTCTGATACAATGGCTCCTAAATATTTGAAGCTATGCACTGTGTTGAGGGATTGGCTTTGGACTTTGATGTCCGTGTTGATGCCATTGGTGTTGTTGGTCATCATTTTGGTCTTCTCTGCACTTATTTCCATTTCATAAGCTCTGGAGGTGGTGTCAAGCATCTGTACCAGCTGTTCAAGTTCTTGTTCCTCTCCAGCCAATCCATCAATGTCATCCGCAAAACGAAGATTGGATATTGCTCTACCCCCTATGCTGACTGTGCCTTTGTGATCTGCAAGAGCATCTGACATGATGCGCTCTAGGAAGATGTTGAAGAGTGTTGGAGAGAGTAGGCATCCTTGACGCACACCAATTGTTGTTTTGAACCAGTTCTCGATGGCGCTGTTATGGAGGACTGCACTGGTAGCCTTGTCATACAGGCTTTTGGTGACTCCAATAATTTTAGGGCTAATGTTGTACACTCTCATGGTTGCCCACAGAGCTGCATGCCAGACTCGGTTAAACGCCTTCTTGAAGTCTACGAACACAGTATCACCACTTTCTGGAAATGTAGTGCTTTAAATTCCCACTGTCGCTGTCTTTCTCATTTGTTCTTTCTCATTCCTGCTCTGTTCTATCAATCTGCTATACTTTCTTCTGGGACAAGACTCCTTATTTGTGTGTGAGGTCTGTTGGATCAGCTGGGGAATATTGGACGCTTTCTGCCAGGTGGTCACTAGGGCTTCCTGTGATGTTATTATTTAGCAATGTAGGTATTTTATATGTATGTGTTTTGTTGATATTGTATAATGATGTTTGTATTCTATTTTGTTTTGGTAAACGGGGGTTCGATAAATTAGAGTATAGCCTCAGCGTACCATGCGTGGGATGTCTTTATTGTAAAGTGACAGGCTGATGGAGAGCTTTCAGTTTTACCACTATAGGGTTGTTTCAGCAGATCTTTTATGCCGATCAGGGGTTGTCCGGTCCTGATTTGGCTCGGAAGAGTCCGCTGGACCTAAAGCAATAATCATGTAATTTAATGTAACTAATATACATGTTTTTCCCCAAATCACCAATCAGGCTCAAAGAGCGGCGATCTGTATCTACTAACATACGCGCTCACAAGTTTCATACACTCTCGTAAGTTTTATACACTCTCGGATACTCAACAAGCACACACCTATCACTGAAACATGTAGTGTAAAGCGGCAGGAGGATCGCTGTTATAGATCGGATAGAAACTCGCGTTTTATTATTGAAATTAGCGATGCACTGCATCCAATATTATTATTGAAGGCAGGAAGGAAACCGGAGTACCAAGAGTATCCGGAGAAATCCCTGAGGTGATTTGAATAGTCTCGTACATAAGTCGCACAAGTTCGTCTTTAGCGGGAACCGAACCCGAGATCTTTGGTATAGGAAACCGACGACTAACCCACTGCGCCACGAGCCATCAAATCACTACGCGCGCTATATATAAATAAAAAGTCGAGACAGAGAGAAGGCCCACCGCGGTATGGGCAGCGACTTTAAGATACAAAGGCTACAGCAGGAGGAACTTTTCAGGCGAGAAGCCTTAGTGCTGGGTCTAAAACTAGCCTTCTGTGACAACGATGACATGATCACAGTGGTGAAGAAACGAAAACTCCGATGGTATGGCCACGTCACCAGATCACCAGGCCTTGCAAAGATCATCCTGCAAGGCACAGTGCAAGGAGGTAGAAGAAGAGGGAGTCCGAAAAAGAGGTGGGAGGACAACATTCGAGAATGGATTGGTTTGACACTGAGCGAAGCCATGAGGGTTTCTGAGGACAGAGAAAGATGGAGTACGTTGGTTAAACGATTATCTATGGTGCCGCTACGACCTCCGAGGTACGGGATAGGATAGGATATGTTACGATAGGATAGGTCTTCTGAAACGAAAGAGTCTTTCGATATGGTCTCCCGCAGAAACTGAGGAAACCTTGGTTGTTGATGTTGTGTTCTAAAATAGTGGAACAATCTTTCCAATACATCTCCTTTTCAGCGATTTCATCTGATCGTTTTCTATTAATTCATCGGTCATTTGAAAAAGAAAGTGATTCATTCTCGATTAGTTTCAAGAACATTTTACTGCGATTGTTTTGATCTTTTAAGATTACCGGCATCAAAGACTTTAAAGCGAGTATGACACCTAGATCCAAATGCAAAGTGAAAATCCAATCAGTTTATTTTTTTTTAAAGTTTACTCATTAGTTTTTCAAGAATTAAGACAAGGAAATTTGGTGTCTACAAGGGCAATAATACAAAGAAAACTATTATAACATTTAAAAAAATATCCTGCATATCACATTATCACTGATCAATTTAATATTTAAAAAAATACGTTTTCCTGAACAGTAAGATCATGCGAACTTTTATTTCCGCAGACATACTTCACGCTCTGCACCATTCGTAATGGTCATGCCACACGAGCGTCAAATCTTGAATCCAATCCATGAAATCACGACAAAATCCCTTGATTGTCGTGTGGCACCCTGTGCATCGCGAATCCAGATTCTTTGAATTGGCTCCGATTGCCGACTTTCAACATGTTCTAATTCCGCGAGTCTCGATTGTGTGATTCGGACCTTTTGGCCAATGAGAAGCAGAATACGAATCACGTGATCACAACACACGTACAGCAAAACTTCAAGACCAATAACCCTCAAGTTTGACTCGATGTGCGACTTTCGTGTGGCACTGCGCGATTCAAGTCAAAATGAAATTCCGACTTCGAAGTCGAAAATTGCTCCGATTCGCGTCAAGTCCAGTAGATTTGACGCTCGTGTGGCATGGGCTTAAGCAATCTTCCAGGCTACAAGCAACTATCACATCCACACACTCGTACCCACTGCACTACTGAATATTAAATGTTGAAAGTGTTTGTGTGTTGTTTGGTGGCAGACTGCAGATGTGTCTTGTCTACGGACGGACTGTCGCAGTAAGATTCACGGGAAGCTCAAAAGAAGAAAACATATTTTGAAATTAAGAATTTCGGGATCTTGCAGAGTTACTGAGCTGATATTCCAGTACAATTAAACTTCTGTGGTTGTTGTGTTGAAAAGGGACGTTTTGTTTGTTTGCGTGTGTTTTTGTTTGTTTTTTTCTTGTCACGGCAAATCAAATGGGTTGCATCGGTGGCCTTTTTTTTTAAACCCAAACAAGAACAAACAAACAAAAAAAAAGTTGTGATAGTTTATAATTGTTTCCATAAAGTTTAATTCCATTGTTCCAGAAAATCTCGTTTTATTTTCCCGTAAAGTTCAGTTTCATTGCCGCTCAAGTTCAGCGAAATAGCATATCTTTTGTATCCGCACTCACTCCTTGTCTATTTCTGTCCGTCTGTTTCTCCATCTCTGACTGTCTGTCTGTCTCTGTCTCTCTTTGTCTCTCTCTTTGTCTCTCTCTTTGTCTCTCACACTGGTACACACACTTTCTCTCCCACACGCACACACGCACTCTCTCTCTCTCACACGCACTCAAACACGCGCACATAACACGAGCACTCATACACACCCTTACATTCTCATCAACTCCAGTCCACTCTTTCTCTCTCCCACCCTTCCCCCCCCCTTCCTATCTCTCTCCCTCCTTCTCTTTCTCCCTCTCCCGCCCTCTCTCTCCCTCTCTCTTTCTCTTCCCTTCTTTTTTTCGCCTTCTCTCTGCCGGGGGTTTCAGTATAAATAGTATCCCCACTTTCTGGAACTTAGTGCTTTATATTCCCACTGTCGCTGTCTTTCTCATTTGCTCTTTCTCATTCCTGCTCTTTTCTATCAATCTGCTATACTATCGTCTTCTTCGCTAGCCCAGTCTCCTACCTTTTTTCTTGAAAACTCTTCCGGGACAAGACTCCTTGGTTGTGTATGAGGTCTGTTGGATCAGCTTGGGAATATTGGACGCTTTCTGCCAGGTGGTCACTAGGGCTTCCTATGATGTTATTATTTAGCAATGTAGGCATTTTATATGTATGTGTTTTGTTGATAATTTATAATGATGTTTGTGTTCTATTTTGTTTTTGTAAACGGGGGTTCGATAAGTTGGGGTGAAGCCTCAGCCGTCCCCTGCGTGGGATGTCTTTATTGTAAAGTGACTGGCTGGTGGAGAGCGTTCGGTTTTACCACTAGGGTTGTTTCAGCAGATCTTTTATGCGGATCGGGGGTTGTCCGGTCCTGATTTGGCTCGGAAGAGTCCGCTGGACCTAAAGCAATAATAATGTAATGTAATGCTCTCTCTCTCTCTCTCTCTCTCTCTCTCTCTCTCTCTCTCTCTCTCTCTCTCTCTCTCTCTCTCTCTCTCTCTCCAGCTCCTCCTTCTGTAACTCCCATCAGCCTATTCTTATCCGATTTCTGTGTTTCTCCACATCGCCCTTCTGCTTTTATGCCCACAGCTTTACATTTTCTCGCGCTTTGTCACGCTTGACCATGGTCAAACAATCCTAATGCGCGGTCGTTATCCAAACATTCATCGGAGTCAGTATAGTGACGACTCGTCCATTTCGCCGCTCTTCTATCAATAAATTGTCGGCCCAAGTCTTTCAAATAACCCCAGGCCTTGCTCTAAAAGGAGTAGTAGTAGTAGTAGGTAGTAGTAGTAGTAGCAGTAGCACCAGCAGCAGCAGCAGCAGTAGTAGCAGTGACACCTTGCCTTACTAACCGCTATCTAATAGTAGCAGTAGTAGTATTAGTCAATTTCTTTCAACACGTTGTCTTATCAAGTTGTGAATCGATATCGATATTGATAGTAAAAATGCTAACGTTTTTTTTTTTTTTTTTTTGCTGAAAGGGTTTTAAAGTACATATATACCTGAAGTGTAGTTCAAAATTGCGAGGAAAAAAAAAAAGAAAGTAATTCATGCTATGAGATGACTATTTGCTAAAATTATATATTCATACATTTGTTTGGGTCTAATATGTGCCAATATTTGAATGTAAGCGTCGTGTTGTTGGAGCGTTCAAAAGGTCCACTGCTATAAGCAGATATTGGGTTATTTCCATTTAGAATGCAGGCACAGTCGCGCGCGCGCACACACACACACACACACACACACACACACACACACACACACACACACAAACCACGCAGCGAGTGTGACTACAAACACTCCTTTCTTCTTCGGATGAGAGTATAAACCGAGGTCTAGTCTGTGCATGCACGCCTTCCATCGCATGGACTTTAAAGATCCTGAGGCTCATGTCCTAGATGGGTGAATGCCGGCTTCACAAGCACTAGGTCCTTTCTCCCCCATACTCGGGCGCCCAAGATTGTGCTCAGTTGCCTGGGCGTCAGACTATACGCAAACTACCCCTTGGGGTCATGAGCAATCTTGCCACTGTAGATTGTTCTAACCTATAAAGGGAAAAGTGAAAGCCCCAGTTTGAAACCTGTCTTGACTTTGTAGGCATGACCGATTCACTGCGGCAACAGTACCCCCGTTGGAGTGCCGGGGGTTTCAGTATAAATAGTATCCCCACTTTCTGGAAATTTAGTGCTTTAAATTCCCACTGTCGCTGTCTTTCTCATTTGTTCTTTCTCATTCCTGCTCTGTTCTATCAATCTGCTATACTATCGTCTTCTTCGCTAGACCAGTCATCTACCTTTTTTCTTGAAAACTCTTCCGGGACAAGACTCCTTGTTTGTGTATGAGGTCTGTTGGATGAGCTTGGGAATATTGGACGCTTTCTGCCGGGTGGTCACTAGGGCTTCCTATGATGTTATTATTTAGCAATGTAGGCATTTTATATGTATGTGTTTTGTTGATAATTTATAATGATGTTTGTATTCTATTTTGTTTTTGTAAACGGGGGTTCGATTAGTTGGGGTAAAGCCTCAGCCGTCCCCTGCGTGGGATGTCTTTATTGTAAAGTGACTGGCTGGTAGAGGGCATTCAGTTTTCCAACTAGGGTTGTTTCAGCAGATCTTTTATGCGGATTGGGGGTTTTCCGGTCCTGATTTGGCTCAGAAGAGTCCGCTGGACCTAAAGCAACAATTATGTAATGTAATGTAATGTAATACGCAAACTGCAAGTGAGGGCCTCGAGCGACATTGAGTTCAATCCTGTATCGGCCAGCGCTTTGAGGAACCCTTGAGTTGGAAAAGCACTATAGGTGAACGAATAAATAAATAAATAAAATAAATAAACACGACTCATGTGTGTTGCTATGGATTAGCCAAGGGGAACATTTATGAGTCTTCTGTCCCAAGTGACGGTTCAACGACGACATCGGGACAGCTCCGTAACGTTTTCTGGGCTTATTATATCCAGCGCTCATTGTAGAGCATTCACTTTTGTTATATCTGACGACCTTTTGAACGTTTGGAGTAACATTTTGCAAATTTTAGACAAACAAAAATATGTATGAGTATAGTAAAGCAAATAGTCAACTCTTAATGTGCACCAAAACAGCAATACATACATTTTATCTTCTTCTATCTTCTTCTTTCTTCTTTCATTTCTTCTTCCTTTTCTTTTCTTTCTTCTTACTTCCTTTCTTCTTCCTTTTATTTCCTTTCTTATTCCTTCTTTCTGTCTTCTTCCTTCCTTTCTTCTTTCATTTCCTCTTCCTTTTTTCTTTCTTCTTCTTTCCTTCTTCCTTTTATCTTCTTTCCTTCTTCCTTTCTTGTTCTTTTCTTCTTCCTTTCTTCTTTTTTTCTTCTTTCCTTCTTCCTTTATTTCTTCCTACTTCCTTTCACCTTTCTTCCTCTTCCTTCTCCTTCTCTGTCTCTCTCTGTGTCTCCATCTCTCTCTCTGTCTCTCTTCACCTCTCCCTTCTCTCTCTCTCTCTCTCTCACTCTCTCTCTCTCTCTCTCTATCTCTCTCTCTCTCTCTCTCTCTCTCTCTCTCTCTCTCTCTCTCTGTCTGCAATAAATATGACCTAGACCTCAAACTCACTTTAATACCCTTAAACGATGTCTCCATATAGTTTTACACACTCCACAAATTTCCTGTGGAAGGAAAAGTGTTTAAACAAAGCCCGGGAACTATAATAGCCTTGCCCAAAAACATCTCTGAGCCTATTGTAAACAAACCTGATGGGTAGTCCTTTGCAATGTATTGTAGATAATCAACGTTTATAAGTGGCATACATATTATAAGTGCAGGATCAACAGTTTTAGTGCAGTTTCACGCGCTTGCAATTATTTCGTACACTTACTTAAAACAGGGGTGGAGAAAATTCCCTAGTCTTTGTTTGATATCTAAGACTAGTTAACGGAGAGGAGGGTGGGGAGGGGAGTGGTGGTGCGGATAGCACTCAGTTAATAGAGTGCTAGTTTCATGTGCCAAAGGTCGCGGGTTCGAAACCCGCATGGGCCAAACTTAACCGATTTGGGTACGAGAATTTTGAGGACAAGGGTTTTTCTCCGGGTACTCCGGATTTCTCACTCCCTTCAATAATAGTATTGGATGCAGGGTGTATAATTACTATAGGTTGTTTAGTCTGATTAAGGAAGAAGGCGCGTTTAGCATCCATTATTATTATTATTATTATTATTATTATTATTATTATTATTATTATTATTATTATTATTATTATTATTATTATTATTATTATTATTATTATTATTATTATTATTATTATTAGGCTATGAACCTTTCGGCTGATGGCAATCGACGGAGAACGCACTTTAACTGTGTGGATCGACCTGCAGTATGCGATTATTGCATTTTGTAATTACAGCACACCTTTCGTGGCTGAATGGCCATTAAGATGAAATCATTTGCATGGGGGTAATCTAACTTGCATTAAGAAGATTAAATCCTTTTTAGCAAAGGACCGAAGAGGTGAGAGCCGCTCGGGCCACAGGCACTTGTATCTGGACACACGAGTGCCTATGCCTGTGACGCCCTTTCCTTCTCTTGGGTATCAGTAATACATACCAGACAAGGAAGACGCGTCGTTGGCATAGGCGCTGGCGTGTCCAGCTACAAGCGCCTGTGGCTCGGGCTGTTGTCGGGGTAAATGTGTGCACGATTGCTGCATTGAGAAGTATAACAAACTTTCCGTGGTTGGTTGCGCTTGTTAAGATGAAATCTTTGGCGTCGATGGAAAGCAACACGCATTAAGATAGTGATTGTGGGGGAGTGGGGGAGGGGTGGAGTAAGTGGGTGGGATGCAGGAGAGAAGATCAATGATGGAGAGAGACTTAAGTCAAGAGTCAAGTCACATTCGTTTAAAAGTTATTATAGATTTTTATTGATTGTCTCTGTACAGCGCTTTTCCAGGCAAAACAAAACAATTGATTGTTTATTGTCTTATCATTACGATGAAAAAACAACAACATTAAAACAATTCAATTCAATTCTACAAATCTTGATTACCTCTCACAAGGAACTATGACAGGCACTAAAATAAAACAAAATAAAAATAAAAATACAAGTAAAAAATTAAAGATAGTATAATATTTGTTTAAAATCTTTACAACATGTAGGATACGATTATGGACACACACATACACACCCACACTATTAATGTATCTAATAAATAATGTAATAGAATGTAAAACAAATTCTCACACAACTACACTGTAAAACAAATTCTCACACAACTACACTGAACTGAGTTTATCGATTTAATATAATTTTTTAATGTACTTTGGAAGGATAGCATTTTGTTGGGTTTAATCTAATTTTGTGCCAGAGGGGCAACATTCAGATTTTATTTTTTTAAAGGCAGCTTCGTCGTTAAAACGTCAATCGTCCCTTGAAAACGTGAGCCACCGTGGTAGACCTAAATTAAGTGCATTCGTGAGTATTTATTTTATTTTATTTTAATTTCTTTATTTAGTCGTTCTCATATTTAAAGCGCATTAAATGTTAAGTTCAAGAGCTAAACCAGGCCTTGGCCAATACAGGACCTAACTCAAAAGCGCCCGAGGCGCCCATCCCGTCCTCCGAAAAGTTCAGTCTCATTGTTCCGGAAAGTTCAGTTTCATTGCCGCTCAAGTTCAGCCAAACAGCATCTTTGATACCCACTCAGATCGCCGCACTTTGAATTCGATTAAGGAAATCGCGTGTGAATGCATTCTGGCTTATTATTATTATTATTATTATTATTATTATTATTATTATTATTATTCTTATTATTATTATTATTATTATTATTATTATTATTATTATTATTATTATTATTATTATTATTATTAATGTTTTGAGTCTGTTACATGCTCTTTTTATCAGCTTTGACCAGATTCTCTAACTGCTGCAAGCGACACGATGGGAAGTGAATCACCGTATAAAGAGTCATTATTATTATTATTATTATTACTATTATTATTATTATTATTATTATTATTATTATTATTATTATTATTATTATTATTATCTAACTGCTGCGAGCGACATGATGGGAAGTGAATCACCGTATAAAGAGTTATTATTATTATTATTATTATTATTATTATTATTATTATTATTATTATTATTATTATTATTATTATTATTATTAATGTTTTTGGTCTGTTACATGCTCTTTTTAACAGCATTGACCAGATTCTCTAACGTACCGCTGCGATCGACACGATGGGAAGTGAACCACCGTATAAAGAGTCAGTACAGAAAGTCTATTTAAAACGATTTTTAAAAAAAACAGTATCCCGCCACGATGAAGATAGGAACCCCTAGATTAATCTCGCACGTCAGGCGAGAACCGACCCTTTAGTCACCCAATCACTCCGCTACTACTCAATGTTACAACATTTTGGGGTCCCCGAAAGTTAGAACATCTTCTACTTTAGTGCAGTTCCTGCAGCAAATCGTCAAATTTACACTATACAGACTCGTTGCTCTGCACTCCCCCCCCATCTACCCTCCTCCCTCCCTAAAAAAACTTATTTAAAGGTTGGGCTCGATCTATCGGATGACATTTATAAACACATGCAAAGTTCAAGCCAGTGCGATACATTTAACTTGGACGAGAAAATCTTCTTTGGGAACGCCGAGTTGTTAGTTCCTCTTCTACATGATGATCATCTAGTGTTTGGAAACGCTCTCTCGTTCTATAAGCGCATGCTGTAATGTTCTTCTCCTGTAACATTTTATCCTAATTTTAAAAAAAGGGATGTAACCTGCATATTGTCATTATAGTGGTACTTTCTGACTTCGACCGATTTAATATTGAAGACATGGAAAGAAGATCAATTCACTTTCCTTTGCTTGGCAAGTCCTTCAGGACAAATGGATGAATGACGCAGTAGCTAGCTTGATGCTTTCAGGCACACCGTAGAAGAAATAAAAAGTATCGTTAACGGGCTAGGCTATTAGGAGTGATTGTTTCGTTGTGTGTGTGTATGTGTGTGTGTGTGAGTGCGGGTGTATGTGAACGCAAAAAAGCGCACAAATGGGTAGCAGACCTTGTCTTTCTTAGTAACAAATGGGTTTATTTGCTTGGAACCCACTTTTTTCCAGGAACCCACTTTTTTCTAAGTGCGCGGGAGTGCTCTTTTAGTGCATGGGAGTGCAGTTGTAGTGCATGAGAGTGTTTTAAGTACACAGGAGTGCTCTAACCGGGACGGAGAAATCGGAGAAATTTTGAAGAAACGTCGACCTATTTCGTCGCCTATAGGAGACGAACTAGGTCAACTTTTTAGACGGAAAGAAGCAATTTTTACTTGGATTCTTACATTTCCTAGAAGAAGTTTGCCTTCTTTCCGTCAAAAAATCACTTTCCGATTCCTACGTTCTTAAATGAACCCAGTTCTGATGAATTGCAAGTATGGGTGAGTGTGAGTATGTGTGTGACAATAAGATTAAGCTTACGTACATTAGAACTTGCACTCTTGTTACATTATAATCATTCAATATTGGTATTGGATACAGTCTATCTAACATTACAAATATTAAATTCGATTTCGATTCCCGTCTTCTAATAGCGACCTGCCTTTTATCATTTCCTCTTTTTTTATTTTTTTTTATTTTTTGTTGTTTTTGGAGATGATACAATGGACAATCGTTGGTGGCTCAAAACAGACCGCCAAGCTCTTTTAGGTTAGCCGTCTCTTCCTTGCTTTTATAAACAACCAACTATAATGCCTACGATACACACTTTCACTGCAGTCTTATTTTTAGAACAAACCTTGATGTTAATAATAGGCACATCAACAAATTAAGTAGTCGATTTATGTGAAATTAATTTGACAAATGTTTCTCGCTCTTTATGTCTCTCTCTCTGTGTCTCTCTCTCTTTTTGTCTCTCTGTCTCTCTCTCTCTGTCTCTCTCTGTCCCTCTCTCTGTCCCTCTCTCTGTCTCTGTCTCTGTCTCTGTCTCTGTCTCTGTCTCTCTGTCTCTCTCTCTCTCTCTCTCTCTTTCGGCGTAATGTTTTTTTTCAATTATACAATCAAAACTTCAAGGGAAAGCTTTATTGGGCCGGTGTACGGGGTTCATTTTTTCCTTGTTTTCGGGAACTACTACTACTACTACTACTACTACTACTACTACTACTACTACTACTACTACTACTACTACTACTACTACTACTACTACTACTACTACTATTGCTATATTGAGTTCTTCGATTTTTACTTCAGCGAATGCAGCCTGAAGATTCTGGCACCGTCGTAGTATTTAAAAAAAATGTCTTAGTTGCTTTGGTTACTTCAGCAGGTCTTTTACTTTGAAAGTAAGCTTAATTGCGACGCATTAGAACAGTTCATTATTATCAATGCCAAATAGCGGTGTCGATGAGCTACCATTCTCTTTTGGAATCGATTGTTATAGCCATTAATCTTAGGTAAAAATACACAAGTGCTATTAGAACGTTTATAGTCTGGGTTTTTAAAACCAGTCCTTTGGTACATGCTGCCCTTTAACGTTATAAGAGACCCAACGTTTATCACGTCTTACAAAATAGCATGGCATTGTGAGCGTAGGCGTTTACTCCGAAGGTTGTATGTGAGTTTACATTGTTTAAGCTGTTTTACAGTTATCACGGGCATTCCATATTTAATCATTGTATTCTTCGTGTTACATATTGCTTTGCTGGTAAATAATTTATTTATTTATTTATTTTATTATTTTTTAAACTTTAAATTTAAATTTAAATTTTGTTAGTACAATTAAAGTCTATTTACAATAAAATCAGAATACGAAGCGTTTTGACAGCAACGTTTATCAAGCTATAATTTATTACCATTCCGAAGATTTTGTGTGTGTATGTTGTTGTTTTTTTTACTTGTCAGCCATCTTAAGGTACGTTATCATCATCGTCTAATCATCATCATCATCATCATCATCATCATCATCATCATCATCATCATCATCATCATCATCATCATCATCATCATCATCATCATCAGCATCATCATCATCAGCATCATCATCATCATCATCGTCATGATCGTCATCGTCGTGGTCTTCGTCAACGTCTTTTGTCATCGAAGTCGTCGTCGTCGTCGTCGTCATCATCCTCATAACAATCATCATTACCACCATCAGTATTATCATTAATATTGTTGTTGTTATTTATTTATTATTATTATTATTATTATTATTATTATTATTATTATTATTATTATTATTATTATTATTATAATTATAATTATTATTATTATTGTTATTATTATTATTATTATTATTATTATTATTATTATTATTATTATTATTATTATTATTTTAAAAATAAATAATCAATTAATTTATAACAATATTTTTTTTTGGGTATAATTTAAAAAAATATTATAATTATTGTAATTAATAATAATAATAATAATAATAATAATAATAATAATAATAATAATAATAATAATAATAATAACAATAACAATAACAACAACAACAACAAGAGTATTACTACTTCTACTACCACCATCATCACTATTACTACTACTACTACTACTACTACTACTACTACTTCTACTACTACTACTATTACTACTAAAAGGTAAAAAAAGGTAAAGGTAGTCCCATAGCCTTGTGGCCGTGGGGGAGCGTGATGTTGGAGATCACACTTATCTTGGGCCAGCGTAATGAGGGTGATGCCCATCTCTCTCTCTCTCTCTCTCTCTCTCTCTCTCTCTCTCTCTCTCTCTCTCACTCTCTCTCTCTCTCTCTCTCTCTCTCTCTCTCTCTCTCTCTCTCTCGCTGCTTTACTTTCCCCACCCTTAAGAGAGTAGGTACTCAGTCACAGTTGAGTCAACTGGGGGCGTTGTTATTTGTCGCTTCACGTTTTGCGGTCAACCATCCAAGTGCTAACCGCACTGGACGGTGCTTAACTTGCGACACAGTAGCGAGTGCTCCAACCACTGCGCTATCCGACACCCCACTATTACTACTACTACTGACATATTGTCGTTGTATAGTGTATGATATGTACTAAACTGGATATCTATGTTATGCAGGTTTTAAAAAAAAAGCGGTATAGCTTTTGCGATCTCCAAAAACAGTCACCAACAACCCAATGCCCTATATACTGTATATGTTCCGCAGTTCAAGATGACCTTCGCACGTATTACGTTATACACCATTCTTCTGGGGCATCTTGGTCTGACGTTCTGCCGCGCTGGAGATGAGCCTGCAGAGAAGGTTTTTGTACAGGACCTGGGCTTGCAGCAGGCGTCGGATAAGAATCGTATCTTCTCTGGCAACTTGCTATGGATGAAGACGTTTTGCAAGTCGTCACTGCAATGTGCGACCTATTGCATCCACGATCCACAGTGTGTGTATTTTACCGTCACGAAGAAAAACTCCGACCCTGCCAATAAAAGCAAAGGTAGTATTCTTCGTACGTTTATTACGTGTGTCACGTTTTGAATATGTTGGCATCGTACTCTTTATTTTATTTTATTGTACGTTTATATTTGTGTAAATAATATTTTTTACTTTAATTTTTTTATTTTATTTTGTTTATTTGATGGTTTTTTTATGTTATGTTATTTTATTATATTATTTAATAATTTGCTTATTTTTTGAATGATTGGTTACTTTTTGTAAATGTTATTTTATTTTATTTTTAGTTTTGTTTCTTCTTTTTTTAAATGTTTTAAATGTAATTTAATTCGTTAAAAATTTTTTTATTTAATTTTATTCTGTTTATTTTCTTTTTAATGTTTAGTCATAATTATTATGTAACTGTTTAATTTTTATTGTTGGGACTTTAAATTTAAAAAAATCTTTAATATAATCTTTATTTTAATGTTTTCTATATACACACACGCACAAACACACAAACAAACATGAGCGCGCGCGCACTGCTAGGCTCTAAGTTTTTCATTCTTTTCTGGTAGTGTATACATTGACATCGTGATGGACGCATGATAATCCGACTAACTGTAGAATGTCAGAAATGCAATTGTTGTTTTTGTTTTTGATGTTGTTATTGGTAGTGATGGTGGTGATGGTGGCGGCGGCGGCGGTGATGATGATAAGGATGATGATGATGATGATGATGATGATGATGATGATGATAATAATGACGACGACGATGATAATGATGATAACCATGATGAAGAGGACAAAACATGAGGATGCATACAACGATGCTGACGACGACGTCAATGTTAAAGACGACGATATTAACTATCGTAAAATTAATTAATATTCTCTTCTTCGTGAGCTTGCATGGAGTGTCGCGGTCACAGCACGATCACGTCACCGGTGAATGCTCCCAAAACCAAGCTGTACAAATTACAAAACAAAGCCTACCTTGCTGCACTGACCACCACGGAAACACCTCTCACCACCACAACCACCACGGTAACACCAGTCACCACCACCATCACGGTAACACCAGTCATCAACACCACGGTAACACCAGCCTCCACTACCAGGGTAACACCAGTCACCACTACTAAGATGCTGACCACCACTGTCACTCGTAGGTGAACTTCATGTTGTTGAGTTTACTTTTATAAAACCAGCTTGGGTGAGACCCTGTATCGGCCAGCGCCTTGAGTATCTCTTGAGCTGGAAAAGCGCTATATTGGAACGATTTAAATTTTTTTTACTTTTTATGTTAGTGCCTTCATTTTTGTGTGCTCAGTTTTGCTTTCATCTTGTTTAAAATATCTATCTATCTATCTATCTATCTATCTATCTATCTATCTATCTATCTATCTATCTATCTATCTATCTATCTATCTATCTATCTATCTATCTATCTATCTATCTATCTATCTATCTATCTATCTATCTATCTATCTATCTATCTATCTATCTATCTATCTATCTATCTATCTATCTATCTATCTATCTATCTATCTATCTATCTATCTATCTATCTATCTATCTATCTATCTATCTATCTATCTATCTATCTATCTATCTATCTATCTATCTATCTATCTATCTATATATATATAGATATATATATAGATATATATATATATAGATATATATATAGATATATATATATTCGGAACGCGTTACGGTTGAGACACGCACGATAGTTTCGAAGTATGCAATATTAGCGTGCATTGACCTTTGATGTGATTTCGGCGTTGTTGCTTGAACAAAATTATTTTGTACAATGTTGATAATTTTTGTCGATCGACAGTGATGAAATATTGTTGATAATTTTTTTTGGAATTACTTGTTTAATAGCGATCGAAGTTTCCAGACCTTTCTCATAATAGCTAAGCGATTCTTCTAAACCGGGGAATGTTCTATGACGTAAGACAGTGTGTAGTTCCGTTGACGAGTTTTATTTTGATTGGGGGGGGGGGGGGGGGGGGGGGGGGGGGGTTATTGCGTTATTTTGGAATGTTCGAAGTTTCTCTCGATTGCAGAGAGGCTATATATGTAATGCACTGTATGCTTGAAAAGTGATTATTGAAGTGAGTTTCGGGAAGAGACCTTGTATGCAGTTGTTGATGTTTGCTGAATAAAGTTGGAAAACTGTATACGACGATTCTGGCATTGTAGCTGTGTGAACAAGCTGCGTGCCTAAACGAACTCGAGTTACACATATCAAGATCCAAGCATCGGGGCTGAATCAATTATCGATAAAAGCGTGTAACAGAACGTATCTGGAAATAATTTGCAATAGTCGAGAATAAGAACGAGTCAAATGTCGGTATTTCGATCTGTCTGTCCGCTGCACGCCATATCTCAGGAAGTACAGAACGGATTTTGACTAAACCTGGTAAGAACATTATCTAGGAAAGCGACCAGCGTCCCGTGCCATCATATTTCCTCTATTGCAAAGGTCAAGCTTGTTGGAATCACTTTGTTGCTAAACATGTTTTGCTCTATATTTAAAAAAACAAACACAAAAAAAACCGCTGGGGCGATTTGCTTGATTTTTGGTACACAGGTTCTTCAACTAAAGGTCAATCATTCAGGAGCAGTCCGATTGTCGGGTCAGTCGGTCGCTCGGTCAATCCGTCTTTCCGAATTTAACTTTTTGTTGTTCAAAACTTAGCAGTTACCTTATCTCAAGAATGACTGGTCCGATTGTTTTTTTTTTTAAATATTTTTACGATGTAGATACTTTTACCACCTCTTATTTTGTGTGTGCTTCCTTGACCTTAGCTCTGTTCAGTGTATATCAACACTGTCTCCGTTTACTAAACACCAAAGCACAGCCAGCCAGCGACCTATAGCTATTGATACGAAGCCTCACACGAACAAGTTTCGCTGCTCACATGAAAAGAAAGCGTTTTGTCTGAAACAGTTGTCTTTTATAACGTTATATTAAAACGCCCCAATCTATCGGGCCGTTTCTTTGACAACCTTTTTAGAAAGCTTCAACATAGAAAGGTCACCATGATGTAAAAGCTATGCATAGTTTACGACGAACCCCCGTTGGGGTGCCGGGGGTTTCATTATAAATAATATCCCCACTTACTGGAAATTTAGTGCTTTAAATTCCCACTGTCGCTGTCTTTCTCATTTGCTCTTTCTCAGTCCTGCTCTGTTCTATCAATCTGCTATACTATCTTCTTCTTCGCTAGACCAGTCACCTACCTTTTTTCTTGAAAACTCTTCCGGGACAAGACTCCTTGTTTGTATATGAGGTCTGTTGGATCAGCTTGGGAATATTGGACGCTTTCTGCCAGGTGGTCACTAGGGCTTCCTATGATGTTATTATTTAGCAATGTAGGCATTTTATATGTATATGTTTTGTTGATAATTTATAATGATGTTTGTATTCTATTTTGTTTTTGTAAACGGGGGTTCGATAAATTAGAGTGCAGCCCCAGCGTCCCCTGCGTGGGATGTCTTTATTGTAAAGTGACTGGCTGGTGGAGAGCATTCAGTTTTCCCACTAGGGTTGTTTCAGCAGATCTTTTATGCGGATTGGGGGTTGTCCGGTCCTGATTTGGCTCGGAAGAGTCCGCTGGACCTAAATCAACAATTATGTAATGTAATGTAAGTTCACGACGATGCTTTATTTATTTATTTTTTAAATCCGCGTTTGTCTAGTTATAACTACAAACGAAAACAAACGAAAATTTATTGATTTATATAACAATTACGATATGTTTGATAACAAGTGTGTGGTCGTTATTTTGACTACTTTTTGTGTGTGCCAGCGCTACAACACTCGCCGTCAGTGACCTAGTATCTCAGTGGATGCTGAGCTGGTTTTCTGTGCCGAAGGTAGCGGATTCGAACCCCGCAGGGGACGAATTTATGTGACTTAGGTTCCAGACTTTCAAGTCACTACGAGTTTGTGTGTATGTTTTTTTTTTCCGGGGACTCCGGTTTTCTCCCTCTCTTCAATAATGGTATTGGTTGCAGTCTGTCAATAATTTCAAAATAAAATGTATTTGATTTCCGTCTTGTAATTGCCACTTGCCTTTACGCCACATGTTTGAGTGATGATGTGTGTTTGTTGTGTGTATAGGAGTGTCTGTAACATGTGAGCGTGAATGTTGGTTACAGATCGCCGCGCTTTGAATGATATATGAACAAGGCGCGTATAGCATCCGGTATTATTATTATTATTATTATTATTATTATTATTATTATTATTATTAGTAGTAGTATTATTATTATTAGTATTATTAGTATTATTATTAGTCAAAAGGATCGGTCATGCGCAATTGGTAATGCTGGGGCTTTTAAATGAGGTAAAATGGAATTCTAGAGCCTTGAAGTATAATGTTAAATTCTTGAGGGGGTAAAGAGGTCCACATTGGATTGGAAACTGTTATTTAAAATTGTACGATGCTGTGGATGTTGTCTTTTCTGTCTTCTAGCGGTGAACTGGCTGTACACGGCCTGTTCTGCGAAGTCTGACTGTACAATGCTGGGCTACAACAGTGTCAATGCGGACTGCTTTGCTTCCAAATGCGTCTGCTTTCCAAGTCACTATTACTCTGTCTCCAGAATGGAGTGCGTCTCCAGTGAGTATTACACGCACACACACACACACACACACACCCACACCCTCACACATACACACACACACGCACACAGGCACACCCACACACATTCAGGCACACCAACTAAGAAGTTGACTTACCGACTGACTTGCCTGATTGCTTGACTGATCGATGATGATGATGATGATATGTCGATGACGACGACGATAATGTTGATAATGACGATAACGTCGACGAGATGACACCACCGACGACGTCGTCGACGACGACGACGATATTGATGGTGATGATGATGATGTTATGGATGATGATATTTGGGTAACATGCTTTGTTTAAAATAAAGGGTGGTAAGGATAAAGAATACGGGCACCCTCTCACAAAACTGGCCCTGAGAAAACGGATCTCCTCCTAACCCCCACCCCCCACACCTCTTTGCCTTACCACCGAAATTTTACCATAACATCATTAACGTTTTAAAAATTGTCTTAGACCCCCCCCCCCCCTCTTACTTTCCACCCCCCCCCCTCCTCTTTTTTTACAGCTTGCGCCGCAGCGGACCTCCTGACAACGTGGATCGAGTACCCAGGGTATCTGCTCTCCACGGCTTACGACAGCGGTTACCCTGCAGTCCGCCCCGAATCCACGTGTAAGAGCAACTGCTTCAGTAACTCCAACACCTGCCTCAGCATCAACTACGTCGGCAGCACCAGCCAATGCGCTGTCAACGTGAAGGAATACGGCAGCGTCGGCGTCTCGTGGATAACCAGCGTCGGTTCCATTCATTCCAAGAGGCGATGCGCCTAGAAACACTAGCTGTGCCTTTTGGTTCCTTTCACTAGTTTACTTTACAATACAATACAATGCAATACAATATAACTTTATTGATCTCAAACTGAGAAATTCAATACATGGTCTACAATACAATCCGACATAAAAATTTTAGAGTACATGGGAAAGAACTAAGAAACGTTTTAGCACATTATGCATACATAATTATATAACACATCATATTCATTTCCTTACTCCTTATACGGCACATAGACTGGACATTACTTTCAAGTTCTTGCACAGCACACACTTACTATCACATTTATTCCAACATTGAACATGTCATTTCTCTAAGATACATAGACTAAATATTGCCTTTCGCACAGCACACTTACTATCACATTTATTCCAACATTAAACATGTCATTTTTCTAAGATACATAGACTAGATATTTACCTCAGTTCATTACGGTTCATTCAGTTCATTACAGTTCATTTCAGTTCAATACATTGCGGCATAGACCACAAATAAGTACCGGACCGTTCTCTCTACTACTTCCGGTCTTTGCACTCGTCGCGCTACTCTTCTTGCGCCTTGGTCAGTCGATTCTTCCGACTCAGTATACATCGCAGAGCTTTCCACATAGATTGTGTTTAGTGATCTATGATTTTGCTTAGTGGTACAGTTTATAATGTGTATCTTTTGTCTTGCATTATGCCTGGTGCAAGTTTTACGATTGAAATGACATTTTTTCAAATACGGGCTTCAACACTGAAAATAACATCAATTTGTTAATATGCATCTAGTGGTGAAGTCATACTTAGAGAATAACAAGCACTATGCAGGTCAATACATAACAAAGTGTATATTGTACACTCAAATACCTCAAATAGTTACGAGCGGCATTCTGAAGTCTTCAACAAGAAAAAAAAAGGCAACTTTACTTTGATTCACACCAGCTTAGCATTGCAAGTATTGACTATAATATTATGTAGGTCTATGACCCAAAATCAAGCTTTTGGGGATTTTTGCAAATCTGTGCTAGATGAGTCCTGGTTCGTTTCAGTTCAGTGCATAACAGCTCATTTAAGTTCACACATTGCAGTTCACTTCTGTCAATGCATTGCGGTCCATTTCGTTTCAACCACCGTTTAAGTACATTTAATCCATATAAGTTCAGTTGTAATAAATTCAACAGTTGGTCTACGTCAGTTTGACTCGGTGTTTTAAATAATTTGTGTGTTGGTTTCCTCATTTATTATTTTAAAACACGAAACCATATGGACAAGTCTGAGTATGATGGTGATGATGGTGATGATGATGATGATGATGATAATGATGATGATGATGATAATGATAATGATGATGACGGTGATGATGATGCTGAGAGGATAACGTCTGTGTGTCATCATCATTATCTGACACACCAAAAGTTCAGAAAGGTAAACATTCTAAATGCTAACCAACTAACCAACCTACCAGCCATACTATATAATACTGAAGTTCAATATGAAGAAGAAGAATACCTACTAATACGTTACCCCCTCTGTATCATAATACATTCTACTGCGCTATCCCTCTGTGTATCATATACGATACATACTACTACGCTAGCCCTCTGTGTATCATATAGGATACATACTACTGCTCTACCCCTCTGTGTATCATATATGATACATACTACTACGCTACCCCTCTGTGTATCATATATGATACATACTACTACGTTACCCCTCTGTGTATCATATATGATACATTCTATTGCTTTACCCCTCTGTATCATATATGATACATACTACTACGTTACCCCTCTGTGTATCATTTATGATACATACTACTACGCTACCCCTCTGTGTATCATATATGATACATACTACTACAATGCCCCTCTGTGTATCATATATGATACATACTACTACGTTACCCCTCTGTGTATCATATATGATACATACTACTACGATACCCCTCTGTGTATCATTTATGATACATACTACTACGATACCCTCTGTGTATCATATATGATACATACTACTACGCTACCCCTCTGTGTATCATATATGATACATTCTATTGCTTTACCCCTCTGTATCATATATGATACATACTACTACGCTACCCCTCTGTGTATCATATATGATACATACTACTACGTTGCCCCTCTGTGTATCATATATGATACATACTACTACGATACCCCTCTGTGTATCATATATGATACATTCTATTGCTTTACCCCTCTGTATCATATATGATACATACTACTACGTTGCCCCTCTGTGTATCATATATGATACATACTACTACGTTACCCCTCTGTGTATCATATATGATACATACTACTACGATACCCCTCTGTGTATCATTTATGATACATACTACTACGTTACCCCTCTGTGTATCATATATGATACATACTACTACGTTACCCCTCTGTGTATCATATATGATACATACTACTACGTTACCCCTCTGTGTATCATATATGATACATACTACTACGATACCCCTCTGTGTATCATATATGATACATACTACTACGTTGCCCCTCTGTGTATCATATATGATACATACTACTACGCTACCCCTCTGTGTATCATATATGATACATACTACTACGTTACCCCTCTGTTTATCATATATGATACATACTACTACGCTACCCCTCTGTGTATCATATATGATACATACTACTACGATACCCCTCTGTGTATCATATATGATACATACTACTACGCTACCCCTCTGTTTATCATATATGATACATACTACTACGCTACCCCTCTGTGTATCATATATGATACATTCTATTGCTTTACCCCTCTGTGTATCATATATGATACATACTACTACGCTACCCCTCTGTTTATCATATATGATACATACTACTACGCTACCCCTCTGTGTATCATATATGATACATACTACTACGATACCCCTCTGTGTATCATATATGATACATACTACTACGATACCCCTCTGTGTATCATATATGATACATACTACTACGTTACCCTTCTGTGTATCATATATGATGCATTCTACTGCGTTACCCCTCTGTGTATCATATATGATACATACTACTACCTACCCCTCTGTATCATATATGATACATTCTACTGCGCTACACCTCTGTGTATCATATATGATACATACTACTACGCTACCCCTCTGTATCATATATGATACATTCTACTGCGCTACACCTCTGTGTATCATATATGATACACACTACTACGCTACCCCTCTGTGGATCAAATCTGATACATACTACTGCGCTACCCCTCCGCTATCAGGGATCCACTAATTCTTTCCCAAAATACATTCTTCTTGTTTAATGTTTGTCCGTCCATATAGTATTCTTTCTATTTTCTTTCTTTATTTCTTTCTTTTATTCTTCCTGTCTTTCTTCTTTTTTTCTTTTCTTTTCTTTTCTCTTTTACCTTTCCGTGTATGTGTGTGTGTGAGAGAGAGAGAGAGAGAGAGTGTATGTGTGTGTGTGGGTGTGTGGGTGTGGTTGTGTGTGTGTGTGTGTGTTCCTGCGTGAGAATGACTGTGTGGTCTAAAATCATAGGTATGCGAACAGACTTTACCACAAATTTTTGAATTGAATTGAATTGGACATCTGACCTATATCGTCAGTGGGTCACCTTTTGTTAAGATTGCAGACGAGGGAAGGGAGGGGAGGGGATGCAGAGGGGGCTTAGAGTTGCATTCTTGGGACGTCAGGCAAAGGCACCACTTGAAATTGACAAGCGACTGTTAATGCAGCTCTGGAGTTGCTGTGAATCTAAGGTAGACTAGACTTACGAACCCAAGTTTATCTGTAGCGTGCAGGAGCTGATGTGTTCCTCCAAATGTGTCCAAGGGTTGCAAAAACGTTTTACGATAATGTAGAAAAGGTTGACTTTTTCGAACACTTGGTGATAATTTTAAAACGTCCAACATCAATATCAATGTGTGAATGGGAATTCTGTTGAAGCGGGTGTAGGGGGTGAGTGGGTGTTAAGCAATTTAATATGATTCCGCACTTGGCATTCTATTGTAGTATGATTATGAGCAGTATATTGGACCACCTCGGTTGTTATTTTTTCCCTTCTTTCTTGAGCTTTTAAGGTCGGAAGCTGCAAAACTTTCCTTTGCCGAATAATTCAATTCCATTGGGATATGTTCACCAACACTTTGGGAAGATGTTAAATCAGACAGCGGGAAGATGTTATATCAGACAGTGGGAAGATGTATATAAGACATTGGGAAGATGTACGTAAGACATTGGCAGATGTTATTTCTGACATTTCGGAGATGTAAGCCATACATTTATAAGATGTTATTTTAGACATTGGGAAGATGTTTTATTAACATTGGGAAGATGTTATACCAGACTTTGGGAAGATGTTATATCGGACAGTGCAACAAAGTATTTTAAAGATATTTGAAGATGAATAAAAGACATTATGAAAGTATATATCATACTCTGGGAAGGTTTTAATCAAACACCATGGATATGTTAATCAGTCAATTGGCAGATATAGATCAACCTCATCGATATCAGACATTCTGGAAGATGTAAGCCTATATCAGACATTTGGAAAGTATATGCCAGATATTTGTTCCAGATAATTTGGGAGACTGAGGTATAGGTATGTGCGCTGGTTAACAATAAAACATAAAACGGATAACTTAGCGTCTCCATTAATAATTGAAGCATTCACGTGCTTGGTTTCATGCTATGGTTGGCTGTAATAAAGAACGTGCATTTCATGACTGGCTTGCTTTCTAACCTGCTGCAAGTGAACAACTCAAAAGGAAGAAACGTCAAATAACAGTTTTCCACTGTTATGTATGCAATGTGAAAGTTTGATAGTAAAGTTGCATTGTATTGTATTATAATGTAGGCCTATTATAATGTATTGTATTGTATTGTATGTTGTGTACTCCTTTATTACTCCATGTGCCACAAACGTTATGAATATGGTGTTAGTATATATATATATATATATATATATATATATATATATATATATATATATATATATATATATATATATATATATATATATATATATATATATATATATATATATATATATATATATATATTTGGCTGCAGTTTATTATCCCGTTCTATCGGGAAACTCTGGGCCGCCTCCCCCGGGGAAGGCGTAGTCGCAGCCAGTGGCGCGCCCAAACCCTACCTACCTAACATTATTTGTGAATTTTTTTGGGGTAATTTTTGCTGGGGGAGCAAACCGGAGTACCCGGAGAAAACCCCCGAGACGTTGCCCGAGTCGAAAGTAAATAATATTCGGAGAAACATAACGCCCAGATGCTGGCTCGAACCCACACCTGTCAGGCGCCATTGGTTTCTGGCTTGTGGACAAGGCAAGTTAGTCCCGCCTTAGCCCACTTGGCCACAACGCTCGCATATACATTGATCATGAAAAACCTTACTGTTTTACAACAATTTTACAGATATTAAACGGGTTTGAAAATAGACTGCAAATATGTATTATTTCGAATGATTGCATGAATCACTATTGAAACGAATGAGGCGCCATCTATAGGGAGAAATTTTCAAGTTTTTTACTATAGATTTGAACAAAAGAAGAAGCGATGACCCGCAATGTTTGCAGAGTCAAATGTGAGACATTGATATAAAAGTACTGAGAGGGATGAGTTCTATAGACCGGACGGTATCGTATTCAGATACCATCGCCTGTGATGTACCGTGTAGATAATTATACCAACCAGTTAGACGCATGGATGGTTTATGGAAAATTTATAATAACATTGATGACTTAGAATGGAATGACTTTTTTGCTAATCCTCATAGTAATATGACACGCTTATCTGAAGGGAAAATCTTTGTTAGACACTGTAACACTAATATTAGGAAACTATCTTTTTCATATAGAACTGTAAGACATTGGAATGACCTTCCAATGTCTTTAAAAAGTGCTAGAACTACTAATCAGTTCAAAAACCAGTTGGATGCAATTCCAAAATGTATAGACTTATTTTATAGCTATGACTAATATGTAGGCAAATTGCATGCAATGCAGACCATTGTCAATAAATATAAAAGATGGGACGTTCAGAAAGGCTCCACGGCCTACATCTCTCCCTACTACAACTACTACTACTACTACTACTACTACTACTACTACTACTACTACTACTACTACTACTACTACTACTACTATGGTGGAAGCTTTATTAAAAAGCTGCATTTGAGAGTGTAGAGTAGCAATAACGTATATTCGACCTTTTTGTACCTACTGCTGCTCTTAACCCCCCCTCCTCTCTTTTTCCAGCCTTCAATCTTTTCCATTACTCCTTATCTCTTCAGCTGTCGTGCACTGTATTGGGCTGCATACCCTTTCGATGCCTAAGCTTCCAAACAGCGTTCCGAGGGATACCCCAAGGCTGGTGCTGCAGTATGTGGATCCGCACAACTAACCGCAACACCGCACGTACCAGGGATGCATACTTAAAAAAAAAGGATTTCTCTAAATTTTCATATCTTCACCATATTAATATTAGACCACCCCCAACCCGTCGAAAAAAATAAAACAAAATAAAATAAAATAAAATAAAATAATAAATATATAGTAAAAATTAAATAAAATAAAGCTAAAAATAATTATGTCGGTGAATTAAACAATGAATAAATAAAATGATAAGCTCATACATCTTTCCACACAAGACAAAAGCATGACCTCGGCTCTGGAAAAACGTAAATTACCGAAAGAAACATTACACACATTATAAATAATTGAAATACATGCTATAAAATGTTTGGAACAGTCGGGGCTACATGGAACAATATATGGCCATTCAATTAAACATGAAATACTTCTGTAGCCGAGCGGAGTATTTGACACCCGTCTCTCGGCCACGACCATGAGAACATTGCTCCACCCGAGCTGTTATTTTCATTTTATCCCCCAAAAGAGAGACATAAAAATATTTGCCCTGCAAGGCGGTGAAGCGTGGTTAGGAGTACCGGGTTGCCAGCTACTAGTGCCACGCACTCTACTGCAAGGTCGCTGCCACCGACCTATATAAAATGCCTGCCGACAATGTGGTCCCGCTCGCCACCAAAAGCAGCAGGCGAATGGTCAGCGGGGGAGAACAAATGTCGTTTCGCCTTGTCCTGCGTAACCCAATGGCATACCCAAAGGATTCTGCAAAGCAGGAGCCACCCAAGGCTAGTCTAACCAAGAAATTCAAGGTAGACAATTTCTCTCCCAAGCCTCAACCAGTCGCCTCCCTTTCCGCTACACTTCAAACAATTACCACTTTCGTGCCCATTAACCTACCCCTATGCGGCTACCTGCGTTGGGGTACCGGGGGGGTTCTGCATAAATAGTATCCCCACTTTGTGGAAATGTATTGCTTTAAATTACCACTGTTTTTGTCATTCTCATTTATTGTTTCTCGTTTTTAATGTGTTATATCAATCTGCTATCTTCTTATCTAGACCAACAACCCATCTTTTCTTCTGGAAAACTCTCCCAAAGCTCCTCGTCTGGGTATGGGATCTGTTGCTTCAGCTTGGGGATGTTCTGTGGTATTATTTCGCAATGTAGGCATTTTATATGTATATGTTTTGTTAATATTTTATAATAAATTAGAGTACAGCCTCAGCGTCCCCTGCATGAAATGTCTTTATTTAAAAGTGACCGGCTGGTTACTATTAGGGTTGTTTCAGTAGATATTTTATATTGATCAGGGGTGAGTCCTCTTTCAACCATGTTTTGATCCTGATTAGGGTTCTTTGCAGTCCGCTGGACCCTATAAACAATGACTAACTAACTAATTAACCCTTATACGTCTTCCATAATGTGCATCACATCAGTCTTCATTGCATATTGACAACTTCGGCATCAACATTGTTAAGTGAGTTTGTAATCATTCATTCATTTCTTTCTTTCTTTCTGTTACGTTGAAACGCGCACGATAGTTCGTGTGTGACGCGCACGACAGATGCAATTGTGTTGTTTTGCTAAGCATGCAATAACAGAGTGTATTTATCTTTGATTTGATTTTGCGTTGTTATTAGAAGAAGCTTTGTATAACGTTGATAATTTTAGTTGGTCGATTTTATTTGAGAATTTTCTAGAGTTGGTTGTTTACTATCGATCAAAGCGTGTGGATAATTCTAGTGGTAACTAGAGACGCTTCCATCCTAAATATGGTTGTATGACGTGAGACAGTGATGACGAAATTTGTTCTGATTGGTTGAGGTGTGTCACGCTGGGGTATTCTCACCCTTTCTGGAGTGTAGAGAGACTATATATATAGTGCCGCACTGTTTCAAACGGTGGTTGATATTTGAGAATTGTAGAGTGGAAAAAGCGATTGAGCGATTGTATGCAGTTGTTGATGTATGCTGAATAAAGTTGGAAAATTTCATACGACGACTCCAGCCTTGTTGATGATTGAACGGGTTGCGTGGATAAACGAATCTGAGTTACACCTATCAGGATTCAAGCATCGAGGCTGAATCGACTACTGATAGAAAAACACCAACAACCAGTGTAACATTTTGGGGGCCAAGACGGGATCTACGCCATTGCCAAGGGTTCAACTGCGACAACAAGCGAGTCAACGTTACGAGAGGCAGTCATCGAGGGTAACCGCCAACGTGTTGCGTCGGGAGAGGCCAACATACTGGGACTACATCCCCGATAGATTCGGGTTGGCTGCCAGGGTGTGTAGTCGCCGAAGAGTTGCTTCGTGAGCGAGCAACAGACCGGGACTACGTGGCTGCCGCAAGACTACGTCGAGGGACAGTCTCGGAGCTACATCGCCAGTGTTACAGAGAGCGGCGAGCGGACGTCGCGTCTACTTCAGCACAGGAGCGTGTACATCAACACCAGCGTGGTGCAACGTCGCATACGACGAGGACAGCGGGGCCTGCATCAGCGAAGGCGACTAGTGACAAGCATCAGCGCTACTGCAGATCAGAAAGCGTGCTGTTCTAGAACAGTCTAGAAAGGTGCAGCACAGTCAAGAACTTTCCAGAATAGAACTTTCCAGAAAAGCATCAGGATGGCTGACTTCTGGCAGAAAGGGATTGAACTGAATCTAAAATGCAAACAGCTGACGGAATACGTCAAGTCTCAGGAGAGAATATTGCGTGAAGAAAGAGAAGAACAGCGACGGCGCGAAGAAAGAGAATTAGAAGAACAGCGTCGTCGAGAAGAAATAGAATTAGAACGGAAGCGTCTAGAAAGAGAAGAACAGAGACGGCGCGAAGAAAGAGAGGAACAGCGTCGGCGTGACCAGATGGAAGAGAGACGATTAGAAGCTGAGCGTCAGTACCAGCTAGAGTTGGCGCTTATCCAAAACAATCAGCATGCGCCACAAGTCATCAGCGACCACATGGCTCCAAAATTGACAGCGTTCGTCGACGGGAAGGACCAGATCGACTGTTATCTGGCGAGATTCGAAAGTTTCGCTGAAAGCTCTAACTGGCGACCTCAAAACTGGGCGATTCGACTCCGTGCACTTCTGACGGGGCAAGCACTGTAAGTTTATACCAGACTGTCGAACGATGATGCCAAAAACTACGACGACTCCAGCCTTGTTGATGATTGAACGGGTTGCGTGTATACACGAATCTGAGTTACACCTATCAGGATTCAAGCATCGGGGCTGAATCAACTACTGATAGAAAAACACCAACAACCAGTTTAACACTTTCTTTTTTTTTTCTTTCTTTCATCGGAGTAAGCTGCCATGCATTGAATCAGTTAACAGTCAGTCACTAGCACGTTATGTAATTCAGTCTCAAGGTCAGTGAACACAAACAAGGCATGTTGATAAGCTCGTAAGAACAGAGATTTAACGGAACCCAGTTCGAACGCTTTGGTGTTTACTTTTGGCCAAAACGGGTTTACCCTAAAATCCGCTTTGTTATTATTTTGGGATAGCGGATAGTCGGATAGCGGGGTATCGGATAGCGCAGTGGTTGGAGCACTCGCTACTGTGTCGCAAGTTAAGCACCGTCCACTGCGGTTAGCACTTGGATGGGTGACCGCAAAACGTGAAGCGACAAATATCAACGCCCCCAGTTGACTCAACTGTGACTGAGTACCTACTCTCTTAAGGGTGGGGAAGGTAAAGCAGCGAGGGAGAGCGATGGGCATCACCCTCATTACGCTGGCCCAAAATAAATGTGATCTCCAACATCACGCTCCCTTACGGCCACAATGCTATGGGACTACCTTTACCTTTTTTTTACCTTTTACCTAAAAAAAATTATCTTATATAGCTCATTTACAAGCTCAAAGAACTTCTCAAGGTGCTGGCCCGTAATGTCCAGCAATCACACAATAGTTTGCTGAAGTCAGGATTCGAACCCACGTCGCCCAAGACGAACTCACACGAGTCGTGCGCTCCGATCACTGAGCTATCCCTGCCGCCTACGTTAAACGATGATAAAGTGAGTTTCGTTGCCTAGACCAACCGCTTAGTACATCCCCGGCAATCCATCCCCGGTTGGGGACCACTTCAATCTTCCTGGCCATTCTCTTTCCAATCTTCGAGTCTCCGGTGTGCGGCACAACGGCACCTTTCTGGCTGTTCCGAAAGGTTATGGAAACCCGCCTTATAGCTACCTTTGGAACCCTTCAGCCTTCACGCAAATGAAGTTGTCCCCACCTCTTTCCAATCCCCTCTCCCCCAATTTTTCCCTCTCCCTCACTACTCCACATTCCTTTTTTTCCCCATTCCTCCTTCCTCCTCTCCCTTGGTGTATATGTACTTGTCTGTACCTGTGTGTTTGTTTGTGTACATGTGTGTGTTCTCATGTCTTTTCTAATTGCATTTAACTTTTAGTCTTTTTTTTCTGGTGGTGAGGCGTGCTGACCTGTTTCCCTTCCTAATTTCCATGCCTCGGTCCATCATTCGCCTGTAAACCTTTAATGACCTGTCAACATGTTGGACCTCTGAAGGAGTTTTCTCCGAAGGCCATGTTTTTATCCACTTTCATGCAGTGATGTCGTTTTCGTCGGCAAATCGGCCATTCGCCGATAAAATTCCAAAATGTCCGAAAGAGTCATGTTCCGATCGGCCCGTTGTCCTAAGGTTTTACGCCTCAGTCGGCCGCCCTTTGTTCGTTTTTTTGTTTGCTTGTCTCCTGTCTGTTTCGTTGTTATTGCTTCTGGCCATATTAATTTTCTATCGGATAAATAAAGGTATTATGAGTCGAACATCAAATATCGGAAGCGCCAAGCAGACACCACATGCATCAGCAGAGAGAGTTAGAGTAACGTCCCTTGTTGCGAACGGCGTGCTTCTGGCAATAAAACTTTTCGTTTTAGAAATACCGCCGAAAAAGAAACCAAAACTTATTAGTGGCCTCTCGTTTGGTGTTGGAAAGAAGTCAAAACGATGGCCGAAAGATTTTCAAAGTGTCCTAAAGGTTTGTGACTGAATCGGCCAAATGGCCTATGCTGAAAATTTCTAGCAACATCACTGTTCATGCAAGCCGTTTTATCACTTCACAACCTTTTCAAAGGTATTGTTTCGCTTGCTCAACCGTTTACAGTTTGAATTCCCCATTTCTGTCCTGACAGGGAGTGATTTCCCTTGTTTAACGGTATACCAATTCCACAGCTGTGTGACGTTTGACCCTATTTCTAAAGGAGCCACGCGGGTTCAAGAGTGCGTTCTTAGGTGTCTGGCGTAGGGTGGGGTCTAATGTATCTTATTTAAAAAGAAGTCGTTACTCAGTGAGTAAATTCCGTAGTTCTTGTGCCTATTACTAGCAATCGCTAGCCACTTCTCTTGAGCTAAAAATAGCATCCACCAAAACCGGTAAGAGGCAGAATCTATAGAAACGTTGCTGAGTAACGACTTCTTAATTAAAATTAAGTGTACTTTCGAAAGAGTTATTTTTGCTGTACACCTTTTTCTATGGGGCAACACTCACTGTGAATGTTTAAAGGATTTGTCGAGGAGGTGGGTGTGGGAGGGGGGTGTGAGATGGTCGAAGTGGGTCTCTTTAAACATACAAACACTCACATAAACACACGCGCCCATATACACATACGCAGGCACACAAATACACAAGTACACACGTTATCACACATGCACACACATACACAGGCACACAGACACACACACACACGTTGAAATTCCTGGGACTTGCTTCAAAAATCTTATACGCATGCTTGAAGCAAGTCACAAACATTTAAACCCTAGTGTTTGTTTATTTGTTTGTTTTTTTTCATTCTTCTTGTTTTTGAAGGAAAAGCCATGTTTTATATTAAACTCCCGTTTCCTATTACCCGACGTTTCCTTTACAACACAATGCCTATACATAAACATTGTTCTATTAAATGCTTGCATTGGGGAAAGAGAGCAGCACAGAAGAGGGCGCGAGGCACTATCCCCACGAAGCCAACCCAGGGGAAATAGTCTTGAGGTTTAAAAATTGCCTCTGTACTGTAAACGGGTTGGGTAATGTGGTGACGAATTTCTTTGGGTGTTGTCAGAGTGTGTCAGAATGTTGACTGAGTGTGTCAAAGTGTGTCAGAATGTGGGGCAATCAAAACAGTCGTGGATATAGATAGGTAACGCAGCTACAGACCCAGATCTACTGGATTCTCAGTGCAATTTCTGTGCTGGCGAATGTTCCACTTACCAAGTCTCTTCATCTTTCAAAGCAACTTTTATTCCCAGCGCTTCTGTCTCAAATATTACTAAGTAACGCATGTTTTTGTTTTGTTTTGTTTAAATTACCAAAATGCCAGTTATCTTGGACCCGCGCAGGCGATAACACTGTCTTGTAGTTATTTTAGTTTTTAACCTGACGCCATCTCTAGAGGGGCACGGTAATATCGTACTCTCACATCAGATAACCACTGTTAAAATACCATTCTGATTCATTACACTTCCAATGTTTTTTTCACTTATTGTCAGTGCTAGTGACACTTGCCTAACTGCCACTCAAGGCCATGCAATACACGGGAAAGGAAAGCAAGTTGTTTTTCTCGGACAATGAAGGAACCAATTATGTCTGGCTTAAGCGGCAAAGGAACCCAGAAGTCTTCCTAAGATGGCTGTCACTGCGTGTATCATACAGGTGGCAAAGGAGCCAATATGTCTGCCTCATACAACAAAGGAACCAAAATGTCTGGCTCAAGTGGCACAAGAGTTAAAAATTATGTCTGCCTCAGAGTTCAAAGAACCAAAATGTCTTCCTAAGACGGCATGTGTCATATAGATGGCAAAGGAACCAAGATGTTCCTTCAGTGGGCTGTTACGATGTTGACAGTTAAATGGTTTGCAGCCGAAATCAGAGGGAGAGAATTTATGACCCTGCAACGCTGTTATGAGACGATTCTCGTTCTTTCACATACCCAGCTACCAGTAAACAGTGTCAAATGTAGATAATGTCAAGAGTGCATCCAGTCCTAGGACGTTTAGATAGACATACAGACCTCACATGGTAATATTGAAATCGTGTCCGAGTTAAAATTGGAGCTGCAGTTGAAAACATGTTGGTGTTATTTTATTGTATTGAGTTTTTTTTTTCAATATTATTATTGTTATAGTTTTGCTGAAGTAACTTTTAAAGTTGTCTGTTTGAATTATGCCGGTGGTTTAACGTGAAAATAAAAAGTGTATTTGTTGTCGTGTGTACAGAGTTAAGAAAACAGTTGACTGCATGATTTTAGATACAAGTGACAAGAGTGATAAACAAATTTAATGTTAAAGCGTGTTTTAATTTAAATACATTTTCGTTGGTGAAGAAAAGAACATGTTATTAAGTAAATTAATTAATTAATTTAATCTCGGTCCAGATCTGCGACATTAGTCCAGAAACAAACAATATTAGTACTTTATCAATCAATAATCGATTTAGCGTTGATTGCGTGAGTGTATTGCCGTGTGTGTATGTGTGTATGTGTGTGTGTGTGTGAGAGAGAGAGAGAGAGAGAGAGAGAGAGAGAGAGAGAGAGAGAGGGACAGTGCGAGCGGGTCACAGAATTATGTATGAATGCGAAAGTCATTATAGGTTTTACATTATAGCATGTCACTGCAATGTGTGTTGTTTTTCTTTTAAACCGAAAGCTATGTATTTTATAAGGGTGCGGTGCATGTATGAAACGAAGGATGAATGGATTGCGGGTGCTTGTGGTGTGTATGTTTACCGACGTCGCAGCAAATTTCTTGTATAATGTCACTTGGTGGAATAAACTCTGTATTTTGTATTCTGTCAATAAATCTTTTTCCTGAATCGTCCAATATAGAGTTATTTGCCAAGAAATCGTTTTGGACAATAGAAAGGTATAAATAAGCGTTTGTTTCACTTTTTTATGTATTTTTGCATGGACTTTTCATCGAATGTGTGTCACTAAATTTTGTATCTATTTAAAAGATAATTTTCATGAATTTGATTTTGGTTAAACTGCTGTCTGAAGATGACAAAGCTGTTCATACCAGAGTCTCAGCAAGAGAGAATGAGCTGCATGACGAACACGTAATCCAAAGTCATCACAGGGGTTTTAATCGAACTCTAATTACGTCATGGATACCACTACGAGCAGTGTGAAAGACGTCAAAATTTTAATGCTTACCTCGGATGACGTCAAGAACAGTGACTCGAACACTGAGAATGATGGTGAATACGACGTGATCCAGGACTACAACGTCAATGGCAAGACGGTGGACAACGAGAAAGAAGCTGTGACGTCATCAGCGTCGACTTCATCATCCGACAGTGATGACGTCAACATTGAGGCGGAGACCTTCCAAATGCGTCGGAGTCTCGGGTTCGTGAGCAGCGTTTCCATTATCGTAGGAACAATTGTCGGTAAGAAAACAGATTTTAAAATAAAATACATCTTTAACCTGCATTAATTAATCCGCCTTTGTGTGAACAAATGTGGATTAAAAAAAAGTAAAATATAGAGACTACTACTACTACTACTACTACTACTACTACTACTACTACTACTACTACTACTACTACTACTACTACTACTAATAATAATAATAATAACTACTACTACCGCTGCTACTACTACTACTACTAGTAGTAGTAGTAATGGAAGTGGAAGTAATAATAGTAGAAAAAGGAGTATTTGGTGGTGTTGTTGCTTTGCTGCTGCATTTGTTATTACCGTTGTTGTTGCAGTTGTGGTTTTTTTTGTCGTTGTGGTTGCTGTGGGTTTTTACCCCAATTCCAGGTGACATCATCATCATCATCATCATCATCATCATCATCATCATCATCATCATCATCATCATCATCATCATCATCATCATCATCATCATCTTCTTCTTCTTCATCTTCTTCTTCTTCTTCTTCTTCTTCTTCTTGCTGTGGGTTTTTACCCCAATTCCAGGTGACATCATCATCATCATCATCATCATCATCATCATCATCATCATCATCATCATCATCATCATCATCATCATCATCATCATCATCATCATCATCATCATCATCATCATCATCATCATCATCATCATCTTCTTCATCTTCTTCTTCTTCATCTTCTTCTTCTTCTTCATCTTCTTCTTCTTCTTCTTCTTCTTCTTCTTCTTCTTCTTCTTCTTCTTCTTCTTCTTCTTCTTCTTCTTCTTTTCTTCTTGCCTCAGAGTTTTAAGTTCATGACTAAATTCATTTTCAGGCTCTGGCATCTTCGTGTCGCCGAAAGGAGTATTGGAAGGAACCGGTTCTGTGGCTCTCAGTCTCATCGTCTGGGTCGGCGCTGGCGTTATTGCTCTGTTAGGTATTTTTATTTTATTTTATTTTATTTTATTTCATTGTTATTTTTGTAATACAGGTCAGCAACGGGCCTTTGACAGACTGCAATGTTATCCCTTGACGTTCAATGCTTCAATTGTCTTTGCCCTTGAGTACACCACTTAACCAACTGTGTCTCAGAGTCACGTCATTTTTGTTTCGGCACTTCAGGTCGTTATCGGGCTTGGAACCGTTGGCTGTACCCTCTGCCATGTTATCGCTTAACATTCAACACTTCAATTGTTTCGCCTGTGTGTACACCACTGAGGCATTTTGTATTGTTTGGTTTAAACATAATGTTTTTCAAGAGACAAACAAAACATTACATAATAAAGGGCGCACACAAAAAGCTAGTCTGAACCCTTTCAGTCATTACTCGAAGACCTATATATTGCCCTTCATTCACATTCAGCTATCAAAGCAAAACGCCTTTTCCACTGCTTGTAGGCAGCAAAGGGTTTGTTCTGTATCCACACGCCGCCTTTTAACAGCGTTAAAGATGCTGACCATCGAGGTTTCTTCTTCGTTGTCACAGCTTTTCAACGCCAATTATGGTCACGCGTGTGGCGCTCCACTTTCTTTAAGCCCTGAAGTTTTCCTTAACGCGCATCAATTTGAAGTTTTTATTACATTAAACGATGATAAAGAGGGCTTTCACTGCTGAAACCAACCGCTTAAGTTTCAATTTTCAATTTCGGTTCTGACAGGGAGTTATTTCCCCTGCTGTAACGGTACAGCCGTGTGACCTTTGACCCTATTTCTGAGTTAACCATCCGGATTGAAGTTTCGTCTTTGGTGTCAGGGTTAGGGTAGGGTAGGGACTATTTTATCAACCTAGTACAGTACGAAAAACCTTGGGAGCAATTGTTTTTACGGGTTTTCCCTCTTACCGGCTTTTGTAGCTGCTATTTTTAGCTCCAGAAGTTGACTGACTATTTTTTTTTACTGACTAGCCAACGGGCGTTGCTATTAATAAAAATCATTTTTAAATATATATATATATATATAACTTTCCCTCAACTGTTTTTTTTAAATTTAATTAACTAACTACGATGTTGTAGTTTCTACTGAACAGGGAACTTTGACGCTAACTCTGTTTCAGAGATCTCTCAAGCATAGTCTGTGTGTAAGCGTCCTATCATATCCTATCCTGTCCCGTAACCTGAAGGTCGTAGGGGCACCACAGATGATCGTTTAACCAGCATACTCCATCTTTCTCTGTCCTCAGCAGCCCTGATGGCTTCGCTCAGTGTCAAACCAGTCCATTCTCGAATGTTGTCCTCCCACCTCTTTTTCGGTCTCCCTCTTCTTCTACCTCCTTGCACTGTGCCTTGCAGAATAGTCTTTGCAAGGCTTGATGATCTGGTGACGTGGCCATACCATCGGAGTTTCCGCGTACACTCGGAGCGTACACTCAGATAATTGGAGTCAGCGTCGCTTTCGGGCTGACTGTTTCTATATGTGGTCTTAAGTAACTGCCCGATCACGGCAAAAAAAAAAGTCCATGTTTTCATATCACCCTACAAGTTGTAGAAAGACAATACAATATTTTGTTCTGTTATGTTTTTACACTGTTTTCCTGCGCAGGAGGCCTATGCTACGCAGAGCTGGGCACGCTGATAGGCAAGTCCGGGGGTGAGTACGCCTATTACCAAGCTTCCATGGGCAACGCCACAGCCTTCCTTTTCACTTGGATCTCCATAATGGTCATCCGGACGTCCTCTATGGCCATCATGACTCTGACTATGGCTGAATACGTCGCCACTTTCTTCTCCTCCTGCGGGAACCCCGAAGTCGTTAAGAAGATGATCGCCGCCCTCGCCTGCGGTAAGTCAATACATAGAACACGTTTAGAAATCTCGTTTTTGTTGTTACTGATGTTTTTTTTTAAAAAGTAGGAATGTCAGGCTTGTTCATTCACTTTATTAAAATTGATTTTTGGTAAAACTGATAATGTTTTTATTTTATTATTTTTTTTTATGTCCTTGATGTTGTTGACCTAAGATTCCTATGCGTAAGATGGTAAAGGTAAAGGTTTCTCCGTAATCTTTCGATCGTTGGGCCAGGAAGCTTTTGAGATCTCCCTTTTCTCTAGGCCAGCTTAATGAGAGCGGTGCCTGTCTCCTCTCCCTCGCTTCTTTACCTTCCCCGGTTCTAAACAGATCCATTATGTGTACAGACCTTAAATGGCATTTAACATTGGGGATTTGGATTTTTTTTTTTTTTTTTTTTGGGGGGGGGGGGGGGGGGTTGTGGATTTTATTCGTCAACCATGCGGGCAAAAGTTCGGTCTACCTGGTTGGGAGTTCCTTGTTCTGAGTGCGCTTGTTACTTTCGATCCCCCGTTGGGGTGCCGGGGGTTTCAGTATAAATAGTATCCCCACTTTCTGGAAATTTAGTGCTTTAAATTCCCACTGTCGCTGTCTTTCTCATTTGCTCTTTCTCATTCCTACTCTGTTCTATTAATCTGCTATACTATCTTCTTCTTCGCTAGACCAGTCACCTACCTTTTTTTCTTGAAAGCTCTTCCGGGACAAGACTCATTATTTGTGTATGAGGTCTATTGGATCAGCTTGGGAATATTGGACGCTTTCTGCCAGGTGGTCACTAGGGCTTCCTATGATGTTATTTTTTAGCAATGTAGGCATTTTATAAGTATGTGTTTTGTTGATAATTTATAATGATGTTTGTATTCTATTTTGTTTTTGTAAACGGGGGTTTGATAAATTAGAGTACAGTCTCAGCGTCCCCTGCGTGAGATGTCTTTATTGTAAAGTGACTGGCTGGTGGACAGCTTTCAGTTTTACCACTAGGGTTGTTTCAGCAGATCTTTGATGTGGATCAGGGGTTGTCCGGTCCTGATTTGGCTCGGAAGAGTCCGCTGGACCTAAAGCAATAATCATGTAATGTAATGTAATGTTACTTTCGATGTTTACGAACAGGAAACAACTTTTTGTGTGATCTAGCTTTTTTTGGAAATTTCAGAATAAAATTGTCAAAATGTGGCTAGGTAGAAACGCCTTTATTCTGACATACACTTGAACCTCTACGTACTTTCTTTTGACGGACCCCTTATTTTGACGTCAAAACAGTGTTCCGATAGGGTTGGGGCTGTTTTAAGCTTAGGGTTAGGTTAAGGGTTAGGGCTTGGGTTAGGGTTAGGGTTAGGAATAGAGTTTGGGTTAGGATTAGGGTTAGCTTCAAAAGATGGAAAAATTTGTAAAAATGTCAAAGTAACGTATGTAAAGTTTCATGAAAGTCATCACAACGGCGTTTCTGTGTGTGTTTGTGTATTTATATATGTATGTGTGTGTGAGAGAGAGAGAGCGAGAGAAAGAGTGGGCATGTAGAAACGACGTTCTGATGACACACACATGAAACTTCACATGGTTTCTTTTGACATTTTTGGAAGGCCGCACTATTTTGACGTCAAAATAGTGCTCCGTAGAGTTAGAGCTGTTTTAGCATTACGGTTAGGTTAAGGGTTAGGGTTAGGGTTTGGGTTAGAGTTAGGGTTAGGGATAGCTTCAAAAAATCGAAAATGTCAAAATAATGTCAAAGAAATTGAAAGTGTGTCAAAATAATGTCTGTTTTTTTCACAACAGTCATCAGAACGTCGTATCTACAAAAATGTGTGTGTTTGTGTGTGGCGTGGGGTGGGAAGTGCATGTGTATGTCTGTGTTTCTGTGTATGAATATGTTTCTATGTGCTCTTGAATTTAAACATATTTTGGTAATAGATCTAATATTGCTTCAAGGTGCATCAGAGAAAACAGATAAACAGGAGAATCTATCACCTTTTTTGTTGTTGTTGTTGTAGCTAAAACAATTCAAACATCAAAACTATAATTCCGCCCTCCGATAGCTATAGTCGGCAACATTGTTAACTGTCGTAATTGGAAAGTTAGTGTAGATTCACGAAACCTTTTGTTTTCCAAGTTCTCTGATCCTATACCTTGATTCATGAACCTTTTTTTGACATACTAGAACTGATGGGTCTCCGTTTGGTGTGCGGTTGTAAAGGTCAGAGCAGTACTCTGTGCATCTATCCAAAACTTCTTGTTCTTCTGTAAGGCATAAGCCAGACTTGCTTTGGATCGTGGAGACCTTGGGCTGTTTAACACTTGTCAGCCGCTTCACAGTCTCGTAGGCCTTCTTGCTGTGTGATCTTCAGCGTCTTCTTTGGACGGGGCTTGCCAAGGATCTCAGTGGCGGCATCTGTCACAGCTGAGTTGAAGGTGGTGGTCATGGTGTTGACATCTACTTCACCAGCTCCCAAAATGAGCAGTGGTGCAAATTTCCTTCCAATTGTGGCCTGAAATATTTTTGCCACCTTCGGATCTTGCAGTTTGTCCAGGTCGAACTTCAGTCTAGTGCATTTTGCTGTGTTTACTCTCTTCAAGTGGAGCCGGAAAGACATCATCATGAGGTCGTAGTCACTTCCGATGAGCTCCTGGAAAAATGCGTGTCCTGTCAATGTTTGATGCTTGATCTGAAGCGTTTCGTGACCATGATGTAGTCAATATGGTTGTGATGCTCCCCGCCGGAACTGTGCCATGTTCATCGTCTGGATTTTTTTTGTGGAGACCAAGCGTGTTTGCCAGTATCAGATTGTTGTATCTAGCAAACTCCAACAATCTCAGACACCTGTCATTTGTCTCGTTGCAGTGGGGTCCACATGTGTCTCCCCAGTTGTAATGCGCATATTGGCCAACTTTGGCATTCCAGTCGCCTTGCACTATGACCATGTCTTTCTTCGGCACTTGGCCATGGACAGTCTGTAGATTTTCAGAGAAATCCTCCACTTCGCTGTCGTCATAGTCTGATGTTGGAGCATAGGTATGGATGGTGGTGATGTTGAAAGAGGCTGCTTTCAGAGGGATGGTAATAAGTCTACTGGAGACTGGGTGGCAACCAATGCCAGTGGCTAGAATGTTCTTGTGGATTAAGAATCCAACGTCGTGTTCGTGCCTGTTATCTCTACCGCTGAAATAAAGCTTGTGGCCTTTGTCGGTCGTTGTTTCTCCTAGGCTATTCCAGCGCATGTCGCTGATACCTAAAATGTTCCATCGATAGTGGTCCAGCTCGTGGGTAAGTTCTTCTAATTTTCCATCCGCAGCTAGGGTCCTGATATTCCAGGTTCCTATGGCGATGTTGTTTCTCGTGTGGATCTTGCTAAGTTGTCCGTCAGTACCACACTTATCACCTCCGTCCTGGTGGCCAAAGAAGGCGCGGTCCTTGGTGACCCTGGCGACGAACGATCCGGTTTGGAGTGAATGGATCTTTTCATCATGCAGTGTGTCTTGGACAAGAAAGACCTGGCAGTGCCCAATCCTCCACAGGCTGTTGGCCACAGCCGATATCCACGAATACAAAGTGGTTCGCCTTGGCTCCGAGCACGTGGTCGTTGAACCTGTAGTAACGTAAGGTTCCTTCGTACTGACATGTGACTTCTGTGTAAAAGATTTTCTCCCAGTGATGTCGTGCTGACATCACCCTTGTTAGTCGTCTCTTACGACACGCCAGGAACCGTTGGGTCTATTCTATTCAGTGCCCGAACCCACAGGGCATTAAAAAAACAAAAAGAGAGAAATAAAACGTTTCTCTGATAAATGTTAGTATCTCCCTCTTTCTCCCCCTCCTCCCTCACACTACATCACTTACGCGATGATGCGTCGGTAACGTCAGTCATATTATGGGTTGTGTTTTCATATTTGGTTTTGTATTTTGTGTTTGTTATTCTTGTTCTTTTTTCAAATGTGTTTACTTATTTTTGTATTATTTTTTTTAAATTATTATTTATTTTATTTTATTTATTTATTTATTTTTGGGAGGGCGGGGGGGGGGGGACGTTGTTATTTCTCTCGCGGAAATGACCTTACCATTTCGATGAAAACTACATTAAGACACAATAAACTGATTCACAGTACTTGATGTTTATACAGTGACCGTCGGCATCATCAACTCCTACAGCACGAACATGGCGGCACGGGTGCAAGTGTTGACCACTGCCTTAAAGGTGGGAGCCCTCGTTCTGATCCTCGTTGGCGGCCTCTACAACTTGGGGCTAGGTAAAGACCACAACGACGACGACGGCGACGAATATGACGAGTGTGTAAAAAGGAATAAGGAAAGGTGGTAAAAAAAGGAGGAGGAGGAGAATGTTCGTGATGACGACGATGACGATGATGATGATGATGATAATGATGATGATGATGATGATGATGATGATGATGATGATGATGATGATGATGATGATGATCATGATGCTGATCATGATGATGATGATCATGATGATATATGTGCGTGGGTGTGTGTGTACATGTGTGTGTGTGTGTGTTTGTGTGTGTGGGTGTGGGTGGGTGGGTGTGTGTGCAGGCAAAATTAGCAACCTTTCTCGAGGGTTTGAAGGATCGACGAGCAATCCTTCAGTCATTGCATTGGCATTTTATGACGCTCTCTGGGCTTACGATGGATGGTAAGTGTACTACAGAAGAAAAAAAAATCAAAACTTTACAATTGGTATTGCGTGTAATAATTCTAAAGTCGAAGTTTGAGGTTCCGCAGCATTGAACAAAATCCTCAGGGGGGTTAAAAAGTATCTCCTTATTCAAAATTACTGATAATAATAATAATGATAATACAGGATGCTATACGCGCCTTTCCCCAAATCATTCAGGCTCAAAGCGCGGCGATCTATACCAACATACACGCTCACCTGTCTCATCTACCCTCACACACACCAAACACACATCCATCACTCAAACAGGTGGTGTAAAGGCAGGGAGATCGCTATTAGAAGACGGAAAGAAAATCGAATTTTTATTTTTGAAATTTTTATATTGACTGCATCTTGTACCATTATTGAAGGGAGGGAGGAAACCGGAGTGCCCGGAGAAAACCCTCGGTGACCTCAATAGTCTCGTACCTAAGTTACGTTCGCCCCTTGCGGGAATCGAACCCGCGACCTTAGGCATAGGAAACCGGCGACTTATCCACTGCGCCACGAGGCCACCCCATACCTTTTGTACGTCGTGTTTCATTTGCACGAACCAAAATGTATTGGAATCAAACACAGTAGTGGAATTTAAATTGTTGAATAAGGATTTCATCTAACAGCGATGGGGCATGGACCGTCGCCTGACACTTTTGGCCTCATGTCTTCTTGTTTTTATGTTGTATTTCATCTATAAGCTCTCTTTACACTAGTGCGGAAGTCACTGACCATCATGGGCTGCTCTTGATCTGACACTGTAATATGGAATCAGCTATTGGCAATTGAATAGTACTACTGTATGTAATATATTACGTTTTATTTCATGCAAATCCAATGCTATGTACAAAGGTTATAAGCGATTTCCTTCAATAATGGTACAGGATGCAGTCAATATAAAAAAAATTCAAAAATTAAAATTCGATTTTCTTCCGTCTTCTAATAGCGATCTCCCTGCCTTTACACCACCTGTTTGAGTGATGTATGTGTATTTGGTGTGTGTGAGGGTAAATGAGACAGGTGAGCGTGTATGTTGGTATAGATCGCCGCGCTTTGAGCCTTGGGGAAAGGCGCGTACATAGCATCCTGTATTATTATTATTATTATTATTATTATTATTATTATTATTATTATTATTATTATTATTATTTATAATAGGGATTTACTTTTCAACCACCCTTTGTATGTGTTCACTCCATAGTGACGTATCGTGTTGCATGGTAGCCTTTTGTCAGAAGCGTAAACACGGATGAGACATGGAGATGAGGTGCTACAGAAGACTTCTGGGCATTTCCTATAACCAGCACATCACCAACAACGAAATCCGACAGACTATCACACAAGCCATTGGACAACACGATGACATTCTCACAGTGGTGAAGAAACGGAAACTCCGGTGGTATGGCCACGTCACCAGGGCATCAGGCCTTGCAAAGACCATCCTGCAAGGCACGGTGCAAGGAGGCGGAAGAAGAGGGAGACAGAAAAAGAGGTGGGATGACAACATTCGAGAATGGACTGGCTTGACACTGAGCGAAGCCGTGAGGGTTGCCAAAGAGTGTATGAACAATGTTCATACACTCTTTGGGGTTGCTGAGGACAGAGAAAGAAGGAGTACGCTGGTTAAACGATCATCTGTGGTGCCCCTACGACCTCCGAGTTACGGGATAGGATAGGATAGGATAGGATAGGATAGGATAGGAAAGTAAACATGGATGTCACTTATAATACAGTAATTGTAATATTGCAAATAAAAGGTTAGGGGATCCGAATGGCTGCAATTTTAATGAACATGCAATGAATGGCGGGCGAGAGATATAATTTTGACGAAATTCGGCCTTGTCTGTTGTTGTGGGATCTATTGTTTTATGAAAAAAAAAAAAGAAAAAAAAAAGGACAATTTCTACAGATCAGTAGTTTCTATCAAGACCATGAGTAATTTTCAGGATTTGTGACGAAACAGTGAAAAGTCTGGTTTTATTTACGCCTAGCCCCTCCCCCTCCCCTCTTCCCTCTCCCCCTTCTTCTCCCCCCTCCCCCTTGCTCCTCCTCTCCGTTGCGTTTGCAATCGCACTCGGCAATGTCCGGAAAATGTGATCATTGCTTGGGGTAAGCTCATACACTGGCCCGAGAAAGGTTGTCAAGAAAAAGGAGTACGAGTTTACACTATTGATATTAATGTAGTTTCTGGTATACCCTTGAATCTACAAAAAAGGCGTTTCTGACGGTTTATAAACCCCTTTAAACGAAGGAAGAAAACAGATTTTTTTAATAGGTTTCTTTGGTTTGTTTTGCGCAGGCAGAACTTGAACTACGTCACTGAAGAAGTGAAAAATCCTGCCACGTGAGTATTCCACGACGTTATATGATCGTATCGGGCCGTCGTGTTTAGGAAAGGACGGGACAGGCAGGCAAGTAGATTAATTAACGTCCCCGGACACACTTGGCATATAGGGAACTTCAGGACGGGAGAGAGAGACACGCGGAATTTTATACCATGGAATATTGGCTCGATCAGTGCGTTCCCTAACCTCTTTGACTACTCAAGCTCTCTGCCTGGTTGGATCGGGTATTTTATTTCAGGCCGGTCTTATCTTTCAGCTTATCAGCTGACAGGATGACCAGTCAAACCGCGTTTCTGCAGTAT
>CM072519.1:50640941-50643441 GCA_036898135.1 Oncomelania hupensis | reverse complement strand
GGATATGATTGGATTGTGTTGTGTTGTGTTTTATTGTATTATGTTGTGTTTTAATGTGTTGTTTTGTTTTGTATTGTATTGTGTTGTGTTGTGTTGTACTGTATTGCATGGCATTGTATTTTGAAATGCTCGGGAACACGAGTTTAGTTAGATTCGAATTGCGCAAATATTAGACACGCGCGCTCACACACAATCACACACACACATACACACATACACATTCATATACACAAAAGTATAAATAAGTAACTAGTAATTTCTTAGAGTGAGTGAGGTTGTGTTTTTTGTTGTGTTTTTGTTCATTTTTTTTGTTTTGTTGTTGAAGATTTATGTCTATAATTATATTAGCAGAGCTGTACCAACAGAAAACAAAACAAAAAAATAGAACGGCTGTTTAGGCATCAGAATTTTTAGCGTTACGTCTACATTGTATAAGGAGTTTTAGCAATTTCCTTTACACATCTGACTCACTTTCATTTGGATTATTATTATTATTATTATTATTATTATTTATTTATTTATAAGGCGCTTTCCCTCGCAGAGATCAAAGCGCACAAATACACCCGCACACACCATGTGTACTGCACAGACACACACACACAAATAACAGCAAAAAAAAAAAACAAAAAAAAAAAAACAAACAAACAAAAAAAACACCGACGTTTTAATTGTATGTGGCAGTAAAAAGGTATGTCTTCAACATTTTCTTAAAGGAGTTATAGGATGTTGCATGGCGTACATCGGCTGGGAGGCTATTCCATATCAATGGTCCTTGGAAAGAAAATGATCTCTCACCACATGATTTGTTTGTAAATGCTCGAGGTTTTAGTTTCATGGTGTCATTACTAGAGCGGAGAGATCTTGAAGGTGTGTAGATCTGGAGGAGGTCTGACAGATACCGAGGGGTGTTGTTCGATAGTGCATTGTAGCACATGCATGCAACCTTATATTGTATCCTTGCAGACACTTTGAGCCAATGGAGTTCTTTGAGAAGGGGGGTAATATGTTGGCGTCTTTGTGATCTTAAAATCAAGCGTGCTGCTGAATTTTGAACTTTTTGAAGTTTCTTTGTAAGGGAACTTGGGGCTCCCGCAAGTAGACTATTTCCGTAGTCCAATCGCGAGAGCACGAAAGAGACTACAAGAGTCTTAGTTGCATCAGTGGTGAGGTACCTGCGGATGCCTGAAATTCTACGTAGCGCATAGTTAGCTAGTTGACATACTTTCGAAACTTGTTTTTTCATTGACAAAGAAGAATCGAACAACACCCCCAAGTTCCTGACACACTATTAAACATACTCTGCAGCCCGGGTATAATTATTATCTTTGCGACGCGGAATTGAGTCGCTATTTAGTTGGATGTTGGATTAGATTTTGTATGAAATTACTCTTTTTGAACTAATCCGAACCCGTTTTGTTTGCGTGTGTGTGTGCGTGTGTGTATGTGTTTGTGTGTATAAGTGTGTGCGTGCGTGTGTGTGTGTTAAAGAATAATGACTCTTTTTTTTCGGTTTGTCTATTGTGCCAGTTAGAGTGATTGTGGACCTTTTTGAATGTTTGATCGTTAGTTTCTTTTGTTCATGTTTTCGTGCGCCTGTTGGTTTCAATGCTTACATTTCATTATTATTAGAAGACGATGTGTTGTATTATAATGCTTTGTCATAATTTCTGAATAAATTGTCAAAATGTGTATAATACGTCCACTGTGAATGGTGTCAGGACAATCTTTGCTGCCGCTAGAGACAGCAATCTTCCTGAGGTTTTGTCTTACATCCACGTTCGACAGCGCACGCCTCAACCTTCCATGGTTTTCTCAGTAAGTTATTTATTAATTTATTTATTTATTCATTTATTTATTTATCTATTAATGTAGTTAGTTAGCGTATTAATTTTTATTTTTATTTTAGTCTATTGACATCATGCATGTGTGTTACACAAGGGAAGCAACTGCGCAGATAAACAAATTCAGGAACACTTATGGTTCCTGAAGATTTTGCCATTCCGCGACTAATACTCATACAGACTATGAACACAAGCTTCAAGATTGCCTTTCACTGTATGCCGTTACAACACAGTTTGGTGGCTGCTGAACATAACCATGCGCTGAACAGGAAACCTTTAAACCTGGCCAATATGGAAGCATACAAAATGTAAATTTATCGTACCAAATTATTTTGTAAGGTCAATCAATGCTGGTCACTTTTTATTTTAACCACAACGGGATTCGAATAGGCAGCGTTGATCTCCGTGGTTGCTTTTAAACCCTGTATTGATTGATGTTGTAAAACAGTTTGGTACAGCAAATTTGCATATTTATGTTACCGGATCGGCGAATGACTGGAACTAGTTTGGAAAAAATCAAGTTCGCCCCGTTCTAGTACCGGATTGGTAAAATATGTGAGTTTCATTCGCGACTGTTATGGTTTAAACTGCGTATGCACACACATGTGTCGGATGTCGGATAGTGCAGTGGTTGGAGCACTCGCTACTGTGTCAAAAGT
>CM072519.1:50583441-50630941 GCA_036898135.1 Oncomelania hupensis | reverse complement strand
AGCCACACTGTATTCGTGGATTTCGGCTGTGCCCAACAGCCTGGAGAGGATTGGGCACCGCCAGGTCCATTTTTGCCCAAGACACACTACATGCATGATGACACTATCCACTAATTCCATACCGGATAGGTCGTCGCCCGGCTCAAGGACCGCGCCTTCCGTTGGCCACCAGGACGGAGGTGTTAAGTATGCTACTGATGGACAATTTAGCAAGATCCGCACGAGAAACAACATCGTCATAGGAACCTGGAATGTCAGGACCCTAACTGCGGAAGGAAAATTAGAAGAACTGGCCCACGAGTTGGACCGCTATCGATGGAACGTTCTAGGCATTAGCGAACTGCGCTGGAAAGGCCTAGGTGAAACAACGACAGATAAAGGCCACAAGCTCTATTTCAGCGGTAGAGATGACAGGCACGAACACGGCGTCGGATTCTTGGTCCACAAGAACATTCTAGCCACTGTCATGGGTTGCCGCCCAGTAGACTCATTACCATCCGCCTGAGAGCAGCTCCTTTCAACATCACCATCATCCAGACCTATGCCCCAATATCAGACTATGACGACAGCGAAGTGGAGGATTTTTATGAAAATCTACAGGCGGTCCTTGACCAAGTGCCGAAGAAGGACATAGTCATAATGCAAGGCGACTGGAATGCCAAGGTTGGCCAAGATGCGCACCACAACTGGGGAGACACATGTGGACCCCACTGCAACAACGAGACAAATGACAGGGGTCTGAAATTCTTGGAGTTTGCCAGATACAACAATCTGGTACTGGCAAACACGCTTGGTCTCCACAAAAACTCCAGACGATGGACATGGCACAGTCCCAGGGGGGAGCATCACAACCAAATAGACTACATCATGGTCAAGAAACGCTTCAGATCAAGCATCAACATTGGCAGGACACGCACTTTTCCAGGAGCAGACATCGGAAGTGACCACGATCTCTTGATGATGTCTTTCCGGCTCCACTTGAAGAGAGCAAATACTGCACTAGACTGAAGTTCGACCTGGACAAATTGCAAGACCCGGAGGTGGCAGAACTATTTCAGGCCACAATTGAAGGGAAATTTGCACCACTGCTCATTTTGGGGGCTGGTGAAGTAGATGTCAACACCATGACCACCACCTTCAACTCAGCTGTGACAGATGGCGCCACTGAGATCCTTGGCAAGCACTGACCAAAGAAGAAGCCGTGGATCACACCTGAACTTTTGGATCTGTGTGATAAACGAAGAGAGATTAAAAAAAAAAAAAAGAACACCTCACAGGGAGCTGATGTCTACCGAAAAATCAACAATGACATCCGAAAAGGCATGCGCACAGCAAAGGAATAACTGGATAGAAGATCAATGCCAGGAAATAGAGAACAGTCTGAACAAGAACAACAGCAAGAAGGCCTACCAGACTGTAAAGCGGCTGACAAGTTTCAAACAGCCCAAAGTCTCCACGATCCAAAGCAAGTCTGGCATATGCCTTACAGAAGAACAAGAAGTCTTGGACAGATGGACAGAGTACTGCTCTGACCTTTACAACCATACACCAAATGGAGACCCATCAGTTCTAGCATGTCCCGAGAACAGAGAAGAAGAAATCCTCCCAATTCTCCGGGAAGAAGTTGAGGCAGCAGTGCAATCGCTAAAGAAAGGGAAGTCAGCGGGAGTGGACAACATACCCGCGGAACTGCTACAAGCAGGAGGAGAAGCGATGATTGATGCCCTCACCATTATCTGTAACAAGATCTTGCAGAGTGGAGAGTGGCCTATACCATGGGCCCAGTCGCTTGTCATCACTCTTCCCAAAAAAGGTAACCTTAAGGAGTGTGAAAATTACCGCACCGTCAGCCTCATCATCCATCCCAGCAAGGTCCTCCTGAAAATATTACTCAACAGGTTGAAACCCCAAGCTGAACAAATCATAGCTAAAGAACAAGCAGGATTCAGGGCAGGGCGAAGTACCACTGAACAGATTTTCAACCTCAGAATAATCTGTGATAAATACCTACAGCACCAACAACATCTATATCATGTGTTCATAGACTTCAAGAAAACGTTTGACCGAGTCTGGCATGCAGCTCTATGGGCAACAATGAAAGCGTACAACATCAGACCTAAAATTATTGAAGTCATCAAAAACCTGTATGACAAGGCTACCAGTGCAGTCCTCTACAACAGCGCCATCTGGAACTGGTTCAGAACAACAATCGGTGTGCGTCAAGGATGCCTACTCTCTCCAACACCCTTCAACATCTTCCTAGGGCGCATCATGTCAGATGCTCTTGCAGATCACGAAGGCACAGTCAGCATAGGGGGTAGAGCAATCTCCAATCTTCGTTTTGCGGATGACATTGATGGATTGGCTAGAGAGGAACAAGAACTTGAACAGCTGGTACAGAGGCTTGACACCACCTCCAAAGCTTGTGGAATTGAAATAAGTGCAGAGAAGACCGAAATGATGACCAACAACACCAATGGCATCAACACGGACATCAAAGTCCAAGGCCAATCCCTCAACACAGTGCATAGCTTCAAATATTTAGGAGCCATTGTATCAGACAATGGGTCCCGACAGGAAGTCCTCTCCAGGATCGCACAAACAACTGCTGCCCTGACAAGGTTGAAGCATTTGGAAAGACAGGACAATCATTCTACATTCCAAAGTAAGACTGCTGCGCTCCCTTGTCATCTCCATCTTCCTATATGCTTGCGAAGCATGGACCCTCACAGCAGATCTACAACGAAGAATACAAAGCATGGAGATGAGGTGCTACAGAATACTTCTGGGCATTTCTAATACCCAACACATCACCAACGACGAAGTCCGACAGACCATCACACAAGCCATTTGACAACACGATGACCTGCTCACAGTGGTGAAGAAACGGAAACTCCGATGGTATGGCCACGTCACCAGATCATCAGGCCTTGCAAAGACTATTCTGCAAGGCACAGTGCAAGGAGGTAGAAGAAGAGGGAGACCGAAAAAGAGGTGGGAGGACAACATTCGAGAATGGACTGGTTTGACACTGAGCGAAGCCATCAGGGCTGCTGAGGACAGAGAGAGATGGAGTATGCTGGTTAAACGATCATCTGTGGTGCCCCTACGACCTCAGGGTTACGGGACAGGATAGGATAGGATAGGATAGTTTGTTTGTTTATTTCCACACCTCGTGGAAGTTGCCGCGTAGGCGGAAGATCTACAGGATCCTTCATGGTGGGCAGGAAAGTACATGAAGAAAACTCTTTTTCAAAAAGCCGAACGCGTCCTTTGCTGACCGAAATTTCGTCATCATTTTCACAGGAAAATAATATTGCACAGCAGCAATAACATGGATTCTCACTGGTCCACTTTATCTTAAGGCGCTTTCTCATTGGTCGGGAGGACTTACTTTTCTTTGTCAGGTTATTGTAGAAAATGACGTCATCATGCCAACTCGAGCATCAGCCAGAGGATCGCCGAAACAAAATCGCAGGGGACTTGCTTGGTTTTATCAGTTTATTCCCCCACTTAAAAATTTTTTAACAAGGACTTACTCTATGATATCTCCAAATCTAAACATAGTTCGGATTTGATTTTTACAGGTAAGATGCGTCATTCTCTTGCAAGTTTGATGGCGCAAAAAACTCATTTTCGACCTTAGGTGGACTTACTCGGTTTTGTCAAATCACGGCAGAAGTGTTGACATGCATTTCGAATTCGAGTTTGACACCATACAGTCATGTTTGCTTTTGTTTTCTTATAATTAAAACATACCCGTTGTTAACTTTGCTTTTCTTTATTTATGGTTTGAAGTATATTATTTTCATCCAGTTGTCTCTCCTTTGCGCTTTTCTACATCAGACTAACAGTGAAACTGATTAGTGAAAAAGAGTACCCCTTAAACAATCCTCCAAATATTATATGATTGATATTTTATGTTTTTTCTGATTTAAGGGAAACAACTTTCTTTTTAAAATGGGCTATATGGTGTATTTCGAATAAGCCAGTTACAGTTCTATAATTGGGAGAAGAAGGGAAGTGGGGGGTGGGGGGGAAGGTAACAGGTTAATAATAATAATTTTTATAAATTTTAAAAGATATCAGTGTTTCTAAAAAAAAGAAGAGGAAAGAAAATCATTAACAATCTTTGGCTTTTATTTTTCAGTCAACTTTTATACGTTTGCCAATCTTTAAAGAGCCCCAGTTCGAAGGCTTTGTTTACTTTCGGCGAAAACGGGTTTACCCTAAAATCCGCATTGTTATTAACTTGTGTGACAAGAGGCCAGATTTACACAGCACTTTATCTTCTCGCCTTGCTTAGTCAGCTGTAACCTTAGTACAGTAATGCTACTCTGCAGCAGACTACAAAAGTCTGCTGTGGGCTACACTTTTCTATGCTGACGCTCGCCCAGTAGGTAATGACCTTATTCAGCTTACGTATAGCAGTAGTACGGCCACCCCAGGCCAGAGGGCGCTTAGGTTTACCAGTTCTACCCGGTTTAGGCAGACAGCCGAGGGAGTTTCATTCGTGTTGTAGACTGCGAGCAAGACAGAGCTACACTCTAAGAGATCTCTCCACTGACGACGAAAAGCAGGAATTGTTGAAATTTGATTCAACCAAGTTAGCCACAGCCTGACATTGTCAAGAAGGTAAATGAACATACTTTTGTTTCATCGTGAGGTATTGATATTATTGTTAAATTATGTTTGTTAAACAATGATAAAGTGGGCTTTCCTTGCTCAACTCAACCGCTAAAGTTTGACTTTTGCATTTCGGTTGTGATAGGGCGTCATTTCCATATTTAACGGTACACCAATGCGCTCTACTAGATGATTGCGATTGCTATTAATAGACACAAATACTACGGGTATTTATTGATTTTAAAAATAACTATATTTTTGAAAGAGTTCTATTTTATATGGCAAGGTCATTCTTTTTGTTTTCAATGGGGCAACACTCGCTGTGAATGTTAACCGGCTCTGTCGGGAGGGCGAGGTCAGAGTGGGTCCGTTTTAACTGAAGACATTGACTGCTTCTTTGTCCCACCGCCGTAGCTCAAGTGGTAGAGCGTTCGCCTGGCACACCGATGACCCAGGTTCGAATCCCGTGGTGGGCGATATAAAACGTGGCCATTTTCACTGTCCATTTTAGCAGTATGATTGCTCTGGTGGTTCAGGGTTGATTCAGGTCTCTACCCCTCTTTCCCTGGGATGGTTATCCCCGTCTGCCATATCGCCAATGGTGGGTGTAGACGTTAAACCTCAATGTTCATTCATTGACTACTTCTTGTGCAAGTTTTACACTAATAAATCGGATTAAAAAAACAAACAAACGATGGCAGTAGAAATACATTTTTAAAAATAAACGTTAAAAATCCAAGTTGTAATTGTTTCCCCACCCCACCCCCTACCATCTCCCCTCCTCCGTCGACTGTTAAACATTTTTTTTCAACCTTTTAATTTAAGGCATAGACTTACTTGTGCAAAAGTACGTACACTAATAAATCGGAATGCTTTTACACTATTTCAGTGTAGATAAATAAATATATAAATACACGTTGAAAGAAAATCCTGGCCTTCATTTTTGTTTTCAGGCGACTGTTTCACGTTCTTATCTTTGATGGTCGTAAAACAACACTTAGAGTTTGACCTCTGCTTGGATGTCCTCTTCGGGTTTTGTGTTCCTATGCACTATCGCGTTTATTGTTTTATTTCTCAGTGTTACCAGCTCACTCCGAGTAGCAGGGTGATCGGCTAAAGCAATAACGCCATGGTCACACAGCACTCCACGTCTTAGTCACGTACAAAAAGTTCGGAAAATCTGGTGGACGTGGTCGTGCGTGGTAATTTTCGGTCAATTTTGGTTTGGCCGTGCTTTGGACGGCTGAATCACGGCCAAAGCGCGTCCAAAATTTGTTACCCGTGGAGTGGACGTTGTTGTTCGCGTTGATGTCGAGGTTAAGACGAGCTACTGTCGAGGTATAGACGTGGCAGGACGCGGGGAGAAATCTGATGTGATTCAGCCGCAAAGGGCTGTGTGACCGGGGCTTAATGTCAAACAAATTTGCGGGCGCCTTGGGCACTTTGAGTTAGATCCTGTATCAGACAGCGCCTTCAGCAGCTCTTGAGCTGGAAAAGCGCTTTACAAGAATGATTAAATAAATGAATTCATGAGGTATTTAATTAATTAATGTATTTATTAGTTAATTAATTAAATATCTCATACACTAAAGCAAGGAATATCTGACCCAAGCTGGCTCACACCTTAAAGTGAGAATGTCAGGCAGAATAATCAGCAGCTGAAAAATACAAGACCAAAAGACTTACTGTAGTTCCAACGTAAGGTCTGCATAAGATATGTAAGATTCTCCATAGGGCTAAGCTAGTGAAATGTCGGCGCTGAATTCATGTGCATGCATGTCGCGGAATGGATTAAAGGGACCCACTGTGACCACTCGACCTTTGACAGATCCTTTTAACTTTCACAGTGAGTGTTGTCCCCTTGAAAAAAAAAGCTTAGAACAACAAAAAGAAAACAAAAAAAAACCTTTTTCCAAATTAAAGCATTTTGTTTCTTGTTTTTTTTAATGAATACATTCCATAGTGTGTGTGTGCCTATTAATAGCAACAGCCGTTGGCTAACCAGCCAACATTCTGGAGCTAAAAATAGCAGCTACCAAAGCCGATAAGAGAAAGAACCCGTAACAAACAATTGCTCGTAAGTTTGTTTTTATTGTTTTAGGTTAATAAAATAGACCCTACCCTAGACACCACATGCGGACACTTCCAGCCGGGTAGGGTAATTCACTCAAATTGGGTCAAAAGGTCACACAGCTGTACCGTTAAAGCATGGACAATAACTCTCTGTCAGAACCGACATTGAAAATTCAAACTATAGCGGTTGGTTTGAGCAAAGAAAATCCACTTTATCATTGTGTAATGTAATAACAATGTGGATTTTAGGGTAAATCAGTTTTTGCCAAAAGTTAACAATGCCTTCAAATTGGGTCTTTAAATGTTAATAGGGCTACCCGGCCCCCTGACGTTTGCATAGCACAATAACGCCTTTCTTTGATTTTGAGATCATGCTAGAGGGAAGAGAGAGAAAGAGAGAGAGAGAGAGAGAGAGAGAGAGAGAGTGAGAGAGAGAGAGAGAGAGAGAGAGAGAGAGAGAGAGAGGAGACAAGAAAGGGGAAGAGGGAAAAGGTTGGAATAGACGAGAACGGTTGAACGATACAAGGAAATAAGGAGAGAAAGAGAAGTGACAAAGAGATAGTGAGAAAGAGCGACAAACGAACAGACAGTCACACATAGAGACATGGGGAGAGAGAGGGAGCTAGAGAGAGGACAGAAGACAGAAAGACAAACAGACTGACAGAGACGGCTAAGTGCATTCAAACTGGTTCAAATGAGAGGGAGAGAGAGAAAAAAGAGAGAGAGAGAGAGAGAGAGTCATGCAGAGCGAGCGAGCGAGAGACAGAGAGTGACAGACAAATGCAACGAAACAGACTGAGACAGAAACAGAGACAAGCAAAACAGCTGCAGATTTGGCAGGTGAAAAAATCAACAAGTCTATCGTCAACCTGATCCAACTTTAAGACGAATGAACAGCAATCAATAGAGCGTAAACGCAATCAAGCGTGGCTTTGATTACTTTTTGTTGTCCTCCTGCATACCTGACACACAATGCACACACTACCAGAAGAAATGGATAAAAACAGTCAAACAAGTGGTATTTAAAAAAAAAGTTAAAACGTTCACCATTATTTTAAATTTTTTGGTCCTTTTTTTTCTTTTTTAAAGTCTTTTTTCAGAGTAAAACATTATAGCATAATAAAACGAATCACAGTTCAAATTAAAATCAGAGCACACCCTATCACGTTCCACGTGAAACTCGTTTTACACTTGTACATGTATTATCATTTCTACCTTTCTCACTACCAGCATAGGCCTATTATATATATGGCTTACTTTCGGAACTTTGCCCTTTTATTAGCGAAACAACATATAATTCCAAGCATGAAACATTAACAATGCTCATTGCCCAGGGGGGCATTTTAGACAAAAGTAGGGGAAAAAGGGAGGAGGGGGAATTACAGACATTAAAAAACAATGAACGGCACAAAAAAGACTGCTCCATAGGCATCACAAAACAAAACTCTCAAATGTCAAACACCCATTTTAAGGTTTACATTGGTTGAATATGGAAAGAAAAGTGTACAGCATCGCATGGTTCACAGAAGAAGACAAAAGGGAATGCACAATATATATAATAGTGGAATACAATTCCAAACCCCCAAGAAGGGTCTTTAAAAAAAAGGGATTAAGTCTTGTAAGTAGCATAATAAAGGCTTGGGGGTTTGGAATTGTATTCCACTATTATATATATTGTGCATTCCCTTTTGTCTTCTTTTGTCTTTTCCTGTGCACTTAGAAAAAAGTGGGTGGCTGGAAAAAAAAAAGTGGGTAGCTAATACACACACCCATTCTCCGCATAAAAAGCAAGGTCAGTCACCCATTTCAAGGCTTATGTGTACGCACAACCACACACACACATACACACACACAAACACACACACGCACCGCACAACTGCCAAGAAGAACACGCTAAACAACAACAAACAAACAAACAAACAGAAACAAACTAAACACATCCCTCGTCTAGGACATGAGAGTAGGAATGGAAGAAAAGAAATACAAAAGCAATAACAGCAACAACAACAACAACAAAGAAAGCAAGCAAGCAAGTCATGAAAGTCATGATCCCAGCGATGGAATGCATGCGCACATAGACAAGACCTCTCGTCCGAAAAACGTAGGTCCAGCATCAGGGTCTTATTATCTCGGTAGGCTAAGCTGTGACAGGAACCGCTGTCAACTTTTTTTAAAAGTCTTCTTTCTTTCTCTGTCCCAGTCTCTCTCACAATTCGTCTACCCTGTGATTATTATTCAGCTTATTAAGATAGACAGTGGGACTAACCGTTGTACGCTTTGCCTTCAATTGTTTAGCCTTCGTATTCCCACTCGGCCATAGCGCAACTCTGATCCTCTCTCTCGTCCAACCTTGCCTCCCACACATGCACTTCATACTAGCGTCAACAAAGGGTCAACTAAACTGGACGAAAGCGGTGGAAAAAAGTCCCACAATGCAACACCCTGCGGCCATGACGACGGGGAGCCCCGGATATCCGGTGATGTCCATGAGTGGTCCCATAACGAGGCTCACCAGGAAGTAGCTGGCTGGAATCATGGCGGATACACAGGCCATGTCTATGCCTGAGCTACTGTTGCTCCCGTTGTTGCTGCTATCCATGGTGATGGTGGTGTCCTTCGTTGTATTGCTAGCGATGGTTCTGCTGGCGTCTGCGCAGGTTGTAGTAGTAAGATTGGTGATTTCTGCCTTGAGTTTATCCTCTTCACTCTGAAACAGAGGACAATCTTAAAGAGACCTTTGTTTCCTCCAAACCGTATACACTAGATAGCATATTATGATCATTGAGAAGTAGGTCTTTTTTAAAATTCCACATTACTGGAGGTGATTGGGGTTTCCTCATGGGCGTATAGACAGCTTGAGAAGCCACTGGGATCCCAGATCAGAGGAAATCGCCGCGCCTCATAGTAATTATATCCCTTTTTGAAAGTCATTTGGGCGTCACTTAATACAACATGCACAGAATACCTTTTACTTACTGGTCCATTGTGCTTTGCCACGAATACAACAACGAAGCAGAAGAAGAAGAAGAAGAAGAAGAAGAAGAGGATGATGATGATGATGATGATGATGATGATGATGATGATGATGATGATGATGATGATGATGATGATGATGATGATGATGAAGAAGAAGAAGAAGAAGATGATGATGATGATGATGATGATAATGATGATGATGATGATGAAGAAGAAGAAGCGGAAGACGATGCTGCTGCTGCTGATGATGATGATGATGACGACGACGACGACGAAGATGATGATGATGACGATATATATATATATATATATATATATATGACACCTGCATTCACCTCTTGCTGGGCATAGCTGCTGACGAGGATGAAAGGAATGGTGTATACAGCAGAGCGGTACACGGACATTATGATAGCGTTGACGAAGAACACCACGATGCTATCCGTGGCAGCTAACGTCAACAACAAAGCAGAACAACAGAGGGTGGCCCCCACATACTCCAACCGCATCCCTGTAACACGACCATCAATGCTTTAATAAGAATAAGAATACAGGATGCTATCACGCGCTTTCCTTCAATCGAACTCAAAGATTGCTATTACAGAAGAGAAAAGAAACACATTTTTATTTGTGAGATTTTAAATTGACTGCAATACCTTTATTGAAGGGATGAAGGAAACCGGAGTATGCGGTCTCTCACCTAAGTGATGTAAGTTCCTCCCACGCGGAGATCGAACCCGCGACCTTCGTCATAAGAAACCAGTTCACTATCCACTGAGCTAAAAGGTCATTCCGATACATTACATTACATTACATTTACAATACATTTGATTACATTACATTACATGATTATTGCTTTAGGTCCAGCGGACTCTTCCGAGCCAAATCAGGACCGGACAACCCCTGATCCGCATAAAAGATCTGCTGAAACAACCCTAGTGGTAAAACTGAAAGCTCTCCACCAGCCAGTCACTTGACAATAAAAACATCCCAAGCAGGGGTCGCCGAGGCTGTACTCTAATGTATCGAACCCCCGTTTACAAAAACAAAATAGAATACAAACATCATTATAAAATATCAACAAAAAACATACATATAAAATGCCTACATTGCTAAATAATAATATCATAGGAAGCCCTAGTGACCACCTGGCAGAAAGCGTCCAATATTCCCAAGCTGATCCAACAGACCTCATACACAAATAAGGAGTCTTGTCCCGGAAGAGTTTTCAAGAAAAAAGATAGGTGACTGGTCTAGCGAAGAAGAAGATAGTATAGCAGATTGATAGAACAGAGCAGGAATGAGAAAGAGCAATTTAAAGCACTAAATTTCCAGAAAGTGGGGATACTATTTATACTGGAACCCCCGGCACCCCAACGGGGGTAACAAACTACTCACCAATTCTACTAAGGATGGCGCTGTGGAGGAAATTGAAGGTCACGAAGAGGCAGTAGAACGTCAGCATGCCTAGTGACGCAATGTGCACGCCGTCCACGTATCTGGCGTAGGCGTCACTGCTGGCGTCAGCGTTGGGGTCGCCCTTGAAAATGGCCTGCGCGACGTAATTGGTGACGTAGACGAAGTAGGAGTAGTTGGCGCTGAAGCCAAAGAAGGTCATCACGCACAGTAAAACCCTTTTTCGGATGCGCTGGGTTTTGCGCGTTGTTTTTCGGTCGTGGAGGAGATACAGCTTTTCGCTGTCTGAATTATAACTGGCTTCAAGTAACAACTCGGGCGTTTCTTCTTCTCTGGACGGATTGCGACTGTTGTACCCACGCTTAACTGCAGCTGTTGCCGCGTCGGTAAAGTGGATGCGGTCGAGTGGATCCTCTGTAGGGTTAAAAGTTCCGTTTGAAATCTGATAGCGCTTTCTAGTAGGCATACCGTTGGGTCTATTGTGTGGCACGCCGTTGTTAGTATCGCGTTCTTCAGAGCCAGCCTTCCCGTTAGCTTGACGATGATGAGGGGAGTTGGAGCCATTCTCGTTGACATCGGCAGGAAGCTTCTCTTCATCTAAAACGTTGGAGCCTTCTCTTCCAGTCGTCAAAGACACGGCCCCTAGTATCAAAAGAGACAGCAACAGAATAACCGCCTGTATTAAGCACTGCGCAACGCCGTCGTCAAGGGCGAAGTCACCTTGACCTTGACTACTATTATAACCTTGAACTTGAGTTTCTGGAGACCGTGAATCCGGTATATTACTGAAACCTGTTACGTTGTCCAGTGTCACATCCTGATCAGGCCTACTTCGGTTCCTGTTTTCTAGGTCTCCACCCCCGCGAACTGTCACTCCTTGACCTTGACCTTGAGAGGCTGAAGGCCAAAAGAGAGCGGCTAGGTCGATGAAGCCGAGGAGGGAGGTCAGACAACCGCCGATAGCGCCTATAAGAGTGCCCATGACGAAGATGCTTTCGTGCTGGGAGTAGGGGGTGACGGCAGTGAAGTAGGCCTTAACTGTAGACATGCTGGAGTCGTAGCCGTGGTCAGCCAGCACGAAACCCAGGATGCCCAGTATGCCTAGAAGAGAGACTGACCCCGTCTCGCCCAGCGCAGAACCCGATCCTCCTCCATCCACTGCACCTGCAACAACATTTGGGAAAACCCAAAAATTGTCAATCATGGTCCTGAATGGTGTGTGAGTGTGTGTGTGTGTGTGTGTTTGTGTGCGTGCGTGTGTGAATGAGAGAGCGTGTATGTGTGAGTGTGTGAGAGAGAGAGAGAAAGAAAGAAAGAAATAGAGAAAGAAAGAGAGAGAGAGAGGGGGAGAGAGAGAGAAACTTTTTTGAAACTTTTTGCAACATTTTTATTAGGGATAAAGATTTTAGACTAATGATACAGTCTAATCTTCCAATCTGTCCCTTAAGAACTTAACATAATAATAATTAACCTTTAACTTTAACTTGGAAATCACATCACTCACACACACACATGCACACACAATCACACCAACATCTTCATCATTATCTTTAAACAATTTTAGGCAACCACCCCTCCTCCCCATATCCTCCACCCTTATAATTAAAATAATCATAATAATAATCAGAGAGAGAGAGAGAGAGAGAGAGAGAGAGAGAGAGAGACTTCAGACTTTAATTTCAGACTTTTTTGTAATAGACAGTTTGTTCATATAAAAGAGATATGGGATACAATGTGAATTACCCACACTAAGCAATAAAACCAAATATAGAAGAAAGATCGCTTATCGTAAACAATTTCATTTATTTTCAAGCAGGTAGAAAAAGTAATAATAAACAAACAGTTAAAACAAATGGCAGTATGAAACAGTTTTCGATCATTCAGCTTTTTCAAATCAAATTTACAAATACCTACTCATGTAAACTACGCGTGACTTCAAGACAACACAAGCTTAATTTCATTGGTCTTACGTCTACTCATCATTGTTCTCTCTCTGTTGAAAGCAGTTATAAAACCATGCATTTTGTCTGGCCATTCTGTCATCCGTTCTTGCCATCATCTGACTAAAATGTATTTTCTGAGTATGGACATTTACCTCTTTTAACATTCGCTACACGTCGCTATTTTGTATCGTATTTACCCGTCGGGTGAAGAAAACTACACATATCACAGAAAAAAGAGAATGTTCACATTAGCACGTCGTGTGAAGAAAACTACCCATATCACAGAAAGAAGAGAATGTTCACATTAACACGTCGTGTGAAGAAAACTACCCATATCACAGAAAGAAGAGAATGTTCACATTAGCACGTCGTGTGAAGAAAACTACCCATATCACAGAAAGAAGAGAATATTCACATTAGCACGTCGTGTGAAGAAAACTGCCCATATCACAGAAAGTAGAGAATGTTCACACTAGTACCTCGTGTGAAGAAAACTACCCATATCACAGAAAAAAGCATCCCATGCAAATGATGCTGAGAGCTGAACTCATATTTTTCGAACCCCTGTTTACAAAAACAAAATACAATATAAAATCATTATAAAATATTAACAAAACACCTACATATAAAATGCCTGCATTGCTAAATAATAATATCATAGAAAGACCTAATGAACATTTGGCAGAAAGCATCCAATATCCCCAAGCTAACCCAACATGCCCCATACACATATGAGGAGTTTTGGGAGAGTTTTGAAGAAAAAAGGTAGGTGGCTGGTCTAGCGAAGAAGACAATAGATTGATTGAGCAGATTAGAAACGAGAAAGAACACATGAGAATGACAAAAACAGGGGTACTTTAAAGTGGGGATACTATTTATGCAGAACCCCCCGGCATCCCAGCAAGGGGACAGGAGGTGAGGGACACAATATTCAACCCGCCGTCATTTTCTTAACTTCACATGATTTCAAGGACGCGCGATTGCTTAACTTTCCTTTGCAAGCACTGTCTTGATGTCTTCCATATTGGTCATAATTATGACTTGCGGGTTTTTTTTCTGTCAAATATAAGGAAGTTTTCTACACACATCGTCCCCTATACGCTTATGTGTCCGGGGACGTTAATCTATTAAACTAAACTAAACTAAACTAAACAACGTAGCCTACTAATGAGAATATTCTCTTACTGTATTTGCGTGATATGGGTAGTTTTCTGCCAAGACGTGTAAACGAGGGTACAGAAATCTACATCTTAGTAACTTTTAATTAAAGTAAACTGTGATTATTTAGATGCACAGGAGTGTTAAATTCCTTGTGCTATTCATAGGGCATTGATAAACGTTTGAGGGAAATATTCTCACAAACAAGGAATTTACAGATAAAACTGTGATGCACTGTGGGTACAACGTGTAGCAAAGGTTGTGTGGACGAAATCTGTAATAAATAGGACATACATACAACATGTGCAGCTCTGTTTCTTCAGCGTCTGGACACAATGGACAGTCATTTGATACACACTGTGTGGCGTACCTGTTCGTACAGGTTTTATTGCTGTATCTTGTTTTATCGGTGGTATCTCTTATGTATATTTTATAAAGACACTTACATGTACGTTACTCCTATTGATGCGGATGGTGCAGTGTTTGTGATAATACTGATGTGTTTGTACTTGTGACATTTGTATACTGTAGTTTTGGCAATATTTGATTCTGTACTTGTGACATTTGTATACTGTAGTTTTGGCAATATCTGATTCTGTTTTTAAAGCTGTGATTATGTCTTATTATTTTTGGGTCTGCATGCTCCGCGCGTGTTGCTGTGGCGGGTGACGGGTGTTTAGGTTTGTGTCAAATGGGACTCGTGTTTATTGCAGACATCTCCTTCCTCTGCTCTAGGCTAAACATAGATTTCCGCATGCAGAACATACTATTCCCTTATCTCCTATGCTAGGCCGCCTCTTCTTTCTTCTCTGTATCCAAATTTAGTGTATCCAGTGTCAGTGCACTCCAAGAGTGTAGTCTTTCTTCCTTCAGAATCAGGTTATCAATTTATCGTTTATATCCAGTTCTCTGCCCATTGCCTCAAGCACATGTTGACGCCATATTTTGTAGTGAGAGCCAGTAACTTTGTGTCAGGGCTAGTTTCGTACAAGTAGGCCTACTCTCAGACTGTCAAGATTGGCTCCAACCTTTCCAAAACCCTAATTCTCAACACAGGCACGCCGCAAGGCTGTGTCCTTTCACCTCTCCTCTACTGCCTCTTCACCAATGACTGTGTGTCCCGTGCTGACAGTGTTCAGCTCGTGAAGTTCGCTGACGACACCACGGTCGAGGGCATCATCTCCAACGGCGACGAAACAACATACCGCCAGGAAGTCGACCACTTGGTGTCGTGGTGCGAAGACAACAACCTCGAACTGAACACCTCCAAAACAGTCGAGATGATTGTGGACTACCGCAGGAACCAGGACCCCAAAGATCCACTGCTCATCAATGGACAAGCCATCGAGACAGTAGACTCGTTCAAGTTCCTGGGTTCCCTCATCTCCGACGACCTCAGCTGGGGTGCCAACATTAACACCATCGTGAAGCGGGCCCATCAACGACTGTACTTCCTCAGACAGCTGAGGAAGTTTGGCCTTTCCAAAGATATTCTCCTCCAGTTCTACCGGGCCGTGGTGGAGAGCGTCCTAACATTTTCCATCACGGTCTGGTTCGGAACAGCAACGCAGCTCGACAAAGACCGGCTGGAGCGGGTTGTGCGCACGGCAGGCAGGATTGTCGGCTGTGAGCTCCCCTCTCTGGCCTCCATCTACTCGACCCGCTCTCTCAACAGAGCCGACAAGATCCTCTATGACCCTTCCCACCCTGCCCACCCCCCTGTTCGAACTTCTCCCCTCTGGCCGCCGCTTTCGATCCTTCAGATCCCACACTTCCCGCTTTAAAGATTCCTTTTACCCTCAAACTGTAAGATCTCTAAACGCCGCATCCTCCTCCAACCGCTGATCCCCCTGCCGTGCGCACGCCCTGCTTCTCCCTACATGCTCGTACATCTATATCTATATACTACAGTGACTACTATAATTTAGAATGTTTTTGTGATCACTTTAGACTAGTCATTTGTGTTTTACTATATCTTTCTGTTTATCTGTTATTGTTGGCTATGCTGTGCGAGTGCGTGTGGTTGTGCATACATGTGTGTATTTGTGTATGTAGGTATATGTGCGTGTGTGTAAGAGAGAGAGAGAGAGAGAAAGAGTAAGAGACAGAAAGATAGAGAGATGTTAAATCTAAAACATTTTGCCATTGTCCAACACCAAATAATATTCCGATTGTTGTAGTCTATCTATTACATGTCAATTGGCGAAATAAATTCCTGTTATCCTGTTATCCTGTTAGGAGTGCTAATGTTAAAGTAACACGATGTCGAATGGAGGGAGTGTGAAAACTGGATGATTAGAATTTAGCAATATGTGTGTGTGTGTGTGTGTGTGTATGTGTATGTGTGTGTTGACTAGCTACTATATATTTGCCATTTTGTACAGTTCATCTGTTTTATGACTTTAATCTTCTTATTCTTTTATTGTGATTTGTTGTCAGCTTGTTCACTATTTTTTATGTGTGCTTTTGTGTGTGGTGCTGCAGCGTTGACCAAATGCATTCCTTGTGTATATATTCACTTGGCAATAAATTATCTTGAATCTTGTGTGTTTTCAATTAGTTACTGATGCCTGTGTGAGGTACCTGTTCTTGTGTGTTTTGAAGTTACCTCAGTCGTACCTACGCATCTTTGAAACACTTTTGGTTAATACAGCTTAAGTATACTTCTGAATGTAGATGTGTCTTAAACTATCTATATAAACTGAATCTGTTAACTTTCATTTAAGGCAGCATTCCACTTTTGTTCGTTGATGTTCGCGAGTCTTTGTTTAACTTCGTAAATAAATCTGATTTCATGGCCCACGCCCTGGGACAGCCATATGAATGCAAAACCAGTTCTTTCAAAAAGGCATCTCAGTTGAGACACCCTGTTACGTTTCCCATTACTGTCCATGATACACAGCATGCGACACGCTTGCTTTGGTAGCCGAATGTCGTCCATCCTCAACAGTTTGAACCAGTATTTCAAGGGGCTCTAATGTAACCATTTAATCGTAATGGATTTCTTCCTAAGTCACCGTAGTGTACACTAATCTATTTGGGGTTCTTGGTGGTACATTTAGACATATTTTATACGGAAATAAATGTACTTTTTCTGTTGGGTCTTTTTGACTAACCGTAACTCGAATGTCATAGGGGCACCACAGATGATCGTTTAACCAGCGTACTCCATCTTTCTCTGTTCTCCGCAACCCTCATGGCTTCGCTCAGTGTCATGCCAGTCCATTCTCGAATGTTGTCCTCTCACCTCTTTTTCTGTCTAATTTTCTCTGATTCTTACAAGAGCATAATGTTGAATCATCATGTCAAACAGTTTAAAAAATGTTTATCTGGTTAAATCACCAAGACTAGTATGAGCTCTGAGCACTCCAAACAAAGCCTTTTTCTCTTTTATTACCAGTTGATTTGCACTTTCCTTGAGGCTCATTGCCGTGGTAAGGATAAAGCCTAGGTACACATAGCTGTTTACAACTTCTAGTTTATTTCACTGGATAAACCATTTTTAATTTTTCCCAAGAAATCCCCCATGTCTAAAAACCAGGTCTTTGCTATCATCTGTATTTACGCGCAATTTATTTGAATGAAATATGTAATAAATTAGCCAAAGAGGGAGCTAAGAATAATCCTAGTGCAATTTGCCATATAATGAAATGGTTTTAAAAAAAATGAGAGTTTAATGAATATTTCCTATAACCTTAAAAAATGTGTAGCACTTAAGTGTCAAAGTCACGTATCAAAGATAGTAATTCAATTAAGAATAAATTCTTGGTGTACAATATATTCTTTGGACGTTACTTGTCCATGTTCAGGAAAAAAATTTGTTGAACATATTTTTTTTGAGTGCCCAATAATTATATGTCGAAATGAGAAAATCTGGGTATATATTAATACCATTTTATATCATTCAGGCATTTTTAATATTGTTTATGTTATTTTAAAATCACCAGTTGGGAGATTGTTATAATGGTATTTTATTTTGTTGTCTAATATTACCTAGAGTAAACAGGCGTAAAATTGCAATACTTAACTGAACTGTATTTATGATCAGTTCTTGTTCCTGGCACATTTGATTGACTATGTCAAGTTGAGTCTGCAATCCTGTTGGCGAACAGGACAGCAGAGTCAAATCGTCAGCAAAGAGCAGAATAAACAGTTCGAAAAGACCAGGCACGAGTTGCACTCCGTGCCTGTCATGGTCAGCAACTCTCAATGCTAGCTCTTTAATTATCACCGAGAACATTGTCGGGCTTAGCACTTAACATACAGCCTTGCCATAGCCATTGTGGGCATTTAAACGTTCTTGTCAGTTCTATATTCACACGAACACAAGGGAGAACTGATTGGTACATAGACCTAATTGCATTTATGAATGTACTAACACAACATCTAATGTAAGCCTATAAAGATAACAGTCAATCAGTTAATTAAATAGTAGGCTTACTTAAAAATCAGCCAACAAATCATTCAAAAAATCCTTTTTCTCGTCAATATCCAAAACAGTATATCACTCCCTTACCAACACCAGGCGCTTTATTCGATGTGTTGCCAACCGAAAATATCGCTTGAGTCGTTGCAGCGAATGCTGATGGGGACATGGTTGTCAAATCCTCTAAGGCGGTGTTGTTGTAGCCGCTGACATCGATGTGATCGCTGAAGACGTAGATGGATCGCACATCCACGCCTATGAGGATGCTCATACCAACTATGGCCACGGCCAAAGTCCAAAGAGCAAAAGGTCTTTTCTGGCCGCAGCAAGGCATGCACGTATACCTGCGGAAACCAAAGGTCAATGTCAATATCAGTGTGCAAGATTAAGACCATTAATATTAATTTGAAAATGCGCATCGGATGTACTTCAATTAAATTGTTTTTTTTTTTAATTTGCATACAGCATATGCGTATGAACAATAATAATGGCCAAAAATCGAATCATTAGCAAGATCGAAACAAGGTCGAACAATATTCAAGTCGCAAGGTGGCAGGCAATATAAACAGAAAACGACATTCAGATGGGAGGTCGTAATTCTGCTACGGAAACGGGCATTTTCGTGACCTAGCAAAGGTCGAGGTAAATGTAAAAGTGTTCAAGATCGCGAAGTCACATGCAATATGATGCCGATCGTGTGACCTAATTGACCTGTGGATGAAAGGTGATTAATGACCGGAGCAGACCTGAACATGTACGAATACCTGCAAAAATCAAGCCATAGCACATTTCAATACCGTTTCCATACTCATGTAATAATATAAGCATCAGTAGATAAGTGTTGAAAAAGATGAGGTTCCGCTTTACTACTAATTGTACCGTGATAATAACTATTTGAATATTAAACTTTCAGTATTTTGAGCAGACCCTTGAGCTGCCAAGGGGGCCAAATATATCTATCTATATATATAGATAGATAGATAGATAGATAGATAGATAGATAGATAGATAGATAGATAGATAGATAGATAGATAGATAGATAGATAGATAGATAGATAGATAGATAGATAGATAGATAGATAGATAGATAGATAGATAGATAGATAGATAGATAGATAGATAGATAGATAGATAGATAGATAGATAGATAGATAGATAGATAGATAGATAGATAGATAGATAGATAGATAGATAGATAGATAGATAGATAGATAGATAGATAGATAGATAGATAGATAGATAGATAGATAGATAGATAGATAGATAGATAGATAGATAGATAGATAGATAGATAGATAGATAGATAGATAGATAGATAGATAGATAGATAGATAGATAGATAGATAGATAGATAGATAGATAGATAGATAGATAGATAGATAGATAGATAGATAGATAGATAGATAGATAGATAGATAGATAGATAGATAGATAGATAGATAGATAGATAGATAGATAGATAAACAGGGGCGCCCAGTTGGTCCAAAGATCGGTGCGACAAATGAAAAAAAAAGAAGAAATAAAACATGAGACTTGGTTCTCATTTTAAGGTATTTATTAAGATCTATACATGGTATACTTGCTAAGTTTTAAATGATCTCAAAATAGATTATTATTTACCTCCATCTTTATGCTTTTCCTTTTTGAAATCAACCCTAGTCGATGTACGAATTTGTTGACATGTGGATATGACGTAAGATAGTTTTATTTCATTGTTGTCTATTTTCTGTAATAACTCGAAAAAAGTACAGTGAAAACATAACGTAAAAATATAAATAAACCAAATAACAATGACCTCTCTCTCTCTCCCTCTCTCTCTCTCTCCCTCTCTCTCTCTCTCTCTCTCTCTCTCTCTCTCTCTCTCCCTCTCTCTCTCTCTCTCTCTCTCTCTCTCTCTCTCTCTCTCTCTCTCTCTCTGGCCAGAATTATTGGTGCGAAAAGGTGGGCGCCCATGATATAGCATGTAACGATGTATATTTTCAACAAATTAACTAGCGGGAGCTAGCTATATTAAAAGCACTTTATAACTAAGGACGCAGGCTATATTTCGCGTGTCATGAATAAAATATGAATTCATTAATTTCATAATGAGGTAGCGTCTGTCCTGACGGACTGTGAAAATATAATATAATATAATATAATATAATATAATATAATATAATATAATATAATATAATATAATATAATATAATATAATATAATATAATATAATTTGCTGTCAGCTTGTTCACTATGGGTTATGTGTGCTTTTGTGTGTGATGCTGCAGCGTTGGCCAAATGCAATCACTGTGTATAATTCACTTGGCAATAAATTATCTTGTATCTTGTATCTTCACACACATAGCTGAAAATTAAGCATTTTGGAAAGTGTGAACGTTCTTGGCAGTGTTGTGACTCGGTTTATTTTATCGAAACAAAATGAAAACAAGGAATTATAGGTCCCTATCAGAACTATCTGCCAGCAAAACATTGTAAAAACCGGCTTAGCCAATGGTTTAGATACAGCGCAAAAGGCGTTAAGAAAAACGATGACGCACAATGAGCTTGACTTTGAGAAAGTACAAGCAGGAATGATCCAACATGACTTGTCTACAGCAGCAGTTCAAGTATCCGCAAAGTCAAAATGATTACTATTGGGTTCCGTTATTCTTAGGGCCAAAAATGTGTTTGAACAAAGAGGTAACATTCTGAGAGGCGGACCGACCGGTTGACCGACAACCGGGTTGCCACTGAAAGATGGCCCATGGTGTGAAGTAAGCGTGCCTGTATACCAAAACTCATTAAAATCGCTTCAACCGTTTCTGAAATATTTAGCAAAACCGTATTTATCAACAAAATGAGTCCAAAGACCTTGACTTTTGCGGTGTAGAATATATTAATGGCACTAGATCCTATGAAGTTTGGGCCAAAATATGGCGTCCAATGGACCGATGGATCGACCGACCGACCGAAAGAGACACCGACCGACATTGGGTTCGTTCTGATTCCTACCTCCCCGCCCCCTCCCCTCCCCTCCCCACTCCCATTCCACCCCTCTCCTCCATCTCACCGTCCTCCCCTAACACCCTCAACTACTTTAAAGTATTTTCCATGCAGAAAAATATGGAAATATAAGAATGTAAGCATTAAAAAAATGTCTCAAAAACACAGGCGCGTGCCCCCACACGCACACACAATCACCCGCGCGCGCTTGCACATCCGCATTCACACACAGTTCGCGGGTGTTTGCGTGTGGGGGCACGCGCCTATGTTTTTTGATATATATTATATATTATAGTAGATTATTTTCAGCGCATATACATGTATATATATGCTTCCTTTGTTGAAAATATTTATTAGAATACATTGTACGGGCGATGAAACTAATCTACTATAATATAGAGGAATATACTAATCTGTAATAAGCATATAAAGCGCAATGTAAATAAAATAAAGCTAATAGAACCAGTATATAATTATTGTATGCTATTAACAGATGTTAAGTTACTAATTTAAACAAAATAGAAACAGCTGCGCTTTTGAACAACACAAGCGGTAAATTAAACGTGCTCATTACTGTATGGTTAATTGACATTATTAAATTTTGGTCGAAACTGGAAAGGAACTGATAACAGACGTCAAACTACCAAATACAGTTAGCAGATAATGAGCTCGGGGACTTAAAGTGTACCTCTGTACCTATGCGTTATTCAGGAGGATGTGTGGGGGGCGGTGGGCGAGAGGGGCGGGAGGAGGTAGGAGTTGTGCATGTACTCATAACTAGCACAAAAGGTCGAATCCTTTAGAACCCTAAAGATCATTGAGTAATACTACCAGCTTATTTCAAACACTAGTTTTAAACTCAAGATTATTATGATGTATGCCGTCTGCTATGTTGCTCTATTTCCCCCCCCCCTCCCCCCAGCGCTGTGATCGTGGAAGTGATTACGCCGCCTAATAAATGTTCATATATGTATTCATTAATTATGTACTAAATGCACTCCCTCTGACTCACCCGCCCCCTCCTCATCTCATCCCCTTCTTCCCCCAAAAAACAAACAAACAAACAAAACTAGGTCTATCAGTAATCATTCAAGAAAATGTAGCGAGTGCCAGTTCCCCAACCCTATCCTATCCTGTCCCGTAACTCGGAGGTCGTAGGGGCACCACAGATGATCGTTTAACCAGCATACTCCATCTTTCTCTGTCCTCAGCAGCCCTGATGGCTTCGCTCAGCGTCAAACCAGTCCATTCTCGAATGCTGTCCTCCCACCTCTTTTTCGGTCTCCCTCTTCTTCTACCTCCTTGCACTGTGCCTTGCAGAATGGTCTTTGCAAGGACTGATGATCTGGTGACGTGGCCATACCACCGGAGTTTCCATTTCTTCACCACTGTGAGCAGGTCATCGTGTTGTCCAATACACAAGTCATGTATTAGTGTTAGGACTACAATTGCTTCCCTTGAATATGATAACTGCTTTCCAGGATGAAAACAGCCGGTCTATGACGCGATTGATCGTAGTGGTTGTAGCTTTTCCTCTGAGTAATTTATTACTATTGTATATTATGTTCAAATCCTCAGGCTATCATAATGAATGCAAAGTTATCTCAAATGTATGTGCATGATATGACTGGTTCTGTGAACCAAATGAAATTAACGGTAAGTTTGTTATAGGTTTATATGTGCGTTAGCAGTTAGAAAGAGCTGGAAGAGATTGTGTGTGATAATGATTTTAGGTATTATTCTATTTGTTTTAAAAGTGTTTTATGTTCTTCTGTTCTTATTGGCCGAGACGCAATGTGCCGTATGAATTCAGCATTGTGGGTAATCAAGATTGATTGACTTGACTTGAACTTGACTTCACTTGACTTGCTCCTAATAGAACTTGCAATATTCAACATAAAAATGAGTGCCCACAAGAAACAACAACAACAAACGGTGGAATTAAACATGCAAAATAAAACTGACTTTGATCTTTCTATGCCCTTGATCTCGAGATGACCTTGACCCCCGGCTCCAATTACACTCATGTACGATCAAATAAACTACTGCAAAAGTTTCTATTATGCCCAAAAGGTGACCTTGGGATGACCGTGACCTTTACATGACCTCTCATGCATATAATATGTTGTTGCAAACTATGGGTTAAAAATACAGCCTTTCTACTGAGCGATGACATATTTTTGTATGTTTGTGCAAGGCCTAAAATGACCTTGGTCGTCAAGATCAACTCAAAAACGGAACATATATGAAAATGACAATCTATCATCTCTAAATACAACAAGTTTGGACTTTATATCTCTCCTAGTTTAGGGTCAAGGCCACTTCAAAGTACCTATACTAACCGACTTTGGACAGCTCCATTGTCTGGTATGACCTGCACTTTGAGGAAAGTGAAAAACTGACTGAGTGATATGGATTCTGTGAAATTGACTGGGACTTTTTATGTGTTTAAATTCTTAAATTATTAATAATTTAATTATTGAAAGTGCGTGTGTGTGTGCGTGTGTGTGTTTGTGTTTATGGTTTAAAAACACAATGTGTACAGACCTTAAATGAAATAAACAAAATGAAACAGCTTCACTGATCTTGACCTTGGAGTGAGGTTGACAAAATTTACATAGTATGTATGTCTCATTGATATTTATCATGCATAAAATAATCATAAGTTCAATATTAATAACATAGAAAAAAGTGAACTTTGTAAAAAAAATTATTACTACTTCTACTAACATTTGTTGACCTTGTGACGTTGACCATGAAGTGAAATAATTCATTCACTGATCATTTATGAGGTCTCATGGATATACACCATCTTACCAAGTTTGGTTGTGCATGTTGAAATAGGTTCTGAAATATTAATCAATTTGCAAGGTTTGCACATCCAGACGGCGGAAGGCAAATGGCGGACGGACAAACAACAAACAATTTTAAAACGTCATTTTTGGACTACTTAGGACTCATCTAGTACAGATTTGCTTTTAAACATCTGGAAAATCTTAACATTGCTATGATTGTCTTAATTTCTCAGTTTGAGATAATAAAGTATTCATGAATCTTAAATCTTGAGTGCAAGTAAAATAAATGACACATAAATATATATTGATAGGGTAGGCCTTATGCTATGTATGTATGTCATGCCATTAAGGAATGTACAGTGGTTCAAGAGTTGCTGATTACGCAAAGACTGCCTTGACGTCTTCCATCTTTGTCCTATGACTTGTGGGACAAAATTGTGTGTGGCTAATTTCTACCACACTATAATTGGCATTCTTTTTTTGCGTGATATGGGTAGATGGTTCTTTTTACCATAAAGTGTAAATAAGGGTACAGAAATATACTCCTTAAATACCTTTTTTTTTTAAGGTACATTTTTTTAATTCATCGCCGACATGTGTGTTCATTGTGTCATTCATAAGGCATTGACGTAATTTAAGTGAAAAATTCCAACAAACAAGGAATGTAAGGTTAATGCTTCAGAAGTTAAAAAATAGACAATAACTTCTGATAACTTGGGTTTGGAATGACTGTCAACAAGATCATATACATTTTTTTAATGATTTCGCCCCAGGCTTCTCTGGATTTCACAATGTGGTAAGTAGCCGAGCCAACAGGATCATAGTATCGTCATCAGTGATATCCTTGGCAGTAAATAAATGTTCAAGTATCTCAAGGTATTCTTGCCAATTATTTCCATCCTGAAAAAAATTAAGATGACCCAGAACGCCAGCCAGATTTTTACAAACAAATGACAAAGGAGAAGTCACTAAAACTTCAAAGAACAATCACCTTGGAAATCACAGTTCCGCTTACGTCACATTTCGCACATGATGCAATTCAGATAGCTTTATCTTCTATTCAGAAACTTCATGGAACAGAAAACACTACTTATTACGACGGTCTCACTGAGTGAACTCAGCATTTGCCTTTACCCTCGTCGCCAATATTGTCCTGCCCCGAATGCATCCCATTCACACAAAGAATGCAGACAACACAGACTGGTGCATGTAATTCCGCCACGCACATCATACAGATTTGATGTGATGAAGTCCAAATATAAGCAAACATGACACGATGTGTGCGATATTATCGAGTGGCGCTCCATGTGTGTTCTGCACGTGCTCAGAAACGAGCAATATAAAAGTGTTCAGTATCAAGATCCAGCAGTCTTGAAAAAATACTGTGAGCACATCACGAGCCATTGATGATATTTGCCAACTCTGGCTCACACTGATACACACTTTGGTAAAAATCGGTGCATTTGGAGCACACAAACTTTCGGCAAAACACGCATTCAATAGGCATTATCCCTAAATAAACCGAAAGTAGGTTGCTTCCCCTGAAATGTGGTTACACAATACATGTTGACAGCATAAACCGAAAGTAGGTAAAGTAGGTCAATGAGAGTTGCTTCCCCTGAAAAGCGGTCAAAATACATGTTGACAGCTATTTAGGAAGTACTCCTATTGTACAGTGTACGATTTTTTTTAAAACACCTCCACCCCTACCGTATCAGTAGCCGGTACCCCAACTCCTACACTTACATTAGAACACCCCAACTTACTTGTCGCTAGCCCAGCCCAAAAAGGGAATGACCAAGACCCCGATGAAGCTCGAGATGGTGCCAGGCAAGGACACCAGAGCGGTCGGCACAGTGACTCTCTGTAGAACGGCCAGCATGAAAATCTCCTCAAAGCTGATGTAGGATTCCAGGGCGATCATCACTAGACATAGCTGGACGCGTCTTCTTAACGACCAATCTGGCGACGATGACGATAACGGTGAAGACGAAGACGTTTTGAGTGACATGGTGGACGGAGGTGATTATATGGTCATCGACTGAAAAACAAAAATAAAAAAAGCCGTTGAATTTCAAACATAATTATCATCTTTAATGAAGAAGATAAAGAAGAGCAACCACAACGACAAAATTAACAACATGTTTTTGGGTTGCTTTGTATTTTATTTTATTTTGTTTTGTTTTGTTTTGAATCGTCCTTGTATAGCACTGTTCCAGCTCAAGAGCTGCTCAAGGCGCTGGCCAACAAAGAATCCAAATCAAACTGTCCGAGGCACCCACTTGCAGTCTTTGGGCGCATACTCTTACACTCAGACGACTGAGCACAACCCTGGGCTATCGGGAATGGGAAAGAATGCACCCAGTGCATGCTGGGTGTATTTGCCCAGTGCATGCTGGGTGTATTTGATTCCTTTATTTACGTTTTTTTTTTTTTGTTTAATATTACCTAGATGACGTCAACAGACGTAAAATTACAACATTTATTGAAATCGGATTGAAGGAGAGGTAGAATAAGAAAAAGACAAACAGAATACCCACTACACGCTGTAAGTTAATGTATGTATACATATCCGTCGTGTATAGATATGCCGGTTCATTGCTGACCTATTGATTTGTCAGCCGTGCTAAATTGAAAAACAAATTCATAGTTTTATTATAATTATCCTCAGATTTGAAAGAGTGTCTGGGGTAAAAAAGAAAAAAAAATCAAACTGTTACACTTGATAGCATGGTTATAGACGAGTTTACAAATCCACATGATGGAGGTGAAAGCTCCCCGATGGGCATGTAAGCAGTTAAAAGGTCATTGAGGGTCCTTGATACCGTCATAGGCTTGGCTTAGAAGAGGGGAAATCTCTAATGAAGTCACTGAGCGTCACTTCAGAGTTTGTTTACGGTAAGCCGTTGACTGCTATTATATAACAGACGCTCGGACACGACTTTTCGGTTAATATAATAATAATAATAATAATAATAATAATAATAATAATAATAATAATAATAATAATAATAATATCCTAACCTATCCTATCCCGTAACTCGGAGGTCGTAGGGGCACCACAGATGATCGTTTAACCAGCGTACTCCATCTTTCTCTGTCCTCAGCAGCCCTCTTGGCTTCGCTCAGTGTCAAACTAGTCCATTCTCGAATGTTTTCCTCCCACCTCTTTTTCGGTCTCCCTCTTCTTCTGCTTCCTTGCACCATGCCTTGCAGGATGGTCTTTGCAAGGCCTGATGATCTGGTGACTTGGCCATACCATTGGAGTTTCCGTTTTTTCACCACTGAGAGCAGGTCATCGTGTTGTCCAATGGCTTGTGTGATGGTCTGTCGGACTTCGTTGTTGGTGATGTGCTGGGTATAGGAAATGTCCAGAAGTCTTCTGTAGCACCGCATCTCCATGCTCATGCTTTGTATTCTTCGTTGTAGATCTGCTGTGAGGGTCCATGTTTCGCAAGCGTATAGGAAGATGGAGATGACAAGGGAGCGCAGCATTCTTACCTTGGAATGTAGACTGATGGTCCTGTCTTTCCAAATGGGCTTCAACCTTGCCAGGACAGCAGTTGTTTGTGCGATCCTGGAGAGGACCTCCTGTCAGGACCCATTGTCTGATACAATGGCTCCTAAATATTTAAAGCTATGCACTGTGTTGAGAGATTGGCCATGGACTTTGATGTCCCTGTTGATGCCGTTGGTGTTATTTGTCATCATTTTGGTTTTCTCTACATTATTTCCATTCCATATGCTCTGGAGGTGGTGTCAAGCCTCTGTACTAGCTGTTCAAGTTCTTGTTCCTCTCCAGCCAATCCAGCAATGTCATCCGCAAAACGAAGTTTGGAGATTGCTCTACCCCCTATGCTGACTGTGCCTTCGTGATCTGCAAGGGCATCTGACATGATGCGCTCTAGGAAGATGTTGAAGAGTGTAGGAGAGAGTAGGCATCTTTGACGCACACCGATTGTTGTTTTGAACCAGTTTCCGATGGAGCTGTTGTGGAGGACTGCACTGGTAGCCTTGTTATATAGGCTTTTGATGACTTCAATAATTTTAGGGCTGATGTTGTATTATCACATGGTTGCCCACAGAGCTGCATGTCAGACTCGGTCAAACGCTTTCTTGAAGTCTACGAGAACACATGATACAGATGTTGTTGGTGCTGTAGGTATTTCTCCCAGATTATTCTGAGGTTGAAAATTTGTTCAGTGGTACTTCGCCCCGAATAATAATAATAATAATAATAATAATAATAATAATAATAATAATAATAATAATAATAATAATAATAATACTGTATAATAATACGCACTTTTCCCCAAATCACCAATGAGGCTCAAAACGCATCGATCTGTCTAACATAAACGGTCACATGTTTCACCCACTCTCACACACACAACAAACACACATCTATCACGCAAACATGTGGTGTAAAGGCAGGGAGATCACTTTTAGAAGACGGAAAAGAAATCAAGTTTTTGTTGTTGTTGAAATTGTATATTTACTGCATCCGATACCATTATTAAAAGGAGGGAGAAACCCCTCGGTGTCCTAATTAGCCTCGTACCTGAGCCACAAACATTCGTCCCTTGCGGGAATCGAACCCGCGAACTCCAGTATAGGAAACCGACGTCTAACCCACTTGGCCACGAGAAACATACACCAACACATACACACACAAAATATACGAATATTTAAACCGGTAGTCATCTTTTAGCGTGAATTACACGTTTTATACATAAATAAACGTTTGTAACGTTGGACTCGACCTCACTCGCTTTTAATAATAATGAACGAAAAATGAGAGACACTAAAAAGGTTACGCGTGGTAATGTTGTGTGTCGTCTTGATGGTACACTCGTACGCACTGACGCGTGTTTCAGCATCTTAAAAATACACCAATCCGAAGGCTATGTTTACTTTGGGCGAAAACAGGTTTACCCGAAATTTCGCCTTTGAACTTGTCATGAATTGGCTAGTATTAACTCTGCTTGTTGACTATTTAGCCATGTGTAGTCTTTGTACCAGTAGAGAGTCAGTAAATTACACAGCAGACAGCACACTGCGAGCCTGAGCCACACACACAGCGCAGTGACGTCAGCACTTGAGTTTTGAATCGGACCGTTGGAACCAATGGGAGAGCTTAGGCAAAGTGGTTGGAGCCAGTTTGACTGGGTCCAAACCACGCACAGTTTTGGTCAGTTGGGAGTAATACACCGAAGTGTTAACAGCTAGAAAGCTGGCAGAGAAATCTCTCCACACATAGACCAGGAAGCAGGACTTAGGAATCTTAGAATTCTATTAAGTCGCCAACGGGCCTGAACTTGTCAGACAGGTAAATGAACACCCTTCTGTTTCATCGTGATATATTTATATTATTGTTGAAATTATGTTTGTGAAATTTGCTATGCATAAATGTGAATTATTAATCCGAATTTGCCGTACCACGTGGAAGAGCCGACCACGAGGCGAAACACGACCGGTTACGCCGCCATGTTGCATCCCGTACGGAACCACTGTTGTTTAACTTATATGTATGTTTGCAGACCAGTGGCGGTACCACTGAATGTTTATAATATTATTAATTCTGTATGTGTATAGTTAGACACGATTGATATTTATGTATGTATAGGAATTTAGAGTTGAGATTCCAGTGGAACCCGGAAGTAGCAGAATGTTCGTCGCTTATGTATAGAGATGTGGAGCTATCACTGAGGGCTACTTGGCTTTCAGTGAGACGCTCTGCACAAACCGATTATTCAGGGTTGTGCAGAATTTCGTCTCTTATATTACAGACGAGCAGGCGAGCTATCCCGAGCTATCCCGAGCTATCCCGTGCGCACAACTCCACAGAAACGACGAGTTGTCTGCGTAACCTCTACCGCACAGGTCGGAGAGAGTTACCCTGGATCACACCCTACAAGACCCCACAGCGTGGCAAGGGAACCCAACTACACAACTACACAGGTGCACCTGAAGCTACCTCACAGAAGGACTTCGACCGCACCACCTAGCAGTTAAGTGTAACAACATAGGTGCACTTAAACTGATCGGAAACAGGACCACAGTAGTCCAACTCTTCAGAAACTGTAAAACGGACCACAGTAGTCCAAACCTACATGAGATATACTAGCAAGTGCCCGATGAAGATAGAACAGCTGCATAGACTATCAGCGATCGAACTATTAGCATTGAAAGAGACTTTTTAAGTTAGATTAGTACTTAGAGAATCTTGTATAGAGTAGAAGAAATAAATGTGTGATTTTAACTGTTATCAAGTGGCTGGACTACATATGATTCATAGCCGTGTGAAAGCTAGTGTGACAGTATTCTTTTACCATTTTTTCTATCTATTTCTGTACCCCAACCTTAACACAGAACGAGCTAAACAAATAAATTTATTAAAGTAATTCATAGGGTGACTTACTAGCAGTTCCCACCGAATAAACGTGAGGGTCCATAATTCCATTGTGCAGAGCCCATAAACCCCACGTGACACTTTAATTGGCGAGCCTAGCTAGGATCTGTGTATAATAGGAATTGGGTATAACCGGACCTAAGTACAATAAAATTAGATAACAGTAGTAGAGGTAGAATAACTTAGAATAGTTGTAAGGGTATATAACACTGATCAGTTGTGGTGCACTATTCTTTAGTTAAAAACTTTTTTGCTTCAAATATTTTTGTGCCTGTATGTTGCATTGTTCTTTTGCAGGTTTTGCTTAAATAACTGTTGTATGCCATTTGACTCTTGTTTTATTCTATTATTGATTGCAAATTTTATGGTCTTTGCATTGTTGTTATTGAATTGCAATATTGCTAGTGTTTTGGTATTCCACTTGATTCAGAGGTTGTTCATAGACACGTTTGGCAATGTCGGACCCAGTGGCCTTGAGATTGCGTTTCAAGGAACTAGGAGAAGCTTTACACTTAGCAGGGGGAGACCTAATTGCGTATATAAATGCAGAGGTAGAGAAACAGGAGGCTAAGGCAGAGAGAGCAGCAGAGAGAGAACAGAAGAAACTTGAAGCAGAACAGAGAAAAGCAGAATTAGAAGCAGAGCAAAAGAAATTAGAACTAGAAGCAGCAAGAGAGCAGAAGAAACTAGAATTAGAAGCAGAGCAGAAGAAACTAGAGCTAGAAGCAGAACAGAAGAAGGTAGCAGCAGAGAGAGAAGCAGAAGTTAGGAGGTGGGATTATGAGCGAGCAGAAAAAGAAAAAGAGAGGGCAGAAAAAGAAAAAGAGAGGGAAGAAAAGGAAAAAGAAAGACAGCATGAGTTAGAGCTAAGAAGATTGGGATCAGGAGCTTCAAGTTCTTCCTCAACCCCTTCCCACTCAGATCAGCTAGAGGTAGCACCCAACCCTGTACAAGGAATGTCATTTCCACTGGGAACATTCAATGAGAGAGAAGAAGGTCTAGATCTCTATCTGACTAGGTTTGAGCGTCTAGCAACAGAGTATAAACTAGATCCCACTCATTGGTCTTTTAAGCTTAGTCAAGGGCTTAGAGGAAAGGCTTATGACATCTACAGTAAGCTACCGACTGACAGAGTGACTGACTATCACAAAGTAAAAGAGGCACTACTAACGGGATTCGAACTAACAGGAGAATGCTACCGGCAAAAATTCCGCACCAATCGGAGAGTGAAAGGAGAGAGCTATGCGCAGTTCGCGGATCGGTTGTCCACAATGCTGGATAAGTGGATTAGCCAGTCAGCCACGGCTAAGACGTATGATGGACTGACAGAACTGTTAGTATGGGAACAGCTACGGGAAACCATGACCCCCGAGCTGAGAACATTCTCAGTAGAGCAGGGCGCGGAAAGACTGGAAGATCTGGTCAAGGTCGCAGATAGGTACGTGGCCGCCCACGGAGAAGCCAAGAGCTTCAGGCGAGACCTAAAGCCTCACGGGAAAGAGGCACAGAAACGAAGCCCTAACCGGGAAGAGCGCACCGCGAATAAGCCGAATAACCCCAGACCTGGGCAGAATAAAGGACCCAACGCGGAATTCGGGAAAAGAGGTCCCGCAGAACAGAGACGGTATTGTTCGTTCTGCAATAGAAACAATCACTCCACCGCAGAATGTTTCAAGTTGGCCGCACAACGTAGGGAAGAGCGCGAAAGCCGGCCAGCGCACAGAGTTCTAACTCAAAGCAGCGGTAACAAGCCACACACTATCGGAGATCACCCATCGGTGACAGACACGGTCAAGGTCAACGGTAAAGAAGCGAACTGTCTGTATGACACAGGTCTATCATACGACGCGATAGTTAGCGAATCTCTTGTATCGCGCGCGGACTTGACAGACAAGACAGTCGACTTACAAGGAGCAGACTTGACGAAACCGACGACTACTTGCCCAATAGCATGGATAGAAGTAGAGAGTAGGTACGTCACAGGACGAATCCAAGCAGCTGTTTTACAGAAACCCCTGTATGATCTAGTGCTAGGTTGTAGGTATGTGTTCTTAGGCACGCCCCCCAAAACTGTAGAGATAGCTGCAGTGCAAACCAGGGCCCAAGCTAAAACCCAACCACCCCAGCCCGAGTTCGCTCCGAATCCAGGACTCGAAGAGATCAAAACAGCACAGAAAGAAGACACCTCGATAGCGAAGTGCTTCCAGAAGCTACCCAAGGCGCACACACCCCCGCACAAGGGAGACTTCTACATGGAAGAGGGAGTTCTACATCGACAAGGAGATGGAGATCACACCCAACTAGTACTACCAGCCACCCTTCGAGCCCAAGTACTAGAATTAGGCCACAGCATGCCACTCAGCGGACACATGGGAATTGGAGCCACAGTGCAGAGAATCAGCGCACACTACTATTGGCCAGGAATCACGGAGGATGTCAAGCGCTACGTGAAATCTTGCCACCAATGTCAACGATATTCCCCGCGACATCACACCGTACCAGTTACCTTAGGACCATCGGTAGTAGTCGGCGTGCCATTCCAGCAAGTCTCAGTAGACATAGTAGGACCACTGCCCATGACCAAGAAGCGGAACAGATTTCTACTCACACTCGTCGACGCATGTACGATGTGGTGCGAAGCAGTCCCGTTGCCAGCGATAGACACCAAGAAGATTGCAGATGCACTCATCGCCATCTTTACCAGAGTCGGATTCCCGGACAGCATTAGAACGGACAACGGATCTCAGTTCACCGGCCGCCTGATGCAAGACGTGTTCGAGTTGATACAAGTTCATCACATTCGCACACCACCATACCACCCAGCCAGCAACGGACAAGTAGAAAGACTGAATGGAACCCTTCTCACCATACTCAGGAAAGTCGCCGACGACAATCCAGAAGCGTGGGACACCTACGTGAATGCGGCACTGTTCGCATACAGAGAAACGCCCCATGCAGCCACAGGCTACACCCCGTCAACATTGCTATTCGGCAGACCTCTAGCAGGACCGCTAGAAGCCCTACGCAGAAGTTGGACGGAGGCCAAGATAGACGACACACCAAGAGGTGCCACCAAGTACGTCGCAGACCTGCAGGAAACCCTCAAAGCAACGTGGAAGAAAGCTGGTGAAGCACTGAAGAAGGCAAGAGCCCGTCAGGCGAAGTACTACAACCGCCACGCGAAGGACAGAGAACTGCAAGTCGGCGATCAAGTGCTACTCTTACTTCCAAGTGGAACCAACAAGCTGGACATCGCTTGGAGAGGACCGTACCGGGTGACTGCCAAGAAATCCAAGACAGTCTACCAAGTAGAGGTGAACGGGAGAGCCCGATACCACCATATCAATCTCCTCACGAAGTACACGGACCGACCCGCGACCCCCAGCACACACACATGGATGGCCATCGCCATCGCGGAAGAAGTTCATCCACAACTACAACAGCATCGCCGTACCACTGACAAATGGAACCCGGAAAATCGCCCCGGACAAAGTCGTATGGACAGCCGAATGCGAGACAGCATTCCAAACACTCAAAGACAGAATGACATCGGCGCCAGTACTCCACCTACCCGATTTGACTCAGCCATTCGTTCTTCGCACCGACGCAAGCGACTTAGGCCTCGGAGCAGTACTGCTACAGCGCGACCCCAAGAATGCAGAGACGCTATTCCCTGTCGCCTACGCCAGCAGAAAATTGAGACCCGCCGAGACCCACTACGCCACGTCGGAGAAAGAATGTCTTGGACTAGTCTGGGCCATACAGAAATTCCAACTCTACCTGTATGGGACCCACTTCACAGTTCAGGTGGACCACCAACCACTATCGTTCCTGGCAGCCTCCAAGTCTTTGAACTCTCGCCTGATGCGATGGGCACTCACCCTTCAGGCGTACTCATTCCAGATCGAGTACATACCCGGCAAAGAGAACCACGGAGCCGACTACCTCAGTCGCCATCTCGTGGAGGACACAGCAGCTGTCGCCCACCCAACACAACTAAGGGCCACAGCACCAGAATTCGTCCCCGCCCAGTAATACCCTGTCACTAGTGTCCATAGCTACCTGGCACAGCATTGCAGCTCAGGTAGAGCAACTTACTTAGTTTGTACATAGGACCCTAGGATAGTGCAGTGTTAAACTAGGCTCTGTAGTAGAAAAAGGTCGAATCCAGTAGTCATCGCCTTTTTTCAGTTGAGGGAGCCTGTCATGAATTGGCTAGTATTAACTCTGCTTGTTGACTATTTAGCCATGTGTAGTCTTTGTACCAGTAGAGAGTCAGTAAATTACACAGCAGACAGCACACTGCGAGCCTGAGCCACACACACAGCGCAGTGACGTCAGCACTTGAGTTTTGAATCGGACCGTTGGAACCAATGGGAGAGCTTAGGCAAAGTGGTTGGAGCCAGTTTGACTGGGTCCAAACCACGCACAGTTTTGGTCAGTTGGGAGTAATACACCGAAGTGTTAACAGCTAGAAAGCTGGCAGAGAAATCTCTCCACACATAGACCAGGAAGCAGGACTTAGGAATCTTAGAATTCTATTAAGTCGCCAACGGGCCTGAACTTGTCAGACAGGTAAATGAACACCCTTCTGTTTCATCGTGATATATTTATATTATTGTTGAAATTATGTTTGTGGAATTTGCTATGCATAAATGTGAATTATTAATCCGAATTTGCCGTACCACGTGGAAGAGCCGACCACGAGGCGAAACACGACCGGTTACGCCGCCATGTTGCATCCCGTACGGAACCACTGTTGTTTAACTTATATGTATGTTTGCAGACCAGTGGCGGTACCACTGAATGTTTATAATATTATTAATTCTGTATGTGTATAGTTAGACACGATTGATATTTATGTATGTATAGGAATTTAGAGTTGAGATTCCAGTGGAACCCGGAAGTAGCAGAATGTTCGTCGCTTATGTATAGAGATGTGGAGCTATCACTGAGGGCTACTTGGCTTTCAGTGAGACGCTCTGCACAAACCGATTATTCAGGGTTGTGCAGAATTTCGTCTCTTATATTACAGACGAGCAGGCGAGCTATCCCGAGCTATCCCGTGCGCACAACTCCACAGAAACGACGAGTTGTCTGCGTAACCTCTACCGCACAGGTCGGAGAGAGTTACCCTGGATCACACCCTACAAGACCCCACAGCGTGGCAAGGGAACCCAACTACACAACTACACAGGTGCACCTGAAGCTACCTCACAGAAGGACTTCGACCGCACCACCTAGCAGTTAAGTGTAACAACATAGGTGCACTTAAACTGATCGGAAACAGGACCACAGTAGTCCAACTCTTCAGAAACTGTAAAACGGACCACAGTAGTCCAAACCTACATGAGATATACTAGCAAGTGCCCGATGAAGATAGAACAGCTGCATAGACTATCAGCGATCGAACTATTAGCATTGAAAGAGACTTTTTAAGTTAGATTAGTACTTAGAGAATCTTGTATAGAGTAGAAGAAATAAATGTGTGATTTTAACTGTTATCAAGTGGCTGGACTACATATGATTCATAGCCGTGTGAAAGCTAGTGTGACAGTATTCTTTTACCATTTTTTCTATCTATTTCTGTACCCCAACCTTAACACAGAACGAGCTAAACAAATAAATTTATTAAAGTAATTCATAGGGTGACTTACTAGCAGTTCCCACCGAATAAACGTGAGGGTCCATAATTCCATTGTGCAGAGCCCATAAACCCCACGTGACAGAACTAGCCTTAAAATAAACTTATAACAAAATACAGTTGTTGGCTGATTTTTTTTAAAGTGATTAAATTCCGTAGTTTTGTGAATATCAATAGCAAAAGCTTGCCAACATTCTGGCGCGCCAAACAGTATCTACCAAAGCTGGAAAGATACACAACCCGTAAACAAAATTGTTTGTAAGGTTTTTATCTTTTAGGCCCTACCTTACCCAATACACCAAAGACGCACACATGAAGCCGTGTGGTTCAATCCCAAAAAAATAAGGTAAAAGGTCACAGGGCTATGGTATAGATGTACCGTTAAAATAGGGGGTGGGGGGTGGGGGGTGGAGGGGAAAATATCGCCCACTATCAGAAGCGAAATGGAAAGTTCAAACTGTAGCGGCTGGTTTGCGCAACGAAAAGCCCCCGTTGTCATTGTTTAATATGATAACAATGCGAATTTTAGGGTACACATTTTTTCTAGTAAAACGTAAACGAAACCTTCGAATTGGGACCTTTGAAATAAAATATTTACAAAGATCACCACAGTTTAAAACAAAACAAAGCAGCATAAAAAGATCCAATTCACCTGGGTCAAATAAAACACACACTCATCTCATCTACTCAAAGGAAGGCTACAACCTGTCACTGTAGGCTTATCGTAGAGTAAAGCAGTCGTGAGGTTCATTCACCCTAGGTCCTAGGACATGCCACGCATTGGAGTCAGGTGTCGCGAATATTTAACTCGTAATTAATTTTGTTTTAAACACCGCTGCACTTTTTATGAAGGTCAGTGTAACCTTAAATCAGTTTGGTTGGTTTGTTTGCCATAACGGTCGTGAGGTGACTCAATATTCCAGATTGGACAAGGATCGTTTTCGGGTATACTCTTTTATAGTGAACCAGAGAGAGAGAGAGAGAGAGAGAGAGAGAGAGAGAGAGAGAGAGAGAGAGAGAGAGAGAGAGGGTTCACAATGTAAGGCTGTACTGCTATCTTACTGAATATTATCAGTGGTATTGATGGCAAGACACTCACACTCCTAGCCGGAAAATAAGCATTTTCATAAATGTTAATTTTTGTTGTGACTTGGCATCCTCATAACGAAGCAAACTGAAAAAGACGGAATGATAGGCCCCTACCTGAAATATCCGCAAACCAAAACATTATCAAAATCGGCTCTGCAAACGTGTTGTAGTGTGTTGTAGATACAGCGCACAGGCGCTTGTATCTGGACACGCGAGCGCCTATGCCTGTGACGCGTCTCCCTTTCGTCTCACTTTAGGTATTATAGATAACTAAAGGGAGACGCGTCACAGGCATAGGCGCTCGCGTGTCCAGATACAAGCGCCTGTGATACAGCGCAAAACCTGTTTACATTACATGGTTATTGCTTTAGGTCCAGCGGACTCTTCCGAGCCAAATCAGGACCAGAGAGACGTTATCTTCAAATATTATAAAATGTTTCAAATCTTAAAAAACAAGCCTGTAACACTTAAATACTCAAACAAACTTTCACATGACACCTCTTTAAAAGTCGTCTTTAAAACTGATGTATTAAAAACATGTTCTCTTTCTTCAATCAAATCACTAAATTCAGTCCAATCAATAAAATCCAAACTACACAAAACATGTCGATATGATTTATATGCGATAAAACAAACCAACATCATGTAAAAATTGAAACAGATGTTGACCATTACATACTTTAAAAATCTCTTTGAAAGGTATTGAACCAAAATATGTTTCTCTTTCCTCTATCAGATCAGCACACTCAGACATGAAATGGCGAACGGAAAAGGATTGATCACATGCAAAGCACCATGGTGGTTCTTCTCCTTTTAAAAGGAAACTGTGGGTGACATAAGTATGCCCAATATGAAGGCGAGATAACACTGTTTCTTCTTTGCGAGTGGATGCAAAGTTAGGCAAAGAAGCGGACAAATCGGGAAGAATTTGAAATAATTTGTTGTTGATATGGTTAAACCAGTCAGTCTGCCACAGTCTTTTACAATAAGCTCCAGTCATACAACGTAGGTCAGAATAGGGCACAAACTGGAAAATCTCTGGAGGGAAATCGAGATGCAGAGCATCTTTAGCCGCTTTGTCCACAGCAATGTTGCCGCGGATGCCCATGTGACCAGGGACCCACATAAAAACTATCTTTTTACCCTCAGAAACAAGTTGTGTATGGAGGTCATGGATCTCTGCCAGGAAAGGAAAACTTGTTTAGGAAATGGCGAAGCTCAATGACCTTGACCTTTGAGAAAGTCCAAATACGAATGATCTAGCATGCTTATCATTAGTAGTTAAAACATCCGCAAAATAAAAGTTATTAATTTTGGTTCAGTTATTCTTACGGTATGTTTAAAAAGTTTGTTTTGAGGAAGAATAAAAATTTAAATTTAAATTCGGAGCGACAGACAAGCTTTACCTACTGTTTGGCAGATCATTCGTAGTTGGGGTGGCCTCGTGGCGCAGTGGATTAGTCGCCGGTTTCCTATGCCGAAGGTCGCGGGTTCGATTCCTGCAAGGGTCGAACGTATGTGACTTAGGTACAAGACTATTGAGGGTTTTCTCCGGGCATTCAGGTTTCCTCCCTCCCTTCAATTAATAGTACAGGACGCAGTCAATATAAAAAGTTCAAAAATAAAATTTCGATTTTCTTTTCGTCTTCCAAAAGCGATCTCCCTGCCTTTACACCACCTGTTTGAGCGATGGATGTGTATTTGGTGTGTGTGAGGGTGGATGAGACAGGTGAGCGGGCATGTTGGCAAAGATCGCCGCGCTTTGGGCCTGATTGATTTGGGGAAAGGCGCGTATATAGCATCCTGTATTATTATTAGTTGTACTTTCTCAAAGGTCAAGATAATTGAGTCTCACCATTTTTCACCGACTAGTTATAGATTGTCTATCTTTTCTGTGATCACAACTTGCAAAACACGTATTCCTTTAGATATAAACCTGGAGTTGGATTAATGCACTACTAAACAAATTTTAGTCACTATTCCTGAAACTATGAACCTAGGGAATTAGTCTATAATTGAAACCATTTTGTGGAACTACATGTATACTATGCATACTAATAATTATAGTCCCAGCTTGCAAAAACGGACAGTTCAAGAATTTAGCTGTGTTATTGTTGTTGTTGTTGTTGTTGTTGTTGTTGTTGTTGTTATTATTATTATTATTGTTTGCATTTGCATTTCAAACAGTAGGACACAGAGAATTAACGTGTACACGTTACACTAAAGAAAAGTGAATTGAGTTAAGAAGTAAGCTGCTTACATTCTCTAAATGTTTTAAAATTAGCGCACTGTGCAAGGCCACTCTTGAACTACCTGAAAGTTCCAATCATTTTTTGAAAGGGGTTGTGACCCATCAGAAACACCTGTGAAGAGTTCAAGTGGACACCCAAACTATGTTCAAAACGCGTACCCCTTTTCTTCAGAATCGCACTCGCCGGCATAAGCCCTATTTATCCCAACCAAAGGTCATTGTTTCCGGAAATTGCCGAGTGCAAATAGAAAAGCAGCGGGGAAAAGTCGGCAATCCAGAGCCCTGTCACACAAACGGGGATACAAATCCCCTTAAAAGTCACTGGTGATCTTGAATTCCTTTTGCAATAGCTGTCAGCGCATGCTAAAACCAAATCTTATGACTGGATGAAATTCCACAAAATACCTTAACCGTTCCTAATTCTTAATTCTTAATTCGTTCCTAATTGTACTCTACTTATCAAATAGTTTAAGGCTCCGAATCTTCATGAAGGCGGCAATCCTTTTTGCTTGTTTAAAAAAAAATCAGCTTTTTAAGAGGTCCTCGTATCATCAATGGGCAACAAAAACACACAAAATATAAAGGGTTGATTGTTGCCAGGAGCTGGAGAAAGAGTATACCATAGACCAGGAATATTTAGACCGCGCAGTGACGCCGTTGGTGTGATGACGCGTCAAGAGTTATGGGACTTGATTGTGGCATGTGTGAAAATGGCTGCTTCACAGAGCGAAGATCTGATGGAGAGGGGGAAAAAAATCGCAGGAGCAGTTACGGTGACCACTGTGCAGCTTTGAACTGCACAAACGCACGATTAAAGGCTGCATGCAAAGGGAAGAGTTTTTTTCGTTTCCCAAAGGAAGAAGAACGATAAGTTCTTAAAGAAATTGTAGATCTATTCTGACAGACAAGAATCATGATATGAATGAATTATGATGACCAAGACCGGTCAATGAATGGTTGTCAATGATACAAGACGGATTGGAACTAAGGTGATGTTTCGTGTAAGAAACTGTTTGGATTAGCCCAAGGAATTAATAAAGGTTGTGTGTAGGGTTAGTACTTAGTGGTAATTAACTTGAACTTAGTTCAGTATCAATAAAAAGTACGCCTACTCACTACTGTCATTGTCAGTGTCAATTAAGCCACAGTAGAACTAAAAAGGGGTGCCCTCTGGCCGTTTGCTGTCATGTGTCATCCTCTGTCTAGATCTAGATTTAAAACGATTCTGGTGCACTGCAAAGTCTTGGTATAAACGTGATTAATGTTCTGTTTGTTAAGTAACCCAACTTGATTTGCCGCACTAATTAGCTCACTATGGTCATGTTCTCTGCAATTGTTAACTCCAAGGCTACTTTTAAAAAAATAAATAAAAGAAAAAAAAGATTGTAAGACAGTATGAGAAAAGTAAAATTTCAGCGGCTTGTTATTTGTTGTGCACCAAACTGTGTCTGTAATTCCTCAACTTCGTATCCTGTTATAATTAAATTAGGTTGTGGCAGAATATTCTAATATAAAATACAGATGCCAACCTTTTATTTTGTCACAAGACTCACTGAATGTATTGTCAATTTGAATGAAATATATAGGGATGATTGCAGGATGGTTTCATTTGTGATCACAGAAAGTTGCCTTGTTCTCCTTTTTTAAATACGAGAGAGAGGGAGAGAGAGAGAGAGAGAGAGAGAGAGAGAGAGAGAGAGAGAGAAGACTGAGAGAGAGAGAGAGAGTATAATTATTACGTACCCTAATAATTATGTTGAAATCAATCGAAGCATATTTTTGTAAATAAATGAATTTCCGTGTGCACAACTAGATTTACGTTTCCAATTAGTCAATATATTTATTTATATTTCGATCTCCATCTCTTTCTATATCACACACACACACACACACATAAATTATACACACTAAAACTGCCAATCAATCCGTATGCTGTGTGACCCCATACGGAACAAAACATAAATTACACATGTATGACACATATTCTAGACTAGTGTGTGTGTTTTATTTAAAAATATTATTATTATTTTTATTTTAACTCAATTTATCTTACACATAATGTTTATTTCAAGCAACAAAACAATGCAAAAGCCACCTATATCACGGGTTACAGTTTAGGAAGAGCTGATAACACCCTTACGGTCAAGAGGCAGCAAGTCATGAAAAAATAAACAGATGTGCATAAAAAAAATTCTCATATTTGAAAAGCCTTATTTCAAACATTTTCAACAGCAAAAGGTGAAAATCGCCGTCTAAAACATGTTTTTTTATATAATTAAAAATACCCATGTTATAGACAAGAGACTAAGAACCGAAAGCAAGCCCATGCCACGTTGAAGGGACGTAACTCCTCCACCGTACATCACTTCTCACAGAGGCGATATCGCTAAGTGATTTCTCTCCTTCTTCCTTTCTCTCTGAGTATACCCTTTCAACCTACACAACAAGGTATGAACTATTCTAAACTGGATGTGGATTGGTCGAGTGTGTGTTGAGGACGCACGTGGATGCCTGGAAGTTTGACGGCACGTCTATGGAGAGAGAGATAAGATGCGCCAGTCCTTGTTCAAATGTACAGGTTATCTTTCAAAATGACGAGAAAAGAATGGAAGGAGGAACACACGAAAAAAAAGCTACGAAAAACGCAGTTAATTAATTAATTAATTAATTATATTGACTGATGATATGCAAAACTAATTAATGAATGAATGCCAATGCAGTGATCAATTTATTTATATAGATTAACGGACCACTAGTTACAGCGCAAAACGTTTTTAGAAAATGGTGGAGGACAGTGACCTTGACCTTTGTAAAAGTGCAAATACCAACGAACTAACATGATTAGCAGTAGTTAGTATTAGCTAAGTAAAAATTATGAATTTCTTTTCATTTATTCTCGACATAAGGCAAATATAGTGTTTTGAGCTAAAAGGTGGCATTGGGAGAGACCGACTGCCAGACAACCGGATTGCTGCTGAAACATGACCCATGATTTGAAGTATCTGTATACCAAAAACTCAACAAAATCGCTTCAGCCGTTTTTCAGATATTGAGCGAAATGTATTTTATTTACTTGTGCGGTAGAGCCAATATGATGGGACAGGGACGGATTATGGAAAGGGGGGGGGAGGGTCCAAAAGAAGACGGACCCCACCGCTTTCCCTCGGACAAGAGGCACGGTGGTCTAATGGTAGTGCTTTGGCTTGCGGATCTGTAGGTCCCGGGTTCGAGCCCTGTCCGGGCCATTGTGTTGTGTCCCTGGGAAAGACACTTTACTCCCGTTTCCTACTCCTTCGGATGAGAGTATAAACCGAGGTCTAGTCTGCGTGTCGCATACATTCAATCATAACGGACTTTAAAGATCCTGACGCTCATGTCCTAGACGGGTGAGTGCCGGTAACAAGAACACACCCAGCATGCACTTGGTCCTTCTCCCCCATCCCTGGCTGGCCAGGATAGTGCTCAGTTGTTCGGGCGTCAGACCATGCGCTCAAAGGCTGCGGGTGGGCGTCTCGGGCGGTTTGAGTTAGATCCTGTATCGGCCAGCGCCTATAGTCTGGTCAAGTACGGCGAGATAAGTGCGCTATAAAAATCCTCAATAATAATAATAATAATAATAATAATAATAATAATAATAATAATAATAAATAACCAAATAAAAAAATAAAATACACACACGCAGACACACACACACACACACACACACACACACGTTTCCATTCTCCTCCACTCTCCCCCACCCCCCACATACCTTCAATACCAATAGGGCAATGCCGTAAAATTCTGTCTTAATTTCGAATTGGAAGAGCTTAGCGAAGTTTTGGTACCTAGTTAGCCTGTTGACCAGTGTAGGCTTGCTATGGCTGACATAGATCTTTTACTGTCTGATGACGTAATGTTATGTCACCCTCGATCATGCTCGCTTCCATCCCATTGTATTACATTATATCTCTTTGAGTTCAGGATGGGCGAGGAATGGCTGACAATGCTTAGGCTTGAATTTAGCAAACTGCACCAATAACGGTAATCGTTTGTTCAGTTTTTAAGAGCATGTAGAAGCAGAATGTGGAGTTGTTTTGATTTCGCAATGCACACATCTGTAAGCCCACCAGTAATTTTTTTTTAAAGCAGGGTCTTCTGGCAGTCCACTAGAAGCAGGATCAGGTTAGGTTGTAATAATAATAAATAATAATAAAGATATTTCTACAGCGCTTTTTCTTATTTAAAAAAATCGATTTAAAGCGGAAGTCTCATGTATTCGCACCCCAAAAAAGAAAATCATTCCGATAAAAAAGAAAAAGGATACACACACAAACACACACACACCTATACACAAGCTGTCGGATACACAGAGACCATGCGGAACATACCATTTTTGTGGAAGATGGTTCATGAGCAGAAGAAGAGAAGAGTTTTTAGGTTCTGTTTGTAGAACGTTGTGGGTTTGCTGCGTAGAGAACGTGGGAGTTGATTCCAAACAGATGGTCCAAAGGCAGAGAAAGAGCGGAATCCGGCAGAAACAAGTTTGGTTCGAGGGATTCGAAATGTCAGAGGATCATAAACTGAGCGGAGGTTTCGTGCTGGTGTGTTCAGATGGATGCTGTCTGAAAGGTAGGAAGAAACAGAACCATTGATGCACTTTAAGCAGAGAAGGTTAACTTTGTAGATTATTCTGTGTGAGACAAGAAGCTAGTGATGGGAGGAGAGCAGTGAGGTGATGTGATCAGACCTTTTCTTTTTCAAGATCAGGCGAGCTGCAGAATTCTGAACGCGTTGAAGGATGATGCAGGCCAACCAGAAAGAAGTCAATTGCAGTAGTCCAGTCATGAAAGAATGAGAGATGTAATTAGCTTTTTTTGTGGCATCAGTAGTGAGGGCTTTCAAATAATATGACGAAAATGAAAGAAACATGACTGACAGGTTTTCTGATTGAAGTTATTCATTGAAAGGGTTTCGTCAATGGTGACACCAAGAAAGAGTTTCGCTGTCGTGAAGATGGACATCGTCAGCGTAGGAGTGATGATTGATGATTGATTAATTTATAATGATGTCAGAGAGAGGAGAAGTACACAGAGTGAAAAGAATCTGGGCAAGAATAGAGCAATGAGGAACATCACAGGTAAGTAGGACTGGAAAAGAATAATATTGGCACGGTTCACGGAGACTCTATGAAATTTGTCAGAAAGATACGAAGAGAATCAGTTGAGTGAAAAACCGGAAATCCCAAAAGCGTTTTATTGAGGAAGAGGAGAATAGAGTGATCAATGGTATCAAAGGCAACAGAGAGATCGAGAAGTGTAAGAAGGGAAAGTTTCCCAGAGTCAGTGGCAAGCAAGAGGTCATTTAAAATACGGACGAGCGCAGTTTCAGTGCATGGAATGATCAGAACGGTAGGCAGACGGCAATGGACTGACAAGGCTGTTGGAAGCAAAATATTCATTTCACTGTTTCAGGACAATATTTTCAAAGAGTTTTGATATAATAGGTTGTGGCTTCAAACTCCGGCCGAACAATAAGTAAAACGTAAAAAAAATGTTTTTGAATGGGGGCGAGCTAACGGCTGTCTTATTTTGCCGTTTAGTAGACAACAAAAAACGGGTGTAGCAATATGCGGTGGTACATAATTATTAGTAGTCTAATAGTGTCACATAATGTAATCATGAACCCCTCCCCCCCATCCTCATGAAGAACATAATCCGTGTGTGAGTGGGGGGGGGGTGGGTGTGTGTGTGTGTCTGTGTGTGTGTGTGTGTGCGTGTGTGTGTGTCGACAGGCAACTGTGCCACTTGTACAGTTCATCTTTTTATGGTTTAATCTTTTTTATCTTTTAATTGCGAGTTGCGCTGTCAATTTATTCAGTATGTTATAGGTGTTTGTTTGTTTGTTGTTGTTTTGGGTGCTGCTGCATTGACCAAATGCAACCCTTATATATAGGGACAATAAAGCGTTATCTCCAAGGCTCTGTCAATAAACTCCAGTCCCATCTATTAAAGGTGAGATACCTTTATCTCGTGTGTTGTACACACACATTTTGTCTCCCTTTCTCAACACGCCAGCAGTCACTTTCTCAATACGCCAGCAGTCACTTTCTCAATACGCCAGCAGTCACTTTCTCAATACGCCAGCAGTCACTTTCTCAATACGCCAGCAGTCACTTTCTCAATACGCCAGCAGTCACTTTCTCAATACGCCAGCAGTCACTTGCTCAACACGCCAGCAGTCACTTGCTCAACACGCCAGCAGTCACTTTCTCAATACGCCAGCAGTCACTTTCTCAATACGCCAGCAGTCACTTTCTCAATACGCCAGCAGTCACTTTCTCATTACGCCAGCAGTCACTTTCTCAATACGCCAGCAGTCACTTTCTCAATACGCCAGCAGTCACTTGCTCAACTCGCCAGCAGTCACTTGCTCAACACGCCAGCAGTCACTTGCTCAACACGCCAGCAGTCACTTGCTCAACTCGCCAGCAGTCACTTGCTCAACACGCCAGCAGTCACTTGCTCAACACGCCAGCAGTCACTTGCTCAACACGCCAGCAGTCACTTGCTCAACTCGCCAGCAGTCACTTGCTCAACACGCCAGCAGTCACTTGCTCAACATAATTATGTTCAAAACTACCAACATGCAACCCTAGATTTCAGAACTATTTTTGGCAATGAATTCTCTTTCAAATTGTGAGTTCCTTCCCATGTCCGCTGCCCACCAGCTCAATAGTGGATACTTTGTTTTTTCGCATGCTGATGTTTTTTTCCTGAGAACTTAATTCAGGCGTCTTCTCATGCTTTGGAAAATCAGTTGAATAATAATAAATAAATCAAGCAGATACACTAACTACTTAATTCAGCGAAATGGGCATCTGTATCTATGACACAAACAACTATTAAAATCAACTGGCAGTAGAAAATAGGGGATGCCTCTTTTCTTATCGTAATATCATTCAATGGAGGATGGTGTCCAGGATTATATCCAAGAAGCTATCAGTAAATTCTAGTCCAATCTCTTCACGAAAACACCTGTATTGTGTCTCCGTAATGTGTTCACTTGACATTAAAACATGTGGTGTAGTTGTATTTAACCTACATTGTACTGCTCTAAATGGTCGCACTCAGTCACACACACACACACACACACACACACACACACACACACACACACACACACACGCACCCCCCCCCCCCCCCACACACACATATTCTATTCTCTTCCAATATTCATCATAAAATCCTATCCTATCCTATCCCGTAACTCGAAGGTCGTAGGGGCACCACAGATGACGGTTTAACCAGCGTACTCAATCTTTCTCTGTCCTCAGCAAACCTCAATGTCAAGCCAGTCCATTTTTGAATGTTGTCCTCCCACCCCTTTTTCTGTCTCCCTCCTCTTCTGCCTCTTTGCACCGTGCCTTGCAGGATGATCTTTGCAAGGCCTGATGCTTTGGTGATGTGGCCATACCATCGGAGTTTCCGTTTCTTCACCACTGTGAGCATGTCATCGTGTTGTCCAATGGCTTGTGTGATGGTCTGTCGGACTTCGTTGTTGGTGATGTGCTGGGTATAGGAAATGCCCAGAAGTCTTCTGTAGCACCTCATCTCCATGCTTTGTATTCTTCGTTTTAGATCTGCTATGAGGGTCCATGTTTTGCAAGCATATAGGAAGATGGAGATGACAAGGGAGCGCAGCAGCCTTACCTTGGAGTGTAGACTGATGA
>CM072519.1:50550941-50578441 GCA_036898135.1 Oncomelania hupensis | reverse complement strand
TAAAATCGTAGCGGAATACACCCACAGGCTGTGACGACAATGGGATTAGGGTGGAGTTAGTAAAAAGCATGCGCAGTGTGTTGGATGACCTACTGTAACGTGCGGAAGAGGTTGAATAATTTATGCAGCCAGTGGTTATAATGATTCTCTACATTAGTAATATCTTATTTTCACTATCATGGTGAAGACAGTACATTTTTTAAGAACTAACTCTAAACTAGTATGGCCCGCAGTCTAACTGCAAGTGGCTTTGCATACTTCTTGGTAGTACATGTGTGATAACATCCTGTATTATAATAATAATAATAATAATAATAATAATAATAATAATAATAATAATAATAATAATAATAATAATAATAATTATTATTATTATTATTATTATTATTATTATTATTATTGTTATTATTATTATTATTATTATTATTATTATTATTATTATTATATAATTATTAATTATTATTATTATTATTATTATTATTATTATTATTATTATTATTATTATTATTATTATTATGATTGTGGTTGAAAGGGAGACGACTGGTTTAAGCTTGGGAGAGAGGTTGTCTACCTTTTATTTGTTGGTTAGACTAGCCTTGGGTGGCTCCTGCTGTGCAGAATCCGTTGGAGTGGCCATTGGGTTATGCAGGACAAGGCGACACGACATTTTTTCTCCCCGGCTGACCATTCGTCTTCTGCTTTTGGTGGTGAGCAGGACTACATTGTCGGCAGGCATTTTATGCCAGTCAGTGGTAGTGACTTTGCAGAGAATGTCGTGGCAACTAGTAGCCGGCAAACTGGTTTACTATCGAAACGCTTCACCGCCTTGCTGAGCAAATATTTTTTACATGTATGTCCTTCTTACGAGGGATAAATGGAATTAACAGTGCAGGTCGGGCCGTTTTGTCAAGGTGGTGGCCGAGAGACGGAAATCAAATACTTCACTCGGCTACAAGTGGTGCAACGACCGGGAGCAGAGTGATGCTGTGCCGTGGTAACTGTTGAAGACAGTTTTTCACTGTTAAATCAGTAAATGAATACTGATTTAGCGTATTTAGCGGCGGTTCCAGACACAACAGCGTATTCCGTCTTTCTCTGTTCTCAGCAACCCTCTTTGGCTTCGTTCATTGTGTTACGTTTGAGACGCGCACGATAGATCCGATCGTTTTGTTTTGCAAAGCATGCAACAACAGAGTGTATTTACCTTTGATTTGGTTTTGCGTTGTAGTTGGAATGAGCTTTATATAATTGTTACGTTGAAACGCGCATGATGGGGCGTGTGAAATGCCCACGATATTATGTGTGAAGCGCGTGCAATGGCAGGCTTGCGTGTGTGACGCGCGAGGTGGGTCTGTTCGTTTTGTTTTGCAACGCATGCAGTAATAGAGTGTATTTATCTTTGATTTGATTTTGCGTTGTTATTAGAAGAGGCTTTGTATAACGTTGGTGTTTTTAGTTGGTCGATATTATTTGAGAATTTTCGAGAATTGGTTGTTTACTATCGATCGAAGCGTATGGATTGTTCTGTTGGTAACCATGGAAGCTTCCATTCCAAATAGGGTTGTGTCACGTGAGACAGTGATGATGAAATTAAGTTTGATTGGTTGTGGTGTTTCATGTAGGATATTCTCGTTTGTTCCCGAGTATGTAGAGACTATATAAGTGCCGCACTGTTTCAAAATGTGTGTTGTTGTTGATAGTGAGTTGGAAAGTAAAAAGTTGAGAGTGGAAAAGCGATTGTATGCAGTTGTTGATGTGTGCTGAATAAAAGTGGAAAACTTCATACGTCGACTCCTGACTTGTTGATGAGTGAGCAGGCTGCGTGGATAAACGAATCAGAGTTACAGCTATCAGGATTTCAAGCATCGGGGCTGAATCAAATACTGATAGAAAACACCATCATCGATCGAGTGTAACATTTTGGGGGCCAAGCTGCGATTCACGCCATAGCCAAGGGTTCAACTGCTACAACAAGCGAGTCAACGTTACGAGAGGCAGTCATCGAGGGTAGTTGCCAACGAGTTGCGTCGAGAGGGGCCAACATACTGGGACTACATCCGATAGATTCGGGTTGACTGCAAGGGCGTGTAGTCGCTGAAGAGTTGCTTCGTGAGCGAACAACAGATCGGGACTACGTGGCTGCCGCAAGACTACGTCGAGGGACAGTCTCGGAGCTACATCGCCAGTATTAGAGAGAGCGACGAGCGGACGTCGCGTCTACTTCAGCACAGGAGCGTACACATCAACACCAGCGTGGTGCAGCGTCGCATACGACGAGGACAGCGGGACCTGCGTCAGCGAAGGCGACTAGTGACAAGCATCAGCGCTACTGCAGAAAGCGTGCTGTTCTAGAACAGTCTAGAAAGGTACAGCACAGTCAAGAACTTTCCAGAAAAGAACTTTTCCAGAAAAGAACTTTCCAGAAAAGCATCAAGATGGCTGACTTCTGGCAGAAAGGGATTGCACTGAATCTGAAAGGCAAACAGCTGACGGAGTACGTCAAGTCTCAGGAGAGAATACAAGAAAGAGAAGAACAACGTCAGCGTGAAGAAAGAGAAGAGGAGCGACGGCGTGAAGAAAGAGAATTTGAACTGAAGCGTCTGGAAATTGAACAGCAGCGGCAAGAAAGAGAAGATGAGCGCAGGCGTGAGGAAAGAGAAGCTGATCGTCAGTACCAGCAAGAGTTGGCGCGTATCCAAAACAATCAGCATGCGCCACAAGTCACCAACGACCATATGGCTCCAAAATTGCCAGCTTTCGTCGACGGGAAGGACCAGATTGACAGTTATCTGGCAAGATTCGAAAGGTTCGCTGAAAGCTCTAACTGCAACCTCAAGACTGGGCAATTCGACTGAGTGCACTTCTGACGGGGCAAGCACTCGAAGTTTACACCAGACTGTCGAACGATGACGCCAAAAACTACGACCTCTTGAAAGAGGCCTTATTGCATTGCTACAGTTTTACAGAGAAGGGCTACCGTAAACGCTTCCGTGAATGCCGACCTTTGTCAGACGAGACACCAAAGCAATTTGTGGAGCGCCTGTCGTCATACTTACACAAGTGGGTGGAACTATCAGGCAAAGGGAAGTCTTACGATAGTCTCCATGACCTGATCGTGAAGGAGCAATTCCTCAATTCCTGTCACAAGGACCTGGCGACCCACTTAGAATTACAGAAGCTGCAGACGCTTAATGATGTGACCGAGGTTGCTGAAAGATATCTCCTCGCTCACGGGAAAACGCTGGGGCCACCCAAGGCGACGAAGCCATTTCAGAAAACTGCAAGCCATGGGAACCAGATCCAGGGGAGTCAGACGAACCAGAGACACACGGACTCCACGCCACCTCCCAGGGAAGGGCATTCAAGAGGCTGTTTCACCTGCAACGCTACGGACCACAGAGCAGCTAACTGTCCTCAAAACAAAAGTAGCGGACAGCGGAGGGAGCAGTACGGACAATGCAGCGGCGGGCAACCGGCAGAGGCGGTTCTCCAATCAACGGCAAACCAATAGATCTGACCATCAGGTGTGCGGCGGGAGCGTCATTCTTCCGAGTGAGACCGAGCGCGCAGCTACTCCTGCGGACGTGCAAGAGTGCATAACCGATGGCCAACTTCTCCTTGCCAACGGGAAATCCATCCCCGTCGTCGCCAGCGCAGCTATGACCGTCCAGAACATGCTTTTTTCCAAGGGACGCGTCGGAAATCATGAAATGACTGTCCTAAGAGACTCTGGTTGCAGTGGGGTCATCGTCAGAGAAGATCTAATCGCTAAAGAACAGTTCATTGGCGATTCAAAATGGACACTTATGGCCGACAGCAAATGTGTGAAAGCGCCAGTTGCAAAAATTCAAGTCAGCACCCCTTTCTACATAGGCGAAGTCGAAGCGGTTTGCCTGAAGAAGCCGCTATAATTATGATTTAATGATCGGGAATATCGACGGCGCGAGACGACCCGACGACCCCGATTCAGAATGGAGTCCTGCCTCAACCCAACGTGTCGAAGTTGTGGAGGAGGATCCATTGCCATTTCCCGATGGAGACCTTACAGAGCTGCTACGGGACAATGTGGCTACTCCGGCTCAGCCCTGCCGACCAGAGATCGTCGGTGCTGTTACAACCAGGGCCCAGGCCAAGAGAGACAAGACGTCTACGCCACTGAAGGTCGCCGACAGCTCCAAAGCTGCCATCGTGGACAGAGATAAACTGATCCAGCTCCAGGAAGCTGATGGTACTTTAAACAAGTACAGAAACCGCCAAGACCACGTGACCAAAGGCAGTGGCACGGTCTATTTTGAGGTGAAGGCTAAGATCCTGTACCGAATCTTCCAGCACCCGATGGTCAACGAAGGGAAACCACTACGTCAAGTCTTGGTACCGCTACCCCTAAGGCGCCAGGTGATGGAAGTAGCGCATGACTCAATCATGGGAGGTCACCTAGGCATCAAGAAGACGTCGGATAGAATCCAAGCGGTGTTCTACTGGCCAGGACTTCATGTGGACGTCAGCCGATTCTGCCGATCATGTGACATTTGCCAGAAGACCATACCTCGAGGAAGGGTCCCGAAAGTACCTATGCAGAGGATGCCTCTGATCGACCGACCTTTCAAGAGGGTGGCCTTAGACTTAATCGGCGAAATAAGACCTCCGAGTGAAGAAGGTCATCGTGGGTACTGACTTTAGTGGACTATGCGACTCGGTACCCAGAAGCAGTGCCTCTGAAGAAGATTGACACTGAAACTGTTGCAGAGGCACTGGTGGACATGTTCAGCAGACTCGGAGTGCCTGAAAAGATCCTGACAGACCTCGGGACGCAGTTCGTCTCTGACTGCATGAAGGAAGTCAACAGACTGCTGAGCATCCGGCATTTGACTACGACACCCTACCATCCAATGTGTAACGGGCTTGTCGAAAAGTTCAATGCTACGCTGAAGTCCACCCTGAAGAAACTGTGCAGCGAGCAGCCCAGACAATGGCATCGCTATATCAACGCCTTACTGTTCGCCTACAGAGAAGTACCGCAGGAGTCCATCGGCTTTTCTCCGTTCGAGCTGCTGTACGGAAGAACCATCAGAGGGCCGATGCACATCCTGAAAGAACTGTGGACGAAAGAAGTAGAGACCCCAGAGGTGAAGAACAGCTACCAGTACGTGTTTGAGCTACGGGAGAAGCTGGAGCAGACTCTCGAGATAGCCAGAGAAAACCTGAAGAAGTCCCAGGACTGTGGAAAGCACTACTATGATCGTAGGGCTGTAAACAGGAAGTTTAAACCTGGCAACAAAGTGCTGGTGCTGCTACCTACTGATCATAATAAGTTGCTGATGCAGTGGAAAGGCCCGTACGAAGTAGAGACCGTGGTGGGGATCAACGACTACAAGGTGAAGGTCGGCCAGCATTCCAAGATATACAACGCCAACCTCCTTAAGCTGTACGTGGAAAGGCCATCAGAGACAGTACACGCAGCAACAGCAGCTGTGATCGACGACAGCTTTGACAGCGAGGAACTGTTGGAACTGGGAGACTTCCACAGCAAAGAAGGCATCGATGATGTTAAGCTAGGACCAAGCTTGACGGAAGGTCAAAAGATGGAGCTCAAGGACTTTATGGGCGAGTTTCCCCATAGCTTCAGTGATGTCCCAGGCTCTACGACTTTGGTCGAACATGAAGTCCACCTCACTTCAAATATCCCTGTTCGATCCAAACCCTTCCCGATCCCTTTCAAGGCCCGTGAATCCTCAAAGAAAGATATCGATGAGATGCTGAAGATGGGCATCATCAGGGAGTCCAGTTCCCCCTACGCGTCCCCTGTCGTGGTCGTGAAGAAGAAGGACGGGAGCAGCAGAGTATGTGAGTAAAGAACATTGACAGTATCCAGACAGACTGAAATACGTTTTAATTTCTGATTTTGTTTGTACATTGCGTATCAACGTTGTTGAAAGAAATTAAGTAAATTTCTTCTTGAGTGGGGGGTTATGTTACGTTGAAACGCGCATGATGGTGCGTGTGAAATGCCCACGATATTATGTGTGAAGCGCGTGCAATGGCAGGCTTGCGTGTGTGACGCGCACGGTGGGTCTGTTCGTTTTGTTTTGCAACGCATGCAGTAATAGAGTGTATTTATCTTTGATTTGATTTTGCGTTGTTATTAGAAGAGGCTTTGTATAACGTTGGTGTTTTTAGTTGGTCGATATTATTTGAGAATTTTCGAGAATTAGTTGTTTACTATTGATCGAAGCGTATGGATTGTTCTGTTGGTAACCATGGAAGCTTCCATTCCAAATAGGGTTGTGTCACGTGAGACAGTGATGATGAAATTAATTTTGATTGGTTGTGGTGTTTCATGTAGGATATTCTCGTTTGTTTATATAAGTGCCGCACTGTTTCAAAATGTGTGTTGTTGTTGATAGTGAGTTGGAAAGTAAAAAGTTGAGAGTGGAAAAGCGATTGTATGCAGTTGTTGATGTGTGCTGAATAAAAGTGGAAAACTTCATACGTCGACTCCTGACTTGTTGATGAGTGAGCAGGCTGCGTGGATAAACGAATCAGAGTTACAGCTATCAGGATTTCAAGCATCGGGACTGAATCAAATACTGATAGAAAACACCATCATCGATCGAGTGTAACAATAATGTTGATAATTTTCGCGGGTAGATATTATTGGAGAATTTGCCAGGGTTGCTTGTTTATTATCGATCGAAGCGTGTGGATAGATCTGGTGGTGGCTGATAGATAATTCTGGCCTAAGCGAGGTTATATGACGTAAAACAGTTCTGATGACGAATTTCGTTGTGACTGACTGTAATTGCGTCACGCTGGAATGTTCGAACGTTCTCTAGATTATAGAAAAATTATATAATTGATGCACTGTGTCTGAAAAAAAAAAAGTTGAGAAAGCGATTGTATGCAGTTGTTGATGTACGCTGAATAAAGTTGGAAAACTTCAGACGACGACTCCTGCCTTGTTGCTGAGTGAACAGGTTGCGTGGATAAATGAATCTGAGTTACACTTATCAGGATTCAAGCATCGGGGCTGAATCAACTACTGAATTTTAAAAAACATAACGAGTGTAACACAGTGTCAAACCAGTCCATTCTCGAATGTTGTCCTCCCACCTCTTTTTATGTATCTCTCTTCTTCTGCCTCCTTGCACCGTGTCTCGCCGAAGGTTTTTTTTGCAAGGCCTGGTGCTCTGGTGACGTGGCCATACCATCGGAGTTTCCGTTTCTTCACCACTGTGAGCATGTCATCATGGTGTCCAATGGCTTGTGTGATGGTCTGTCGGACTTCGTTGTTGGTGATGTGTTGGGTATAAGAAATGCCCAGAAGTCTTCTGTAGCACCTTTTCCCCATGCTTTATATTCCTCGTTGTAGATCTGCTGTGATGGTCCATGTTTCGCAAGCGTATAGGAAGACGGATATGACAAGGTAGCGCTCGAGTACATTATTATTATTATTATTATTATTATTATTATTATTATTATTATTATTATTATTACTACTACTACTACTACTACTACTACTACTACTACTACTACTACTACTACTACTACTACTACTACTACTACTACATGTACACTCTCGTGAGCTACCAAACAAGGGAAGCTGTAAGGTCCACACAGCGTAACTGAGACTTACCGAAGAGTTAAGCTTACCTCGACTCTTTTCTTTTTCTCCCACTAATAATGCAGTGTAGTCTAGCATAATTATCTTCCTCGACTCTCAGCTAGTTTGTGTGTCCATAAATCATGTACTGATTACAGCAGGCACTATGGCCTATTTTATAAAGTTCGGACAAGGACGTTTAGATAAAACAATTTCGCCATAATTAGACACACACACACATACACACACACACACACACACACACACATTCACACACAGATACATGTATTACAGTATGAGCAGAAGGTCACAATTCTTATAGCATTGATTCAGATATATGAGAGGATGTTTTTTTTCTTCCGAACTTTAGACTTCATAACTTTATTTTAAAAGGTTAAGATTTTACGCATAAGCCTATTCTTACAATCAGACCTGTTTTCTTTTTCCTTCATATCTTGATCAATCCAGTACACGCACTCTAGCAGACGATATTGTATAACTTTGGAACAAATACGTTCAGATAAACAATTTCTCAAATATCAGTCACAACAAAATTGTATTACAGAACGAGCAGACACTCATCTCCTCTAGTGTGATTAAGACGTAATTGTTCCTTTTTCGTTTCTTAGGAACCCATCACAAGCACTTTTCAAGATTACAATTTCGTAAATATCAGACACACACAAATGTTTTGCAATATTATTTGCAGATGGTCATCTTTTAGCGTGATTTTAAGACGTGTGTTTTAGCATCTTCATAAACCCATCACACACATTTTAATTAAAGGTGTACCTCTATGTCGCGCCTATGTCCAACTAACTCTTCTTCGGTGTCCTCGCCGTCGCCCACAGGAGTGTAGTAGCAGCTCGTTGAGGTCATCGTCAAGAGCAAGTTCTGAAACATACACGTACTGAAATATAAATAAATAATGGTATATTAACAAATTATTTCTAAACTAATTTCCTAAATACATGTTTTTAAACCTGAGAAAATTGAATACATAAATATATTCGGAACCAAATACGTGAACGCCTTCTAAAATAAATAAATAAATAAATAAATTCTAAACTAAATACATAAATAGAGAGAGATAAGCTAAGCTAAGATAAGATAAGATAAGATAAGATAAGATAAGATAAGATAAGATAAGATAAGATAAGATAAGATAAGATCAGATCAGATCAGATCAGATCAGATAAAGACAATTCTTATTTAACGAAGGTAGTAGAACAAGCAGTGTTCTGCTTTTCTACATCTGGCCCTCGCCCTAAAGAGGGGCTAGTCTACTGAAGCTTAAAAAAATAATTAGAACGATTACATGTTTACAAGTAAACTTGAGTAAGAACAAATGTAATGACAAGCATTGCAATGGCTAGGGAGTTGCACATCATCAATTTTATAGTTATATTTAACATTTCTAGCATTCTAAAGATCAATTGGTTTGTAAGCAACAACGCTTATGCATATTAACTAGCACATATGCATTATTTTCAAAGTAATTAAACGCAACAATACACATTGCATAAAAAGCAAAGAACATAAGCGAGTTTGTAGAAAGAAAAATCATATTTCTTATTTTCTTAGATGTACATTGAAAGCAATTTTTTTTTACTTGATGAGGTGGGAAGCATTATTTGTCTTGAAAGTAATCATTTTGGTAGTTTGTCTCAGGATGTTTGGTACATAATTCCAGAAACTGCTACCTGAATAAATTAGACTAGACTTAAATAGATCAATCCGAGGAATAGGAATGTTCAATCTCATGGCTTGGCGTGAAGTTTTTAAATTGAATTTTGAGCAAATGGTTTCTGGTACATATCCAGTGAGTGAGAGAGAGAGAGAGAGAGAGAGAGAGAGAGAGAGAGAGAGAGAGAGAGAGAGAGAGAGAGAGAGAGAGAGAGAACAAGAATAGACAGATGAATAGATTGACGGATCAGTTGGTCGGTCGGTAGATCGATAGATACATATTTATATAGATGTTTCGATGATACACGTAGATAAATAGACAGACAGACAGACGGACAGATAGATAGATAGATAGATAGATAGATATATAGATAGATAGATAGATAGATAGATAGATAGATAGACAGACAGACAGACAGACAGACAGACAGACAGACAGACAGACAGACAGACAGACAGACAGATAGATAGATAGATAGATAGATAGATAGATAGATAGATAGATAGATAGATAGATAGATAGATAGATAGATAGATAGATAGATAGATAGATAGATAGATAGATAGATAGATAGATAGATAGATAGATAGATAGATAGATAGATAGCTAGATAGATAGGTGTGTTTGATGACAGTTATACTGCAGAGAGGAAGAATTGGAAAACAACACTTTCTTTCTTAATACTGAAATAAGTGTGTTTGGGCTCACTTCAAAGTGGATTGACCACACACACACAAACACACACAAGAATTCATTTAAATACGTACGCGGTTATCGTGATAATAAAACTGTATGACGCTGTGCTGAGTGCCGTTGGCTGAGTCCACGAAAGATTCATCTCCGGGCAGCTGTGCATCACTCTGGCCGGGGAAGAAGCACTGCATAAAGACCAAAAGACTATTTTAGTCACCAAGTAAAACGTTACAAGGATTTTGACGTGGCACGGCGACAATGAAATACACATCCTCACTTGCAGAGCCTCATATGCATTCCTCATGTGCTACACTCAATTGGCAATCACTAAAAGATGGAGAAACGCAGTATTTTAACACAAATCAGTCCTAGTTATGGAATCACAGATATACGGTTACCAAACGAATGAGTTAGTCCTACAATTATTAAATCACGCTCATGCGGTCTTCTCAGCCGGAACACCGACAAGCTCAAAACAGCGAAATGGCCATCTGCATCTCTGACACTATTCCACACAATCCTACCCCTGGCAGCAGAGAAGGGGAGATAACTCTGTGCTATCATTCCCTCATTCCACGTAGGACAGCAACTAATGAGGAATTATACCCAGACGCTATTAATAAACTCCATTCCATTTTCTTTAGGCGAGGTACCTTTATGGCTTGTTCTACCCAAACTTTTTGTCTCCCTTGTTACACTCGCCAGCAGTCACTTTCTCAACGTAACCTTTGTTCAAAACCACCAAGATAGATTTTAGAACAATTTTTGACAATGAGTTCTCTATCAGAAAGTTGGCTTCCTTTCCCGTTTCCGTTGCAAAACAGCGAAATTGTGTATTCTTTTTTTTTCTCACGAAGATGTTTTCTCCTGAGGAATTCACTCATTTTTCATTCATTTTGGGGGTGTGTGTGTGGGATAGCGCAGTGGTGGGAGCACTCGCTACTGTGTCGCAAGTTAAGCACCGTCCAGTGCGGTTAGCACTTGGATGGGTGACCGCAAAACGTGAAGCGACAAATAACAACGCCCCCAGTTGACTCAACTGTGACTGAGTACCTACTCTCTTAATAAGGGTGGGGAAGGTAAAGCAGCGAGGGATAGAGATGGGCATCACCCTCATTACGCTGGCCCAAGATAAGTGTGATCTCCAACATCACGCTCCCCTACGGCCACAAGGCTATGGGACTACCTTTACCTTTACCTTTACCAATTCATTCAAGGCGTCTTCTCATGCTATGGAAAATCAAAACAACTTTTATCTTATTGTCCCCCATACGCCTAGGTGTTCGGGGACGCTAATTTTACCAAAAAAGAAGATTTTTCAGAAGCCCTGCGGATACACTGACGAGTTATTGATTGATTGATTGATTGTTGCTTTAGGTCCAGCGGACTCTTCCGAGCCAAATCAGGACCGGACAACCCCCAATCCGCATAAAAGATCTGCCGAAACAACCCTACTGACGAGTTAAGAACGTAGCTAAATAGCCATTTGGATCTAACTAAAACAATCTAGTTTTGCAAACGCCAGATCGTTCATATAATTCTCTTATTCCAATATTTATTAAGGTGCGTAGTTTTTGTTTATTTTTCAGAATCTGAGTCAAAGGTATTTCATACCCTATCCGATAACCAAACCCAACGATCTAGGAGCATAGCAAGCAAACGAGAAGACGGGGATTCCAACCACCAACCCACGCATCAATTATAGTAATAATCTTTCTCTTTCTCTCATTCTCTAATATACACCCTCCTCGTTGAATCATAACATGAAACTGCGCAATATATACATAGATATTTTACCAAATTCAGCCCAATGCGGACGGACGGGCAGAGCCAAAATCAATTCTTCCCCTTCTTCGCTCGGGAACTTATTACAAATCAGGAACCAAGACTAAAAGTAAATTAATATAAATGTAGAACTATTCATTCATAAATATAATATTAAACAACCATGGTGCACTCGCTCACACACTAATTAAATAAATTTCTAACTATCAGACAAACGAACTATTTGACTGGCTGGCTGATTGACAAACTCACTAACCAGCTAAATAACAAAACAAACTGACTAACCAACTAACCAACTGAGAAACTGACTAACTACCCAACACAAGTGCTTTAACTATTTAAATCTATTAATAACGACTACACCGCAGACGATTTGTTTTAAGAAATCGCTCATACTTACAGCACATGCAATGAGTAAGATCACGTTCAACATGGTGACTGTTATACGTTTGATGCTCTTCTGCTTTGTGGACAAACACAAATGAGTAAGGAACTCTTTTTTTCAGTTCAGAGATAACACTTTAGCGCTGGAACGGGACATCTAAATACCGGTATATCGTTCGTTTCCGGTGCGCCGGTACGGGCTGCTTCACGAACCGGTATACTTGATGAATTCCAAAAAATCACAGTAATATGTGTAACTGTAGATTATAGTCACACGACACCGAAGCGTATAGGCGACTACTGGTCACATTATTCTGGCGAACCCGTTGATGGTAACCCCCGTTGGGGTGCCGGGGGTTTCAGTATAAATAGTATCCCCACTTTCTGGAAATTTAGTGCTTTAAATTCCCACTGTCGCTGTCTTTCTCATTCCTGCTCTGTTCTATCAATCTGCTATACTATCTTCTTCTTCGCTAGACCAGTCGCCTACCTTTTTTCTTGAAAACTCTTCCGGGACAAGACTCCTTATTTGTGTGTGAGGACTGTTGGATCAGCTTGGGAAAATTGGACGCTTTCTGCCAGGTGGTCACTAGGGCTTCCTATGATGTTATTATTTAGCAATGTAGGCATTTTATATGTATGTGTTTTGTTGACAATTTATAATGATGTTTGTATTCTATTTTGTTTTTGTAAACGGGGGTTCGATAAATTAGAGTACAGCCTCAGTGTCCCTTGCGTGGGATGTCTTTATTGTAAAGTGACTGGCTGGTGGAGAGCTTTCAGTTTTACCACTAGGGTTGTTTCAGCAAGTGTTTTATGCGGATCAGGGGTTGTCCGGTCCTGATTTGGCTCGGAAGAGTCCGCTGGACCTAAAGCAATAATCATGTAATTTAATGTAATGTAGTTGATGGTAAGGGGAAAATAATATGGTCACACATTGGCCAATCCGGGATTCGAACCAAGTACCTTTCGGTTACTAGTAAGACGCTCTACCAACTGAGCTACCCGGCTCCTCCTAAACAAAATCACAGTGCAGTGACTAGAAGTTCTTGCTATATAGGAAAGATCTGATGAAAACCTAAACGTTTATTATTTGTTGACGTTTTCTTTGGGACTTGCCCCAAGGTTCTGGTCTTTGACCTTGGCTATATTTTCGATTCTTGACCTAGCTAACGATCTTGGGCGATAGAATCATCGCCAAGATTCGCTTCTTTCCTGATGAATGCCACCTGTACTCTTTCATCCGTTCCACTGCCGACTTCTAGCACTTGCAGGACGATCTCGGCAATGTTGAACCATGGGAAGAGGGTAAGTAGAGGCTGCTGGGTTCCTTAGGCCAAAGGTCGCGGGTTCGAACCCCGCAAGGAACAAATTTATGTGACTTTTAGAGAGAGAGAGAGAGAGTAAGAGAGTTTTCAGATCACCGAAAGCTTTCTCCGGGTACTCTGGTTTCCTCCCTCCCCTTCGAGAATAATATTGGATGCGGGCAATCTATATTTTTCTAGATTAAAAACAAATGATTTCTCTTCCGCCTGCTGTAATAGCGATTTTTTCCAGATCGCCGCGCTTTTTGTTCGATTGAAGAACAAGCGCTTGATGGCATTTAAAACAAAAATTATTATTATTATTATTATTATTATTATTATTATTATTATTATTATTATTATTATTATTATTATTATTATTATTATTATTATTATTATTATTATTATTATTATTATTTTAAGAAGCAAATGACCTTTAATGTAGTTCACAAGCAAAACAACCCCTGCCAACTACGCATTGTATAAAATACCTTTGAAATAGTATTTAAAAATATAAGTATGAATGGAGAACAACTTTTACATCGCATTTCATAGACCCCCAACCTATAATAAGGTTCTGGGCAAAGCAATAATATTGTAGTGTACATTGAAGACTTTCTGCAGCAGCATGCCAGCTTTTAACAAAATCAAAAAGGTGTTGTAACATCAGTCTTCATTCGGATTATGGAACAGGCACGAGAAGTTATAATAGGCCCCGTACATGTATGATAGGGCCGTGTTTCATGGAGCTGTACTGGATGCCGGTACTTCGGTACAAAACTATAATGCCGCCGGCACTACAAATCTACCGGTATATTGCCGGTTCGATCTTTGCCGCATCTGCCAATCACTATTAAGCATCTGATTTACTTTCTCAGTTGTGCCTTTGTTTTGACTGCCTTTAGAAGTTATCATGTCGGTCAATGCACAAATCAGGTCGAGGTCACTTGTTTTGTTTGTTTTTTGGTCAGTCTACTACTACTACTACTACTACTACTACTACTACTACTACTACTACTACTACTACTACTACTACTACTACTACTACTACTACTTCTGTGTTGATGCTGTTGTAACTGTTGTTGCTGTTTTCTAAATTGTTTTCATTGTGGTTTTTTCTTCTTCTTTGTTTTCATCATCATCATCATCATCATCATCATCATCATCATCATCATCATCATCATCATCACCATCATCATCATCACCATCATCATCATCATCATCATCATCATCATCATCATCATCATCATTACCATTATCATCATCCCCATTCTCCTCTTCATTTGGTGCAACATTGCCATTAATAACTTGTCAGTCCGTCCGTAGGTCTGAATAATTAGACAAGAAACTGTAATAACATATTTGAAGGTTGGAAACGAGCGATAAAATAACCGGCGTTCCGATCTACTTGTTGCCCATAGAGTCAGATTCAATTCGTTTTGTTCTTGCATAATGAAAAAAAAATGAAACAAAAAAATTGTATGCATAAGTGTCAGTTTTGCTTCATCGTTTTCTGGATTTTCTTTGGAATCACACCCATATACACTCTGTAACAATTATCTTATCTTGAAGTTTTGGGAGTTCCTTATTTCTAACCTACTACTCCCTTTTAAAAGTTCCCAAGACAGCACATTCTTTGCAGCGTTATGTGCGCTTTTGTTTTCGAATTCACAGTTAGTGTTGCTCCAATGAATTAAAGAAAATAGGATTAAGGCAAACTAAATTACTTGTTTCAATAGTAGGGTTTTGATTTCAATCGATTAATCAATTTGTTTCTGTGAATATTGATAGAATCAAGATGGATTCTAAAAAAAAAATAGCACCACTGTGAAAGTGTATAATTCAAATATATATATATTTAAATAATTTATTCATTTCATCCAAAAATTATGTGCTGCTTCTGGGCCCCTATAAATCACTGGTTTTGTGTGTTGTCCATCAGCTCTAACAAGTATATAACCAAAACTGAAGACCGTGCATGTGCGTAAGAAAAGAATTACTAAAACCTTGAGGTCATTGATATTTTAAAGTCAATGATTCAAAAGTCTGCATAAACGACACAAGGCTGTTTAAATTGTTTGTTGATGTTTTTACATTGTATCTTAGAACTGGGGTTGGGTAAAATGAGCTGAGTTTGAATATCAGTCATAGGTTTGCATATTTTACCGTGCTTGTCAGCCACTTCGAAACTAGTTACTCTGGTTAAACGTCTGCCAAAGTACTTGTGGCCCTCATGTTTTGTAGTATGCCCTTTCAGTCTAGACATGTTTCGAATTAAATGTAATGTTGAATGCTGGGATCTTGAGGGTCTGCAATTAGTAAGAGATCAACATGATGTTTTAAAACTGAAAATGATGGGACATTGGAGGAGATTCATAGAGGCACAAATTTTGATTCAGGGTCCCAAGAATATACATTGATTGTTATAGGTGTTTTGTAATTCAAATATGTCAATGGTTTCCAGGCTAACAGGAAATTTGATGTCCTTAAAATTTAATTTTGTTACATGTCCCTAATACTGTACCACTGTCTCTGGATGTATCTTAGAAGTTTTAGGAAATAAATTTTGCAAATACACACCACATAAAACGCATGTCGTCTTTGTTTTTAATATTTAATACAGCCTTCTTGTCTGAAATTTCTTCAGAGAGAGGGATATGAGACTTTCCTTGAATCGGTTTGTACTTTGTAATGTGTAGTTCTAGCGATTCTGAAGTTCCTTCTGTCCAACCAGAACCCTTGAGCTGGGCTCATTCTACATTGTCTTGAAACTTTTGAAATAAAATGACATTATAAGAATTGTTTAAATCCGCCAGTTTGAACACTTCAATTTGAGGAGAAGAATCCCACACAGTCAAAGATTCGTCAGATGGGTGTTGGTGATATTTTTTTTGTTTTTTGTTTTTTTTTTAAATATATTTCTCACTGCCTGACAACCAATGTGCCATTTTTAACACTGCATTTTCTTATAGTTTTTATCTTCTTACGGGGTGGCCTCGTGGCGCAGTGGATAAGTCGCCGGTTTCCTATGCCGAAGGTCGCGGGTTCGATTCCCGCAAGGGGCGAACGTATGTGACTTAGGTACGAGACTATTGAGGTCACCGAGGGTTTTCTCCGGGCACTCCGGTTTCCTCCCTCCCTTCAATAATGGTACAGGATGCAGTCAATATTAAAATTTCAAAACTAAAAATTCGATTTTCTTCCGTCTTCTAATAGCGATCTCCCTGCCTTTACACCACCTGTTTGAGTGATGTATGCGTATTTGTTGTGTGTGAGGGTAAATGAGACAGGTGAGCGTGTATGTTGGTATAGATCGCCGCGCTTTGAGCCTTGGGGAAAGGCGCGTACATAGCATCCTGTATTATTATTATTATTATTATTATTATTATTATTATTATTATTATTATTATTATTATTATTATTATTATTATTTCTTATATTGCTTTTTTGTGGTCTCAGCTTGTCCATAAGTTTTATGTCTACTTTTAATGATGCCGCAGCATTGATTAAATGAATTTCTTGTGCGTACATGTGGCTATACAATCTTTTAAATCTTGTTATCTTGTTTAGATGGAATAGCCTCATTTACATTTTAACTATCTATCTATTTGGAGCTTCCTATAAAATCTGCATTCACGAAGCCATGCCAAAGACATATAAAAGTGAGGGCAATAATCATGGTCTCCTTATTTTAAACTCTCAGCTATCTTCAATGCCGTATTCTTGCATTCGAGCGTACTGCTCAAAGAGCTACTCATGGTGCTACCGCCCACAAAATATTTTGCTGAAATCCGTATACTAGAACTTACGACGCTCAAGACGCACCCTATGGCTGCTGCAAGGTGGGGTCCTGCGGCACGCCTTGGATAACTGAGCACATCACAAAAAAGGATCCTAATAGAGATTGTTCCTATACAGCACATTTACGAGCTCAGAGAGCTTCTCAAAGCCCTGGCCACTAATATCCAGTACGCACAAAATAGTTTTCTGCAGTCAGGATTTGAACCTACGTCGCTCAAGAGGCACGCACACAAGCTTTGCGCACTGAATCACAGAAGTATCCTTGTTACCTATATTTCCTGCCATAAACCTGACCCTTGAGAGTTTCGTATCTAATACAGAGAAATGAGACATACCTAAGTGCCGGTGTCTCGTCGTCAAAGTTTCGAATTTCTTACTTTAGCCGGGCGCCTTTGCGCATGCGCCAGGTCAAGTCGGGCCGGATTTTTCACGATGTTACGAGGCGTCGTAAGCCTAACCCTAAGCCTAACGCTAACCCCTAACCCTAACTCTAACCCTAACCCTAACCCTAATCCTTACTAAGACTACGATAGCACTGTGCGCATGCGTCGAATTTTGTAATGCGTCGACCAATCAGAATGCTCCCAGTCGCTCCCAGCCCAAATAAGAGACTAGGAACTTTGACGATGTCACACCGGGTCCATGGCCTACTATAAATGTTGTATTAGTCCCTTCAATCACGTAATATAATGTAATGCAATCTCGAACTGGGCCTTATTTTGCAAAAGGACTGTGTAGCGACCATAGGCACCCTGAATATGAGAAGATGCCGAAGCCCAGATAGCATCCGTTGCTATCTATAAAGAGACGCTCTCTCTTACATGCCTGTGGTCGCTACACAGTCTTTAACAAATGAGGTCCTGTTCGGGATTACATTACCGAATGATACCGTGATTGAAGGGACAGTAACAGGAATTATAGTAGGTCTATGAACCGGTAGGCTGGCCCGACTAGTCCGTTGACGGTCAAAACGCAACCTGTACAGATCCTCAGAACAATGCGGACATTCCTGATCAATGGTATCAAAGGCAACAGAGAGATCGAGAAGAGTGAGAAGGGAAAGTTTCCCAGAGTCAGTGGCAAGCAAGAGGTCATTTAAAATACGGACGAGCGCAGTTTCAGTGCATGGAATGATCAGAACGGTAGGCAGACGGCAATGGACAGAGAAGGCTGTTGGAAGCAAAATAATTCATTTCACTGTTTCAGGACAATATTTTCAAGGAGTTTTGATATGATAGGTTGTGACTTCAAACTCCGGCCGAACAATAAGTAAAAACGTTAAAAAAATTGTTTTTGAATGGGGGCGAGCTAACGGCTGTCTTATTTTGCCCTTTAGTGGACAACAAAAACGACTGTAGCAATATGCAGTGGTACATAATTATTAGTAGTCTAATAGTGTCACATAATGTAATCATGAACCCCTCCCCCCCTCCCCATCCTCATGAAGAACATAATCCGTGTGTGTGTGTGTGTGTGTGTGTGTGCGCGCGCGTGTGTGTGTGTGTCGACAGGCAACTATACTACTCAAAATAATTGAAGGGCCACTCTCATATTTCATTTAGTTTAATTATTTTTTGCTGCTATCAATAATATCGCTTATATTGCTTATTTCAAAACTTATCCTGTGCAGTAACATTCAAGACAATCTTATTCTGACAAGTAATCACATGTGTGAGTTTTGAACTTTCTGCACTGAGTTGAAAAACAAACCCAATTTTTACCAAAAAATGACCCTAATTTACTGTTGTCTTGCTAATAAAGCAAAATTTTCAACAATAAAAAGTGATTTGCACGCGAAAGGCTTGCATTTTCCGAGTTCATTTCAACAATCGGCGCTTTTTTCTGGGTATAAATGGCAGCGCTTTTGCTGTTTTTCTAACCATGCATCTGATTTAAAGAGAGAGCCTTATGTCCAAGTGGCCCTTGTATTATTTTGAGTAGTATATTTGCCACTTGTACAATTCACCTTTTTATGGTTTAATCTTTTTATCTTTTAATTGCGAGTTGCGCTGTCAATTTATTCAGTATGCTATAGGTGTTTGTTGTTGTTGTTTTGGGTGCTGCTGCATTGACCAAATGCAACCCTTGTGTGGATAGCATCCACTAAGGATTATATATAGGGACCATCAAGCGTTATCTCCAAGGCGCTGTCAATAAAGTCCAGTCCCATCTCTTTAGGTGATATACCTTTATCTCGTGTGTTGTACACACACATGTTGTAGTCCAAGCCCAGAATGTGCAAAATGTTTCGTTTTGCTTTTTTGGGTATCCAAAATAATTTTTACTGCATCGGAAAGATAATAATTTACTCTATCACATATCCAAAATGTAAAAGAAAAAAATATCGCAAAACAAAGTTATTGAGCATTTATTAGCTAGCCGTGTACTATGGCATTCCATTTGTAAATCAGTTATTGCTTGCTTTGTAAGGCCAAAAACTAGTATTGCAGATTACTGACAAAATAGCTCCCCCCCCCCTCTCCCACCAAATTTGATGTGCATGATATTTAAGACCTACTATTTCAAAAAAGCCTGGTAGCCATTAAAAAAAATATGGCGGCCATTTTCAAGATGGCTGACATGCCGATTAAACTCTTGTTCTACAATATGAAGTATACGACCAAGATTTCGACATACAAGCGCCACATTTGGTATACATGATACTTAAGACCTACTCTTTTAGAAAAGCTCAGTGGCAGTTAACAGAAACAATATGGCGGACATTTTTCAAGATGGCCGCCATGCCGATAACACTTTTGTTCTACAATAATTATGGAGTATGAGATCAAGATTTCGACCTACAAGCACCAAATTTGGTCTACACGATACTTAAGACCTACTCTTTTACAAACGCCCGGTAGCCATTACCAGAAACAATATGGCGGTCATTTTTAATGATGGCCGCCATGCTGATTACACTCTTGGTCTACAATAAAAAGTATGAGAAGATTTTCTCCTATAAGCACCAAATTTGGTATGTATGATATTTAAAATCTTTTCTTTTAGAAAAGCTCGGTAGCCATTAAAAAGAAACAATATGGCGGCCATTTTCAAGATGGCCATAATGCCGATTATACTCTTGTACTATACTATGAAGTATTAGACGAAGATTTTGCCTTACAAGAACCAAATTTGGTATACCTGTGACTTAAGACCTGTTTTTAAAAAAATCCCAGTAGTCATTACAAAAAGAAATATGGCGACCATTTTTCAAGATGGCCACCATGCTGATTACACTCCTAGTCTATAATAAAAACTACGTAATTAATAAAGAAATAATAGTATATACATTAAACAAACACATTTTTTAAAATGTACAATACCATAAATTAAGTGATGGAAGTAACATTCTTATGCATTCTTTGTAATCTGAAGAAGAGCATAGATCGAAAATTCATTTGTCTTGTATTGTTGTATAATTAAAAGTATCTTTGATATTTTTTTGTTGTGTTCATGACTTTTGCTAAAGAATCTATTCTTTAGGTTATCGAAATCGCTCTATACAAATAATTAATTGTTTACAGTCTTGCTTCCATTCTTTATATAGAATTATTAATGCCAAAAATGCTATGGTTTTGGCCTTAAAATGCAAACTATCAATTGTTTTACAAACGGAATGCCATAGCCATGCTGTACTTGAATCAGCACTAGAAAACGTTTCATTACACGAAAACAAAAACATAATGCAGTGCTGCTGATAGAGCCAGACTGTTAGATCTCAAAGCTATTGTCATTCATGTCTTCTTCCATTTCTTCTTCCTCTTCCTTTTTCTCTTCTTTTTCCTCTTCTTCTTCTTCTGTGTATTATATGTTATGTAATTAGTTTATAGTCCCCTCTCTTCCCGATAAGGATTTTCAGAGAGGAGACTTACATATTCTTCTGTGTACTTCATGACGTTTAAGCAGCTTTCACCTCGGCATTCTCCACATCCAACAGTGCAGACCAATCCATGTCGTCGGCATGAACACCTGGTTGACGCACAGTCAGTTCTGCAATTGCAATGGACAAGGTTTAGATATGGTCTGGTGCACTGGTTCCTCTCTTGTATCAAAGCTCCAGCAACATACCCTTGAATTCTAATGTTCTTATAGGTGTCAGTTGATAATGATCATCCTTTGATCCTTTTTTCCCCTTTGCTTCCATTGTCACAAAACAAGCACTTTGGACCCAAACCACTGGTGCCAGAAGCTATGTTCAGTCCAGACAACCAGTGTTTTCGAGGTGATGGTGACTGATTCAGCTTGCTCATAGCTTTTTTCACATGGTGCTTGTTTGTGAATGTTTGTCTGCAAACAGCATGTACAAGATCTCCAGGAACTGGGTGTATGTATACTTTCCTCTGTTTACTAGCTTTGTTAATAGAATCACATCCTTTTTGTATTAGCGCCACGTTTTCTTTTTTTTTTTACAAAGCCTTTCTTGCAGATGATGCATACTTCATCTTCATCTTCCTCGTATGCAATAACTTCATTTGGTTCCTGCACAAATTTATATCAAATGGTAATCAATCTAATTTATTCCGGATTATAACACTCAACACTTTTTCAAAGACGACAACATAGGTGGTATTAGTACACCAGTTTGATATTATAGTGTATACCCTTATAACGCAAATTAATATCAATAACTATTCTGTCAGCATCCGCTTGCCATTCAATTTTAATACTGCAATAGTTCATATCAAATGGTAATCAAACTTAATCATTCTGGATTTATTAGTATGCCAGTTTTATATCATAGCCTTAAAACTCTGTGTGTGTTTGTGTGTGTGAGAGTATGTGTGTGTAGGTGAATATATATATATATATATATATATATATATATATATATATATATATATATATATATATATATATATATATATATATATATATATATATATATATATATATATATATATATATATATATATATATCCTATCCTGTCCTATCCTGTCCCATAACCCGAAGGTCGTAGGGGCACCACAGATGATCGCTTAACCAGCATACTCCATCTTTCTCTGTCCTCAGCAGCCCTCATGGCTTCGCTCAGTGTCAAACCAGTCCATTCTCGAATGTTGTCCTCCCACCTCTTTTTCGGTCTCCCCCTTCTTCTACCTCCTTGCACTGTGCCTTGCAGAATGGTCTTTGCAAGGCCTGATGATCTGGTGACGTGGCCATACCATCGGAGTTTCCGTTTCTTCACCACTATGAGCAGGTCATCGTGTTGTCCAATGGCTTGTGTGATGGTCTGTCGGCCTTCAACGTTGGTGATGTGTTGGGTATAGGAAATGCACAGAAGTCTTCTGTAGCACCTCATCTCCATGCTTTGTATTCTTCGTTGGAGATCTGCTGTGAGGGTCCATGCTTCGCAAGCATATAGGAAGATGGAGATGACCAGAGAGCGCAGCAGTCTTACTTTGGAATGTAGACTGATGGTTCTGTCTTTCCAAATGGGCTTCAACCTTGTCAGGGCAGCAGTTGTTTGTGCGATCCTGGAGAGGACTTCCTGTCGAGACCCATTGTCTGACACAATGGCTCCTAAATATTTGAAGCTGTGCACTGTGTTGAGGGATTGGCCTTGTACTTTGATGTCCGTGTTGATGCCATTGGTGTTGTTGGTCATCATTTTGGTCTTCTCTGCACTTATTTCCATTCCATAAGCTCTGGAGGTGGTGTCAAGCCTCTGTACAAGCTGTTCAAGTTCTTGTTCCTCTCCAGCCAATCCATCAATATCATCCGCAAAACGAAGATTGGAGATTGCTCTGCCCCCTATGCTGACTGTGCCTTCGTGATCTGCAAGAGCATCTGACATGATGCGCTCTAGGAAGATGTTGAAGAGTGTTGGAGAGAGTAGGCATCCTTGACGCACACCGATTGTTGTTCTGAACCAGTTCCCGATGACGCTGTTATGGAGGACTGCACTGGTAGCCTTGTCATACAGGCTTTTGATGACTTCTATAATTTTAGGGCTGATGTTGTACACTTTCATGGTTGCCCATAGAGCTGCATGCCAGACTCGGTCAAATGCCTTCTTGAAGTCTATGAACACATGATATAGATGTTGTTGGTGCTGTAGGTATTTCTCACAGATTATTCTGAGGTTGAAAATCTGTTCAGTGGTACTTCGCCCTGCCATGAATCCTGCTTGTTCTTCAGCTATGATTTGTTCAGCTTGTGGTTTCAACCTGTTGAGTATTATTTTCAGGAGGACCTTGCTGGGATGGCTGATGAGGCTGATGGTGCGGTAATTTTCACACTCCTGAAGGTTACCTTTTTTGGGAAGAGTGATGACAAGCGACTGGGTCCATGGTGTAGGCCATTCCCCACTCTGCCAGATCTTGTTACAGATAATGGTGAGAGCATCAGTCATCGCTTCTCCTCCTGCTTGTAGCAGTTCCGCTGGTATGTTGTCCACTCCCGCTGACTTCCCTTTCTTCAGCGATTGCACTGCTGCCTCAACTTCTTCCCGGAGAATTGGGAGGATTTCTTCTTCTTCTCTGTTCTCGGGACATGCTAGAACTGATGGGTCTCCATTTGGTGTATGGTTGTAAAGGTCAGAGCAGTACTCTGTCCATCTGTCCAAGACTTCTTGTTCTTCTGTAAGGCAAATGCCAGACTTGCTTTGGATAGTGGAGACTTTGGGCTGTTTAACACTTGTCAGCCGCTTCACAGTCTGGTAGGCCTTCTTGCTGTTGTTCTTGTTCAGATTGTTCTCTATTTCCTGGCATTGATCTTCTATCCAGTTCTCCTTTGCTGTGCGCATGCCTTTTCGGATGTCATTGTTGATTTTTCGGTAGACTGATATATTTCTATGTGTGTGTGTGTAAGTGTGTGTACATATATGCATGTATTGAAGCCAATAAAGTTGTCGATGTATACGTATAGAAGTTTGTATGTATATGTTTGCAGATATGTATATGTACGTGTATGTGTGTGTGCATGTATGTGTGTGTGTGCATGTATGTGTATATATATATATATATATATATATATATATATATATATATATATATATATATATATATATATATATATATATATATATATATATATATAGATATGTATGTAAATGTATACGTGTATACATATAATATGTACTCTGCCTGGTTAACTTTCTGAGACTGCTTCTTGATTTACATACTGTGTGCGTAAAATGACGTCTAATTTTTAAATGACGCATTTACGACAAAGCCTCAAAAGGCTGCAGTCAACCATACTTCTGAAGAAGTTGTTAATAAATGACAAAAATGTAAGTTAACATGAACTTTGTGGTTAAACATTGTTTTCCTTTTTTTTCTTTTTTTTACTTTGTAAACTGTTAATAACTTCAACGCTTTTGTCTGTATCCGCTTGCCATACAATTTTAATTTTGTCAGCGCTGTAGAACCGTTACAAAAACAAAAACAAAAAAAAGTCATAAACACAGCTGGGACTGAAGCTTAAATCAGAAACACAACAAAACAATATTAAAGATACTTTTAATTATCAAACAACACAAGACAAATGAATTTCGAGCTATGCCCTGTCAGATAAAAAGAAATTTGCGCAGGGCAGCGACCACAGGCGAGAGCGTCTGCTGCTGACCTATTTAGCCATCACTGAAAACCGGCGTTTAAAACTATTATATTGCGCGATATATTGTTTTTATTTTAATAATGCAAACTCAGGGGAGCAAAGAAAATGTGTGCTTAACTCAAAAGACACAGTGGGATTTAATGATGGTGAATATTCCATCAGTTCATTTTCAAAATCCTCTTCCATGTCTGTGAAGTCACGCTGACACAGTGTTGAATGGGCATGTGGGCGGAGTTATACTTCGCCAGCAAGGAAATTTCCGCGTATGACTGGCAAAATGTGCCAATACCGTTTTGGCAATTTTTAATTCGTTGTATCTCCTAATTGCGCTATTTTTTTTTTACATTTTGGTAAGATTGTTCAACAACCTAAACTCTTTACATTTGCCTTGTTTTTATTTTGGATACCCTAAAAAGCACCTCTAAACAATCTGGGCTTCGGCTATTGTCTCCCTTGCTCAACACGCCAGAAGTCACTTGCTCAACACGCCAGCAGTCACTTGCTCAACACGCCAGCAGTCACTTGCTCAACACGCCAGCAGTCACTTGCTCAACACGCCAGCAGTCACTTGCTCAACACGCCAGCAGTCACTTGCTCAACACGCCAACAATCACTTGCTCAACACGCCAGCAGTCAACACGCCAGCAGTCACTTGCTCAACACGCCAGCAGTCACTTGCTCAACACGCCAGCAGTCACTTGCTCAACACGCCAACAATCACTTGCTCAACACGCCAGCAGTCACTTGCTCAACACGCCAGCAGTCACTTGCTCAACACGCCAGCAGTCACTTGCTCAACACGCCAGCAGTCACTTGCTCAACACGCCAGCAGTCACTTGCTCAACACGCCAGCAGCCACTTGCTCAACACGCCAGCAGTCACTTGCTCAACACGCCAGCAGTCACTTGCTCAACACGCCAGCAGTCAACACGCCAGCAGCCACTTGCTCAACACGCCAGCAGTCACTTGCTCAACACGCCAGCAGTCACTTGCTCAACACGCCAACAATCACTTGCTCAACACGCCAGCAGTCACTTGCTCAACACGCCAGCAGTCACTTGCTCAACACGCCAGCAGTTACTTGCTCAACACGCCAGCAGTCACTTGCTCAACACGCCAGCAGTCACTTGCTCAACACGCCAGCAGTCACTTGCTCAACATATTTATGTTCAAAACTACCAACATGCAACCCCAGATTTCAGAACTATTTTTGGCAATGAATTCTCTTTCAAATTGTGAGTTCCTTCCCATGTCCGCTGCCCACCAGCTCAATAGTGGATACTTTTTTTTTTGCATGCTGATGTTTTTCCTGAGAACTTCATTCAGGCGTCTTCTCATGCTTTGGTAAATCAGTTGAATAATAATAATAAACAAATCTAGCAGATACACTATTTAATTCAGCGAAATGGGCATCTGTATCTATGACACAAACAACTATTAAAATCAACTGGCAGTAGAAAATAGGAGATGCCTCTTTTCTTATCGTAATATCATTCAATGGAGGATGGTGTCCAGGATTATATCCAAGAAGCTATCAGTAAATTCTAGTCCAGTCTCTTCACGAAAACACTTGTATTGTGTCTCCGTAATGTGTTCACTTGACATTAAAACATATGGTGTAGCTGTATTTAACCTACATTGTACTGCTCTAAATGGTCGCACTCAGTCACACACACACACACACACACACACACACACACACACACACACCCACATTCTATTCTCTTCCAATATTCATGATAAAATCCTATCCTATCCTATCCCGTAACTCGAAGGTCGTAGGGGCACCACAGATGACGGTTTAACCAGCGTACTCAATCTTTCTCTGTCCTCAGCAAACCTCAATGTCAAGCCAGTCCATTTTTGAATGTTGTCCTCCCACCCCTTTTTCTGTCTCCCTCCTCTTCTGCCTCTTTGCACCGTGCCTTGCAGGATGGTCTTTGCAAGGCCTGATGCTCTGGTGATGTGGCCATACCATCGGAGTTTCCGTTTCTTCACCACTGTGAGCATGTCATCTTGTTGTCCAATGGCTTGTGTGATGGTCTGTCGGACTTCGTTGTTGGTGATGTGCTGGGTATAGGAAATGCCCAGAAGTCTTCTGTAGCACCTCATCTCCATGCTTTGTATTCTTCGTTTTAGATCTGCTATGAGGGTCCATGTTTCGCAAGCATATATGAAGATGGAGATGACAAGGGAGCGCAACAGCCTTACCTTGGAGTGTAGACTGATGGTCTTGTCTTTCCAAATGGGCTTCAACCTTGTCAGGGCAGCAGTTGTTTGTGAGATCCGGGAGAGGACTTCCTGTGGGGACCCATTGTCTGATACAATGGCTCCTAAATATTTTGAAGCTATGCACTGTATTGAGGGATTGGCCTTGGACTTTGATGTCTATGTTGATGTCATTTGTGTTATTGGTCATCATTTTGGTCTTCTCTGCACTTATTTCCGTTCCATGATAAAATACTAAAGAATTTATGATTTTAATATTAATAAGAATACATACTTTGTTAAAATACAACATAGCAATAAATAGAAAACGCGAAAAAGATCAAGAAGAAGAAGAAGACATATGTGAACTGACAGACAAAGCAGATAAACAAACTATCAAACAGATCAAGATACCAAACACTTTGCATTTTATTTCCTAAAAACTTGAGTTAATTTGACAAAAATTTCTATAAAGAATAA
>CM072519.1:50475941-50545941 GCA_036898135.1 Oncomelania hupensis | reverse complement strand
GAGACGACTGGTTTAAGCTTGGGAGAGAGGTTGTCTACCTTTTATTTGTTGGTTAGACTAGCCTTGGGTGGCTCCTGCTGTGCAGAATCCTTTGGAGTGGCCATTGGGTTATGCAGGACAAGGCGACACGACATTTTTTCTCCCCGGCTGACCATTCGTCTTCTGCTTTTGGTGGTGAGCAGGACTACATTGTCGGCAGGCATTTTATGCCAGTCAGTGGTAGTGACTTTGCAGAGAATGTCGTGGCAACTAGTAGCCGGCAAACTGGTTTACTATCGAAACGCTTCACCGCCTTGCTGAGCAAATATTTTTTACATGTATGTCCTTCTTACGAGGGATAAATGGAATTAACAGTGCAGGTCGGGCCGTTTTCTCAAGGTGGTGGCCGAGAGACGGAAATCAAATACTTCACTCGGCTACAAGTGGTGCAACGACCGGGAGCAGAGTGATGCTGTGCCGTGGTAACTGTTGAAGACAGTTTTTCACTGTTAAATCAGTAAATGAATACTGATTTAGCGTATTTAGCGGCGGTTCCAGACACAACAGCGTATTCCGTCTTTCTCTGTTCTCAGCAACCCTCATTGGCTTCGTTCATTGTGTTACGTTTGAGACGCGCACGATAGATCCGATCGTTTTGTTTTGCAAAGCATGCAACAACAGAGTGTATTTACCTTTGATTTGGTTTTGCGTTGTAGTTGGAAGGAGCTTTATATAATTGTTACGTTGAAACGCGCATGATGGTGCGTGTGAAATGCCCACGATATTATGTGTGAAGCGCGTGCAATGGCAGGCTTGCGTGTGTGACGCGCACATTGGGTCTGTTCGTTTTGTTTTGCAACGCATGCAGTAATAGAGTGTATTTATCTTTGATTTGATTTTGCGTTGTTATTAGAAGAGGCTTTGTATAACGTTGGTGTTTTTAGTTGGTCGATATTATTTGAGAATTTTCGAGAATTGGTTGTTTACTATCGATCGAAGCGTATGGATTGTTCTGTTGGTAACCATGGAAGCTTCCATTCCAAATAGGGTTGTGTCACGTGAGACAGTGATGATGAAATTAATTTTGATTGGTTGTGGTGTTTCATGTAGGATATTCTCGTTTGTTCCCGAGTATGTAGAGACTATATAAGTGCCGCACTGTTTCAAAATGTGTGTTGTTGTTGATAGTGAGTTGGAAAGTAAAAAGTTGAGAGTGGAAAAGCGATTGTATGCAGTTGTTGATGTGTGCTGAATAAAAGTGGAAAACTTCATACGTCGACTCCTGACTTGTTGATGAGTGAGCAGGCTGCGTGGATAAACGAATCAGAGTTACAGCTATCAGGATTTCAAGCATCGGGGCTGAATCAAATACTGATAGAAAACACCATCATCGATCGAGTGTAACAATAATGTTGATAATTTTCGCGGGTAGATATTATTGGAGAATTTGCCAGGGTTGCTTGTTTATTATCGATCGAAGCGTGTGGATAGATCTGGTGGTGGCTGATAGATAATTCTGGCCTAAGAGAGGTTATATGACGTAAAACAGTTCTGATGACGAATTTCGTTGTGACTGACTGTAATTGCGTCACGCTGGAATGTTCGAACGTTCTCTAGATTATAGAAAAATTATATAATTGATGCACTGTGTCTGAAAAAAAAGTTGAGAAAGCGATTGTATGCAGTTGTTGATGTACGCTGAATAAAGTTGGAAAACTTCATACGACGACTCCTGCCTTGTTGCTGAGTGAACAGGTTGCGTGGATAAATGAATCTGAGTTACACTTATCAGGATTCAAGCATCGGGGCTGAATCAACTACTGAATTTTAAAAAACATAACGAGTGTAACACAGTGTCAAACCAGTCCATTCTCGAATGTTGTCCTCCCACCTCTTTTTATGTATCTCTCTTCTTCTGCCTCCTTGCACCGTGTCACGCCAAAGTTTTTTTTTGCAAGGCCTGGTGCTCTGGTGACGTGGCCATACCATCGGAGTTTCCGTTTCTTCACCACTGTGAGCATGTCATCATGGTGTCCAATGGCTTGTGTGATGGTCTGTCGGACTTCGTTGTTGGTGATGTGTTGGGTATAAGAAATGCCCAGAAGTCTTCTGTAGCACCTTTTCCCCATGCTTTATATTCCTCGTTGTAGATCTGCTGTGATGGTCCATGTTTCGCAAACGTATAGGAAGACGGATATGACAAGGTAGCGCTCGAGTACATTATTATTAGTATTATTATTATTATTATTATTATTATTATTATTATTATTATTATTATTATTATTATTATTATTATTATTACTACTACTACTACTACTACTACTACTACTACTACTACTACTACTACTACTACTACTACTACTACTACTACATGTACACTCTCGTGAGCTACCAAACAAGGGAAGCTGTAAGGTCCACACAGCGTAACTGAGACTTACCGAAGAGTTAAGCTTACCTCGACTCTTTTCTTTTTCTCCCACTAATAATGCAGTGTAGTCTAGCATAATTATCTTCCTCGACTCTCAGCTAGTTTGTGTGTCCATAAGTCATGTACTGATTACAGCAGGCACTATGGCCTATTTTATAAAGTTCGGACAAGGACGTTTAGATAAAACAATTTCGCCATAATTAGACACACACACACATACACACACACACACACACATACACACACAGATACATGTATTACAGTATGAGCAGAAGGTCACAATTCTTATAGCATTGATTTAGATATATGAGAGGATGTTTTTTTTCTTCCGAACTTTAGACTTCATAACTTTATTTTAAAAGGTTAAGATTTTACGCATAAGCCTATTCTTACAATCAGACCTGTTTTCTTTTTCCTTCATATCTTGATCAATCCAGTACACGCACTCTAGCAGACGATATTGTATAACTTTGGAACAAATACGTTCAGATAAACAATTTTTCAAATATCAGTCACAACAAAATTGTATTACAGAACGAGCAGACACTCATCTCCTCTAGTGTGATTAAGACGTAATTGTTCCTTTTTCGTTTCTTAGGAACCCATCACAAGCACTTTTCAAGATTACAATTTCGTAAATATCAGACACACACAAATGTTTTGCAATATTATTTGCAGATGGTCATCTTTTAGCGTGATTTTAAGACGTGTGTTTTAGCATCTTGATAAACCCATCACACACATTTTAATTAAAGGTGTACCTCTATGTCGCGCCTATGTCCAACTAACTCGTCTTCGGTGTCCTCGCCGTCGCCCACAGGAGTGTAGTAGCAGCTCGTTGAGGTCATCGTCAAGAGCAAGTTCTGAAACATACACGTACTGAAATATAAATAAATAATGGTATATTAACAAATTATTTCTAAACTAATTTCCTAAATACATGTTTTTAAACCTGAGAAAATTGAATACATAAATATATTCTGAACCAAATACGTGAACGCCTTCTAAAATAAATAAATAAATAAATAAATTCTAAACTAAATACATAAATAGAGAGAGCTAAGCTAAGCTAAGCTAAGCTAAGCTAAGATAAGATAAGATAAGATAAGATAAGATAAGATAAGATCTTAAGATAAGATAAGATAAAGACAATTCTTATTTAACGAAGGTAGTAGAACAAGCAGTGTTCTGCTTTTTTACATCTGGCCCTCGCCCTAAAGAGGGGCTAGTCTAATGAAGCTACAAAAATCATTAGAACGACTACATGTTTACAAGTAAACTTGAGTAAGAACAAATGTACATGACAAGCATTGCAATGGCTATGGAGTTGCACATCATCAATTTTATATTTATATTTAACATTTCTAACATTCTAAAGATCAATTGGTTTGTAAGCAACAACGCTTATGCATATTAAGTAGCACATAATATTATGCATTATTTTCAAAGTAATTAAACGCAACAATACACATTGCATAAAATCATCAGTAGCAAAGAACATAAGGGAGTTTGTAGAAAGAAAAATCATATTTGTTATTTTCTTACATGTACATTGAAAGCAATTTTTTTTACTTGATGAGGTGGGAAGCATTATTTGTCTTGAAAGTAATCATTTTGGTAGTTTGTCTCAGGATGTTTGGGACATAATTCCAGAAACTGCTACCTGAATAAATTAGACTAGACTTAAATAGATCAATTCGAGGAATAGGAATGTTCAATCTCATGGCTTGCCGTGAAGTTTTTACAGTGAATTTTGAGCATATGGTTTCTGGTACATATCCAGTGAGTGAGAGAGAGAGAGAGAGAGAGAGAGAGAGAGGGAGAGAGAGAGAGAGAGAGAGAGAGAGAGAGAGAGAGAGAGAGAGAGAGAGAGAGAACACGAATAGACAGATGAATAGTAGACAGATCGGTCGGTCGGTCGGTAGATCGACAGATACATATTTATATAGATGTTTTGATGATAGACAGATAGATAGATAGATAGATAGACAGACAGACAGACAGACAGACAGACAGATAGATAGATAGATAGATAGATAGATAGATAGATAGATAGATAGATAGATAGATAGATAGATAGATAGATAGATAGATAGATAGATAGATAGATAGATAGATAGATAGATAGATAGATAGATAGATAGATAGATAGATAGATAGATAGATAGATAGATAGATAGATAGATAGATAGATAGATAGATAGATAGATAGATAGATAGATAGATAGATAGATAGATAGATAGATAGATAGATAGATAGATAGATAGATAGATAGATAGATAGATAGATAGATAGATAGATAGATAGATAGATAGATAGATAGATAGATAGATAGATGACATACTGCAGAGAGGAAGAATTGGAAAACAACACTTTCTTTCTTATTCATTTAAATACGTACGTGGATATCGTGATAATAAAACTGTATGACGCTGTGCTGAGCGCCGTTGGCTGAGTCCACGAAAGAATCATCTCCGGGCAGCTGTGCATCACTCTGGCCGGGGAAGAAGCACTGCATAAAGACAACAAGGCTATTTAGTCACCCAGTAAAACGTTACAAGGATTTTGAAATGGCACGGCGACAATGAAATACGCATCCTCACTTGCAGAGCCTCATATGCATTCCTCATGTGCTACACTCAATTGGCAATCACTAAAAGATGGAGAAACGCAGTATTTTAACACAAATCAGTCCTATTTATGGAATCACAAATATACCAAACGAATGAGTTGGTCCAACAATTATCAAATCACGCTCATGCGGTCTTCTCAGCCGGAACACCGACAAGCTCAAAAACAGCCAAATGGCCATCTGCATCTCTGACACTATTCCACACAATCCTACCCCTGGCAGCAGAGAAGGGGAGATAACTCTGTGCTATCATTCCCTCATTCCACGGAGGACAGCAACTAATGAGGAATTATACCCAGACGCTATTAACAAAAGATGTTTTCTCCTGAGGAATTCATTCAAGGCGTCTTCTCATGCTTTGGAAAATCAAAACATTGATTTTTCAGAAGCCCTGCGGATACACTGACGAGTTAAGAACGTAGATAAATAATAATAATAATAATAATAATAATAATAATAATAATAATAATAATAATAATAATAATAATAATAATAATAATAATAATAATAATACAGGATGCTATATACGCGCCTTTCCCCAAATCAATCAGGCTCAAAGCGCGGCGATCTATACCAACATACACGCTCACCTGTCTCATCCACCCTCACACACACCAAATACACATCCATCACTCAAACAGGTGGTGTAAAGGCAGTGTAAATAGATATTTGGATCTACACTGTAACTAAAACAATCTAGTTTTGCAAACGCCAGATCGTTCATATAATTCTCTTATTCCAATATTTATCAAGGTGTGTAGTATTTTTTTTTCCAGAATCTGAGTCAAACCCTATCCGATAACAAAACCCAACGATCTCGGAGCATAGCAAGCAAACGAGAAGACAGGGAATCCAACCACCAACCCACGCATCAGTAATAGTAATAATCTTTCTCTTTCTCTCAGTCTCTAATATACACGCTCCTCGTTGATTCATAACATTAATTAAACTGCGCAATATATACATACATATTTTACCAAATTCAGCCCAATGCGGACGGACGGGCAGAGCTAAAATCAATTGTTCCCCTTCTTCGCTCGGGAACTTATTAAAAATCAGGAACCAAAAATAAAAGTAAATTAATATAAATGTAGAAATATTCATTAATAAAATTAATATAATATTAAACAACCATTGTGCACTCGCTCATACACAGATTAAATACATTTCTAACTATCAGACAAACGAACTATTTGACTGGCTGGCTGACTGACAAACTCACTAACCAGCTAAATAACAAAACAAACTGACTAGCCAACTAACCAACTGAGAAACTGACTAACTACCCAACACAAGTGCTTTAACTATTTAAATCTATTAATAACGACTACACCGCAGACGATTTGTTTTAAGAAATCGCTCATACTTACAGCACATGCAATGAGTAAGATCACGTTCAACATGTTGACTGTTAAACGTTTGATGCTCTTCTGCTTTGTGGACAAACACAAATGAGTAAGGAACTGTTTTTTTCAGTTCAGAGATTACACTTTAGCTCTGGAACGGGACATTTAAATACCGGTATATCGTTCGTTTCCGGTGCGCCGGTACGGGCTGCTTCACGAACCGGTATACTTGATGAATTCCAAAAAATCACAGTAATATGTGTAACTGTAGATTATAGTCACACGACACCGAAGCGCATAGGCGACTACTGGTCACATTATTCTGACACCAGCGAACCAGTTGATGGTAAGGGGAAAATAATATGGTCACACATTGGCCAATCCGGGATTCGAACCAGGTACCTTTCGGTTACTAGTAAGACGCTCTACCAACTGAGCTACCCGGCCCCTCCTAAAAAAAATCACAGTGACTAGAAGTTTGTTACACTCCGTTTGATGGTGGTGTTTTCTATCAGTAGTAAATTCAGCCCCAATGCGTGAATTCTCCTGATGAGTGTAAGTTCGGATTCGATTATCCACGCAACCCGTTCAATCAGCATACAAGTCACTGAGTCTTCGTATGAAGTTTTCCACTTTTATTCAGCACACATCAACATCTGCATACAATCGCCTTTTCACTTTTACAACAACACAACTCAACCCTCTCTTTTTTTTTTTTTTTAAATCAGTTTATAGTCCCCTCTCTTCCCGTTAAGGATTTTCAGAGAGGAGACTTATATTGATGATAAACCCTCTCAAAACAGTGCGGCACATATATAGCCTCTCTCTTCTCCCGAACACCCTGGATCAATCGAGTATGACGCAATTTAACCAATCGCTTCTAACTTCGTCATCACTGTCTTACGTCATACATCTTTCCTTTCTGTCCAAGCATGTTCTCAACATTTCTACGCCTTCTCGCGAAGCTTCTATTGACAGTAAACAGTCAAGTCTAGAGAATTCTCCAATAATATCGATTAACGAAAATTATCAACGTTACACAAAGCTTCTTCTAACAACCATGCAAACTCAAATCAAAGGTAAATAAACTCCACTATTGAATACTTTGCAAAGCGAAACGATTAGATCTATCGTGCGCGTTTCAGACATACTATCCTTCGCGTTTCAACGTAACATAACCCCCCACTCAAGAATAAATTTACCCAATTTCTTTCAACAACGTTGAAACGTAATGCACAAACAAAGTCCAGAATCAAAACTTATTTCAGTCTATCTGAATACTGTCAGTGTTCACAGTTTATTCACACAGAGTCAAAGTTTCTCATCTGCAAGTCTTTCTGGATACTGTCAATGTTCACAGTTCATTCACACAAGGTCAATGTTTCTCATCTGCAAGTCTGTTTAGATATTGCCAATGTTCTCCACACAGTCAATGTTCTTTCATCCGCCAGGAAACGACGCCCTCGTCCGTCACGGTTGTCATCGGCCCAGGGTCAAAGACAGTGATCTCATGGTCTTTCCTGGAGTCAGTGCATCCTCCGTTGTCTCCATCTTCCATCGAATGTCCGATGAAGTCGACGTTGTCAGCTCCCAGAATGCACTTGCTGGGTCTCACGGTCAGGTTGGCTTCTGTGAGACGGTAAAACAGCTTCCTCAAGGTCTGCAGATGCTCTTCCCAGGTGTGGGTGTGGACTAGCAGGTCGTCCCAGTAACACACGACGTTGTCCATCCCTTTGAGCATCTTCCTTATTCCTCTCTTCAGGGTAGCTCCGCTGTTGAACATGCCAAAGGGCATCCTTAGGCACTCGTATGTCCCGTCAGGAGTTATAAAAGCAGTCTTTGGTATATCCTGTTGACGCACGGGAACTTGCCAATAACCCTTGCTGAGGTCAATCTTTGAGAAGATTTTACTCCCCGATAGTTGGCGGAAGAGGTCTGCTGCGGTATGCATCGGCTCGGAGTCGAAGACGGTGATCTTATTAACCTTCCTGTAGTCGATGCATACTCTGTTGCTCGCCGATCCCGTCCTTCTTCTTCACGACCACGACAGGGGACGCGTAGGGGGAACTGGACTCCATGATGATGCCCATCTTCAGCATCTCATCGATGTCTTTCTTCAAGGATTCGCGGGCCTTGAAAGGGATCGGGAAGGGCTTGGATCGAACGGGAATATTTGAAGTGAGGTGGACTTCGTGTTCGACCAAAGTTGTAGAGCCAGGGACATCGCTGAAGTTGTGGCGAAACTCGCCCATAAGGTCCTTGAGCTCCATCTTTTGACCTTCCGTCAAGCTTGGTCCTAGCTTAACATCATTGATGCCTTCTTTGCTGTGGAAGTCTCCCAGTTCCAACAGTTCTTCGCTGTCAAAGCTGTCGTCGATCACAGCTGCTGTGGCTGCGTGCACAGTCTCTGGTAGCCTTTCCACGTACAGTTTAAGAAGGTTGGCGTGGTATATCTTGGAATGCTGGCCGACCTTCACCTTGTAGTCGTTGATCCCCACCACGGTCTCCACTTCGTACGGGCCTTTCCACTGCATCAGCAACTCATTGTGATCAGTAGGTAGCAGCACCAGCACTTTGTTGCCAGGTTTAAACTTCCTGTTCACAGCCCTACGATCATAGTAGTGCTTTCCACGGTCCTGGGATTTCTTCAGGTTTTCTCTGGCTATCTCGAGTCTGCTCCAGCTTCTCCCGTAGCTCAAACACGTACTAGTAGCTATTCTTCACCTCTGGGGTCTCTACTTCTTTCGTCCACAGTTCTTTTAGGATGTGCATCGGCCCTCGGATGGTTCTTCCGTACAACAGCTCGAACGGAGAAAAGCCGGTGGACACCTGCGGTACTTCTCTGTAGGCGAAAGGTAATGCGTTGATGTAGCGATGCCATTGTATGGGCTGCTCGCTGCATAGTTTCTTCAGGGTGGACTTCAGCGTAGCATTGAACTTTTCGACAAGCCCATTGCACATCGGATGGTAAGGTGTCGTAGTCAAATGCCGGATACTCAGCAGTCTGTTGACCTCCTTCATACAGTCAGAGACGAACTGTGTCCCGAGGTCTGTCAGGATCTCTTCAGGCACTCCGAGTCTGCTGAACATGTCCACCAGCGCCTCTGCAACAGTCTCAGTGTCAATCTTCTTCAGAGGCACTGCTTCTGGGTACCGAGTCGCATAGTCCACTAAATTCAGTACCCACCGGTGACCTTCTTCATTCGGAGGTTTTAGTTCGCCGATTAAATCTAAGGCCACCCTCTTGAAAGGTCGGTCGATCAAAGGCATCCTCTGCATATGTACTTTCGGGACCCTTCCTCGAGGTATGGTCTTCTGGCAAATGTCACATGATCGGCAGAATCCGCTGACGTCCGCATGAAGTCCTGGCCAGTAGAATACCGCCTGGATTCTATCTGACGTCTTCTTGATGCCCAGGTGACCTCCCATGATTGAGTCATGCGCTACTTCCATCACTTGGCGCCTTAGAGGTAACGGTACCAAGACTTGACGTAGTGGTTTCCCTCCGTTGACCCTCGGGTGCTGGAAGATTCTGTACAGGATCTTGGCCTTCACCTCGAAATAGACCGTGCCATTGCCCTTGGTCACCTGGTCTTGCCGGTTCCTGTACTTGTTTAAAGTGCTATCAGCTTCCTGGAGCTGGATCAGTTTATCTCTGTCCACGATGGCAGCTTTGGAGCTGTCGGCGACCTTCAGTGGCGTAGACGTCTTGTCTCTCTTGGCCTGGGGCCTAGTAGTAACGGCACCGACGATCTCTGGTCGGCAGGGTTGAGCCGGAGTAACCACATTGTCCCGTAGCAGCTCTGTAATGTTTCCATCGGAAAATGGCAATGGATCCTCCTCCGCAACTTCGACACGTTGGGTTGAGGCAGGACTCCATTCTGAATCGGGGTCGTCGGGTCATCTTGCGCCGTCGATGTTCCCGATCATCAAATCGTATAGCGGCTTCTTCAGGCAAACCGCTTCTACTTCGCCTATGTAGAAAGGAGTGCTGACATGAATCTTCGCAACTGGCGCTCTCACACATTTGCTGTCGGCCATGCGTGTCCATTTAAAATCGCCAGTGAACTGTTCTTTAACGATTAGGTCTTCTTTGACGATGACCCCACTGCAGCCCGAGTCTCTTAGGACAGTTACTTCATGATTTCCGACGCGTCCCTTGGAAAAAGGCATGTTCTGGACGGTCACAGCTGCGCTGGCGACGACGGGGATGGATTTTCCGTTGGCAAGGAGAAGTTGGCCATCGGTCATGCACTCTTGCACGTCCGCAGGAGTTGCTGTGTGCTCGGTCTCACTCGGAAGAATGACGCTCCCGCCGCACACTTGATGGTCAGATCTACTGGTTTGCCGTTGATTGGAGAATCGCCTCTGCCGGTTGCCCGCCGCTGCATTGTCCGTACTGCTCCGCTGTCCGCTACTTTTGTTTTGAGGACAGTTAGCCGCTCTGTGGTCTGTAGCGTTGCAGATAAAACAGCCTCTTGAATGCCCTTCCCTGGAAGGTGGCGTGGAATCCGTCTGTCTCTGGCTCGTCTGACTTCCCTGGATCTGGTTCCCATGGTTTCCAGTCTTCTGAAAATGTTTTGTCGCGCTGGGTGGCCCCAGGGTCTTCCCATGAGCGATGAGATATCTTTCAGCAGCCTCGGTCACATCTTTAAGCGTCTGCAGCTTTTGTAGTTCTAAGTGGGTCGCTAGGTCCTTGTGACAGGCATTGAGAAATTGTTCCTTCACGATTAGGTCATGGAGACTGTCGTAAGACTTCCTTTTGCCTGATAATTCCACCCACTTGTGTAGATATGATGACAGGCGCTCCACAAACTGCTTTGGCGTCTCGTCTGACTTAGGTCGGCATTCACGGAAGCGTTTACGGTAGCCCTTCTCTGTAAAGTTGTAGCACTGCAATAGGGCCTCTTTCAAGACGTCGTAGTCTTTAGCGTCATCGTTCGACAATCTGGTGTAGACGTCGAGTGCTTGCCCCGTCAGAAGTGCACTTAGTCGAATCGCCCAGTCTTGAGGTTGCCAGTTAGAGCTTTCGGCAAACCTTTCAAATCTCGCCAAATAACTGTCGATCTGGTCCTCCCCGTCGACAAACGCTGGCAATTTTGGAGCTTTGTTGTCACTGATAACTTGTGGCGCGTTTTGCTGTTGCTGGATGCGCGCCAACTCTAGCTGGTACTGACGCTCGCCTTCAAGACGCTTCAACTCGAACTCTCTTTCTTTACGACGTCGTTGCTCTTCTTTTTCTTGCCGCTGCTGTTCAATTTCTAGACGCTTCTGTTCTAATTCTATTTCTTCTCGACGACGCTGTTCTTCTAATTCTAGACGCTGCAGTTCAATCTGAGACTTGACGTACTCCGTCAGCTGCTTGCCTTTTAGATTCAGTTCAAGTCCTTTCTGCCAGAAGTCAGCCATCTTGATGCTTTTCTGGAAAGTTCTTGACTGTTCTGTACCTTTCTAGAATGTTCTAGAACAGCACGCTTTCTGCAGTAGCGTTGATGCTTGTCACTTGTCGCCTTCGCTGACGCAGGCCCCGCTGTCCTCGTCGTATGCGACGCTGCACCACGCTGGTGTTGATGTATACGCTCCTGTGCTGAAGTAGACGCGACGTCCGCTCGTCGCCCTCTGTAATACTGGCGATGTAGCTCCGAGACTGTTGTTTGCCCACGAAGCAACTCTTCAGCGACTACACGCCCTTGCAGTCAACCCGAATCTATCGGTGATGTAGTCCCAGTATGTTGGCCCCTCCCGACGCAACGTTGGCGGCTACCCTCGATGACTGCCTCTCGTAACGTTGACTCGCTTGTTGTAGCAGTTGAACCCTTGGCTATGACGTGGATCGACGACTTGGCCCCCAAAAATGTTACACTCCGTTTGATGGTGGTGTTTTCTATCAGTAGTAAATTCAGCCCCAATGCGTGAATTCTCCTGATGAGTGTAAGTTCGGATTCGATTATCCACGCAACCCGTTCAATCAGCATACAAGTCACTGAGTCTTCGTAGGAAGTTTTCCACTTTTATTCAGCACACATCAACATCTGCATACAATCGCCTTTTCACTTTTACAACAACACAACTCAACCCTCTCAAAACAGTGCGGCACATATATAGCCTCTCTCTTCTCCCGAACACCCTGGATCAATCGAGTATGACGCAATTTAACCAATCGCTTCTAACTTCGTCATCACTGTCTTACGTCATACATCTTTCCTTTCTGTCCAAGCATGTTCTCAACATTTCTACGCCTTCTCGCGAAGCTTCTATTGACAGTAAACAGGCAAATCTAGAGAATTCTCCAATAATATCGACTAACGAAAATTATCAACGTTACACAAAGCTTCTTCTAACAACCATGCAAACTCAAATCAAAGGTAAATAAACTCCACTATTGAATACTTTGGAAAGCGAAACGATTAGATCTATCGTGCGCGTTTCAGACATACTATCCTTCGCGTTTCAACGTAACAAAGTTCTTGCTATATAGGAAAGATCTGATGAAAACCTAAACGTTTATTATTTGTTGACGTTTTCTTTGGGACTTGCCCAAGGTTCTGGTCTGGGACCTTGGCTATATTTTCGAATCTTGACCTAGCTAACGATCTTTGGCGATAGAATCATCGCCAAGATTCGCTTCTTTCCTGATGAATGCCACCTGTACTCTTTCATCCGTTCCACTGCCGACTTCCAGCACTTGCAGGACGATCTCGGCAATGTTGAACCATGGGAAGAGGGTAAGTAGCGGGTGCTGGCTTCTTAGGCAAAAGGTCGCGGGTTCAAACCCCGCAAGGAACAAATTTATGTGACTTTTAGAGAGAGAGAGAGTAAGAGAGTTTTCAGATCACCGAAAGCTTTCTCCGGGGACTCCGGTTTCCTCCCTCCCCTTCGAGAATAATATTGGATGCGGGCCGGCAATCTATATTTTTCTAGATTAAAAACAAATTATTTCTCTTCCGCCTCCTGTAATAAGATTTTTTCAGATCGCCGCGTTTTTTGTTCGATTGAAGAACAAGCGCTTGATGGCATTGAAAACAAAAATTATTATTATTATTATTATTATTATTATTATTATTATTATTATTATTATTATTATTATTATTATTATTATTATTATTATTATTATTATAAGAAGGAAATGGTCTTTAATGTAGTTTACAAGCAAAACAACCCCTGCCAACTACGCATTGTATACAATACCTTTGAAATAGTATTTAAAAATATAAGTAGGAATGGAGAACAACTGGTGTTTACATCGCATTTGATAGACCCCCAACCTATAATAAAGTTCTGGGCAGAGCAATTGTAGTGTACATTGAAGACTTTCTGCAGCAGCATGCCAGCTTTTAACAAAATCAAAAAGGTGTTGTAACATCAGGCTTCGGATTATGGAACAGGCACAAGAAGTTATAATAGGCCCCGCCCCGTACATGTAAGATAGGGCCGTGTTTCATGGATCTGTACTGGATGCCGGTACTTCGGTACAAAACTATAATGCCGCCGGCACTACAAATCTACCGGTAGCCTATATTGCCGGTTCGATCTTTGCCGCATCTGCCAATCACTATTAAGCATCTGATTTACTTTCTCAGTTGTGCCTTTGTTTTGACTGCCTTCAGAAGTTATCTTGTCGGTCAATGCACAAATCAGGTCGAGGTCACTTGTTTTGTTTGTTTTTTGGTCAGTCTACTACTACTACTACTACTACTACTACTACTACTACTACTACTACTACTACTACTACTACTACTACTACTACTTCTGTGTTGATGCTGTTATAACTGTTGTTGCTGTTTTCTAAATTGTTTTCATTGTGTTTTTTCTTCTTCTTTGTTTTCATCATCATCATTATCATCATCATCATCATCATCATCATTACCATTATCATCATCCCCATTTTCCTCTTCATTTGGGGCAACAGTGCCATTAATAACTTGTCAGTCCGTCCGTAGGTCTGAATAATTAGACAAGAAACTGTAATAACATATTTGAAGGTTGGAAACGAGCGATAAAATAACCGGCGTTCCGATCTACTTGTTGCCCATAGAGTCAGATTCAATTCGTTTTGTTCTTGCAATGAAAGAAATAACTTGTATGCTTAAGGGTCACTTTTGCTTCATCGTTTTCTGGATTTTCTTTAGAATCACACCCATATACACTCTGTAATAATTATCTTATCTTGAAGTTTTGGGAGTTCCTTATTTCTAACCTACTACTCCCTTTTAAAAGTTCCCAAGACAGCACAGTCTTTGCAGAGTTATGTGCGCTTTTGTTTTCGAATTCACAGTTAGTGTTGCTCCAATGAATTAAAGAAAATAGGATTAAGGCAAACTAAATTACTTGTTTCAATAGTAGGGTTTTGATTTCAATCGATTAATCAATTTGTTTTTGTGAATATTGATAGAATCAAGATGGATTCTAAAAAAATAGCACCACTGTGAAAGTGTATAATTCTAGTAGTTAGTGAGTTATTCATAGTCGTAGTGCTTAAGGTATTTATAGTTTGCTTTACAATTATTAGTGTCACCACACTTATTCCCCCTCGAATGCCTGATTCGATCATTGTCATCATTACTTGGTCAGTTATGAGATCAAGTTTAGCTTCACAAAGTTTTAGGAATGAGTCCCAACCCACTCCTGGTGAAGAATTATAATGAAAAGGATCAAAGGAATAATGTTGCAAACTCGTTTCTTTATATTTTTCAAACACATCTGCCAACAAGCCTACATCAGCCTTTAAATATATGTCGTGATAGTCACCCATGGTTTCACATCCAAGTGCATTCCAAACATTTTGAGTGTGTTGGTAACCGGAATCGCTAATACATGTTTTACCGAGTGAGGAATGAAAGTTTTCTTTAGGAGGCAGTTCAAGTTCATCGAACACATCCCAAGAGTCCAAGTACTCATAAGGATACACACATTTCTGAATTATGGTAATAACTGGAAAATATTTGCTAGTAATAGGATAGCTTGGTAAGTTCTTAGCAAGTGTTTCTAAACTAGATGTAACCTGGTGAAAGCTGTCATAAAACTTTAATTTAGTCAGAGTGAACGTTTTATATTTTTCTTCAGTTTCGGCAATATATGACACTCTCGTCACTGCGTGCATAATTAAATGAGAGTGGTAATTACGGAGATTGTGAATAAAGATTAGAAGATTAAAATGTTTAATTTCATTGTCTAAATTACACTTCTGATGCTCAACGCCTCTAAATGCCCCTTTAAGATGGCAGTGATCTTTCACCCTAATGTCAGAGTTTATGAATGGTTTAGAGGCGTTGAGAATTAGAAGTGTATGCCCTATCAGTCCCAACACGCAGACGGCCGTGTCTAAAGCCGTCACACCTGCAGCGAGGGAGGCCATGCCTCAGGCCGCCACAACATCGACGGCGGGTTTCAGCAACCGGGTGGTCGCAGAAGCGGCCAAGATCTTAGTGGCTCAGCAGGGGAGCGTCAAGGGAGTGGAGGGAAAAGTTGGAAAGGGTGAGGGGGAGAGAGAAGATCCAAGAACCAGTGCGGGGGAGAAGGGGAGGAAGCCGGTTGGCAGTTTGAACAAATATCAAAAACCTGGACCTCTTTCTTCCAAGCACCATGAACCTCTCGAGACGAAGAACCGTTTCGGGAAGTTGATGGAACATGAGGAGACGGATGAGGGTCGGAAAACTTAGAAACATAATTGTGCTCTCAGGAACGGAAATATTTAGCTTTCCTTTACTTCATTTTTATGGCTATCTTTCAATGGAATAATTATACGTGGGATAAGAGCAAATTATGAGGAGCTATGCCGTCTGCTGGCAGAGCATCGACCTGAGGTGTTGGCCATTCAGGAGACTCTCTTATCAGAGAAACAATCTATAGATATATCTGGTTGTTCGTCACTAAATTGTCTATCTTCCAGAAGCGTTTCACTCTTTATTCATAGAAACGTCCCATTTAACCCAATTTCACTTAACACAAGTTTACCAGCAGTAGCAGCCAGAGTATCTCTTTTCAAGTCCCTTACAGTTTGTTCCATATATCTGACCCCATCAATAAATGTAAATAAAAATGACCTTGAGAATTTGATCCAACAATTACCTACCCCTTTTTTGTTGTTGGGAGACTTTAATGGACGCTCTCCCCTGTGAGGCAGCGATCGTACTGATACTCAGGGGGAAATAATTGAAGACATTTTAGACTCATTGAATCCGGTAAATTTGAACGAGGGTGCTCCAACTTTTTCCTGTTTAAGAATTGCTTCTTTATCCCACATTGATATATCGATATGTGATCTCTCCCTACTTTTGGACTTTAAATGGACAGTTTTAGAAGATCTTCATGGCAGCGATCATTTTCCTGTTCTATTAAAATATGATTCAAACAACCTTGAGGAAACTCATGGCAGTTGGAAACTGAAACAAGCTAACAGGAGGCTGTTTTCCAACCTGTCTGAGGCTCAGTTACGTGATAATAATAATAATAATAATAATAATAATAATAATAATAATAATAATAATAATAATAATAATAATAATACAGGATGCTATTTATGCGCCTTTCCCCAAATCAATCAGGCTCAAAGCGCGGCGATCTAAACCAACATACACGCTCACCTGTCTCATCCACCCTCGCACACATCTAACACATCCATCACTCAAACAGGTGGTGTAAAGGCAGGGAGCTCGCTATTAGAAGACGGAAAGAAAATCGAATTTTTATTTTTGAAATTTTTATATTGACTGCGTCCTGTACCATTATTGAAGAGAGGGAGGAAACCGGAGTGCCCGGAGAATACCCTCGGTTTTCGATAAGAAACAGGAATTTTCACAGGCCATAGACCCAATACAGCTCTACACTGACATAGTTATAAACAGTGCCAAGGAGTCCATTCCGCAAACTTCATCAAAACCTCATACACTTTTAAAAAAAACCTGGTTCGATGATGAATGTAAAAAACTTCAGCAAGCCCGTAAAGAAGCTTTAAGGAGTATGTATTTACATCCAAGCTCTGAAAATAAACAGAACCACCAACGTTTGCGAGCCCAATGTCTACAGCTCTTCAATCGTAAGAGAAGAGAATCGTGGAAAGGCCTTCTGCTCCACGCTAAATTCGAAAGCGAAGCTGTCGAAGGTTTGGAAGGTGGTCCGCAAACTCAAAAATAAAAGTAATGAACAGGTCATCCCATGCCTAAATGTGCCTGGAGACATAATCGGAGATTTAAAAAAAACTAGTAGCTGATCTTTTGACCTCTTCTTTTGCTGCAAATTCTTCCTCTGAAAACTATTCTGTTTCTTTTCAAACTATTAAAACATCTAAAGAAAAACAACGGTTAAATTTTACCTCTGACATTTCTGAAGACTACAACATTTTGTTCTCATTAGTTGAGCTTGATGCTGCCATTAACAAAAGTGCAGATTCAGCAGTTGGACCGGATGATGTGCACTATCAATTTCTACGACATTAAACAAGGTACTCACGGTCTCAACTGCTGGACATCTTCAATCAGATCTGGATCACTGGCACCTTTCCTCCCTCTTGGAGAAAAGCCATTATTGTTCCCGTACCTAAACCTGGCAAAGACCATACTAAACCAACAAACTACAGACCAATAGCCTTAACGTCCTGTTTATGCAAGACGCTGGAAAGAATGGTTTATTCTCGTTTACTGTGGTATCTCGAGACCAATAATATATTATCCAACACTCAGTGTGGCTTTCGAAGTGGCAGAAGTACTGTTGATCACCTGGTGCGACTAGAAACTTATCCGTAGCGCATCTTTACAGGGTGAACATGCCGTTGCCATCATGTTTGATTCGGAAAAAGCATACGATACCACATGGAACTATGGCATTCTTTCAGATTTGCAAGAAATGGGACTGAAGGGACATTTACCTCTGTTTATATCCAATTTCCTAACGAACAGAATTTTTCAGGTTAAGGTAAAGAGGATCTTTATCAGACATGAGAGAACAGCAGATGGGGGTGCCTCAAGGTAGTATCTTGTCTCCCTTGCTGTTTAATATTAAAATAATTAATATTGTTCATTCAGTGAAACAGGGAATTGACAATTCTTTGTTTGTAGATGATTTTGCATTAGTAGCCAAGGGTAAAACCTTGGCATCTGCAGAACGTCAGCTACAGTTATGTGTCAATGCCGTTGAAGACTGGGTATTACAAAATGGTTTCAAATTTTCTGGAGCAAAAACGAATGTATTCACTTTTCCAAGCACCAGGTAATTATTCAAGATCCTAATATTACTCTCAATAAAACTCCAATAAGTCCAACAAGTCAAATTTGTGGGTGTTACTTTGATCAAATGTTATCCTTCCTCCCTCATCTGAAAGATTTGAAAACTAAATGTCAACAGGCCTGCAATTTGTTTAAGGTTATCAGTGGTACAGACTGGGGAGCTGACAAAAACTTTATTGCTGTAATACCGTTCGTTAATTAGATCCATGTTAGACTATGGTTGCATTGTTTATGGTTCTGCTAGAAAGTCTTATCTTAAAATGTTAGATCCAGTTGCTCATTAGGCACTACGCATTGCTTTGAGTGCGTTTAGCACCTCCTCTTGTGAAAGCCTTTACTTGGAAGCTAACAAACCTCCCCTGGAACTGAGACGTATACAATTATCCCTGAATTGCTATTTAAAATTCAAAACAGATCCTATAAATCCCGCTTATGACTGTGTTCTCAACCCAAATTTTGTGCAGAAATTTGAGGCCAAACTGAACGCAATCCCTCCGTTTGGCATCAGAATGCAGGCTCATTTGAATTTATTTATTTTATTTAATCGTTCTTATATAGCGCTTTTCCAGCTCAAGAGCTGCTCAAGGCGCTGGCCGATACAGGATCTAACTCAAGACGCCCGAGACGCCCACCCGCAGCCTTTGGGCGCATGGTCTGACGCACGGACAACTGAGCACAATCCTGGGCAGCCAGGGATGGGGGAGAAGGACCTAGGTGCATGCTGGGTGTTTTCTTGTCACCGGCACTCACCCGTCTAGGACATGAGCGTCAGGATCTTTAAAGTCCGTTATGATGGAGTGCATGCGACACAGACTAGACCTCGGTTTATCCTCTCATCCGAAGGAGTAGGAAAACAGGAGTAAAGTGTCTTTCCCAGGGACCCAGGAATAAAGTAGGCATCGATGTTGCTTCCATCAAGGATGATGAGCTTCAGGCTGAAGCTCCTCCATGGAAATTACGTAACCGAAACATTAACTGGCAATTGTCCGCTTTCATTAAAAACAATACTTCTGAAACTGTCTATAATCAATTTTATTTAGAACAGTGTGCTTTGTCCCCAGGATATGAAAAACCTTTTACAGACGGGTCAAAGAAAGGAGACTCAGTTGCTGCTGCGTCGGTCTCTGGGAGACACCTAGACCAGCCTTTGCAACAGAGTCTACCTGATTTTTGTTATGTTTATACAGCTGGGATCAAGGCAATCCATCTCGCTCTGAAACAGGTTTATCAATCCAAAAGAACCTCATTTTTAATCATGTCTGATTCACTGTCAGCACTTTAGGCTATTTCCATGAGAAAGATATTGCACCCTTTTCTGGAAGAGATCCATTACTTTCACACACAACTTGCTTCTGAGGGTAAAAGGATAGTTTTTATGTGGGTACATGTTCACATGGGCATCCATCATATTGGGCATACTTATGTCACCCACAGTTTACTTTTAAGAGAAGAAGAACCACCATGGTGCTTTGCATGTAATAAATCCTTTTCTGTTCACCATTTCATGTCTGAATGTGCTGATCTGCTTGATGAAAGAGAAACATATTTTGGTTCAATACCTGTCAAATAGATTTTTAAAGTATGCAATGGTCAACACCAGTTTCAATGTTTACATGATGTTGGTTTGTTTTATCACATATAAATCATGTCATCTTGTTTTGTGTTTTGGTTGGATTTTATTGGTAAGACTGATTTTAGTGATTTGATTGAAGAAAGAGAACGTATTTTTAATACATCAGATTTGAAGAAGATTTTTTAAGAGGTTGAGTGTGAAAGATTGATTGAATATTTAAGAGTAATAGGCTTGTTTTTTTAAGATTTGAACCACTTTGTAATATTTTAAGATAGCGTCTCTCTGGTCCTGATTTGGCTCGGAAGAGTCCGCTGGACCTAAAGCAATAACCATGTAATGTAATGTTGTAAAGAGTAACTTAGGAAAAAACGTTCCTGAGGAATCGCAGCTGGAAAACAATTAGCCGAATATAATAAATGACACCAATGGAACAGGCAAACAAAAGCGAATATATTAAACAAAGGACAGTCAAAAGAAGAACCAATAACAATCATTAGCAACAAAACCTGAAGAATCAGTAGAGCCAATCCAATCTTCTTCAAGCAAACAGGTTAAATATTTTATTTTGTTTCAGCTGCTGGTCTGGGAGCTTCTGGTTGCTTGATGGATAAATACTACAAAGGTAACAAGCAAAAAGAGAAGCCTTCAAAAACACATATATGTTTTAAGAAACAATTGAATAACCTCCATTATCAAAAAGAAGTAGATGTATTTTCAATGCAGTAATTTTTTTTTCAAAATTAATGTTTAATATATAAAAAAAAGAGCTTGCCATATGAACAGACCATTGTGAATCTCACCTAGCACAGTGGTATTCTAATTGTACTGAATACGATTTATTCAATGATAGCAAAACTTCTGTTTAAAACAAAGCCCATTGAATTGGGGAAAATGGATCTCACAGACATTGGTAAGCTTGTTGGAATTTTAATATTATCTATGGCAACAAAAGATTACCTTGTTAAGCAAAAAATACTTCCCTCAGATCTCCACTTATAATCTTTGATTTAATATTCTGTTTAGTTAAAGCCTGGTTTGCTGGTTGACTGTTAAAAAAGGAATATTATCAACATTTTTTTTTTCATGTCAGTAATATAAAATACAAAAAAAAAACTTAGGAGGTGAGTAAATTTAATAAAAATAGAGGTCTTTTAAAAAAAGTATGGGTCTAATTATCCTATCCTATCCTATCCTGTCCCGTAACCCGGAGGTCGTAGGGGCACCACAGACGATCGTTTAACCAGCATATTCCATCTTTCTCTGTCCTCAGCAGCCCTGATGGCTTCGCTCAGTGTCAAACCAGTCCATTCTCGAATGTTGTCCTCCCTCCTCTTTCTCGGTCTCCCTCTTCTTCTACCTCCTTGCACTGTGCTTTGCAGAATAGTCTTTGCAAGGCCTGATGATCTGGTGACGTGGCCATACCATCGGAGTTTTCCTTTCTTTACCACTGTGAGCAGGTCATCGTGTTGCCCAATGGTTTGTGTGATGGTCTGTCGAACTTCGTCGTTGGTGATGTGTTGGGTATAGGAAATACCCAGAAGTCTTCTGTAGCACCTCATCTCCATGCTTTGTTTTCTTCGTTGGAGATCTGCTGTGAGGGTCCATGCTTCGCAAGCATATAGAAAGATGAAGATGACAAGGGAGGGCAGCAGTCTTACAGTGGGATGTAGACTGATGGACGTCTTTCCAAATGGGCTTCAACCTTGTCAGGGCAGCAGTTGTTTGTGCGATCCTGGAGAGGACTTCTTGTCCGGACCCATTGTCTGATACAATGGCTCCTAAATATTTGAAGCTATGCACTGTGTTGAGGGATTGGCCTTGGACTTTGATGTCCGTGTTGATGCCATTGGTATTGTTGGTCATCATTTTGGTCTTCTCTGCACTTATTTCCATTCCATAAGCTCTGGAGGTGGTGTCAAGCCTCTGCACCAGCTGTTCAAGTTCTTGTTCCTCTCCAGCCAATCCATCAATGTCATCTGCAAAACGAAGATTGGAGATTGCTCTACCCCCTATGCTGAATGTGCCTTCATGATCTGCAAGAACATCTGACATGATGCGATCTAGGAAGATGTTGAAGTGTTGGAGAGAGTAGGCATCCTTGACGCACACCGATTGTTGTTCTGAACCAGTTCCCGATGGCGCTGTTGTGGAGGACTGCACTGGTAGCCTTGTCATAGAGGCTTTTGATGACTTCAATAATTTTAGGGCTGGTGTTGTACACTTTCATTGTTGCCCATAGTGCTGCATGCCAGACTCGGTCAAACGCCTTCTTGAAGTCTATGAACACATGATATAGATGTTGTTGGTGCTGTAGGTATTTCTCACATATTATTCTGAGGTTGAAAATCTGTTCAGTGGTACTTCGACCTGCCCTGAATCCTGCTTGTACTTCAGCTATGATTTGTTCAGCTTGGGGTTTCAACCTGTTGAGTATTATTTTCAGGAGGACCTTGCTGGGATGGCTGATGAGGCTGATGGTGTGGTAATTTTCACACTCCTGAAGTTTACCTTTTTTGGGAATAGTGATAACAAGCGACTGGGTCCATGGTATAGGCCACTCCCCACTCTGCCAGATCTTGTTACAGATAATGGTGAGGGCATCAATCATCGCTTCTCCTCCTGCTTGTAGCAGTTCCGCGGGTATGTTTTCCACTCCCGCTGACTTCCCTTTCTTTAGCGATTGCACTGCTGCCTCAACTTCTTCACGGAGAATTGGGAGGATTTCTTCTTCTTTTCTGTTCTCGGGACATGCTAGAACTGATGGGTCTCCATTTGGTGTATGGTTGTAAAGGTCAGAGCAGTACTCTGTCCATCTGTCCAAGACTTCTTGTTCTTCTGTAAGGCATATGCCAGCCTTGCTTTGGATCATGGATACTTTGGGCTGTTTGACACTTGTCAGCCGCTTCACAGTCTGGTAGGCCTTCTTGCTGTTGTTCTTGTTCAGACTGTTCTCTATTTCCTGGCATTGATCTTCTGTCTAATTCATGACAGGATTTAAGACGCTTTAAAATAGCATATATTTTTTTAATAAATATGGTAATTGAAGAGGGATTGAGGGAAGACTGATACAAAATACTCCAAAAGCATGAGAAAAGAGGGGATAAAGAGTGGGGCGGGGTTAAACAGCCAATTCCACTATCTCTACGTCTTATCCCAGAATCTTATCTTCGGTGACATGGGCAGGTCCGCAAGCACATAAAACTATCAGTACTTGATCTCAATAGTCATTGTATCCATAAGCAGGTTTTAAACAATTCAATTCGCCTTTTAACCCTCATGCTATTGCACGTGATCCCTTTCTTTTCCAGTCCATCCTCGTAATAGTCAGGTACTTTAAACCTGCTATGAATTTCTTTACAGCGATGAATCGCACAATTAAAATGTTTAGCCCGATGTGTGTTTGTGATATTTGTTGTTGTTGGTTTTTTTAATATTTCTCACTGACTGACAAACAATGTGCCATTTTTAACGCTGCATTTTCTTATCGTTTTTATCTTCTTATTTCTCATATTGCTTTTTGGGGTCTCAGCTTGTCCATTAGTTTTATGTCTACTTTTAATGATGCCGCAGCATTGACTAAATGAATTTCTTGTGTGTTCATGTGGCAATACATTCTTTTAAATCTTGTTATCTTGTTTAGATGGCATAGCCTCATTTACATTTTAACTATCTATCTATTTGGAGCTTCCTATAAAATCTGCATTCACGAAGCCATGCCAAAGACATATAAAAGTGAGGGCAATAACCATGGTCTCCTTATTTTAAACTCTCAGCTATCTTCAATGACGTATTCTTGCATTCGAGCGTACTGCTCAAAGGGCTACTCTGGGTGCTACCGCCCACAAAATAGTTTGCTGAAATCCGTATACTAGAACTTACGACGCTCAAGACGCACCCTATGCTGCAAGGTGGGGTCCTGCGGCACGCCTTGGATAACTGAGCACATCACAAAAAAGGAACCTAATAGGGATTGTTCCTATACAGCACATTTATGAGCTCAGAGAGCTTCTCAAAGCCCTGGCCACTAATATCCAGTACGCACAAAATAGTTTTCTGCAGTCAGGATTTGAACTTACGTCGCTCAAGAGGCACGTATACAAGGTTTGCGTACTGAATCTCAGAGGTATCCCTGTTACCTATATTTCCTGGCATAAACCTGACCCTTGAGAGTTTCGTATCTAATACAGAGAAATGAGTCATACCTAAGTGCCGGTGTCACGTCGTCAAAGTTCCGGGTGTCTTGCTTTAGCCGGGCGCCTTTGCGCATGCGCCAGGTCAAGTCGGGCCGGCTTTTTCACGATGTTCTTAGGCGTCGTAAGCCTAACCCTAAGCCTAACGCTAACCCCTAACCCTAACTCTAACCCTAATCCTTACTAAGACTACGATAGCACAGTGCGCATGCGTCGAATTTTGTAATGCGTCGACCAATCAGAATGCTCCCAGTCGCTCCCAGCCCACATAAGATACTAGGAACTTTGACGATGCCACACCGGGTCCATGGCCTACTATAAATGTTGTATTAGTCCCTTCAGTCACGTAATATAAGGTAATGCAATCCCGAACAGGGCCTTATTTTGCAAAAGGACTGTGTAGCGACCATAGGCACCCTGAATATGAGAAGATGCCGAAGCCCAGATAGCGTCCGTTGCTATCTATAAAGAGACGCTCTCTCTTACATGCCTGTGGTCGCTACACAGTCTTTAACAAATGAGGTCCTGTTCGGGATTACATTACTGAATGATACCGTGATTGAAGGGACAGAAACAGGAATTAGTACTATAGTAGGTCTATGAACCGGTAGGCTGGCCCGACTAGTCCGTTGACGGTCAAAACGCAACCTGTACAGATCCTCAGAACAATGTGGACATTCCTAAAAGGTTATCTGAGCCCGTTCTAGTACTGATGCACTAAACAGAAGGAATAATAATATTAAAATGTGTACTAACCAGTCCTCAGTTCTCTCCTGTCTACGGTGAAACTACCAACCATGTGTCTGGCTTTTAAATTATTATTCATATTTCACTCATTGCTACGATAAATGTCATGACAAATGTGTGTCGAAATTGACATTATTTTAGTTTATGTATCCATTTGTTTTTCATTAATGTAATATTACTTGTTATTAGGAATGGTAATGATTGATCATAAATATACCACGCTACCAAGATTTGGGGCGTTTATGGCCTGTCTTAATTAGAAGATTCGTGGAAGTTCAAAAACTTTGTTTCGAGGTTCTCAGTTCCCTAACCTAGGCTGCTTAACCTTAATTTGTTTTTGGTCCAAAAGGTTCCGGAACCTAGGTTCGCGATATGAGAGCCTCAAAAAAAAGAGAAGAATTTTGAACATCCACGAACGTTCCAATGAAGACAGGCCATGATGGTGTCCTGGACGGGTGAGAGCCAGCTAGACACATATACACTCAGCAAGAACTAGGTCGCTTTCTCGCTCTCTCTCTCTCTCTCTCTCTCTCTCTCTCTCTCTCTCTCTCTCTCTCTCTCTCTCTCTCTCTCTCTCTCTCCCTCTCTCTCTCTCTCTCTCTCCTCCATCTCCGGTAGCCCAGGATTGTTCTCAGTTGTCTTTTGGGCGTCAGACGATGAGCCCCAAGGCAGTGGATGAGCGCCCCGGGCGGCTTTGAGTTAGATCCTGAATCGGCCAGCGCCTTGAGCAGCTCTTGAGCTGGAATGAGCTATATAAGAACCATTCAATAAATGAACTATTAAAAAAAAGAACGCACAGTAGCTTTTATTTTAATTCTTGTGTTAAGTCTTTAAATGAGTAATCGTGAAACGTTCGCCTCTGCCGTGTACAGTTAGTTTATTTATTTATTTATTTATTTATTTATTTATTTATTTATTTATTTATTTATTTATTTATTTATTTTGTTTTGGATTTATTTAGTTGTGCACGTTCGTTTGTTTGAACTTGTCACTTACCCTTTTTACCCAATCGCCGGGTTCTTTCACGGCGACGCTGGTAGATTTGAACCACGTACAACAACAGCAACAACAACAAACTATAGATAATGACTGGACAAGCTTTTTAGAAAATTCTAATCTAATCAGCATCGCGATTTGAACTCAGCTTTGCTTCCTATGCTGTGCGCGCTCTGTGGCTCTGCCCACGGAGTTACATTGCTAGTGAGATAACAACTGTGTAGCATTAAAGAGGCCACAGTGTAAAGATTTGTTTTTTACAAGTTTACTTGGGAAATTGCATGGTTGTCACATTACAAGATGATATAATCGGTACGTTTTGCTCAAATCGACCCGAATATGCTTTAGATTTTAGTCATCTCTCCCGTGTTGTGAAAAACACACAGCTAAGGCTAAGATACACGCTTTTGGAGCTATTTTTAGAATCAACCTTGATACTGTTCATAGTAGGTACATAAATAAACGAATGTATCGATTTGTATCGCTCCTGGACTTTTTAAAAGAGGTTATGTTTTGAATTAATATTATTTTTTTCTCTCCCAAACCCCTACCCGCACCCCTCTTAGAGGAGCAATTAGTTGCATACACTGTGAATATTAACATAATCTGTGACGCTGTAAAGGGCTCTTTAAAGTTTCCCCTGTTTCCTGCCTACCTGTAGCCATCTGAATGAAATCCTCTTACTTTAGAGCGTCAACAGTAATCGTGCACCTTTGAAACCAATGGCATACCGATAGATAGCCCAAAGACCTCTCAAAGTGGCAGGGAGGCAAAAGATGTCTGTTAAAGGCCAGTGTTTGTGTGAGGGTGGGTGGGGGTTATTTGCGGTGTGTGTGGGTGTGTGTGTGTGTGTGTGTAAGTGTGTGTGTGTGTGTGTGTGTGTGTGCGCGCGCGCGCTTTTGTGTGTGTAGGGAGGGTGATGAGTGCAGATGGGGAACGAGTTGCTTGAAGTCTGTTCTTCTGATCATTGCCTCCCTTGTGCTGGTTCGTGTTTTATGCTGAATTGTTTCCCCTTGCTGTGATTTGGACGTAATGGTTTTAGCGACTTATTTCATTTTTAGTATTTTTGTTGTAGCTGTGCACTAATGACTGTATTTCTACTATTTAAAAAAAAAGTTCATTAATAACGACATTTAGTTTTTTTTTAATGTTTTTATTACGGTATTTGTGGTAGAGGTGTATCAGTAATAAAATTTATGGAATATGCGCGTGTGTGTGTGTGTTAAGGGGTGGGTGGGGGGAAGAAGAAGGGACATACGCGCGTGCATGTGTGTAAAACTGTTGTATTGACAGGAACGAATGCTATATTAACCACCATTATTAGAAACATTTCTAAATATAACATTATTTCACACAATTTGCTAAATAATGCATTACAGAGGTAAATAATTAATTTCTTATTTAGCAACAAAGCCCTATTTAACTACATCATGATTTATTTATCTAAACAATGTATTTAGATAAATCTTACATTGTTTGTAAACAAATGATTATTTAGTAAAATATGCTTCTATATAAAGATATTTTTGCTCAAAGTGGGGAAAACAAATATTTTACAAAGGGAATTCCATTATACAGCATTTGTGAAACTAGAGTTTTCCGTCAAGTCAGATAAAATGAAGGGAAGAGTTAGGTCAAAGGGAATGTTCGGTTCGGCGTCACACGTGTGCAGTACCATAATTTATATCCTGGTAGGTAGATTAAAGTCCCGCGTCACATGAGCGAATAGGGGACTGGGAAGGGGGGAGGGGGAATCGGGTTAAATATATCCTGACCTTCAACGTGTGATCTTAAAGTAATCTAATTAGAGTAAGAAATGAATATCTAGATACATAAATAAATATATAACTAAGACCAAGCCACTTATGTACAGGTTTATGCCTCTCTTTATCTTCTCTCCCACCCCTCTTAATTATTTGTATATATATCCTATACTATCCCGTAACTCAAAGGTCGTTGGGGCACCACAGATGATCGTTTAACCAGCGTACTCCATCTTTCTCTGTTCTCAGCAACCCTCATGGCTTCGTTCAGTGTCAAACCAGTCCATTCTCGAATGTTGTCCTCCCACATCTTGTTCTGTCTCCCTCTTCTTCTGCCTCCTTGCACCGTGCCTTGCAGGATGGTCTTTGCCAGGCTTGATGCTCTGGTGGCGTGACCATACCATCGGAGTTTCCATTTCTTCACTACTGTGAGCATGTCATCATGTTGTTCATGGGCTTGTGTGATGGTCTGTCGGACTTCGTTGTTAGTGATGTGCTGGGTGTAGGAAATGCCCAGAAGTCTTCTGTAGCACCTCATCTCCATGCTTTGTATTCTCCGTTGTAGATCTGCTGTGAGGGTCCATGTTTCGCAAGCGTACAGGAAGATGGATTATGACAAGGGAGCGCAGAAGCCTTACATTGAATGTAGACTAATGGAGCTGCCTTTCTAAATGAGCTTCAACCTTGTCAGGGCAGCAGTTGTTTGTGTGATCCTGGAGAGGACTTCCTGTCTGATAAAATAGCTCCTAATTATTTGAAGCTATGCACTGTGTTGAAGGATTGGCCTTGAACTTTGATGTCCATGTTGATGCCTTTGGTGTTGTTGGTCATCATTTTGGTCTTCTCCGCACTTATTCCCATTCCATTGCTCTGGAGGTGGTGTCAAGCCTCTGTACCAACTGTTCAATTTCTTGTTCCTCTCCAGCCAATCCATCAATGTCATCCGCAAAACGAAGATTGGAGATTGCTCCACCCCATATGCTCACTGTGCCTTCGTGATCTGCAGGGGCTTCTTACAAGATGCGCTCTAGGAAGATGTAAAGAGTGATTTTAGACAGAAGGCATCCTTGACGCAACCCGACTGTTGTTCTGAGCCAGTTCCCGATGGCGCTGTTATGGAGAACTGCACTGGTAACCTTGCCATTCAGGCTTTTGATGACTTCAATAATTTTATAGCTGATGTTGTACACTCTCATGGTTGTCCACAGAGCTGAATTCCAGACTTGATCAAACGCTTTCTTGTAGTCTTCAACACATAATATAGATGTTGTTGGTTCTGTAGGTATTTCTCGCAGATTATTCTGAGGTTGAAAATCTGTTCAGTGATACTTCACCCTGCCCTGAATCCTGCTTGTTCTTCAGCTATGATTTGATCAGCTTGGGGTTTCAACCTGTTGAGTATTATTTTCAGGAGGACCTTGCTGGGATGGCTGATGAGGCTGATGGTGCGGTAATTTTCACACTCCAGAAGGTTATCCTTTTTGGGAAGAGTGATGACAAGCGACTGGATCCATGGTGTAGGTCACTTCTCACTCTGCCAGATCTTGTTACAGATAATTGTGAGGGCGTCAATTATCGCTTCCTCTCCGGCTTGCAGCAATTCCGCGGGTATGTTGTCCACTCCCGCTGTCTTCCCCTTTTTTAGTGATAGCACTTCTGCCTCAACTTCTTCTCGAAGAATTCTGAGGGTTTCTTCCTCTTCTCTGTTCTGTGGACATGCTAGAAATGATGGGTATCCGTTTGGTTTGTGGTTGTAAAGGTCAGAGCAGTACTCTGTCCATCTGTCCAAGACTTTTTGTTCTTGTGTAAGGCATATGCCAGACTTCCTTTGGATCGTGGAGACCTTGGGCTGTTTAACACTCGTCAGCCGCTTCACAGTCTGGTAGACCTTCTTGCTATTGTTCTTGTTCAGACTGTTCTCTATTTTCTGGCATTGATCTTCTATCCAGTTCTCCTTTGCCTTTTCGGATGTCATTTTTGATATTTCGGTAGTCATCAGCTCCCTGTGAGGTGTTCTTTTTTCATTTTTCATCTCTCTTCGTTTATCACACTGGTCCAAAAGTTCAGGTGTGATCCACGGTTTCTTCTTTGGGCGGTGCTTGCCAAGGATCTCAGTGGCGGCATCTGCCACAGCTGAGTTGAAGGTAGTGGTCAGGTTGTTGACATCTACTTCACCAGCTCCCAAAATGAGCAGTGGTGCAAAGTTCCCTCCAATTGTGGCTTGGAATAATTCTGCCACCTCTGGGTCTTGCAATTTGCTGTGTCAATTCTCTTCAAGTGGAGCCGAAGCATCATGACCACTTCCGATGTCTGCTCCTGGAAAAGTGCGTGTCCCGCCAATGTTTCTGCTTGATCTGAAGCGTTTCTTAACCATGATGTAGTCAATCTGGTTGTGATGCTCCCCGCTTGGACTGTGCCATGTCCATCGTCTGGATTTTTTGTGAAGACCAAACGTGTTTGCCAATATCAGATTGTTGTATCTGGCAAACTCCAAGAGTCTCAGACCTCTGTCATTTGTCTCGTTTTTGCAGAGGAGTCCATATGTGTCTCCCCAGTTGTAGATGGTCCTGATTTGGCTCGGAGGAGTCCGCTGGACCTAAAGCAATAGTCATGTAATGTAGTTGTGGTGCGCATCTTAGCCAACCTTGGCATTCCAGTCGCCTTGCACTATGACTATGTCCTTTTTCGGCACTTAATCAAGGACAGCCTGTAAGTGTTCATAGAAATCCTCGACTTCGCTGTCGTACTATTCTGAGGTTGGGGCATAGACCTGGATGATGGTGATGTTGAAAGGGGCTGCTCTCAGACGGATTGTAATGAGTCTACTGGAGACTGGGCGGCAACCCATGACAGTGGCTAGAATGTCTTTGTGGACTAAGAATCCAACGCCGTGTTCGTGCCTGCCATCTCTACCGCTGAAATAAAGCTTGTGGCCTGTGTCGGTCTTTGTTTCACCTAGGCCTTTCCAGTGCAGTTCGCTGATACCTAAGATGTTGCATCGATAGGGGTTCAGCTCGTGGGCAAATTCCTCTAATTTTTCCCTATACTGCTCTCAAAGGGAGGCACAAAGTGCGTCATACTGGCTTTCAATTTTATGTACGTCTATATAATATATTAAAACTGAATGTGCCAAATGCATTATGCCGATCAATAACAACAAAGCGAGGGAAACCAATGCCTGTCAGATCCCAGGTCAATAGCAATGTGTTCCGACACGCCGAAAAATGCCGTAATACATTAAATAAAACTACTAATTCGTAAGTGGCTGCTTATCTCTGCCAACAGAAAGAAGGACTAGAATTAGGACATGCCCGGCTTTGTGTGTGTGCGTTTGAAAGGAGTGGTTGGACATGGTTCGATTTGAAATGTGGGGTTTGCGGCGAAATGGGCGGCGACTGTTTGCGCTTGGGAGAGATTGTCTATCTTCCATTTGTTGGTTAGTCTAGCCTTGGGTGGTTCTAACTGTGCTGAATCCTTTGGTGTGGCTATTGGGGTATGCAGGACAAGGCGACAAGATATATGTTCTTTCTGCCTTGGGTCGTATTCAAAAAGGGCAATACCTGCCGGTAATCTTCCACGAAGAGGGCTAAAATCCTTACCTTACGCTGGTTTGGACTTATCTGGTATTCAGAGAAGTTGTAACTGCCCTGCCACTCGGCCAAACGGCCGATAATTTTACCGATCCTACCCCTCCCCCCCCCCTTCCGGTAACTCGTACACTTGCCGAGGTAAATGTGGCAAATGCAATTGTTTTGCATCGGAGACAACGGAACAGCGTCTTTCGGGACAGATGAAATCCTCTAAATATACCTGATGATGTAGAACATAACAGGAAATTTACGTTTCGAAGAATCGACATCGTGCGAATTGTGGATGAAGTAGGAGAGGAGTTGCAACTTGCGAACCGGCATCGTTACTTCTTACTTCACTGCAACTGTGCAACTAGGTTTAAAGTTCTATTTATCCTTGCAGGGGCGGATTTTGCCGTTGTTGAGGGGGTGTGCACTCTTTCCTGAAACCATTAATGCGAAGTGGCGAATTCACAATCGCGACCCTGCGAAGCAGGCGAGTGAACTAGGGGAGTCCGGGGACATGACCCCTACCCCCCCCTCCCCCTCACCTTCCCCCGGAAAAAATTGAAAATATTGGTTAAAATCTGTGGCCCCCTCCACCTCCCCCCCTCCCCATAAACACACACACTGTACATGAAACTGTGTGGTGAGTAAGAATTAGTAGGTTTTTTTCTCTTCTTTGTTCTCATTTTCTCCTTCCTTTTTTTTTTTTTTTTTTAACCGCCAGGTGGTTGTGTAAGTGCACAAGTGCACACCTCCAAAATCCGCCCCTGCCTTGTGCCAGTAAAATTGCCGTAAAATACTTTCTTTTATGATAGATTAATGACCAAAGCGAATTACGAAAGTAAGATGTTTTGGATTTCCTCTTTCAATTCTAATTAAACGAAATATTTTGGATGGGAAAAGTTGCTTTTTCCTTCGTGTGATCCGTCGTCTGCTAAGAAAGCTGTTGTGGCGCTGTCATCGAAGAGGGCATGCGTAATAGAGGAGGATTCAAATTTAGCTCGAGGTATGGACCATGCGTCAGGTAGGCCTTTTTGAATACCGAGATAAGTTTACCGGCAGTTTTCTCCAACCCTGAGGTAAGATAAAACTACCGCAAGGTCTATACCTCGAGACAACTTTTGATTGATTGATTGATTGATTGATTGATTGATTGATTGTTGCTTTAGGTCCAGCGGACTCTTCCGAACCAAATCAGGACCGGACAACCCCCGATCCGCATAAAAGATCTGCTGAAACAACCCTAGTGGGAAAATTGAATGCCCTCCACCGGCCAGGCACTTTACAATAAAGACATCCCACGCAGGGGACGGCTGAGGCTTTACCCCAACTACTCGAACCCCCGGTTACAAAAACAAAATAGAATACAAACATCATTATAAATTATCAACAAAACATATACATATAAAATGCCTATATTGCTAAATAATAACATCATAGGAAGCCCTAGTGACCACCCGGCAGAAAGCGTCCAACACTCCCAAGCTGATCCAACAGACCTCATACACAAACAAGGAGTCTTGTCCAGGAAGAGTTTTCAAGAAAAAAGGTAGGTCATTGATCTAGCGAAGAAGAAGATAGTATAGCAGAGTGATAGGACAAAGCAGGAATGGGAAAGAGTAAATGAGGAAGACAGCGACAGTGGGAATTTAAAGCACTAAATTTCCAGAAAGTGGGGACACTATTTATACTGAAACCCCCGGCACTCCAACGGGGGTACTGTTGCCGCAGTGAATTGGTCATTCCTATAAAGGAAAGACAGGTTTTCAACTGGGGCTTTCACTTTTCCCTTCATAGGTTAGAACAATCTACAGTGGCAAGATTGCTCATGACCCCAAGGGGTCTCGAGACAACTAACCTATCGAAGGGTTGCAAGCGGGTCTTTCTGGATACCGACCCTGGTCATTCGTCTTCTGCTGTTGGTGGTAAGTACAATGTCGGCAGGAATTTTATGCAGAGAGAGTCGGGGCTCCAATAGCCGGTGTCACGTCCTCAAAGTTCCGAGTGTCTTACTTTAGCCGGGCGCCTTTGCGCATGCGCCAGGTCATGTCGGGTCGGCTTTCTTAGGCGTCGTAACCCTAACCCTAACCCCCTAACCCCTAACCCTAACTCTAACCCTTACCCTAACCCTAATCCTTACTAAGACTACGATAGCACTGTGCGCATGCGTCGAATTTTGTAATGCGTCGACCAATCAGAATGCTCCCAGTCGCTCCCAGCCAAACTAAGATACTAGGAACTTTGACGATGTCACACCGGCAATCCGGTTTACTAGCAACACGCTTCCCCGGTTTGCAAGGCATCACTTTTTATGTCTCCCTTACGAGGGATAGATGAAAATAACGGTTCGGGTCGGGCCGTGTTCTCAAGGTGGTGGCCGAGAGGCGGGAGTCGAGTACTCCGCTCGGCTACATACGTATTACTTTTTAGCGCGAAAATAGGGTATTTATTGATTGTACTCGTATTTTACTGTCCATGTGGGTATGTGTTCGATGTGCCTTGAGCAGACGTTTGTTTGGTAATGTGCATTATAAATACAATTATTAAATATTATAAGTAAAAAAAAAATCATCAACATCATCATCATCATCATCATCATCATCATCATCATCATCATCATTATCATCATCATCATCATCATCATCATCATCGTCATCATCATAATCGTTATCATCACCGTTATCATCATCATCATCATCGTTATCGTCATCGTTATCATCATCCTCAGCATCATCATCATCACCATATATGTCTTAGGGTGGCACAGTAGTGCAGAGGTTTGGGTACACGCACAATTATTTTTTTTCTATTTTATAAAAGTATGCCTATATCAATGTTTGCGATATAAATATTGTGCGAGGCCCGTGAAATGGGTCTCGATTAATATACAAACTACGCCTGAACCCTTGGAATACTAAGTTTTCTTAAGGCATTACATAAATTATGTGTGCTCAGAAGAAATTACTATTCGTCATTTGATACAAGATTGTCCAAGTTTTAGACCTTTGTATTTACAAAAAGGCATTATTTGTGTATAATGTGACCTTCACGAAATCTTATCAAATGCCGTTGTACATGATATTGTGAAAGTCATAACGAAAGCTCAGTTGTACACTGCTGTACATTTAACTGTTTTGTTGTTTGTTTAAATGAAGGTTTATAATTATTTATTGTCTAATATCACTTCGTTGTGAAAAGACCATAATTTGAACGATTGAGTGATTGGGAGCACGCTAGCCATGTTTCATGTTAAGCAACGTCGGGCGGAGTTGGTACTAGGATGGGTGACCGCACTGAAGGCAAACTACCAAACCACACACAAAAGACTGAAACAAGCGCACGACACACTCCAGGTCGCTCAGCTATGAATGGGTACCTGCAACGGTTTAGAGTTTCCGTTTCTTCACCATTATGAGCATGCCATTGCGGCGGCGTCCAATGGCTTGTGTGATTTAATGTCAGATATCGTTGTTGGTGATGTGCTGGGTATAGAAAATGCCCAGAAGTCTTCTGTAGCACCTCATCTCCATGTCTTGTATTCTTCGTTGTAGATCTGTTGTGAAGGTCCATGTTTCGCAAGCGTATAGGAGGACGGAGATGACAAAGGAACGCAAAAGCCTTACCTTGTAATGTAGACTGATGGCCCTGTCTTTCCAAATGGGCTTCAACCTTGTCAGGGCAGCGCGATTTCGGAGAGGACGTTCTGTCGGGACCCAATGGTTCCTAAATATTGGAAGCTATACATTGTGTTGAGGGATTTGCCTTGGACTTTGATGTCCATGTTGATGCCATTGCTTTCTGTGGTCATCATTTTGATCTTCTCAGCACTTATTTACATTCCATTGACTCTGGAGGTGTTGTCAAGCCTCTGCACCAGCTGTTGTAGTTATTATTCCTCTCCAGCCAATCCATCAATGTCATCCGCAAAGCGGAAGTTGTAGATTGCTCTATCCCCCTATGCTGACTGTGCCTTCGGGATCTTCAAGGGCTTTTTACATGTTGTAGTTGTATCACATTTTATTCATCAGATTAACATAAGTTGTACTGATAAGTTTTTACATGATGCGCTCTAGGAAGATGTTGAAGAGTGTTGGAGAGCACATACATCTTTGACGCACACCGATTGTTGATCTAAACCAGTTCCCGATAGCGCTGTTGTGAAGTACTGCACTAGTAGCCTTGTCATACAGGCTTTTGATGACTTCAATAATTTTCGGGCTGATGCTGTACACTCTCATGGTTGCCCACAGAGCTGCATGCCAGACTCGGTCAAACGCTTTCTTGAAGTCTACGAACACATGATATAGATGTTGTTGGTGCTGTAGGTATTTCTCGCAGATTATTCTGAGGTTGAAAATCTATTCAGTGGTACTTCACCCTGCCCTGATTCCTGCTTGTTTTTAGGCTATAATTTGTTTAGCTTGGGGTTTCCACCTGTTGAGTATTATTTTCAGGAGGACCTTGCTGGGATGGCTGATGAGGCTGATGGAGCGGTCATTTTTACACTCCTGAAGGTTACCCTTTTTTGGAAGAGTGATGACAAGCGACTATGTCCATGGTATAGGCCACTCCCCACTCTGCCAAATCTTGTTACAGACAATTGTGAGTGCGTCAGCTTGAAGGAAAGGTGTCGGGTTGCATACTCGGTGGAGGGATTGAAGAGGCCGACGCCACCCTCAGACTTGGGGCTGAACATAAAGGATCTCGTAGATGGTTTGTTCAGTTTTAGCCAGCTGTGGACGCAGCCGACAATCTCATCTTCCATCTATGTCAGGGCTTTGACGGTGAAGGCAATGTTGGGGAAGTGGAAGCTAAGCTTGGAGCAGGCCATGACGTTAATGGCCTGGAGCTTGGCAACAGTGGGCAGCGGGGAGGCGCCGATTTTCTCCAGTGTAGAGACAAAGTCCCGCACCACATCAGCCGCTTGCTCCATCGCCGCGTTGTTGCTGATGTTGATGTGGTGCCCAAAGTACGTGTAGGACTGGTCTCTATTGTACATGGGCAGCGCCTCGTCCTGGATGTGGAGCTGAGTGCCGTCCGTCCGATCACCCCCCCCCCCCCCCCCCCCCTCCAGCTGTTGCCTGACCGCTTGCCGTGCAGCACCCGCACTTGCGATGCTTCACTTCCATGCCCGAAGCCGCCATGAAGACGTCCGTCCTCAGCACGCCTCCCTGATCTGCTCTTCACTCTTCACTGGTGGCGGAAGCGCTGACATCGTCCACGTAGCCCTGGACTGGGTTGGGGGATGCGCACGGGCGGGTAGGGCTGTTCGACCCAGCGGAGCCACTTATTATTATTATTATTATTATTATTATTATTATTATTATTATTATTATTATTATTATTATTATTATTGTTGTTGTTGTTGTTGTTGTTGTTGTTGTTATTGTTGTTGTTGTTGTTATTATTATTATTATTATTATTATTATTATTATTATTATTATTATTATTATTATTATTATTATTGCGCGTTGACAGGTTAATTAGTGACAATCATTGTAACCACGAAATTCGAGTCTCGCCTAGTAACCACATTTCACATGCGCCCCAGTTTTATGTCACGCATTGTTAAAGAAAAGGTTGGGTTTTGCACACACACACACACACACACACACACCCACACACACACACACACACACACGCACACACACACACAAACACACACACACAAACACACACACACAAACATTCACGCTACACAATCGTGACCTGACAATCATGCTGACCCACATTCAACTACGGTAAAGATTTTTTTTTAAATAAATTATAATAAACGATACAATTTTAATCTACAGTTGCTATCAGACTTTTGTTTGCTCTTCACTTGATCAACAATCGTTCGTCGCAGATAGAACAAACTAAAAATGACGGCGAACATGTTAAAATCACTTCTGCTTTTTGCCCTTCTGGTGAGCATTTCAGTTTATTTTTTTAATCATTTCGTTGTATGTATAAGCACAGTCCATGATGTTAGATTTGGTAATAAATTGATTGATTGGTTGACTTTAATAAGTTATTCTTTGGTTGTTTCGGTGTTGCTTAGTTTGATTTATTGATTAGTAGATTGTCGATTAGTGGATTTTATATTTGCCATCATATGTGCCCTACCTGAAAGGTCAAGGTCGCTCATGGTGCTCCTCCAGTCACGGCAGCTCACGGCTCGCTATTTAATATAGTTTAGGGTCTGTCACCATGAATTTATCGTGATCGGACTCGCAACAAATAAGGTTTGGAATTCTATTCTCAGCTGAGACGTTTTCTTCGTTGTCTTCACTGGTGGTTATTTTAATTTTTTTTAAATATGTGTGTTTTGTGAAATGTATTTATTTAGCGTAATAATAATAATAATAATAATAATAATAATAATAATAATAATAATAATAATAATAATAATAATAATAATAACAATAACTTGTTTAAATGGCGTTATTTGGACAAACTAGTGTACATCTACATAAGCTTACATTATTTTGTCAGCCTCGTTGTTTTGACGTCAAACCAATGATCCGTTAGGGTTAGGGCTGTGTTAGGGTTAGGATTGGGGTCAGAGTTAGAACACTTAACAGTACTTATAAAATGGGGCATAATATGACCCATTGTCAACACAACGTATGTGCTGTCTCATGAAAGTCATAATAATGAAAACAAGTTTTTTGTGTTTGTGTATGAGCGTGCGTGCGTGCGTGAGTGTGTGAGTGTGTGTGTGTGTGCGTGTGTGGTGTGTGTGTGTGTGTGAATAAAACATCACAACTCAACACGATTTATAAATGTATGTGGTTGTCAGGAAATTCCTTTATATGGTTCGTCATATTTTCTTTTGTTATAGATGTCTTAAGCTAAGTATTATTATGCTATTAATGAAATTGTTTTGTTCTTTTCACTTTTTTGTCCATATAACTTGTGACATTACTTTTATCTTTCCTGAGACGTGTTATTTGGTTTCCTAGCGTGTCCATTTACGTGGGCAAATCGTAGGGCCTGAGAAAGGGGTATTCTTACTCTTAATAGTTTCGTTGTTGATGTGACCATAACAGTACTTTTGCAGTTATTTACACTGACATTACTTATTGCTGTTGATATTTTACACTGACATTACTTTTTGCTGTTATTTACACTGACATTACTTTTTGCTGTTATTTACACTGACATTACTTTTGCCGTTATTTACACTGACATTAATTATTGCTGTTTTTGTTTTTGCACTGACATTACTTTTGCCGTTATTTACACTGACTGACATTACTTATTGCAATTTTATTTACACTCACACTACTTCTGCCGTTATTTGCACTGCTATTAATTTTGCCGTTATTTACACTGACATTACTTTTGCCGTTATTTCCACTGACATTACTTATTGCTGTTTTGTTTAACACTGGCATTACCTTTGCCGCTATTTGCACTGACAATAATTTTGCTGTTATTTACAATGACATTACTTTGTGCTGTTATTTACACTGACATTACTTTTGCCGTTATTTACACTGACATTACTTATTGCAAATTTTTTTTACACTGACATTACTTCTGCCGTTATTTGCACTGACATTACTTTTTGCTGTTATTTGAACTGATATTACTTATTGCAATTGTTTTTTTACATTGACATTACTTCTGCCGTTATTTGCACTGACATTGCTTATTGCAATTTTTTTTACACTGACATTACTTCTGCCGTTATTTGCACTGATATTAATTTTGCCGTTATTTCCACTGACATTACTTTTGCCGTTATTTACACTGACATTACTTTTTGCAATTTTTTTTACACTGACATTACTTCTGCCGTTATTTGCACTGCTATTAATTTTGCCGTTATTTACACTGACATTACTGTAACGGAAGGTTTTTGAGTGTATTATAAGCTAAATAAATTTATGTATAACTACTTATGGTGTATTGAATGAGTGTGTGGGTGTGGCTGTCTGACGCTCAGTATAAAGGAGTGTGTTCTATCTCTGTTTACTTTAACTTCTCATTCTTCACCACACACATGCTTTCAGACAAGGACAAAGTCTACACAATGGTTTCTCTTTGCCCTCTGTTATACTATTACTCATTCAATTATTCATATACACATTAAACCATTCATATACACTAAATTCACAGATACATTAAATCATACAGTTATTTCCAGCATATAAATAGTTCACACAGATGATAAATGAGTGCATACAGTTAATGTAATTCTTTCATCCAGTCCAGTTAAGGAGTGCACACCGTTACTTAGTACGTGCATGTAATTCTTTCTTTTATAAATGTACACAGTTTCTTCCAGAGTTCAATACTAGTAGAAGTCGTTGTCCCTTTCTAAGGACGTCACTCGACTCTTCTCTTTTTCATTAGCACCGAAGCACAGAAAATTTCACAGTTTTTATTTAGGCCTACTGACCGTGTTCCGCGGATCAAACACTCCCGGCGCGGTATTCACAGCCGACGCTGGGGTCACAGCCACACACTGAAGACGCTGCAGTTGTCCTCGTGGCGTTGATCCGGAAATTCACTTCGGCACCGTTGTTGCAATTCTGCACCAGTGATGGTATCCGAAGGAGAGCTACGGCGATGATGGTGTCCACATCAGGTCAAGCCAGTGATGTCATGGGAACCAAATCCATCCGCCGCACATCAGGGGTTCTTTGCTCCCTAACCGCTCCGCTGTATACAACATGTACACAATCGTAAATTTTTGCTCTTATCCTTAAAGAGACTGTATGTCTTTATAGCTCACATTGAGCAAGGATCATTTCCCTTTGTAGAATGTCTCTACACGCCACCACAACACTACAATCACTACTGTCACCATTCCTGTGACAATACCTAGTATAGCCACTTTACACACATTGCATAGACTACACACAATGGACTATGAGCCAAATATTACAAACACAGCTCAACTTCATTTTATAACATATTTATACCCATTCATTCATCAATAGATATACAAATTACACAACTGAAATACGTTCCTATTTCAGCCCCATATCCACATATGAATGAATATAAAAATGGCATCATAATTACAAACTGAGTCACACATACATGTATACACATGATCAAATAAATATTGACACGAGTTATCGAACTTTGTTTTCAAACATGGGTTCTTCTGTACCCTAAACGTACTAATTTACAAAAAGCAATATTTTCCCTTTTCGTAAAGATAGCTTAGCAGTTCATTATAAATACCACTAATAATAATAATAATAGTAAATACCTGTATTCTTATACAGCTAAAGTCCTAAGAGAATCAGGTCTTTCCAGAGCACCCACAAAAACGTCCTCTCGCTTAGGCTGATGTATAGTCTCTGATCTAACAACAGTTCACAAACTATTCGAAAAATTACGCAGTGACGTCATCACGTCTTCATACACAAATGTGTACGAACTGCGGTCGTTACACTACCCCCCTCCCAAAGAAAAAAAGAACCGACCGAGGTTATTTTTTACAAGTTCTGAGGATAATGTCAAAACACAGCAACGACCACGAAACCTTGATCTATGGAACCGATTGATCACGATCAGCGCGTGACAACAGATCCGCGAACACATTCTGTGTACCTGGAAGTGGTTCAAGAGCGAAACTGAACTCTTGTAAGGACATGAACCATCATCCTGGACAACGCCAATACCTACTGTAGGGACAGTATGCCTATCTGTAGAAATATCCACGAGAGAAACACAACACTGAGGTTCTACAACCTCGACATCCGGAAGCAAAAATGGAAAAATGGAAGCTTTCGGTTTACGACCGAACATCCGATCAAAAAGACTGAAACCTGCACTTTCTGACGGCAATTCTCTACATTCGAAGAGCAATGCAGGAAGATAGCGATGCCAAGCTTTAGGTTGAGAATGAACAACCTTTCGAAGCATAGATTTCAAAGTGCCATGAAACCGTTCAACAGTACCATTTGCTTGAGGATGGTAGGGTGAAGTACGTATGGCTTGAGTACCACACAAAGCATGAAACTGTTTCATCAAATCTGAGTTGAACTGAGAACCTTGATCTGAAAGAATTTCCTTGGGAAAACCTAACCTTGAAAAAATACTCATCAAAGCTTCAGCAACAGCAACAGAAGAAATGTCTTTCATAGGAACAGCTTCGGGAAACCTAGTAGCTAAGTTAATCAAAGTCAGAATATATCTGTGACCTTCAACAGATGGAGGAGACAAAGGCCCAACTAGATCAATAGCGACCCTCTCGAATGGAGTCGAGATAAGAGGCATAGTCGCCAAAGGAACAGGGGGAACTTTTCCTTTTGAAATTGTTTTCTGGCAAATGTCACAAGTGTGAACATAAGCACTCACATCAGCAGAAACACCAGGCCAAAAGAATTGGGACAGAATCCTAGTCAAAGTTCTACGAACTCCACAATGACCTGCCAAAAGTTGATCATGCGCAGCAATCATGACTGAAGTGCGAAGTTTTTCAGGAACGACAACCTGATGCAAAATATCCTTGGCTTTCCAATACTTTCTGTACAAAATATCATCTTTAAAATAAAAGGTATAAGTAGCAGAACCAACAACCTTTTCTTCACCTGAGTCAGCTAACTTAAAACAACCTTGCAAAGTAGCATCATCTTTCTGCAATTGAATGAGTTCAGCACGAGTGACCTTCAAGTCATCGCACACAGTGACAAGAGGTTTGTGCGGGAGATCCTGCTTCCTAGCCTGAGCACGAGTAGTGACAGCAGCAACAGGGACATCAGCAGCAGCAGCAACTTTGGTATCTTGGGTCTGCTGAACAATCAAACCTGGAATATTTCCTACAATCAAGTCAGCAACTGGATCCTCAAGAACACAACAAACCAACTCTCCAACAAAATATGGACAAGAAACAACAACTTTAGCCTGCTGATAAATGTTGATCTCTCCACCAAAAGTTTTACAACGAACAGTACCTGGTACATACTGCTCATCAGAAACCAAACGTTTTCGAACACCACAAATGGTAGCACCTGTGTCTCGCAGAACTGAGCAAGCAGTAGAGTTTACAGAACCCACTTCTAAATGCAAGTGACCAGGTGTCTGATCAAAAACAGAACAAACAACTTCAGAGTCTACAGGGACAACTGCACAACCAGAGCTTGATTTATTAGTCTTATCATCTGAAGCTGTGGCTTTCTTTACAACAAAGGGACAAGTTCTTCTAGTATGACCACCAATGTTGCAAACAGGGCAAGGGTTTTGACTATTTCGAAGGGGACATTGTTTAGGACCATGACCTTTACCATCACAAAGAGGGCAATTATCAAAATTGGTGTAAAATGAACCACCTCCACGTCCACGTCTATAAGATCCCCGAGTTTGATCAAAACGACCTTCGACCTTTTGGTTCGAATCTGTGTATGTTGGGTCTTTCTTTTGAAAACCACCACGATTTCTCCAATAGCCACGACCTCGATAGTTGGAGTAACCACCGCGAGAATCTGCAGAGCCAGCAGCAGCTTGCGATTCCTCAGCTACATCAACTGATCCTACTGAACCGAAAATTGTAGCAGCCGATTTGCGTGCTAAGTTCTTTCCGGGACGAGCAAGACGATAACTTTCAGCGGTTTTAACCATATCATCCAATGTGACAAGTCCACGCTCGCGAATGAAAGTAGCGAGATCTTGTGACACACATTCTAGAAACTGTTCACCTAATACCAGATTCATTATTCCTTGCATGTTTCTAGGAACACCTGACAAAGCTATCCACCTATCAAACAATCTGTTCAATTCAATACCAAATGTTTGGAAAGGTTCGTTTGAGTATGGTCGGACTTCACGGAATTTCTTGCGAAAACCTTCAGCAGTACACTGGAACTTCTTAAGCAAATTGTCTTTCAAAGTTGGATAATCAACCTGACCATTTGCAGCAAGACTGTGGTATAAGTTCAGTGCATTACCTTCTAACAAAGCTGAAAGAAATGTAACCCATTTGCTTCTATCCCAGCCAAGGGCTGTAGCATGAGTCTCAAAACGAAAAAGGTATGAATCTATGTCATCTTGTCTTTCTTTGAAAAGAGGCAACTTGGGGTAAAGAGGTCTAGCACCAAAAGAAGTACTATCTCTACCTCTGTTTCCAAAACCCGTATCTTGTTCCTCAGGTCTCTGTTCAGAACGTAACTCAAGTTCCTTTTGTTTTGTTTTCTCTTTCTCTAACTCAACATCTGCTTGTTTATTTGCTAATTCAACATCTGCTTGTTTAGTTGCTAGTTGAACTTCTGCTTGTTTTTTAGCCAATTCAATTTCGGCTTGTTTTTTAGCTAGTTCAATTTCTGCTTCTATTTTTTTTTCATCTCTCAATCTTTGTCTCTCAAGACGATCAAAACAATCCTGTACATATTTCCCACGTTCTTTATCAGGAATACCCAAAGTTGTAGCTTGAGCAATAAAAGATTGGAACAACTGATCATAATCATCAGACATGGCTAAGTACAATGTAGATCAACAATCAACAACAAAAAATTTACTATAAAAATATCAAAGTGTTCAACCAGTAAATCAATAAAATATCAAAGTATCAACAATGAAATGGCCAAATGCAATCAATCAAACAACTATAAATTGCTCAATGAATCTTATGAAAACAATTAAGGTTTTTTCAAAAGCAGCCTTTCAATACAATGCACAATTCAAGTTATAATGAAAGCAGTCAAGTCTTAATGTATACAAAGCAAATTATATATTATATTATCCCAATATGTTTTACAAGTTGTGAGCAATGACAAAAATTTTTTTTTTAAATATCAAATGGAATACACCAAGTCAATATATTCACAACATATGTTGAAGAACTTCAACTGAAGTTGATAATAAACACAATGAATATACAGTGAAAGATTAAATTACTAAGTTAAGTTTGTATCCGAATATTTGTTCAAACAGTCTTTTAGTTTTAAAGTATGATAATATTATTATGCATAATTCCAGTAATAAATCTATTCACAAGTATTTAAAGTTTATATTAATGTCAATAGGAATTTAAAAAAAAAATTTAAATAAATTTCTAAGTCAAATAAAATATACCAAACGCTCAAACATCCACAATCAAAGTCGTTACCTCCCTTTCCCCAAGAGAATAATTATATAAACAGTGTAAAAAACTATCCTAATGAAAAATATATACAATGCCCACAAAGGAAATAATATTTAAACAAAGTTATTAAATAAAGAATTATGAAATGAGAAAAAAACAATTAATTCTCAACACAATAAGCACTAGAACTAAATAATACTATAATACCAAGTTGACGGCCAAAGGAAAATAAAGTCAACCAAATAACAAAGTCTTATGAAGGTTAATTTTATAAATAATAAAATTTAAATACTGTCACACTAACTACTATACTACTCTATATCCAATTAAATTCAAAGTCAAACAGAATTACTAAACCAAATAAAATCACAAACAGAACTATCAGCACTAACAATCCAACATAAACCAGAGGAACCAATGTATCATCAACTAAACTAAATCAAGGAAAACAATTTAACAACAACCAAGCTAAATCAAGGGAAACAATTTAACAAGGACAACCCAGTATAACTACATACATCAATACAAATCAACAACACAATGAACAAATAAAATAAATTAAATTAAATGGGGCTGAAATTCTAACACTATAACCTACTTAAAATAAGGGCAAAGAGAACATACACACAAACACACGCATGAAAGGACAGAACCCTACACAGCAAGAACTAACCAAAAACAAACAATCCCACTAACAGAAGAACAGAGCTGAAAATAAGAAAATAGCGACCCGCAGGCAGAAAAAGAATTAAACCCTTAGTGCCCAGAAACTGTACACAGGCACAGCCGTTACGCCGGAGACGGCATTGTCACACAAAACAAAACATCTCAGTCATACACAATATAATTAAGAATTTCAAGGGAGATAAGCCCACTAGTCTAACTGTATATAAATATAATAACTAGTGGTGCCCTCACTAAATATAAATATGTATGACTTAATGCTAACACAGAGATAGTCTAGGGTCACCAAACGTAACGGAAGGTTTTTCAGTGTATTATAAGCTAAATAAATTTATGTATAACTACTTATGGTGTATTGAATGAGTGTGTGGGTGTGGCTGTCTGACGCTCAGTATAAAGGAGTGTGTTCTATCTCTGTTTACTTTAACTTCTCATCCTTCACCACACACATGCTTTCAGACAAGGACAAAGTCTACACAATGGTTTCTCTTTGCCCTCTGTTATACTATTACTCATTCAATTATTCATATACACATTAAACCATTCATATACACTAAATTCACAGATACATTAAATCATACAGTTATTTCCAGCATATAAATAGTTCACACAGATGATAAATGAGTGCATACAGTTAATGTAATTCTTTCATCCAGTCCAGTTAAGGAGTGCACACCGTTACTTAGTACGTGCATGTAATTCTTTCTTTTATAAATGTACACAGTTTCTTCCAGAGTTCAATACTAGTAGAAGTCGTTGTCCCTTTCTAAGGACGTCACTCGACTCTTCTCTTTTTCATTAGCACCGAAGCACAGAAAATTTCACAGTTTTTATTTAGGCCTACTGACCGTGTTCCGCGGATCAAACACTCCCGGCGCGGTATTCACAGCCGACGCTGGGGTCACAGCCACACACTGAAGACGCTGCAGTTGTCCTCGTGGCGTTGATCCGGAAATTCACTTCGGCACCGTTGTTGCAATTCTGCACCAGTGATGGTATCCGAAGGAGAGCTACGGCGATGATGGTGTCCACATCAGGTCAAGCCAGTGATGTCATGGGAACCAAATCCATCCGCCGCACATCAGGGGTTCTTTGCTCCCTAACCGCTCCGCTGTATAGGCTACAACATGTACACAATCGTAAATTTTTGCTCTTATCCTTAAAGAGACTGTATGTCTTTATAGCTCACATTGAGCAAGGATCATTTCCCTTTGTAGAATGTCTCTACACGCCACCACAACACTACAATCACTACTGTCACCATTCCTGTGACAATACCTAGTATAGCCACTTTACACACATTGCATAGACTACACACAATGGACTATGAGCCAAATATTACAAACACAGCTCAACTTCATTTTATAACATATTTATACCCATTCATTCATCAATAGATATACAAATTACACAACTGAAATACGTTCCTATTTCAGCCCCATATCCACATATGAATGAATATAAAAATGGCATCATAATTACAAACTGAGTCACACATACATGTATACACATGATCAAATAAATATTGACACGAGTTATCGAACTTTGTTTTCAAACATGGGTTCTTCTGTACCCTAAACGTACTAATTTACAAAAAGCAATATTTTCCCTTTTCGTAAAGATAGCTTAGCAGTTCATTATAAATACCACTAATAATAATAATAATAGTAAATACCTGTATTCTTATACAGCTAAAGTCCTAAGAGAATCAGGTCTTTCCAGAGCACCCACAAAAACGTCCTCTCGCTTAGGCTGATGTATAGTCTCTGATCTAACAACAGTTCACAAACTATTCGAAAAATTACGCAGTGACGTCATCACGTCTTCATACACAAATGTGTACGAACTGCGGTCGTTACAATTACTTTTTTGCTGTTATTTACACTGACATTACTTTTGCCGCTATTTACACTGACATTACTTATTGCTGTTTTTTTTTAAACACTGAAATTAATTTTGCCGTCATTTACACTGACATTACTGTTGCCGTTATTTGCACTGACATTAATTTTGCTGTTATTTACACTGACTTTATTTTTTGCAGTTATTTACACTGACATTACTTTTTGCTGTTGTTTACACTGACATTACCTATTGCTGTTATTTACACTGACATTACTTATTGCTGTTTTTTTTTACTCTGACATTACCTTTGCCGTTATTTACACTGACTTTACTTTTGCCGTTATTTACACTGACTTTACTTATTACTGGGTGGTTTATTTTACATTGACATTACTCTTGCGTTATTTACACTGACATTACTTTTGCCGTTATTTACACTGACATTACTTATTGCCCTTTTTTTCACACTGACATTACTTTTTGCTGTTATATACACTGACATTACTTATTGCTGTTTTTTTTTACACTGACATTACTTTTGCTGTTATTTACACTGACATTACTTATTGCTGTTTTTTTTACACTGACATTACTTTTGCTGTTATTTACACTGACATTACTTATTGCTGGGTTTTTTTTTACACTGACATTAATTTTGCCGTTATTTGCACTGACATTACTTATTGCTGGTTGGTTGTTGTTTCTTACACTGACATTACATTTGCCGTTATTTACACTGACATAACTTATTGTTGTTGTTGTTTTTACACTGACATTACTTTTGCCGTTATTTACATTGACATTACTTTTGCCGTTATTTACACTGACATTACGTTTTCCGTTAATTACACCGACATTAATTATTGCCTTTTTTAAAATTAACACTGACATTACTTTTGCGGTTATTTACACTGACATTACTTTTGCTGTTATTTGCACTGACATTAATTTTGCCGTTATTTACACTGACATTACTTTTGCCGCTATTTACACTGACATTACTTATTGCTGTTTTTTTTACACTGACATTACTTTTGCCGTTTTTCTTTTTGCACTGACATTACTTTTGCCATTATTTACACTGACATTACATATTGCTGTTTTTTTTTACACTGACATTTCTTTTGCCGTTATTTGCACTGACATTAATTTTGCCGTTATCTACACTGACATTACTTTTTGCTGTTATTTACACTGACATTACTTTTGCTTTATTTACACTGGCATTACCTTTTGCTGTTATTTTTACACTGACTTACCTTTGCCGTTATTTACACTGACATTACTAATTGCTTTTTTTTTTTTTTACTGACATTAATTTTGCCGTTATTTACACTGACATTACTTTTACAGTTATTTACACTGACTTTACTTATTACTGGGTGTGTTTTTTTTACACTGGCATTACTTTTGCCGTTATTTACACTGACATTACTTATTGCTGATTATTTTTTTACCCTGACATTACTTTTAGCTGTTGTTTACACTGAAATTACTTTTTGTTGTTATTTACACTGGCATTACTTATTGCTTTTTTTTTTCACTGACATTACATTTTGCTGTTATTTACACTGACATTACATATTGCTTTTTTTTTTTAAACTGACATTACTTTTGCCGTTATTTACACTGACATTACGTATTGCTGTTTTGTTTTGTTTTTGCTCTGACATTACATTTTGCTGTTATTTACACTGACATTACTTTCGCTTTTACTGTGACATTATTTTTTATGTTATTTACACTGACATTACTTTCGCTGTTACTGTAATATTACTTTTGCTGCTATTTGCACTGACATTACTTTTGCTGTTACTGTGGCATTATTTTCGCTGTTATTTACTCTGACGTTGCTTTCACTGTTAACGTAACATTACTTTCGCTGTTATTTGCAGAGACTTTACTTTCCCTATTATCGTGACAATACTTTCGCTGTAATTTACACTGGCATTAGTTTCGCTGTTACCGTGACAATACTATCGCTGTTATTTACACTGACATTACCTTTGTTGTTTCTGTGATATTACTTTCGCTGTTATATATACTGATATTATTTTTGCTGTTACTGTGAAATTACTTTTGCTGTCATTTACACTGACCTTACTTTCGCTGTTGTTGTGACATAACTTTCGCCGTTTTTTTACACTAGCAAAGTTTCATTACTTTTGGTGTTACTGTAACATTACTTTCGCTGTTATTTACATTGACATTACTTTCACTGTTACTGTGACATTGCTTTCGCTGTTATTTACACTGACATTACTTTCGCTGTTATCGTGACATTACTTTTGCTGCTTTTTTTTAAATACTAACAAAGTTACATTACTTTCGCTGTTATTTACACTGACATTACTTTTGATTTTATCGTGACATTATTTTTGCCCTGCAGGCTGGCAGTCAGTCTCAGTCCGGCAATCACCAGAACGGGCATGTGGGCGAGACCACGACTCCAGTGGACAATTCTTTTGCCGTAGTAAATGACAATTTTCTACAGACCCTCATCGGTATCGAATTCTATTACCATGACCTTCACGTAAGTCGTCAGACAAACTATTACAGCCGTGTTTGTTGTTGTTTTTGTATTTTCAAGCTTATCTGGAAATACTTTGAAATTGTCGGGAATCAGAACGAGCTTTTGTCAGTCTGTCGGTCCGTTTGAGGCCATATGTCAAGAACCACTAACCCAGATTTTGACCAAACTTCTTAGGAACGTTGCCTAAGTCGGTGGATTGCATCCCCTGTCATCATGTTAGTCTGTCGGTCTGTCGTTCTAAATTTTACGTCTTTTTTGTCTTCAAAACATGCCTATTTACTTATCTTAAGACACACTGAGCCCAAATTCATAATGTTTACTTGGCGAATACTTTAACTGCTTCTAAGCATGTTAGACCCTTTGTATTTCTACTTTCTCAAAGGTCAAGGTCATTGCGCTTCACAAATTTTTGTTAACACGTTTTGCGGTGCATGGAATGATTGTCTGATTCGATTTTGATAATTGTTGGTTTGGAGATATTCACACAGCGGTCTATAATTAATTATAATTATTGATTTGGAGATATTCACATAGCGGTCTATAATTAATTATAATTATTGATTTGGAGATATTCACATAGCGGTCTATAATTAATTATAATTATTGGTTTGGAGATAGTTCAGATAGCAGTCTATAATTAATTATAATTAGTGGTTTGGAGATAGTTCACATAGCGGTCTATAATTAATTATAATTATTGGTTTGGAGATAGTTCACATAGCGGTCTATAATTAATTATAATTATTGGTTTGGAGATAGTTCAGATAGCAGTCTATAATTAATTATAATTATTGGTTTGGAGATAGTTCACATAGCGGTCTTTAATTAATTATAATTATTGGTTTGGAGATAGTTCAGATAGCAGTCTATAATTAATTATAATTATTGGTTTGGAGATATTTCACATAGCGATCTATAATTAATTATAATTATTGGTTTGGAGATAGTTCAGATAGCAGTCTATAATTAATTATAATTATTGGTTTGGAGATAGTTCACATAGCGGTCTATAATTAATTATAATTGTTGGTTTGGAGATATTCACATAGCGGTCTATAATTAATTATAATTGTTGGTTTGGAGATATTCACATAGCGGTCTATAATTAATTATATTCGTTGGTTTGGAGATATTCACATAGCGGTCTATAATTAATTATAATTGTTGGTTTGGAGATATTCACATATCGGTCTATAATTAATTATAATTATTGGTTTGGAGATAGTTCACATAGCGGTCTATATTTCATTTTTTCCCCATTTGATTCGTTAGGATAGACCCCCAGTCATAACACCACCAGGAAAATTAACACTTTTGAACATGCCTATCATGCGGCTATGAGTGTAAGTGTCTGGAAATTCATTTGAATGGCTTGCCATCATGTTTATATATTATGTGGATTTAAAAAAAAAATTATTTATTTAATCATTGTATTCATTATTTGTTTTTATTTATTTTCTTTTATTTTTATTTCCTAATTTTATTTATGCCATTTTAAATTTATTTCCTTATTGATTTAATTGTATTGATTCTATTTTATTTTTATTTCATTTTATTTCGTTTACTCTATCTTATTATGTTCTGTTCTATTCTGTTCTGTTCCGTTCTATTCTATTCTATTCTATTCTATTCTATTTATGTAGTTCAGTTAATTTTTTCTTCTGTCATCAGAATTTGCTGTTGACAGTGACAAAAGACAGCTGCTACTACACCACTGTTACGGATGAACACGGTCAAGAACAGAACTTGCTGCAGCACAAGATGGAAGTGGAGGTATAATAATAATAATAATTATTATTATTATTATTTTTTTTTTAAAAATTATAATTATAATGATTATTATTATTATTATCATTATTATTATTATTATTATTATTATTATTATTATTATTATTATTATTATTATTATTATTATTATTATTATTAATACAACGACAATAATAACAACAAAAATGGCAGCTAAGATAGACAAGTCTGACGTCATGCTCCTTGTCATAAACTTCCTGTGGGTGTAATAAAATAATTAGCTTTATTCTCATCCGATTCCTACCAAATTGATATTAGTTTTTAACGTTCCAATTTCACGTATACACCACGCATTCATCAAAAAGGCCTTTCTTATACAATTACACAAGTTAAGACAGAGGGATAAACTTAAAACACTGAAGACGTAAAATACACAACAGTTAGAACAAACCACCAATATACCTTTTGCTAATTTTATGGTTCTCTTCTTTCGCACTCTTAGTAGTAGAATAATAATTAAAACGAAATTCAAGAAAACTATAAGTCCTAAAGAAATGAAATAATAAATAGCTGAACTATAATAATATTTCCTCTCTCTCTCTCTCTCTCTCTCTCTCTCTCTCTCTCTCTCTCTCTCTCTCTCTCTGAAGCAATCCAGTTCCCGGTCTAACAGACAATTACATTTATCAATTTATGAAAATATTTTATTAATTTAGAAATTAGTTTCAATAGTATGTTTCCAACAAGCAAATCATAAAATATAAATATTCAAATTACCGTGTCTTCATTAACAGAATCTAGAATCACCACAGTGAAAAAAGAACAGAAGTAGCCTACACAGTAACACAATATTTCCAACGCACACAAAATAAGCATTCACCCTTTTTTTCCACAGTCTATCTTTCATTCCACTAATACACCCTATCCTAGTCCTATTTCATCCAATCACAGACATCTTCAGATGCATACAAGAACAGCTTTCTGTCCTCCAAATAGTCTTCATATAGCCGAGTCTTATCACCAAAATATTAATGAACTAGGAAATATAGTACCAACGCAAAGCGAATACATGCGCCACGTGCTTATGTCAACAGCCGTCGCTTGTGTACTAACTCTATAAACACGCGATGTATACACAAAATGTAAATATTTACCAATTCACTTCATAACTTTGTCGCGTCACCCGAGCGGGTTCTGCGACGTTCAGCTCAAAGAACGAGTGGAAGGATAGAAACTCAAATAAAAAGAACTAACACAAAATGCCAGATGGACAATAACACACTTTTATTCAACAATGTCACACACACACACACACACACACACACACACACACACACACAGAGGATATGGGATGCTAAACCACCCTCAACCCCTATCAAGACCTCAACCCGGTATTTACTAAACAATTACCTCCCTTGTCTTACTGAAAACCCCAGAACTATACACAACAAAGTACCCACAATAGTATGCAACAAGAATGACAATCAGTTAAATTTCAAATAAACACAATTCAAAATTAAATTCACAATCAGAAAAGAACCTTGCAATTTAATCGTATAGAATTAGCTAACTTTATAGTTCAAAGTCAATGTTCGAAACCTAATTATCGATTAATTGAGCTCAACGTAATACCGCGGTTAAATACTCAAGTGAAGAAAGTCATTTACACTAGATATGTTTTTAGGTGTGTGAATGCGAGTCTGTATGTGTGTGGATGCGGTGTAGCTGAGATCCTGTAGCTGTTGGAACGTCTCGTCCGAAGCAATGGTAGGTCCGGCGGTGATGGAGGGTCACTCCCCAGCAGAGGCGCCGACAACAAAAGTGGACGTAACGGTGGTGGCGGTGAGCCCAAGCAACATCCAAACCCCTCAGCGGCAAGGGTAGAGGTCTCAAAGCTGACGTCACCCGTCACAGTGGTACCGCAGAGACACGTAGGCGTCGCAGAATTACACCAGTAGTAGGGCATAACAGTAGTGGTACCAGTAGATAAAACAGGAGAGAACTACAATTGAAGCCCAATCCTGTGGACAAATAAGGAATCTCACTAGCTTGTCCACAACAACTTAAACACTTCATAACAGAATACGCCTTTCGCCGTCCGCCATCTTGACCTGTTTATACATGTCACGTCCCAGAGGGGAAGCGTGTGTATGTCCCTCCCAACACCCACACTCACTAGCTAACCCACTAACACCACACACTGGAAACAATTTTCATTTAAACATTTATTAATGCTCAATGACAGACAACTCACATACGCTTACATACGACACTCGTTTATACTAATTTACACTCAAACTAATAATCATGGGAATGAGAGAAAGATAAACTCAAACGATAGTCCAGTGGAAAAGGGAAACAATATTTGGTAAATATGTTACAGCACGATATTAATAAACATCCAACAATTCCTCTGCATTGTATCAATTTATTTTAATCCTTGCTAATGTTTAGTCATCTTCACAAGGCATTTTCTCAAAGATTCTTCCAGCTGAAACGTTCTCAGTTCTTGCACATAAGCATGTATTTAATTTTTCTTTTTGCTCGAGTCAATAAGGTCCGAATGATTATTGCAAGTATCGGACTCGTTACACTGATCAATCAAAGAATTGTCTCCTCCAGAATTTTAACACGGTATATTTTGAAAGTATCGACTTGAAAGTTCATTTGTTTGCTGAAATTAGCCCTACACACAAAAAGGATATGGTAGGCTGGCTCAAGGGAGGTAAGCGATGACGTGGCAATGGAGGGAGGAAAGCCCCCCGGTCAAACCACTTCCAGACTTCTTCCCTCAGTATGGACAACCCAGCCCAGAAATAATGGCGAAGCAAGCCAGCGTCTCAGTGGTGCAATCGAGTTCTGAAACAACACTAGCCTATCCTCAGCTACTACATATAATTTAAAACTGATGCTCGAAGAACCTCAACGATTTCCCCTTTTCATTTATTCTTAATACATCTAAATTATTGTACACAAATAATATACGTATTCGCAATGACATTCATGCTTGCTGCACAGCCATTCATGCAAATATATTTATAAAAATGATACCCCCCCACCCCCCACCCCCACTCCCCAGCCAACGTTCGGCCATTGAACAGAGCACCTACCAAAATAAACCAAAGAAACTGAAAATACATTCACCCTCATACGCACAACCAACAGCGTCAAAGAAAGGTTCTCAACCTACCACCCAACTCGTGAGGCCAGAGAGGAAACAACTGCAGCAACAGCTTTTCACGATGGAGTCGCAACCCAGCAACCACACACATCGTCATCCAAAGAAAAACAATAGAGTTTTCACTAAGGTCTATGCTCTCCGTCAACACCCTTTGAACGCTAGCTGGCATCTAACCCCCTTTTCGTTCTAACCTATTATACGAGTATGTTATAAACTAAAAATCCTTATGACAACCCAATCAAAAATTAACTTACAAACATACACGCCCAAACATAACGCTCACCGCATTATTATATTACTAGTGGTTTTTGTACCCTGGCAAGCCAGGGTACACATGATGCTGTTTAAAATGTAGACAGAGAGAACTTTTGTCTGCGAGTTTCATTTGGACGATGATACCTCCCCATATCCCCCTTGATACCTCACCATACCCCCCCCCCTGATATCTCCCCGTCCCCCCCATGATGCCTCATCATACCCTCTTGATACATCCCCGAACCCACTTGATACCTCCCCATACCCCCTTGATACCTTCCATACCCCCATGGTTCCTAACTGTACCCTCCTTGATACTTCCCCGTTGATCGTTTCGCAGGTATGGATGAAAGGAATCGAGGAAGAGAAACAACGAAGCTTAACGTCCTATTGCATCAGCGTTAAGGACGACCATCACCATACCCCCTTATATATACCCGTATCCCCGTTATGCCTACCCATGCCTCTTTAAACCTACCCGTAGCCCCCTTTTACCTACACGTACCACCCCATCCCGATCCTTGGTAGTAGTAGTAGTAGTAGTAATAGTAATAATAATAATAATAATAATAATAATAATAATAATAATAATAATAATAATAATAATAATGAATATAGAATAATACAAATAGAAATCAGAAAAAACACCAAGGTTTTAAAATAAAATTTGATATTATAATTGTTATTATAATAATAATTATTATTATTATTAGTTTATATAAAAAACAATAATAATAATAATAATAATAATAATAATAATAATAATAATAATAATAATAATAATATTGAATATAGAATAATACAAATTTTATAGAAATAATAAAAAACACAAAGGTTTTAAAAGAAAAGTTGATATAAGATATAATAATAATTATAATAATAATGTATTATTATTATTATTATTATTATTAATATAAGTTTATAACTAATAATAATAATAATAATAATAATAATAATAATAATAATAATAATAATAATAATAATAATAATAATAATAATAAATTAAAGGTAAAAAGCCTAAATTAAAAAGAAAAATATCCACATTGTAGTGTAAATTTTAAAAAAAGGCCCGCGTGAGATTTGAACTTGGGTCGCCCTGGACGGTAGGCGAATGTCTTACTAAGTTAGCTACCAAGGCTTCCTGGAAAGACCATCAATTTTTTGGTATGGGAAAACATGCTGAAACCTCAATTTGATTTTTAATGGAAGCACGCGGAATGAGGCTATTGCAGTTTGTGGACATTTTGTTTATTTATTTATCTCAGAAACGGTTAAACGTTCGGTAAGGAAATGTCGGCTATAACGATTTGGCTGGTTTGAGCACACAGCAGGCCGATCCGTAGCTCTCAGCACCTGCCCAGATCAGCGTCCATACCGGACAAACTTTATAGTAGAGGCGAAGAAGCACTTCCGGCTAAGCAATTTATATATATAGATATTAGGCCTACTAAATCCGCACTCTAAAAATGCACGTGCAACTCGACGGAACGTGTTCCCTACAGTAGCAAACACGGTCAAAAATATGCACACTGCATAGTGAACATACACTGTACTTGCGGATACGAAATTGGCTCGTGACAATACATGCATCTCAAAACACAATGCATTTCTCAATTCTATAATTCTATCTCTTCCATGATACATGGTTGTTTATATAACTATACATGATTATTACAACTGCAATCCCATTCACACCATGGCGATTCATCTCAATCACACCTTCATCTTCATCATCCCTCTTCACATTATAATACATTATCTTTTCCCATTCACACTTGTTTCTATCACACTATAATACAAACACGCTTCCCTCATATTCATCTCCTTCATCACCCCTCTCCAACGCCATACATTGTCTCCCTTTCATCACATTCATCACCCCTCTCTCTCTCTCTCTCTCTCTCTCTCTCACATGCATATTTCGTTGTCGCCCTTTGACCCACTTGGCAACAACAGCAACGACATTATTTATACAAACGTTAAACCAAGAAAATCATATGAAAATCATATAAAATCGATAACCAACTATTTACCAAAATACATCCCTTTCCCCCTCATTCACCATCATTCATTCACGTACGCAGACTCGGAGCACAGCCACTAAGGAAAAGAATTGCAGGATTTATACTTACCCCTTAGGTCCTCGGCTTGTGGCACACAGATGCACGTACACTGCACAACACAACACTATACAACACAGCACAGCACACTGGTTAGTCTGAGAGTTCAAATCCGTTTCTGGCTAATGCTAGCTATGGCTGGGACATCTCAATACTGGCGAAGTACTTGAGCATTAGCAGGTGCCCAATAGAGGGCCACACAGCTTTAGAACAGAACTCTACACCTATATTACACAATAGATGGCAGTCACAGTCCTCCCACTATGATGATGTCCACTTGTATGGCGCACATATCCATGCAGGCAGCATGTTCAGAGCGCAAGGGGGTGGGGGGGAAAAGGGTGAAAAAAATATAATTAAAAAAAAGAAAAAAAAGAAGAACTCTATGTATACACTCAAAAATAGTCAAAAAAGATATATTACAGACTTTTTAACATCCTTGTCCCGACAAGGGCAACAAGACCTTGGGTGGTTCGAAACACTTCGAATAAAGACCCTTCCAGAAGACGTTACGCTAACCTGACACACAGTCACAATGCTACTTCTGTCAAAAGTCCGACTGCATGCATAAGCAACCAAAAATGACTCTGCTAGCTAAATCACATACCAGCACACAGGACAAACTCAAATCGAGCTCAGTAACCCCTTTCCTAATTCCGCATATGCCCTATCCGCGTTATGCACGTGAAACCACAAATACTTACATCTTTCACACGCAGTAAAAGAAACTGCTGATGTCTATGTACACTGTATATTAGAGATGTGAAACTATGCACAATAATAGCCGTCTCTAGCACGTGTTGAAAACTCGTGTCGTCGCAACACTCCTTAATGTTTCTAAATCCTTTGACAGTGTTCCCGATTACGCACAGTAGTGCGTCAGTTACGCACAAAATATAAAAAATGACGCAGAAAAATTTGCATGTGTGCATCCTGTTGACGCACACATTTATTTCGAATCGCTGAAGTAAAAAATACGACCAACGAGTGGCGAACTAATTCACGGCATAATCAGAATCAGAACCCAACTGAGACTGCCATTGCAGACGATTAAAGATTGTGTCGGGTGTTGTCGTCCTTAAAAATCGCATGCGCGCGCATTGTAAACTTCCTCCAAGCAATACATTTACTGAACAGAAGAAATCTTCGTGAATCCATTCTTTGATTCTATCATACACGATCATGTCACTTCTGACTTAGTTGACTGGGCCCAAAACCCGTTCATCCACCGATTTGGGGACTCTCAAAATTTGCACAAGGACTCTTAAAATTTTATACCTGGAAGTCCCAAGGACTCTCTTTTTTTTGTGTGGAGGGAACACTGCTTTGACTAAGTGCATCATCAACTCCTATGATCCACACTGGACCGAATCATACGGCATCAGAAGCTCTACCAAAATGTGGATCGCAGTTTTCCTGACTGAACGAACCCAATAAGTTGTCGTTGATGGCCAACGATCGGGCACAGAACCCGTTCTTTCTGGGCACCAACTCTTTTTCTGATCTACACAAATGACAATGCAGAGGGGATCTACGCCACGATCAGACTGCTGATGACAACGTATTATTTTTAAGCATTCAAAACCAGGCTGAATACAGCATGCAGCAAAACGACCTCAACCAGCTGAGTGGAGTGAAAACAGAAGTGCGGGTGGCATTCAAAATGGACAATGGATACAATGGAAAATTGTGTTCTTTGCTATGTAAATTTCTCGAGCGTCTGATATGGACTCCAATTTGAAATGTTAAATGGAATCAGACAGGGGTGATCTTTTAACCTGTGAAAGATGACAGTGTGATCTAACTTTTCCCACTATCAAACCGTTCGACTTGTTACAGGCAAAAGTGTTCGAAGCTATCATGGGCCAGCATAATGTACACACTGCTACTCTGAGTGAGATGGAAGACAAGTATTCAGACCTTCTGGCAGATTTCCACTGCTTGAACAAGCACATCTACACTCTGACTGTTGATGGTAAGTAGACCGTCCTTTCTCAGGGTACTGTGTTTACTCCATTTACTTCCAGATAGGGTCGACTTAACAAAACGTGTTCGATCTTTCAGTTTTTCAAAGTACCTAGTTTTTAACAGAGACAGGGAACAAATGGGAGATCAAATGTTTTTTTTTAAATTTGCATTAAGAGGCAAATTTATAAGTTTACATTAGATTACAAACGGCTTGAATAATCTAATCTTCTCTGTATTGGGAAGACATTGATTGGAGGAGAATGGTGCAGAGGAGCGAGAATGCATGCTATTGATATCAATGATTACTTTCACATGAGCAATGGTTGATATTAAAAGAAATAATATTTCTTTTCCAGTTGAGCATCTGCAGTCTGGTCATGGATTTGGATTTTTGGATTGGTTACACATTGGATGAACTCCATCGTCTCTGGCAGTTACCATTCCTGAATAAAAATTGTCATGACACATTCATCCAGTTTTATGTTTCACCACTTCTTGACGAAGAACTAAACTAGGTCGATTCACTCCACAAATGTCGTTATAATTTTGGAAACTGTCTATGGATAGATACACCACATAGCTTACCTGATTTGTGTTAACTAGATAAGAAAATAATCAGCATACTGAATCCTGTTTTAAACCAAATGGTATATCCTGAGATGTATAAAGGACAACGGTTGTATCCTGAACCCTGCAAAGAACGAATGTCGTATCCTGAATCCTTTAAAGGAAAACAATGTTGTAACGATGACTTCCAGTGTCGAATTCGTCATGCCATGGTAACTGCTCGCGATATTATGAAGCATATTGTTACAAAAACAATAGAACGGAACTGATAAAAATTAATAAGGTATTATGTTTCTGATTACTTTTAGTTGAAGATGAAATCTGATAATGTGTTTTAATTATTCTCTCTCTTTTTTTCTATCTCTTTTTCTTTCTCTCTCTCTCCTCTCGCGCGCTCTCTCTAATTATTCTCTCTCTCTCTGTTTTACACAAACACACACATACACACAAACACACACACACACACTTGATACTCTGTCACGTCCCAACTGCCTCAACAGAGGTTCGACATGTGTGCTCTTTCACACGAGAAAAAAACCCAACACCTAAATAAACTCTAAAAGACGAGACCAGAAGTAATAAGACAATTTCTTTATTTCACTCACACATTCACACTCAAAATTAACTCCCTTTTTCCCACTTCCCAACCTACCAACCCTCAATCCCACTAATATAACCCCAAACTAACACATAAACAGTTCGCTCAAAAATAATAATGATAATTAAATCAAAAATGGAAAATGACTAACTACAAAATGTACAAAAGATTTATAATAATTACGTCTGGATCAGCTTACTGACAACAAGGTAAATAATTGTAAGCAAATACTTTAAATCTTTATAAATATTCAAACCTTGTTTCGCTTAAACTTCAAAACAGCTATTATGAATCTTTTATATTATATAAAATGAATCAAGAAAATTTATATTTTATACAAAATAGAATTTGTAAGAAAATAATCTAAATCATTAACTAGTAAATATCTGGCGAATTAATTCCCCCAGACAAAACTATACAATCACAGGGTTACTTAATCAGGTAGGTAATATTACATCAAGCAATGTTTATTACTCGATTCAAATTAAATATATTTCAATCCACTGAATTTTCCAAGTTAGCACATGTAAATGGGTATTTCTTTCATAAACGGTTCCTTAACAGACATAGTTATTTGTTGTGTGAATGCAGGGTACGTGTGTGTGTGTTGTGTGAACAGTTACAAACAGCTTAATATAGAAAGTGCAGCTTTTTTCTCGACACAAGAACCTTAACCTAAGGTTGACCAAAGGGAAAAGCGTTGGTTCAGCACGCTCCACACACACGCGGCCCAGCTGGAAGGTGGAACCCTCAACACCGAGTCTGGTTTTGGTTATTGGTTTTGGTACATGGTTACCAGTGGAGATCCCCCGGCCTGTTGACAGAGACACACAAATGACTGGACAGACACACAGGCACGGATGGTTACACAAGGTGATACACAGGCAGAAGAAGTCCTAGATGGAGTCACAGGTCACCCGACGTTACACGTAGATAACTCGGATTTCACCGAGAATACACAGCAGGTATTCAAAACGGCTTAGGGCAATTTCAGTTACTCAAACACTTCCAAAGTGTTCCCAAAATAGTCCTCCTCTTCCGATAATTAGGCTCTTTTTCGTTGACAGTCTGATCAGTACGACCCACAGACAAAGTCACTATCTGGCACCTTGACACAACTCAGATCCGTTGATTCTGGCTACATAAGCGATATGCAAAAGTTTTTGCCCCTATCAAAAATACAGTGCATGGGGTTTTATACGATTAGCCTAGAATGTTCTAGAACATACTCATTTTAATTATAATTCGTTTCCTGCACCGTTCGCGATTAGAGCACGCATTCCACACATAGCAAGTCGCATGGCAGCTATCAAACTTCTCAATAACAAAATAGCCAACTATGCTGTTTTCTAACATAGTGCGTTCTGCACGGGCGCAATCATTCGCTACTTTTATTAATTATAAGCTTAATTAATTTTATTCTGATACTCTCCCCTTACTACCGTAACTTTTAACCTCTATGTACAGGCTGATGATTAAACTATATACATAGGCGCACGACTGCAAACTGCGGAGCGTGACATACTCTTTTATTGAATGGCCGTTGTGCACTATAACATTTGTATGCGACTATATTTTGGTATGAACGTTACAGGGTGAATTAACTACTACTACTACTACTACTACTACTACTACTACTACTACTACTACTACTACTACTACTACTACTACTACTACTACTACTACTACTACTAAAACTACAACATCTACTAGTAATAATAATGCTAATAATACTACTATTAATAATTATTATTATAATAATAGCAATAGCAACATCTGGAAATTCTTTGAAATAGTCGGAAAACAGAAGTAGCCAAGTATGGGTCTGTCCAAAAACAATGTGACAAATGCTGCTGACAACAACCAGATTGATTGCACTAGTAAGATGACCAGCGTTTACAGTAATGTTAATTACAACATTATTAATAATAACGATAATAATTGTGATGACATTTCACAGGCAGAACTGTTCTTGCCACAGAGATTTAAAGTCGTCCACTTCGACGATTTTGGTTGGGCGGGGTTTGTATTTTTTTCGCGAAAATGTTACCTATGGTATGATCACCGTGAACTTAGGAGTATAGACTAGTAGAAGACTTTTTTTTTTAAGGAACTAAGAAACATATCCACCAACACCATCACCAGAATGATAGGCAGATCTCGTTCAGGCTCTCTGAGAGCAGGCGCGTACTCTCCAGTCCAGCGATATCAGAGTGTGACGGTACCCCCTCAACCTGCACGCTATGTCCCCGGCCACTCTTTTGGGGCCGCACACCACTCCCAGAGAGCTCCGCACTGTCATCGAGGTGTTGGCCGGGAACGTCAGCAGCAGCGACGAAGGTGGGAATGAACCGGTCATGACGGAGATGGTATCTCCTCTTGATCATTTTTATATGCTGCAGACCTGGCAGTGGTGGGCTTGGAGTCCCATCTCCCAGTCCACAGAGCTGGCGTTTGGCTGGAACGATTGCAACATCGGGACGATGGTTTGGATGGGAATCACGTACCGTTTGCCGCGCTGCGCATTCCGTTGGCGTGGTTGATGGATTACAAACGCTTAAGATGGGCCACTTTGCTGACCTGCGCCTTCATTGGTCTAGGTGCTGGTCTGCGCTGTCTGGCGCAGTTCGTCTTTTCCTGTTACATCCTTTCGTGCGGCCATCAACACGTTTATCGGCTATGTGAACAGTGGTACCTTTTTCGTTCTCGGTCCGCATCTAGTGCCTTGGCCACCCTTTCCCTTCCCTCCCCTCCCCCCACCCCGCCCACCCCGCTCTCCAGACACCCCCAAGAACGGTTCTTTCAACTTTGCTGGACAAAACGGCAGCTTAGGGACGTTCTTTGCCACAGACAGACAACAGTACCACAGCCTACTCGGCACAGAGAAAGGGCATTTGTACTTACATGAGCTACCAGGCGCTGCGCTGACGTTTACAATTCTGCTGATGTTGATATCAATATATTTTCCAGACAAACAACCCCGACCTCCCTCTCTGTCCGCTGCATTGGAACGAGAAGACTTCATTCGTGGCATCAAACTCCTTGTGAGGAACAAACAGTTTGGGCTGATATCGGCTGCGTCCTGTTTGTCTCTGGATGTTTTCGAAGTCTGGGGTGTTGTACTCGATATAAACCTAATGGCTTGTCTTCATTGGAATGTTCGTGGAGGTTCAAACACTGTTTTTTCGATTTACGCAGATCCCGAACCTAGGATGCTGAACCTTTTGGACAAAAATAGGTTCAGGGACCTAGGTTTGGGATCTGAGAACCTCGAAAAAAAAAGCATTCTGTACCTTCACGAACATTCCAATTAAGACATTCCATAAGCGTCCTCAACACTGACAAGTGGGGTTTCTTCTGTATAATGGCTGGTTGCCTTACCGGACTTGTTATATGCAGATTGGCAGTCATATTTTTCCGACAAATCAGGTTATTCCTGATTCTGTACTACGTGGTGTCTTCTAATAAAAACATCTTCATGTGTAAAAAGTATCCACAATTTGGTTGGCTGGCAAAGGAGATGGGAAAGCACTTAACAGCACACACACATTCATCAGTTAAACTTCTTTTAAAAGTTAAGCTAGGAGACTGTGATTAGAAGATGGAAAAGGAAATTAGTGTGCTTTGTGTTCGTTCTTTTCTCTTGCCTTGCACTGGAGTATGGTTGGTGGGTTGGTTGTTTTATTAACGTCTTCTTCATCGAGATGATAAGACGTACGCACGCATTCACACACATTTACACCAGATCCATACATACATCTATACATATAAAATACATAATTATATAAACTGAGCATTTGGAGAATCAATCAAAGCTTTTGCTAATCTAACGCTTACATCAAAGCTTATGTTATCAATGGAATCGATAATAGAAACATCAGTTGGCAAAAATGGACGCATATTACTGCATTGAAATAATACTTGTGTCAGAGAAATATATTCACCACATATACATTTCACATTTGTACAATATTTGGTTTTAATTGAGTGTAATATTATTCTATGTGCCATGCTTGAAATTGATCTAGTAATATTACAAGGTTTATTATAGTTGCAATTAAGTTTAATCGCTGTTACATATTCATTTTCTATAGAATGTTGACTTTCTTTAGTAGACAACGGTATTTTTATTTGTTTGAGAATTAATATTTGAAGCACCAAGTTGTGCAGCCCGATCAGCCCAATCATTATAAAGGAAACTACTATGTGAGGGAATCCAGACCAAATTCACCTGAGTGCCATTAATTATCAAACTGTGAATGATATTTTTAATTTCCAAAATAATTTATTTTCTTTCACCATTATTATCTAAATTCAATGCTTGTAAAACTGACATAGAATCTACGCATAAAACAACGCTGAATATACTCACAAAAAGATTATGATTGTAGCGGAAAGGGAGGCGACTGGTTGAGGCTTGGGAGAGAAATTGTCTACCTTGACTTTCTTGGTTAGACTAGCCTTGGGTGGCTCCTGCTTTGCAGAATCCTTTGGGTATGCCCTTGGGTACGCAGGACAAGGCGACACGACATATGTTCTCCCCGGCTGACCATTCGCCTGCTGCGTCTGGAGGCGAGCGGGACCACATTGTCGGCAGGCATTTTATGCAGGTCGGTGGCAGTGGCCTTGCAGTAGAGTGCGTGGCACTAGCAGCCGGCAACCCGGTACTCCCAACCACAATATCGTTCCCCATACGCTTATGTGTCCGGGGACGTTAATCTATTTTAACTAACTAACTTAATCTCAACCACGCTTCACCGCCCTGCAGGGCAAATATTTGTATGTCCTTCTTTTGAGGGACAAAATGAAAATAACAGCTCGGGTGGAGTAATGTTCGCAAGGTCGTGGCCGAGAGACTGGAGTCATATACTCCGCTCGGCTACAATTAGAAATTGTATTTAGAGCCATTAATATCGCAATTAATTCAGCATTGAATATCGAATATTCTTTCCCTAAATAATATGATTCTGATTTTTTTTAATCCGGTAAGCGTATTACAAATCCAGCTCCTGCTTCATCTGTGTGAAGAACAGATCCATCAGTATATATTTTCAGTTGTTCAGAATACTTCTCATGTATATGATGTCGAACTTCAGATATTGTAAGCAGAGGGTACTGAGTATGTTGGCCTTTGTGGTTGGCTTGTGCCTTTACTGAACTCTAAAGGGAGAAAAAAACATTTACTGCTATAGCAAACGACAATTCGAACGCTCGTTTCGAACACGGCGTTTAGATGAACGTTTCGGAAATATTATGCACCCAAAGTGTATGAATATGTAAGCAAACTATAGTCATCTCTTAGAGTAAATTACACATTTTATATATTTCCCCCAAATTTGACTTAGATCTCAGACTCGCTGTACTGACATGCAGCGCTTTGGCCAGCCTCTATTTAACGTTCAAAAGCATTGTCTAACTTGTCCTACTATCAAACCATTTGATTTGTTACAGGCAAAAGTGTTCGAAGCTATCATGGGCAAACATGACGTACACACTGCTACTCTGAATGAGATGGAAGACAAGTACGCTGACCGTCTGGCTGACTTCCACTGCTTGAACAAGCACATCTACACTCTGAATATTGATGGTACGTAGACTTATTTCTTAATCTTCTTCAGGGCACTGTGATTATTTCGTCTACTCATTATTTGTATTACTCGGAAATCAAACTCAACCACAAACATACAATTACTTCCTGTTCTCAAATTGAAGTTACAAGACTAGTATGATCAGCTTGCGATAGGATGACCTACAGTAAATAGGATCACCAATCGTTTTCAACATGGCCAGAGAACGAGTGGAACAACGACAAGGCTTTGAAATAAGCGGCAATTGATTACAAACGAGCTTGGATATTCCTATCTTCTCTGTATTGGGAAGACTTTGCTTGGAGGAGAATGGTGAAAAGGGGCGAGAATGCGCGTTATTGATAGTAACGATTACTTTCACATGGTTAAAACTAAAACAAATGGTATTTCTTTTCTAGTTGCGCTTGTGCAGTCTGGCCAAGGATCGGGATTTGATTGGATTCACATTGTGGGTTGAACTCCATCGTCTCTAGCAGTTACCATTTCTGAATTAAACACAATTCTTAGCACGTTCATCCAGTATTCTTTTCTACTACTTATTCATGAAAGTGCTTCTAAATCTAGACTATGTTGATTCCTTCGACAATTGTCATTATCATTTTGGAAAAAAATGTCTATGCATAAATACACTTATTGCGTACTTGATTTGTGTTCACATGATAAGAAAAATATTCAGTATCCTGACTCCTGTAAAAGACAACTGTCATATCATGACATGTGTGAAGGACAACTGTTGTTTCCTGAATCCTGCAAAGGACGAATGTCGTATAATTGAATCCTGTAAACGAAAAGAATGTTGTCATGATGCCTTCCAGTGTCGAATTCGTCATGGTAACTGCTCGTGATATTATGAAGCATATTGTTACAAAAACAATATAAAGGAACTGATAAGTATTTGTGTATAGTTTCTGATTATTTTTAGTTGAAGATGAAATTTGAGAATGCTTTATAATTCTCTCTGTCTCTCTCTCTCTCACTCTCTCTCTCACTCTCTCACACTTTCTCTCTCACTCTCTCTCACTCACTCACTCTCTCTCACTCTCTCTCACTCTCACTCTCTCACTCTCTCTCACTTTCTCTCTCACTCTCTCTCAATCTCTCTCACTCTCTCACTCTCTCACTCTCTCTTTCTCACTCTCTCTCACTCTCTCTCTCACTCTCTCTCACTTATGGATATATGAATGGGTGTATGGTGTATAAACCGAGATCTAAAATATGCACCCAGGCATTCCTTCCCATGGACTGTAAAGATCCTGACGCTCATGTCCTAGACGGGTGAGTGCAGGCTACACAAATGCACCCAGCACGCACTAGGTCCCTTCCTTTCCCCTCCCCTCCCCCCACCTCAACCCCTCGCCCTCCTCCATTCCCGGTGGCGCAGGATTGTGCTCAGTCGTGTGGCCGGGCGTCAGACTATGCGCCCAAAGGTTGCAGGTGTGCGCTTCGGGCGGCTTGAGTTAGGTCCTGTATTTATCAGCGACTTGAGCAGCTCTTGAGCTTGGAAAGCGCAATATAAAAGTGATAACATTAAACTTAATGCTGCATTACAAAACAAAATTGTATTTGACTATATTTAAAATATTCGTCGTTATTTATTTGAATCTGCGATCCCGAACCCGTAGCTCAGTGATAGTGCGTTCGCCAGGCATACCGATGAACCCAAGTTCGAATCCCGTGGTGGGCAAAGTAAACAAAATGGCCATTTGGCTTGTGTGATGGTCTGCAGGACTTTGTTGTTGGTGATGCGCTAGGTATAGGAAATGTCCAGAAGTCTTCTGTAGGACCTCATCTCCATGCTTTGTATTCTTCGTTGTAGATCTGCTGTGAGGGTCCATGTTTCGCAAGAGTATAGGAAGAGAGAGATGACAAGGGAGTGCAGCAACCTTACCTTGGTGTGTAGACTGATGGCTCTGGCCCTGTCTTTTCAAACGGGCTTCAACTTTGTCAGGGCAGAAGTTGTTTGTGTTTATCATGGAGAGGACTTCCGATCGAGACCCATTGTCTGATACCATTGCTCCTAAATATTTGATGCTGTGCACCATGTTAAGAGATTGGTCTTCAAGTTTGATGTCCGTGTTGATGCCATTGGCGTTGTCGGTCATCATTTTGGTCTTGTCTGCTCTTACTGCCATTCATAAGGCTCTGGAGGTGGTGTGGAGCCTTTGTACCCGCTGTTCAAATTCATGTTCCTCTCCAGCCAATCCATCAATGTCATCCGCAAAACGGAGGTTGGAGATTGCTCTACCACACCCTCTTCCTCCCTCCCCGCCACCTCCCCTAAGCTGACGTCATGATCTGCAAGGCCATCTGACATGATGCGTCGCTCCAGAAAGATGTTGAGGAGTGTTGGGGAATGTAGGCATCCCTGACGTTACCTCTCTACCTTTATCCCCACAGCAATCACCCTTCTTAATAAACAAGTAAACAAATAGTCTGACTAGCTGCCTTGCCTTGCTGCAGTCTCCAGCTAGATTGATAGACTGATTGTTTAACTGATTAGGTTCTGATTAGGATTTTTCTATCCTTCACACCCCAAAAGGGACAAGTAATGGGATACGTTAAGAATAAACACCAACCTATTTATTTATGTATGACGCACAATATGAACATAGCGCATGTGTGTGTGTGTGTGTGTGTGTGTGCGTGTGTGTGTGTGTGTGTGTGTGTGTGTGTGTGTAGGTGTGTTGTTGTATAACGACAGAAATGAGAAACGGAATTTACTTTTTCAGTCAAAAATGGGGTAATTTGCTCGTTCTTCATTTGTCTCGCGTTCCCCATTTGTTTCGAAGTACGCGGGAGTGCTTTCTTAGTGCATGGGAGTGCAGTTGTAGTGCATGAGAGTGTTTAAGTACAGAGGAGTGCACTATCCGGGACGGAGAGAACGCAGAAAGAAGAAATTTCGACCTATTTCGTCCCCTATAGCAGACGAACTAGGTCAACTTTCTTGAAAAGGGGTAGGGTAAGGGCTAGTTGCAGCGCTGCAACTAGCCCTTACCCTAACTCTTTTCTCTTCAAAAATGCGTTCTTTCCGTCAAAAATGTGCTATCCGATTCCTGCATTCTAAAATTACCTCGTTTGTCACCGCGCACAAGAATGTGTGTGTGTGTGTGTGTTTGTTTGTGTGTGTGTGTGTGTGGGTGTGGGTGTGTGTGTGTGTGTGTGTGTGTGTGTGTGTGTGTGTGTGTACCTGTAAAACGGCACGAATGAGGAACGGAATTTGCCTTTTTTAGTACAAAATGAGGTAATTTTGTCGTTCCCCGTTTGTCTGGCGTTCCTCATTTGTTCTAACTACAGTTGCACTTGACGCAAGTGTTCTTTTAGTGCATGTGCACTACAACTACACTTGGGCAAGTGTACTTGTAGTGCATATGCACTACAACTACACTTGGACAAGTGTAGTTGTAGTGCATGTGCACTACAACTACACTTGGTGAAGGGTAGTTGTAGTGCATGTGCACTACAACTACACTTCAGCCAAGTGTTGTTTTAGTGCATAGCAGTGTACTTTAAGTACATGGCAGTGTAGTTGTAGTGCATCTTCCTCTCCTATAGAGGGCGAAGTAGGTCAAGTTTTGTTCCAGACGGGTAGGATAAGAGCACCGTTTTCCGAAAAGGTTTGACCTAATTCGTGGCCTCTAAGAGACGATCTAGGTCAAGTTCTGCCAACAGGGCTAGGATAAGGAACTTTCCTCGATGATTAGGGTAAGGCACCCGCCTCGACGGGTAGGTTAAGGCACCTGTTTAAGAAAAGGGTTAGGGTCAGGGCTAGTTGCAGCGCTGCAATATATATAGATTTTGAGAGAGAGAGAGAGAGAGAGAGAGAGAGAGAGAGAGAGACAGAGAGAGAGAGAGAGATTATATTTTCAACCAATTGCAGATACGGTGTTTCAACGTCATAAACGCCTACATGTTAAGGTAACCAGAAGCTAGGCCAACATCTATTTGTGCTATTACTTAACCCGATTAACAAGAGAATTTTTATAGCTATGATGAATGATTTGTAGGACATTTTGCAGGCATAACAGGCCCATAATGGGTATTTTGCTGCCTTCTTTTTCCATGTAAAACATTCTGGGTAATGGTCACTGCAACCATATCCTGGTACACACACTTCTGTAACTTTTGTTACTTGCGTAAATATGATCTATGAGTGTACTAGTTTCAGCAGTTACTCTTATTGGCGTTGTTACTAATTGTTCAATCTTACAAAGTTAATTAATAACTAACCAGTGTTATACAGATCAATATTAAAATCACCCAATAAAAAAACCTGTTTGGATTCTAATACTACGGCGCGGAAATGATTTACATTAAATAAATGAAGTATGTTTTTATGTGCGTGTCGTGCAAATCTGTGTGTGCGTGGGTGTGATGCGTGTAGTTCCTGTGGCGCCCACAATCCCGAAGAAAAACGTGGCGGTGGTGGCGAAAAGACCC
>CM072519.1:50455941-50468441 GCA_036898135.1 Oncomelania hupensis | reverse complement strand
TCAAGTTTTTGTTCCGCTCCAGCCAATCCATCAATGTCATCCGCAAAACGAAGGTTGGAGATTGCTCTACACCCTATGCTGACTGTGCCTTCGTGATCAGCAAGGGCATCTGACATGATGCGCTCTAGGAAGATGTTGAAGAGTGCTAAAGAGAGTGGGTATCCTTGACGCACACCGATTGTTTATACACCAATAGATAGCTAGATAGATATAGATAAATAATCAAGGATGATGACGATGATGATGACGATGATGATGATGACGATGATGATGATTGATGAGTGTCAAAGATCTATCAAGCATAGACTGACACCCTGTGAGTAAAGCGTATGCACTCAACAGCGTCTGACACTCAGATTGAAGTCAGCGTCGCTTTCGGGACAGCTGCCTATATAAGCTTAGAAGCAGCCCGTTAGCTGGGAAAATGTTTATTTAATTTTCAGTAGTAATAACAGAAAAGACCAGTGGAACCTCAACGATCGGCTTGTGCTGTAACAAGCTGGCTTCTTGGCCGTGCTCGTCGGTAACTGTGGTGAAGTAGCAGCTGTCTTTTGTCACAGTCAACAGCAAATTCTGAACAAACAGTAGATGGCGAACCATTTAGTTAATATGCAACACAAATTATAACCCAAATTCTTGGAATACTAAAATAATATATTGTGTTTTATGTTGTTGTTGTTGTTGTTGTTGTTTTTAATCTCCCAAACTGACAAACTGTTTGACAGACCGAAGAAAGATGGGTTACGAAGACATGCAAATATATTTAAACAATTCAAAATAATGCCATAAATAAAAAAACACACAACAAAATTATTTAATAATTATACAGTACAAAAAGTGTTTAGCGGTGATCTGACCCCAGTGAGCTTGACATGTGAGACAGAACAAACAGAACAATGACACGGTAGGCGGACCACTGAACCTAGAGAAATGTCTGGACAAAATCACAATATATTAGTTGTTCTCGATAAAGTCTTAGCGTGCGTCATCGGACCGACTGACTGATCCACAGGATAAATGCTTCTGGTGTTGAACCGTTGAGTGGGGCCGGGTAGCTCAGTTGGTAAGAGCGTCTTGCTAGTAACCGAAAGGTCGCTGGTTCGAATTCCGGATTGGTCAACGTGTGATCATATTATTTTCCCCTTTACCAACAACTGGCCCCCTGGTGTCAGTATAAATCTGTCCAGTAGTCACCTATATGCGAAAGTGTCGTGTGACTATAATCTACATACAAACAAACAAACCGTTCACATGACAGTAAACCTGGGAATATATAACAGATTCACCCACACTTCTCCTTTCACACACTCCCTAACCCCCTCCCCACGTCATCCTTAATCCACCCTCCAACAAATATTTTTGAAAAAAAAAACATCAGGAATACTTCCGTTACGTTGTTTATCTATAAATGAGGGTTACTTTTTATTATCGAATTAAAAAAAAAAGAAACAAACAGCAAAAAAACCACCAGCAAAACAAGCAACCCAGACTAAGAATTCCATTGCCATGAAGATAAAACTCTACATTGTAATATGCAGCTCATAATCGTTATATATCATCAAAGCTCTAGACATGGTCCTTCACATAACAACGGCATCATCCGCACCTAGAAAACTATGACTTACGTGAAAATCGTGGTAGTAGAATTCAACACCAAGTTTCATTGCAAGGTTGCTGTCTTCAGCAAACGAGCTGTCTGACACTTCCTGGGACTGGCCATGTTGCAAGACAGCCAAACCCTGCACAGTGGTGTAGCTAGTATTTAAGAAACACGTCTTAATAAAAAATTTATTTGGGAAATACCATTGTTTTCTTGCAGTTTGTTCTTCCCTCCCCCCCCCCTACCACCCCCACGTCCCCATCACCCCAAACCATGTATTCCTTGTTAAAAAGGACACAATTTGTTTGTTAATTATTTTGTGCATAAAAGTAAAGACTTGTCTAGGGACCAACTTAGTAGGCTAACTGGCGACCAATTAAACTAACAAATTCTGACTACAAAATTTGGCCAAAGTTCTCGGACATAGGCTTTCCAAAGTTATTCACAAATTTATCAGAGAAGGTCAAGTTATTTATTTCAAAGGACGCATGCGCAATATTAATACTGTCTTAAGAACAATTTGACCATGTTATTAATTACTTAAACGTTACATGAAAGGCTGGTTATCTGCTGGCGTTAGACTTCTCCAATGCATTTGACTCTACTAGTAAACCATTCCTTCAACACGCTTTCGATGCACTTGACTTCATTGAATTCTTTGCGTATCATTTGCTGACAATCAGTTATTTTTACAATGTTTAATACTAACTGGTGATGCAGATTTATAATATTTTCTTGTAAACTTTGAATCAATGCTTGCGCGCAGGTTAAAGCCCTGCCTACTTTATTTGTTATCTACTTACTCTTTTCTCTAGAAAGCACATTTGCTCTTCAGTCTTTGTTTAGACTTATTTGTCGTTTCCTTTATCAGATAGCCCAAAGTGTCAAAGATGAAACAAACAATGAAAAAGTACATTGCAGTTTAAAAACAAAAAGTAGAAGAACCAGCGAAGAAGGCCTGAGGAGCAACTACCCAGAAAAAAAAGAATATATTTGTTTTCATTGCCTGCCAACTGAGGTTAACAAAGTACGTTTGTTTGTCTTTAAAAAACAACAACATCAAAGAGTATTGAACAAATGGCAGTAATTTCAGGTTAGAAACTTCTCCACAGCAGACCTACAACGAAGAATACAAAAACATGGAAATGAGGTGCTTATGCAGACGATTTCTGGGAATTTCCTTGACCTAGTAAATCACCCACAGAAAGAGTCCGACAGACCATCACACAAGCCAATGACGTGCTCACAGTGATGAAGAAATGGAAACTCCGATGGTATGGCGACGTCATCAGAGCATCAGGCCTTGCAAAGACCACCTTGCAAGGCACGGTTGCAATGAGGCAGAAGAAGAGGAAGACAGAAAAAGACGTGGGAAGACAGCATTCAAGAATGGACTGACTTGACACTGAGTGAAGCCAAGAGGGCTGCTGAGGACAGAAAGATGGATGACGCTGGTTAAATGGTGCCCCCACGACTTTCGAGTTACGGGCTAGGATAGGATAGGTTAGTTCACGGCATGTGCTACATAATGTGGACGATATCATAATACAGATTATCCATGCTCTTTGCGAGATGGCACATAGTATTGATCAACAAGAGAGGGGAGAGCTTCGAGATTACCACTGGGGTAAAGACAGTGGTAGCTACTTTCACCGACACCCTTTAATTCCTGGAACATATCATAATGGATAATCCCGATGACTATTCCACCGATGGCAACAGGAGCGAGCTTTGCCGAACGACGGCATGGATAGTATGGGAGACAGCTACAACACACTCCCCCCCTTTACTCCCCCTTCCCCCCAAATGAAAATCAACAACAACTTCTTATAGACTGACAGAGGAAGTGAGGGCTTAAGATATTGTAGTCACAACAGCGAAGTCAAATGTCACTGTCAAACTGCAACAGTACAAATATTATCTTGCATGTTGAGGATCTTGAGAGGATTTCACGTTTCGACTGTCTAAAGAGCAAAGGTGTCCAAGGATTTAAAACAAAACACACTCTCATCTAGGCAGGTAAAACGATTACCAAAGTATCATCATAAAAGATTTTATTAATGCATTTAATGAGAGGAAAGCTATCCGATAATCATACAATACAATAATTTGAAGCTTTCATCTTACCGTCGTCGAAATCTCAAACGAGTGTTTCGTGCGTCATCGGAAGTGGCTTGGCCGTAGTATAGGCACAGTGTGGCATTATCTACTTCAACGTCGCACAGAATATACATTGTACGTACACTACTTTGTAGAATATTGTACATAATGTACATTAATGTAAACTACGGCTGTGTCTAACTCCCAGCGCCTGGGCACGCTAGTGATAATCCACAATGACGCATAACAGGGGCAGTTATCTGAAGACTCTTTTGGAACGATCGGACATAACGTTTACAATCAACTTTCTTTTTAAAAAAAAGTTTTGAAAATGATACGCACAAAAATGTGCAACTATATAATTAGATAGTCATATCATAAGGTGAAAGTAGACATTTTTAAAAAGGGTTTTTGCATGCTAATCAAGGTTGACAGTTAATTTAAATACTCACCACAAGCAGGGCAGGTAAAGTACTCCTCAACATAATCGCCACTTAACTGTACCGTAGCTGTGACCAGCGTTGGCTGATAAGTGAATTGGAACAAGCCGGGATCGGTTGGAATTGAAAGTTTAAAAAGTAAACCAAGCCTCTTAATAATTTTGTCTTGAAATACAATCTGGGGCAGCACGTTTGGCAGGCCACTATTGTTTTGCGAACAACCTTCAAAATAAATAAGTTTCAGTTTTTTAAAGTCTTTTTTCTTGATTGATAAAATGACTTTTAGACTTTCTCAAACAAATACATATACGTGGATAAAAGTACACAAACATTTATGTATTTAATCAAACAATGTTTCTCATGTCAGTATTAAAGATAAGGTAGGGACTTTTTAAAAAAATTGTATAATTGTACAAAACATTTCAATAAAGGTTTTCTTGTGGAATATATATGTATTATTCATGTATTATTTATTTTTCTCGTTTTAAAACATTTGCCTAATCCTGAGATGCAATGTGTTGTATGAATTGTCCGTAGTGGGCAACAAGGACATGTTGGCTTGGTTTGACTTGACTACTGCTGCTGCAGCTATTCATCCAAACTCTTCCTCCTCATCCTCCGCCTACTACTCACCCGATACACATCTATTCAGACTCCTTGAAGGAGTCTGACAGAGCCTAGGCCAGGAGAGGTTTAACCAGTCATGGCAGCAACTGGCACACTCTGCTAGATACCTTAAAGGAGTAGTAGTAGTAGTAGTAGTAGTAGTAGTAGTAGTAGTAGTAGTAGTAGTAGTAGTAGTAGTAGTAGTAGTAGTAGTAGTAGTAGTAGTAGTAGTAGTAGTGAGCACTGCTTTGTATACGCTTGAAGCTCTATAGTCACGAGAAAAGCGCAATTTCACTGCAGTGAACTCATGAAAATAGAAAAATGTAAGTTTCGTCTCCTCTAGGGGACGAATTAGGTCAAACTTAATTTGTTACTAGGTCAACTGTCTTTTACGAACCGTTTGAGAATATTTTTGAACCGTTTGTTGACGCCGGATAGTGTCCTCACTTGGCTTCATGCAATTTAAGAATCCAACAAGGCTATTGGGTTTTTGAGACGGAAAGAGCGGAATATTGTAGAGCAACATTCTGTATATATTTACAGTGAAATTGCGCTTTTTCCGTCACTATAGCGCTTGAAGCGTGTAGGAAGTAGCTACTACTACTACGACTACTCCTTTAAGGTATCTAGCAGAGTGTGCCAGTTGCTGCCATGACTGGTTAAACCTCTCCTGGCCTAGGCTCTGTCAGACTCCTTGAAGGAGTCTGAATAGATGAGCATCGGATGTACTACTACTACTACTACTACTACTACTACTACTACTGCTACTACTACTTTTACTACTACTACTACTACTATTACTACTATCAGCACCACCACCACCATCACAATTAATCATGTGGTTAACCTGATATTAAAGAGCTTATTCAATTCATTTTTAATACACTTTTATTACATTACAGGAATTAGGGGCATTTTAATAAAGAAAAGCATGCAAAATAAACAATTCAACACGTACATCAAAAAATATATAACTTAGAGATTTGTTGGGTTTCTTTACCCTCACACACCTTATACATCCTATCCTATCCTATCCCGTAACTCGGAGGTCGTAGGGGCACCACAGATGATCGTTTAACCAGCGTACTCCATCTTCCCCTGTCCTCAGCAACCCTGATGGCTTCGCTCAGTGTCAAACCAGTCCTTTCTCGAATGTTGTCCTCCCACCTCTTTCTCGGTCTCCCTCTTCTTCTACCTCCTTGCATTGTGCCTTGCAGGATGGTCTTTGCAAGACCTGATGATCTGGTGACGTGGCCATACCATCGGAGTTTCCGTTTTTTCACCACTGTGAGCAGGTCATCGTGTTGTCCAATGGCTTGTGTGATGGTCTGTCGGACTTCGTCGTTGGTGATGTGCTGGGTATAGGAAATGCCCAGAAGTCTTCTGTAGCACCTCATCTCCCTGCTTTGTATTCTTCGTTGAGATCTGCTGTGAGGGTCCATGTTTCGCAAGCATATAGGAAGATGGAGATGACAAGGGAGCGCAGCAGCCTTACCTTGGAATGTAGACTGTTGGTCCTGTCTTTCCAAATTGGCTTCAACCTCGCCAGGGCAGCAGTTGTTTGTGCGATCCTGGAGAGGACTTCCTGTCGGGACCCATTGTCTGATACAATGGCTCCTAAATATTTGAAGCTATGCACTGTGTTGAGGGATTGGCCCTGGACTTTGATGTCCGTGTTGATGCCATTGGTGTTGTTGGTCATCATTTGGTCTTCTCTGCACTTATTTCCATTCCATAGGCTTATACATCCATATCACAAATAAATGCCAGCATGAAAGACATAAAAACCAGCTTCGTTATTACTGAACTGATTAAAATACAATATCGGAAATACATCGATTATTGCACAACAAAATCTTAAAACGATATGAGTTATTAAAATAGCACAATCACAGCAAAGGGACACAATTCAATATAAAACGCTGACCAGCCCAAGCCCACACACACGCACGCACACCCACACCCGAACACACACACACGCACTCACATACGCTGCAAGCACTATTCTATGCAGAATTTCCATCTCAGATTTGCAAGAGCTGCAGCTCTATCATTGTATGCTTTGTATACAAAAGTACATAGTTGACTGATTATTTTCTGACTTGTGTTACTGAGAAGTAAAGACATTTTAAACATACATGATTGTCTAAAGTATTTTTCTGTATGTACTGCCTACGTAGATCCGAGTACTTAGGACAAACAAGCAAGAAATGTATTTCACTCTCAAACACACACCATCACAAAACGGACAAAAAATATTTGGATCTTTACGTACACTCTCATACTGGAGAAAATGATTACATAGTGGTAGCATACCAATTCTAAATCTGGTGAAAATTTTGAATGCACTGAACATAACTGAAGCAAAGACGGAGAAAGTGAAGAACAAAAAGACGAATAAACACTGTAAAACGTGTGAGACTAAAGCGCAGCATGCCAGTCCTCATAAAAACAGTTTTTAAGGCGCTGCTTAAGCTCAGCAATGAACAATTTAGTATTCCCAACCGATTGCGCTTTCCACATCAGTCTTATAAGGGTTGCGACTCCCTTTCTTGTACATTCAAATAAGTCTGATAAAGTTGGTTGGAACGAAACTCTTGTAGTAATAATAATGCCTAAATACGTATACACATTAACAGCAGTGAGGCTAGCGTCTCCAAATACCCATCTCTTATTTTGAGCATCTGGGATCTGGATCTGGATAGCCCGCCTGTGGATGTTGGTTGGCGGGTGCGCCACAGAAGCCGATGACGACTATCAACGTGACGTTTTAGGGTGTGCGCATCTAAGAAAAATCTTTAACAGTAATATTTACACTTCAGCTGGTCTTCTTGCTGCTGTACTTAGCGGTTTTAACCGTCCGTTTGCCCAGATGTAGGCAATGGGTACACAGCGACAGTACCTCCAAGGCCAAGATACTACTGCAGCAGTTCCAGTCTGTCTTCACGAAACGTGACGACTCTCCTCCTCCGGAGCTGAAGGGTGCTCCAGTCCCATCGCTTGAGAAGCTTACCATCACCACCGAGGGCGTTGCAAAACTCCTAAGGAACCTCAAGCCCAACAAAGCATCTGGCCCAGACGGCATCCCGAACCGCATCCTGAAGACGTGCGCCGACTCCATAGCTCCCTCCCTGACTGCTATATTCAACACCTCCATCGAGGCAGGACAACTACCAAAGGATTGGCTATCGGCAAACATATCTTCCATCTACAAGAAAGGCGACAGAAACAAAGCAGAGAACTATCGCCCAGTGTCCTTGACCTCAGTCGCCTGTAAACTATTAGAGCACATCATCTGCCACCACCTTCACAAGCACTTTGAACAGCACGGAGTGCTGTCCAGCCGCAACCATGGCTTCAGGACCGGCCACTCATGTGAAACCCAGCTGCTCACCACCATGCAGGACATCCTGTCGTCACATGATGCAGGCCACCAGACGGACGTCGTCATACTTGACTTTAGCAAGGCATTCGACACAGTACCGCACAGTAAGCTACTCCACAAGCTGGCCCACTACGGCGTGCGGGGCACTGTCCACACCTGGCTGACCAATTTCCTGACCAAGCGGACGATGAGGGTGGTACTGGAGGGGGAGACATCTGAAGAGGTAGAGGTCGAGTCCGGCGTCCCACAGGGTACAGTGCTCGGGCCGTTATTGTTCCTATGCCATATTAACGACTTGCCGGACACCGTGAAGTCTACTGTCAGACTGTTTGCGGACGACTGCCTGCTGTACCGCCAGATCCGCTCCTTCCAAGACCATCTTGCCCTACAGGTCGACCTCAATAGCTTAGAAGTGTGGGCCGCCCAGTGGGGGATGAGATTCAACGCACAGAAATGCTACGTACTCTCCACCCGATCCAAATCTCACTTCTTCTATAGCCTCGGAGACACCATCCTCCAACAGGTTGAGCAGAACCCCTACCTTGGCATCCAAATCTCAGCAGACCTCAAATGGGGACCACACATCACCAGCCTATGCAAGAGGGCAGGATCTACACTTGGCTTCCTTCGCCGGAACCTTCGGAACTGCCCACAAGAGTGCCGTCGCCTTGCCTACATCGCTCTGGTTAGGTCCACCCTTGAGTATGGGTCGGTGGTATGGGATCCCTACTACAAACAAGACATTGAGAGACTTGAACGCATCCAACGCCTGGCTGCGAGGTTCATTACCAAGGACTACAAGTCCAGGGACCCAGGATGCATTGGCAGGATGCTTGAGTACCTCAAACTTCCCACACTCCAGGAACGTCGCCAGCAACTCCGGCTGACGATGCTCTACAAGATCGCCAATGGTCTTGTCCCCGCCCTACCCCCTGATTCCTTCCTCACTCCTGTGAGCGGCACTCGACGTAGGGTCAAACCCACAGCGTACGACGGGTACGTGAGCCAGAATATTATACAGAGACAGGCAACCAACAATAGCCGCTGTTTCAAGGCTCCTCCCTCCAAGACAGAGCAGTACAGAGGCTCGTTCTTTGTCAAGACAGTGAGAGGGGCCGGGTAGCTCAGTTGGTAAGAGCGTCTTGCTAGTAACCGAAAGGTCGCTGGTTCGAATCCCGGATTGGTCAACGTGTGATCATATTATTTTCCCCTTTACCAACAACTGGCCCGCTGGTGTCAGTATAAATCGGTCCAGTAGTCACCTATATGCGAAAGTGTCGTGTGACTATAATCTACAAACAACAACAACAAGACAGTGATCGAGTGGAACAACCTCGACGATATCACCGTCACCATGCCCACGCCCAACGCCTTCTCAGCAGCGTTAGGGCGGCAGAAACCAGTGTGAACAACCCTGTGTTTTTATCAAGTTTTTAACCGTTTGGATTATAACCTTTTAAACAGACAGTGTACCCATGGAATCCTCCGTTTCTAAATACAATAACATTCGATTTTTCAAGATTTATAATCAAATCTAGGCGCCCAGCAACATTGTACAAAATACTGAGCTGGGTTTGAAGACCAATACTACTATCAGATAAAAGTACTACATCGTCAGCGAACAATAACATTAATAGTTCAATAATGTCCGAAGACAGCTGTATTCCATGCCTGCCGTTTGCATTTATTTCCTTAGTTAACTCATTAATTAGAAGTGAAAATAAAATCGGTGAACAGCAATCGCCCTGCTTGAGGCCACGAGGACATAGAAAAACGTTGTGTGTGTGTGTGTGTGTGCGTGGGTGTGGGTGTGTGTGTGTGTGTGTGTGTGTGTGTGTGTGTGTGTGTGTGTGTGTGTGTATGTGTGTGTTTGGCTCACTTATGGTTACGACTGTTTTGCCCCGTTTCTTACTTGCGTCAACGTCATTCTATTCGGTATTTTCTGTTCGTTGTGTGTGTGTGTGAGTGTGTGGTTGTGTGTGCGTGTATGTGCTTAAATAAAATATATATGGACGGTAGCTGCTGTTGCTTTAGTGGTTGTGACTGTTTTGCTGAAACACTGTTTTCTTGGATTTTTAAATTTACGTTTGCCATCGTAGCTGCGGTGGTTGCTGCTACTGCTTTGTAGTTACGTTTGTTTGATTTTTTTCTGGACTGTAGTTTTACTGCTTCTGTCCATTTTGAAATATGTTTTCTTTACTAACGTTTGGCACTCAGTCCTGAGTAATACATTCGTTACTTTTTGTGAAATGTTGCTATTGATTTGCTTTGCATATGCTTTGAATGTCTGACGTTTGTGATGTCAGCTCAGCTTTGTAACTGTGAACTCACTTTAGTGTGGGCCTTGTGGCCTGACAAATATAATTAAATTGTCTCAAATGTCTCAATTGTCTCAACACACACACAAACACACACATGCGTGTACGAGGTGTAAAATGGGGTAAATTGACCTACTTCGCGCTCCTTAGGCGGCGAATTAGGTCAAGTTTGTTAAAAACACGGGTAGGATAAGGAATTTTCCTCGACGATTAGGGTAAGGCACCCGCCTCGACGGGTAGGGTAAGGCACCCCTTCAAGAAAAGGGTTAAAAAAGTGCGCTCAGCAAATAAATTTCATTCATGAAAAGAGCCCAAGGCCAGCACACGCTAATCGCCTTGGTCTTCAGCAACAGCCCTCGTTCATCAGTCATCAGCAGCGTCCACAGTCATTCAAACCTTTGGACCTTACTCGCCAAAGTCAGTCTACCCCTTTAAAGACCAGGAAAGACAAGTTCTGTTCAGTTTCTTGTCTCGCTTTAATGTTGGAAACTAGACAGCTATTTAATCCCAGTGATGCCAGAGCACAACGTTTTATTAGAATAGTTTCTGTGTTATTTAGTTTCAGTGCTACTCTGCTATCAGCTTTATTGTACTACTTGGAATATTGCAGTGCGCTCAACATTATTATCAAATTGCTTGTACACTTCTTGGTGACAAATACCTATATCTCTTCCACTGTTTTTCTGAGCTCAAGTGGAGTTTGAATTTAGTGATTTACAGTGTATAACATTATTCCAAATGCAAAATACACTTTGTGACATTCATTCATTCCTATAAATTATAATACACATTTTGAATTCTTTGGGATACTGTCGATATTTTATTTTTGAATTAGTTGATTATTAATTTCTTTGAATTTTCTTAAATACATTTCTTATTTTCTATTTTAAGTACTTGTTTGCTTTGACATATTCAGCAATAGTGAGATATTAATAACTTCTGAGCTCTAACGAGGTTTGCGTAGACTATACGGATTACCATCGTGAGCTCTAGCAAGGGTTGTTTGAAGAAACTATAAAATAATAAAGGATTGGTACTCATAGGGTGAAATAGGATTATTACATTAAAAAAATTTTTTTAATTATTTTATTTTAAATGGAATCTAATATTTTATGTGGCCATGTCAACATTTACCATCTCTACAACAAACTTCATGACATTTGTTCTCTTTTGCAGCGTCACGGATGCCTACATATACTCGGTGTGACGGAAACTAAATTATGTGACTCGAAACATAGTTCAGAATCAGTATCGATACCACATTATAATTTTATAAGAAAGGATGCTAATTTTCCTGGACACACTGGAATTGGCGTCTACGTTCATAATAATTTAATTAACTTTGTCAAACGGAGAAATGATCTTGAACTCAAATGTATTGAATGCATCTGGCTGGAGGTTTGGCCACATACAAATAGACCTATTCTTATAGGATTCATGTACAGAAATCCTGCCAGCAATTGCGATTGGTTCAGTAATTTCTTACAAATGATGGACACAGTCAATGTTTGAAATTTAAATTTTATTATATTAGGGGACTTTAACATAAATCTTTTACAGTCTCAGTCACACTGGAACACAATAACAAACTTGCTTGGTATAACTCAGTTTATTCAAGAACCAACAAGAGTAACAGAAACAAATTCAACTCTTCTTGATCATATATACAGTAACAACAATAATATAATTTCTGCTGCTTTCACGTCTGACGTGGCTGTCAGCGATCATAAAGCCATTCTTTGCAAATGTTCATGCCATCTTCCAAAACCACAGTTTAAAGGACATACCTACATTATGTATAGAAACTTTAAGAATTTTGATAAGTCCGCATACTTACAGGACTTAAGTTTGATTAATTTCAACAATTTAAGAGCATATAATAACCCTAATGAAACAGCCGAAATATTTTTAAAACTATTACTTTCTGTGGTTGATGCACATGCTCCAATCCAGAGGAAGAGAGTAAAACATGCATCAGTTCCCACCTGGATGACAACTGAAATTAAAGCTGCCATGTCCTTGCGTGACAGACATAAAAAAAACAAAAAACG
>CM072519.1:50448441-50450941 GCA_036898135.1 Oncomelania hupensis | reverse complement strand
TCGGTCTCCCCCTTCTTCTACCTCCTTGCACTGTGCCTTGCAGAATGGTCTTTGCAAGGCCTGATGATCTGGTGACGTGGCCATACCATCGGAGTTTCCGTTTCTTCACCACTGTGAGCAGGTCATCGTGTTGTCCAATGGCTTGTGTGATGGTCTGTCGGACTTCAACGTTGGTGATGTGTTGGGTATAGGAAATGCACAGAAGTCTTCTGTAGCACCTCATCTCCATGCTTTGTATTCTTCGTTGGAGATCTGCTGTGAGGGTCCATGCTTCGCAAGCATATAGGAAGATGGAGATGACCAGAGAGCGCAGCAGTCTTACTTTGGAATGTAGACTGATGGTTCTGTCTTTCCAAATGGGCTTCAACCTTGTCAGGGCAGCAGTTGTTTGTGCGATCCTGGAGAGGACTTCCTGTCGAGACCCATTGTCTGACACAATGGCTCCTAAATATTTGAAGCTGTGCACTGTGTTGAGGGATTGGCCTTGTACTTTGATGTCCGTGTTGATGCCATTGGTGTTGTTGGTCATCATTTTGGTCTTCTCTGCACTTATTTCCATTCCATAAGCTCTGGAGGTGGTGTCAAGCCTCTGTACAAGCTGTTCAAGTTCTTGTTCCTCTCCAGCCAATCCATCAATATCATCCGCAAAACGAAGATTGGAGATTGCTCTGCCCCCTATGCTGACTGTGCCTTCGTGATCTGCAAGAGCATCTGACATGATGCGCTCTAGGAAGATGTTGAAGAGTGTTGGAGAGAGTAGGCATCCTTGACGCACACCGATTGTTGTTCTGAACCAGTTCCCGATGACGCTGTTATGGAGGACTGCACTGGTAGCCTTGTCATACAGGCTTTTGATGACTTCTATAATTTTAGGGCTGATGTTGTACACTTTCATGGTTGCCCATAGAGCTGCATGCCAGACTCGGTCAAATGCCTTCTTGAAGTCTATGAACACATGATATAGATGTTGTTGGTGCTGTAGGTATTTCTCACAGATTATTCTGAGGTTGAAAATCTGTTCAGTGGTACTTCGCCCTGCCATGAATCCCGCTTGTTCTTCAGCTATGATTTGTTCAGCTTGTGGTTTCAACCTGTTGAGTATTATTTTCAGGAGGACCTTGCTGGGATGGCTGATGAGGCTGATGCTGCGGTAATTTTCACACTCCTGAAGGTTACCTTTTTTGGGAAGAGTGATGACAAGCGACTGGGTCCATGGTGTAGGCCATTCCCCACTCTGCCAGATCTTGTTACAGATAATGGTGAGAGCATCAGTCATCGCTTCTCCTCCTGCTTGTAGCAGTTCCGCTGGTATGTTGTCCACTCCCGCTGACTTCCCTTTCTTCAGCGATTGCACTGCTGCCTCAACTTCTTCCCGGAGAATTGGGAGGATTTCTTCTTCTTCTCTGCTCTCGGGACATGCTAGAACTGATGGGTCTCCATTTGGTGTATGGTTGTAAAGGTCAGAGCAGTACTCTGTCCATCTGTCCAAGACTCTTGTTCTTCTGTAAGGCAAATGCCAGACTTGCTTTGGATAGTGGAGACTTTGGGCTGTTTAACACTTGTCAGCCGCTTCACAGTCTGGTAGGCCTTCTTGCTGTTGTTCTTGTTCAGATTGTTCTCTATTTCCTGGCATTGATCTTCTATCCAGTTCTCCTTTGCTGTGCGCATGCCTTTTCGGATGTCATTGTTGATTTTTCGGTAGACATCAGCTCCCTGTGAGGTGTTCTTTTTCTTTTTTAACTCTCTTCGTTTATCACACAGATCCAAAAGTTCAGGTGTGATCCACGGCTTCTTCTTTGGTCGGTGCTTGCCAAGGATCTCAGTGGCGGCATCTGTTACAGCTGAGTTGAAGGTATTGGTCATGGTGTTGACATCTACTTCGCCTGCCCCCAAAATAAGCAGTGGTGCAAATTTCCCTCCAATTGTGGCCTGAAATATTTTTGCCACCTCCGGGTCTTGCAGTTTGTCCAGGTCGAACTTCAGCCTAGTGCACTTTGCTGTATTTACTCTCTTCAAATGGAGCCGGAAAGACATCATCACGAGATCGTGGTCACTTCCAATGTCTGCTCCCGGAAAAGTGCGTGTCCTGCCAATGTTGATGCTTGATCTGAAGCGTTTCTTGACCATGATGTAGTCGATCTGGTTGTGATGTTCCCCGCCGGGACTGTGCCATGTCCATCGTCTGGATTTTTTGTGGAGACCAAGCGTGTTTGCCAGTACCAGATTGTTGTATCTGGCAAACTCCAATAGCCTCAGACCCCTGTCATTTGTCTCGTTGTTGCAGTGGGGTCCGCATGTGTCTCCCCAGTTGTGGTGCGCATCTTGGCCAACCTTGGCATTCCAGTCGCCTTGCACTATGACTATGTCCTTCTTCGGCACTTGGTCAAGGACCGCCTGTATATTTTCATAAAAATCCTCCACTTCGCTGTCTTCATAGTCTGATGTTGGGGCATAGGCCTGGATGATGGTAATGTTGAAAGGGGTTGCTCTCAGACGGATG
>CM072519.1:50258441-50443441 GCA_036898135.1 Oncomelania hupensis | reverse complement strand
ATTTATGAACTACATTATTTTGTGGGAAAATGAGCAATATTTGGAAGGGAGACAATCGTGTCAAAACGTTCAACCTTATTGAGGCAAACAGCTGAATTGACCATTACTACTACTACTACTACTACTACTACTACTACTACTACTACTACTACTACTACTACTACTATAACTACGAATAATGCTGCTGCTATACAAAAAAATAAAAAAGCATCAAAGACATTGGTATGATATTGATAGTCATAATATATTTATTTCCTCATTAGGCAATTGTTGTTTTGCAGTGAGCAAACTCCAGGCTACAGCTTCCAGTGGGACTGTGACTGGGCAGCATTTTGGGGGATGGCCTGAATGGCATCATTCTGCCTGATACCACTTTGCCGTCTTTCTGAACATGAACTCAGTGATAGGAGCATGTCTTTTATGCCCAAGATTATTCCAACACCAACCACTTTATTTAAAAATCCATGCCCAGAATAACCTTTCTTTTTTTAATTTGGAATTAATAATTAAGTAGGTAAGTAATGATTAGTATTGTGGCAGCAATAATTTTAATTGAACTGCATTTCATTGATGCGACTTTTTTTTCAAGCTGAATCGGTTTGGTCATCAGGTACGGGATATGATAGGATAGGATCGGATAGGATAGGATAGGACAGGAACCGGTTTTATTTTGCTACGTTACTATAGTTCAATTTTAATTAAGCAGCATCTATATTTTTAGCACTTTAACTACAGAATACCCTGGCCTTCAGTAATTAATTAACCTTACCCCTGCATAAACCAAGCAATCACCAACTAAGAAATTGCCGAAACAAAACTGCAATGTTTGGCAAGCGGGCTTGGCATGTTGACCTTGAAATTATTTAAACATGATGGTCTACAATGAAAAGAACTTGCTGTTGTGTATACCACTGTGGTAATGAGCTGATATGTGCACGTGTGTATCTACGGAGGTGTGTGTGTGTGTGTGTGTGTGTGTGTGTGTGTGTGTGTGTGTGTTAGTGTGTTGTGTGTCTGTCTGTCTGTCTGTCTATTTGTCCTTCAATGTAGTAGACTTGTCTGTCTGCCCGTACTGCATAAAATGAGTGCAACAACAAACAAGAAAACGAAAAAAAAAAGTTCAACCTGCGTGGAAATGAGAAATCGGTTTATTCCAAAACTCTTCATGGATTGACATTATTGCTCTACTGAACCCGAACAACGAACTACATGTCATGCAAGGGAATTGTTTTTTAATTAGTAGAGCGGGATGGCCTAGAAAGAGTTTTTAATTTAAGCACAGACAACAAATATCTTGCAGAAAAAAATGTTGTTTCTGTTAATTATAAGCGCCTATTCAATATAATATTCAACCAATTTATTTAAAGTCTTTTAACAAATTAAGTGATATTAGATTTTTTTTAAATTAAATAAAACAAAAACAAAATATGTGTACAACGATTAAACACTGCAACTTAACGTTGGCACACTATCACCGTACTATCAAGAAATCATTTACCGCTTGCCTGCTATAGTTGGGTTCCTCTGTCTCATGTTGAGGATTTTGGGGGAAAAGTCAAATGTTATGTATTCCGATTTTTTACAAGTCTTTTTTTTAAATAATTAATCCCCGTTATACCTTATTTTTTAAAAGTTTTATCCCGTCTCATATTAGTAGCTAAAGATGTTCAGTTCCGAATTCTTTCCCAAAAAATGTTTTCAATAGAAATAACGGACATCTCAGTTCAGTATTTCTGGTTCCCTGGCTCTACGTCCCGCTCGCCATATTGTGACCCGTTTCTTTCATCTTGCGAATAAGAGGTCGCATTGGAGACCAAGGTCGTGACAGGACGCCGAGGCCGAAGAGCGCGAATCCTGAGCAGGCGCAAAAGCGTGTTCCGGTAAGCGGAACTGAGAGCGAAGTAGGTGAAAAAGTCGGTGGAAAAAGCCAGGACGAAGCACAGACCCCCGAACGACTGGACGAACTGAAAGAGGGCCTTGTGTTTGGAGAAAGGGTTGTAGGTGGCGGGGATGGCGTTGTAGACCACAGAGTTAGTGTCCGTGGGCAGGCAGAGAACGAAGAAGATGAGCGTGGACACCATGATGGTCACGGTCAGTTGAAGGTCACGCCTGAACAGATTTTAAACAGAATATATTAAACCAAGGAAGGTAACGCCTTGCAAGAGAGGAGGAGATTTGGGGTTGTTGTTTTTGAGTTTATTCGTCACGCGGGTGGTGCAAAATCCGGGGCGCGCGCTCAAGAAAAGAGCAATTGTGGCCTTTAAAAAAATTGGAGATCCGGAACGCTGTTCTCCCCTACGACGAAACGTACGAGAGCCCTTTATCATGATGTAAGGAACTTTAAAAAAAACCTCATTAACTTCAATGTAAAAGCACACTTTTTTTGGTTTTTATTTAAAACCCTCTAGCCATATCCATTTTTTTAAGTGGATCTCGATCTCGCCTATATTTTTGAAGCAAATTTAACCAGATTGGAGAACGTCATGCTGATTGGCCAGAACATGTATAGCGTCTCACGCAAATCGTCTTAGCCTTTTGCTCAACAAAACATTCATACATTCAGAATAATCTGTGAGAAATACCTACAGCACCAACAACATCAATATCATGTGTTCATAGACTTCAAGAAGGCTGCTGACCGAGTCTGGCATGCAGCTCTATGGGCAACAATGAAAGTGTACAACATCAGCCCTAAAATTATTGAAGTCATCAAAAGCCTGTATGACAAGGCAACCAGTGCAGTCCTCCATAACAGCATCATCGGGAACTGGTTCAGAACAACAATCGGTGTGCGTCAAGGATGCCTACTCTCTCCAACACTCTTCAACATCTTCCTAGAGCGCATCATGTCAGATGCCCTTGCAGATCACGAAGGCACAGTCAGCATTGGGGGTAGAGCAATCTCCAATCTTCGTTTTGCGGATGACATTGATGGATTGGCTGGAGATTAACAAGAACTTGAACAGCTGGTACAAAGGCTTGACACCACCTCCAGAGCTTATGGAATGGAAATAAGTGCAGAGAAGACCAAAATGATGACCAACAACACCAATGGCATCAACACGGACATCAAAGTCCAAGGCCAATCCCTCAACACAGTGCATAGCTTCAAATATTTAGGAGCCATTGTATCAGACAATGGGTCCCGACAGGAAGTCCTCTCCAGGATCGAACAAACAACTTCTGCCCTGACAAGGTTGAAGCCCATTTGGAAAGACAGGACAAACAGTCTACATTCCAAAGTAAAACTGCTTCGCTTCCTTGTCATCTCCATCTTCCTATATGCTTGCAAAGCATAGACCCTCACAGCAGATCTACAACGAAGAATATAAAGCATGGAGATGAGGTGCTACAGAAGACTTCTGGGCATTTCCTATACCCAACACATCACCAACGACGAGGTCCGACAGACCATCACACAAGCCACTGGACAACACGATGACCTGCTCACAGTGGTGAAGAAACTGAAACTCCGATGGTATGGCCACGTCATCAGATCATCAGGCCTTGCAAAGACCATTCTGCAAGGCACAGTGCAAGGAGGAAGAAGAAGAGGGAGACCGAAAAAGAGGTGGGAGGACAACATTCGGGAATGGACTGGTTTGACACTGAGCGAAGCCATCAGGGCTGCTGAGGACCGAGAAAGATTGAGTATGCTGGTTAAACGATCATTTGTGGTGCCCCTACGACCTCCGAGTTACGGGACAGGATAGGATAGGATAGGACATTCATACATCTCATTCAGTACACACACACAATCACACACACGTACACACACACGCGCACAGAGAGAGAGAGGGAGAGAGAGTGATAAATAAATCAAAGCATATTTAAAGAACACTTTTACATTTAAAAAAATATACCATAGAATAAATAAGAAACAATCACACATTTGAATAAAAGTGACTTTGACTTTATAAACATCTCTTTCTTTCTTTCTTTCTTTCTTTCTTTCTCTCTATCTTTTCTCTCTCTCTCTCTCTCTCTCTCTCTCTCTCACACACACACACACACACGCACAAAATGCATAAGCACATCTACTCAAGCCCATACCCGCGCACACTCAAGTATACTTACCAATCCCACTTTTTAAGACTGAGCTAAATCAATACATTTTGTATTTATAAACATAAATTCAGAATCATCGAAGCAATATGTTTCACCTTTGGTAATAACAATCGTCGAAACTGATATGTACAATAGCTTATAATAAGTGTTGTATAATAGCACGCGCCTATGAAATGCATGACTCGTTTAGATGACGAAAAGAGACGAAAAGAAAAACAATAACAAAAGAATAAAATGGTTCTGAACAACTGCTATCCGTATGCTAAAGTAGGTATGACGGACGAACATTTTATTTTGGTTCAGGATTTTTTTTATTTGTTTTATTATATAGTACATATTTTTTAAAATTATTTTTATTATATACTACATATATTGGGTGTCGGATAGTGCAGTGGTTGGAGCACTCGCTACTGTGTCGCTAGTTAAGCACCGTCCAGTGCGGTTAGCACTTGGATGGGTGACCACAAAACGTGAAGCGACAAATAACAACGCCCCCAGTTGACTCAACTGTGACTGAGTACCTACTCTCTTAACGGTGGGAAGGTAAAGCAGCGAGGGAGAGAGATGGGCATCGCCCTCATTACGCTGGCCCAAGATAAGTGTGATCTCCAACATCACGCTCCCCTACGGCCACAAGGACAACCTTTACCTACCTTTTTTTTTTTTAACATATCTTTAGAAGATTAACAACATTTAAATTATTACAATCGATCAATTTTAAGGAACTCATTTAGCTGTTCAAATTTGGCAACCCTCACACAAAAATAAAACGCATTTTCCCAAAATGTTGCTCTGGTATCTAAAATTAATACAAAAGTGCATACAAAGGCACTGTATTTATACAACAAATTTCAGTACCCTCTAGTAGGCTCAGAAAACACAAATTTTTGCCCGTTTCAGCAGAATATACGAAAATAATGATGCATTTATATACATTAATAGTTCATATTAATTAATTGTTCGAGAAGATGGAGATCTTGTTGGGAGCTCTGGAGTAAAATACAACTAAACAAATAATACATCAATCAGCTAAATTGTGTTTAATAGTCATAGCTTGATACCTGTAGACAACCAAACGACATTAACCTAATTACAGCCCTAGTATTACTACTGCGTACTGATGTACAAGAATAACTTCATAAACTACTAGTAGTAGGCCTAATTCACTCGAGAATTAATTATGCAGAACAAAGACCTTGAAAAATTCACAGAAATAAACATAATAAGAAGAAGCACATTGTTTTGCCAGCAAAGCTCACCCCTGGTGTTGACATAACTTCATACCTTAATGTGAAACGAATGAGTTCTAATTTCAATGTGTGCGTGTGTGTGGGGGGGGAGGGTGTTTGTGTGTGTGTGTGTTGGGGGGGGGGGGTGTGCGTGTGCGCGAAACCGTGTTTATGTTTGTTTTTTTTCTTTGTTTGTTTTTTGTTTGTTTTATTTTGTTGTTGTTTTTTGGGAGGGGGGTTGTATTATATAAAAGACACATTAGGTTACCTAATAAAACACAAATTAGAGCCATGCAAGTTTTATAAAGCCAAATAAAACATTTTTTTAACGAAGTTGAAAATGCTCCCACTTTAAAAGTAGTTGCTGGGCTGCTCCAGTGTCTCCTTTTTCGTTATTGGTCATTTATTTTAGAAACAACCACTGTACATAGCCGTTTGAGATTCTTCCCTGGTTTCCAGGAAATCGAGATCCGCTCGGAAGAGTTACCTGCCCTTGCAAACGTAATACCTATTTAAATCTTTCTTTTACAAGTACGCCCATATTATTAACAACAACCTAACAAAAGATGTTGTAAGAATTTCTTTTGTACGAGCAGAGTACGGACGTGTTCACGTCAACATCTCCAGGGGGTGAGGAGAGGGAGGGGGAGGGGAGAGGTGGGGAAGGGGAGAGTTTTGGGTTGGGGGAATACGCTGGCTCCAGTGAGGTTCTAAGGATACGATTTTAGACTATAGTTTGGTTATAAACCTTGAAGCCACAACAGTTTTTTTTCTGACGGGTTATAATCTTTTTTTTTTAACCTTTAACCTACTTTTGGGCTGTGTCTTTGTCCACGCTTTGAGTCAAGGTGATGCGCTTTCCAGTGCTTCTCTTGAGGACCACGATCATGGCCAGGTTGGTCAGCAGCAGCAGCAGCAAAGGGACGTAGGCGAAGATCACCTTTATCCAGATCCCCAACCGGTCAAACAGGTCGGGATTACGCAGGTAGGCGTCCGTGTAGCGGTAGCTGTCCACCTGCATCAGATCAGTTCAATAGGGTATTTTCATGTCTGTTCACGTGCAATGTAGACCGGTAAACTCTTTTGTCACGCATAAACATACCGACACAAAAGCACATCTAACAAATTAAAGTTGAACCATAGCCACAAAAAGTAATATGACGATGAAAACGTACCAACTGCATCGTAATACTTTATAATTATTTCAGTTTAAATTTTAAAAAATTATTTTTATTTCTATATTTGTTGATTTAATTTTTTGTTTGGTTGGAGGAGGGGGGAAGGTGTCCTTGTAATGACTGTTTCTAGGGTGCGTCACATTCCTCCCGTGTTGCCTGCAGTGGCACATTAAAGAACTGGGCCGTTCTGTCGCACATAGAGACGATTCAAGAAAACAGTGCACATAAAGCATTAAAGTTGGCGCCTTGACTTGAGCTAGTCCCTGTTTCCAGCCAGTGCCTTGAATAACTCTTTGAGCTAGTAAAAGCGCCGTATAAGAACCATTCATTTCATTTCAATTCTGTAGAGCGTGGATGGACATTTTCGTGGACCTTGGACAGCAACAGCCAGGTCATGAATGCCTCGTGCATCATTACGTTGCCCGGTGGCCTGGTATCTCAGTGGTTAGTGAGCTGATCTCCCATGCCGAAGGTCGCGGGTTCGAACGTCGCGTGGAACTAACTTACGTGACTTAGGTACAAGACTTTTCAGGACACCGAAGGGTTTTCTCCGGGTACTACGGTTTCCTCCCTCCCTTCAATAATGGTATTGGATGCAGTCAGTTTAAATTTCAAAAATAAAAATGTATTTCTATTCCGACTTCTGTAATAGCTTTTCACTTCAGATCGCCGCGTTTTGAGTTCGATTGAAGAAAAAGAGCGCGATAGCAAGTATTATTATTATTATTATTATTATTATTATTATTATTATTATTATTATTATTATTGTGACGGTGGGTCTATTGTTGCTGGGCTCTGCACAATGGAATGCTATTACCCACCTGTCTATCGTCTGCGGAGATCGGCTAGTGTAATCACCCTATGACTAATCTTAATACATTTATATGTTTTGCTCGGCCTGTGTGCGGATAGAGTTATAGAGATAGGGAGAAAATGGTAAAATCTTCACTGACACACTAGCTCTCACACGGTTATGAAACATAGGTAGTCCAGCCACTTGTTAACAGTAAATATCACACATTTATTTCCTCTACTATATACATAAATCTCTAAACACTCTATTAACTTAAATGTCCAAATTCTCTTCGAATAGTTCGTTCCTTGATTGGTATATGCTGCTACTGTTCTTGATATTTGCTAATGTCTCATCATTGGGCTATAATTCTTTGGTCCTCTTGTTCGTTTTTCTGGAATAATGGACTATCGAACAGTCCTTTTTAGAGCAGTGTTCGTGCACGTTTTCGGTGGACTTATAAGCTTAACTGTATCATCGGTGTGCGGTGTTGGTGTCTCCTGTTCTTGTTAGATGACTACTGAGCTAGTGGAGCACAATGCTCTCGGCTGCTTAAGGTTGCTCTGTGGGGTTTGTTCCCTGCCGTGGACCAAGATGCCTGTTCGTCTGCAAAATATAAGACGAACTTCTGCAACGCCTTGTTTACAAAGGTTGTGCAGAGCGTCTCACTGTTGGCCAAAACAACCCTCAGTGAGATCATCTCCACTTATACAGGTAGGAGACGAACAATTTTCTAAGTCCGTGGTCCACTGGAATTTCCAACATAATTCCTATATAAATACATATCATGGCAAAACTAAACACTTGGAGAAGTAATTAACAATACACACATTCACCCGTCACCTGCTTTAGTCTTTCTGACTAATTTTACAACGTGCGTCCTTCTACCGTGCTGTTCAGACAAAGATTAACTATCCTCCCGCTGGGATCTGCTATCAAGCGAGACTACGAGAATCGTAACTCCACCTAGTGGGGGTTGTAGGTGATTGGTCAACTGGATGAGGTCACGGCTTATCTTAGTGAAACTGTAGCCTACACATACTGAGAACAACCTAACTTCGGTCGTCTGCTAGTCAGCGACTTAACTTACACTGGCCAAAGTAGACTGAACGTTGGAGGCAAGAAGCCTTAGTGCTGCGTTGAACTAGCCTCTCGCGACAATTAGTATTATGATTATGATTAGTAGTAGTAGTAGTAGTAGTAGTAGTAGTAGTAGTAGTAGTAGTAGTAGTAGTAGTAGTAGTAGTAGTAGTATAACAATGGGCCTAACATCACTGATTTGAATAGACGTTACGATATAAGATGCAAGATGATTTATTGTCCTTATTTACAAAAAGGACACTTGACGTGTGGACGACATAATAACTGTACTTGATTTTCACAGCATGGTCCAGTTGGTTAACAAACCTACCAACAAATTCAAACACTTCATTGATTGGTTGATTGTCAGGAATGATAGTGAGGGAATGATCCTAGGATTGTCGATGATCGAAGAGTTTTTGTCCGACCTCTTCCCTCTGAACTTTAGTTTTGACCTGAAGAAACGCGGACCTTCTAAGCGCACAGTTACATTCCGCAATACGCGGCGGATCGATATGGAAGCTTTTAAAAGAGATATGCCATACCTTGAGTTTCATGCTGACGATCCTATCCTATCCTATCCTATCCCGTAACTCGGAGGTCATTGGGGCACCACAGATGATCGTTTAATCAGCGTGCTCCATCTTTCTCTGTCATCAGCAACCCTCATCGCTTCGCTCAGTGTCAAGCCAGTCCATGTTCGAATGTTGTCCTCCCACCTCTTTTTCGGTCTCCCTCTTCTTCTACCTCCTTGCACTGTGCCTTGCAGGATGGTCTTTGCAAGACATGATGATCTGGTGACGTGGCCATACCATCGGAGTTTCCGTTTCTTCACCACTGTGAGCAGGTAAATCGTGCTGTTCAATGGCTAGTGTGATGGTCTGTTGGACTTCGTCGTTGGTGATGTGCTGGGCATAGGAAATGTTAAGAAGTCTTCTGTAGCACATCATCTCCACGCTTTGTATTCTTCGTTGTAGATCTGTGAGAGTCCATGTTTCGAAAGCGTATAGGAAGATGGAGATGACAAGGGAGCGCAGCAGCCTTACCTTAGAACGTAGACTGATGGTCTTATATTTCCAAATGGGCTTCAACCTTGCCAGGGCAGCAGTTGTTTGTGCGATCCTGGAGAGGACTTCCTGTCGGGACCCATTGTCTGATACAATGGCTCCTAAATATTTGAAACTATGCACTGTGTTGAGGGATTGGCCTTGGACTTTGATGTCCGTGTTGATGTCATTGGTGTTGTTGATCATCATTTTGGTCTTCTCTGCCTATCCCTATTCCTATCCTGTCCCATAACCCGAAGGTCGTAGGGGCACCACAGATGATCGCTTAACCAGCATACTCCATCTTTCTCTGTCCTCAGCAGCCCTCATGGCTTCGCTCAGTGTCAAACCAGTCCATTCTCGAATGTTGTCCTCCCACCTCTTTTTCGGTCTCCCCCTTCTTCTACCTCCTTGCACTGTGCCTTGCAGAATGGTCTTTGCAAGGCCTGATGATCTGGTGACGTGGCCATACCATCGGAGTTTCCGTTTCTTCACCACTGTGAGCAGGTCATCGTGTTGTCCAATGGCTTGTGTGATGGTCTGTCGGACTTCAACGTTGGTGATGTGTTGGGTATAGGAAATGCCCAGAAGTCTTCTGTAGCACCTCATCTCCATGCTTTGTATTCTTCGTTGGAGATCTGCTGTGAGGGTCCATGCTTCGCAAGCATATAGGAAGATGGAGATGACCAGAGAGCGCAGCAGTCTTACTTTGGAATGTAGACTGATGGCTCTGTCTTTCCAAATGGGCTTCAACCTTGTCAGGGCAGCAGTTGTTTGTGCGATCCTGGAGAGGACTTCCTGTCGAGACCCATTGTCTGACACAATGGCTACTAAATATTTGAAGCTGTGCACTGTGTTGAGGGATTGGCCTTGTACTTTGATGTCCGTGTTGATGCCATTGGTGTTGTTGGTCATCATTTTGGTCTTCTCTGCACTTATTTCCATTCCATAAGCTCTGGAGGTGGTGTCAAGCCTCTGTACAAGCTGTTCAAGTTCTTGTTCCTCTCCAGCCAATCCATCAATATCATCCGCAAAACGAAGATTGGAGATTGCTCTGCCCCCTATGCTGACTGTGCCTTCGTGATCTGCAAGAGCATCTGACATGATGCGCTCTAGGAAGATGTTGAAGAGTGTTGGAGAGAGTAGGCATCCTTGACGCACACCGATTGTTGTTCTGAACCAGTTCCCGATGACGCTGTTATGGAGGACTGCACTGGTAGCCTTGTCGTACAGGCTTTTGATGACTTCTATAATTTTAGGGCTGATGTTGTACACTTTCATGGTTGCCCATAGAGCTGCATGCCAGACTCGGTCAAATGCCTTCTTGAAGTCTATGAACACATGATATAGATGTTGTTGGTGCTGTAGGTATTTCTCACAGATTATTCTGAGGTTGAAAATCTGTTCAGTGGTACTTCGCCCTGTCATGAATCCTGCTTGTTCTTCAGCTATGATTTGTTCAGCTTGTGGTTGCAACCTGTTGAGTATTATTTTCAGGAGGACCTTGCTGGGATGGCTGATGAGGCTGATGGTGCGGTAATTTTCACACTCCTGAAGGTTACCTTTTTTGGGAAGAGTGATGACAAGCGACTGGGTCCATGGTGTAGGCCATTCCCCACTCTGCCAGATCTTGTTACAGATAATGGTGAGAGCATCAGTCATCGCTTCTCCTCCTGCTTGTAGCAGTTCCGCTGGTATGTTGTCCACTCCCGCTGACTTCCCTTTCTTCAGCGATTGCACTGCTGCCTCAACTTCTTCCCGGAGAATTGGGAGGATTTCTTCTTCTTCTCTGCTCTCGGGACATGCTAGAACTGATGGGTCTCCATTTGGTGTATGGTTGTAAAGGTCAGAGCAGTAGACTACTCTGTCCATCTGTCCAAGACTTCTTGTTCTTCTGTAAGGCAAATGCCAGACTTGCTTTGGATAGTGGAGACTTTGGGCTGTTTAACACTTGTCAGCCGCTTCACAGTCTGGTAGGCCTTCTTGCTGTTGTTCTTGTTCAGATTGTTCTCTATTTCCTGGCATTGATCTTCTATCCAGTTCTCCTTTGCTGTGCGCATGCCTTTTCGGATGTCATTGTTGATTTTTCGGTAGACATCAGCTCCCTGTGAGGTGTTCTTTTTCTTTTTTAACTCTCTCCGTTTATCACACAGATCCAAAAGTTCAGACTGGTGTGATCCACGGCTTCTTCTTTGGTCGGTGCTTGCCAAGGATCTCAGTGGCGGCATCTGTTACAGCTGAGTTGAAGGTATTGGTCATGATGTTGACATCTACTTCGCCTGCCCCCAAAATAAGCAGTGGTGCAAATTTCCCTCCAATTGTGGCCTGAAATATTTTTGCCACCTCCGGGTCTTGCAGTTTGTCCAGGTCGAACTTCAGCCTAGTGCACTTTGCTGTATTTACTCTCTTCAAATGGAGCCGGAAAGACATCATCACGAGATCGTGGTCACTTCCAATGTCTGCTCCTGGAAAAGTGCGTGTCCTGCCAATGTTGATGCTTGATCTGAAGCGTTTCTTGACCATGATGTAGTCGATCTGGTTGTGATGTTCCCCGCCGGGACTGTGCCATGTCCATCGTCTGGATTTTTTGTGGAGACCAAGCGTGTTTGCCAGTACCAGATTGTTGTATCTGGCAAACTCCAATAGCCTCAGACCCCTGTCATTTGTCTCGTTGTTGCAGTGGGGTCCGCATGTGTCTCCCCAGTTGTGGTGCGCATCTTGGCCAACCTTGGCATTCCAGTCGCCTTGCACTATGACTATGTCCTTCTTCGGCACTTGGTCAAGGACCGCCTGTATATTTTCATAAAAATCCTCCACTTCGCTGTCTTCATAGTCTGATGTTGGGGCATAGGCCTGGATGATGGTAATGTTGAAAGGGGTTGCTCTCAGACGGATGGTAATGAGTCTACTGGAGACTGGGCGGCAACCCATGACAGTGGCTAGAATGTTCTTGTGGACCAAGAATCCAACGCCGTGTTCGTGCCTGTCATCTCTACCGCTGAAATAGAGCTTGTGGCCTTTGTCAGTCGTTGTTTCACCTAGGCCTTTCCAGCGCAGTTCGCTGATACCTAGAACGTTCCATCGATAGTGGTCCAGCTCGTGGGCCAGTTCTTCTAATTTTCCTTCCGCAGTTAGGGTCCTGACATTCCAGGTTCCTATGACGATGTTGTTTCTCGTGCGGATCTTGCTAATTTGTCCATCAGTAGCATACTTTTCACCTCCGTCCTGGTGGCCAACGGAAGGCGCGGTCCTTGTGTAGCCGGGCGACGACCGATCCGGCATGGAATTAGTGGATAGCCTCATCATGTGTTGTGTCTTGGGCAAAAAAGACCTGGCAGGGCCCAATCCTCTCCAGGCTGTTGGCCACAGCCGAAATCCACGAATACAGTGTGGCTCGCCTTGGCCCTGAGCACGTGGTCGTTGAACCTGTAGTAACGTGAGGTTCCTCCGCCCTGGCCGGTGACTTCTGTGTAGAAGACTTTCGCCCAGTGATGTCGTGCTAACATCACCCCTGTTAGTCGCCTCTTACGACACGCCGGGAAACGTTGGGTCTATTCTATTTGCCCGAACCCACAGAGCTGAGGTCTTCTCTGCACTTATTTCCATTCCATAGGCTCTGGAGGTGGTGTCAAGCCTCTGTACCAGCTGTTCAAGTTCGTGTTCCTCTCCAGCCAATCCATCAATGTCATCCACAAAACGGAGATTGCTCTACCCCTTATGCTGACTGTTCCATCGTGATCTGCAAGAGCACCTGACATGATGCGCTCTAGGAAGATGTTGAAGAGTGTTGGAGAGAGTAGGCATCCTTAATAATAATAATAATAATAATAATAATAATAATAATAATAATAATAATAATAATAATAATAATAATAATAATAATCATAATAATAATCATAATAATAATACTGGATGCTATATACGTGCATTTCCCCAAATCAATCAGGCTCAAAGCGCAGCGATCTGTACCAACATACACGCTCACCTGTCAAATCCACCCCCACACACAACAAATACGCATCGATCACTCAAACAGGTGGTGTAAAGGCAGGAAGATCGCTATTGGAAGACGGAAAGAAAATAGAATTTTTATTTTTGATATTTTATATTGACTGCGTCCAGTACCATTATTGAAGGGAGGGAGGAAACCGGAGTGCCCGCAGATAATCCTCGGTGACCTCAATAGTCTCGTACCTAAGTCACATACGTTCGCCCCTTGCGGGAATTGAACCCGCGAACTTCGGCATAGGAAACCGGTGACTAATCCATTACGCGACGAGGTCACCCCGCGCACACCGATTGTTGTTCTGAGTCAGTTTCCGATGGCGCTGTTATGGAGGACTGCACTGATAGCCTTGTCATACAGGCTTTTGATGACTTCAATAATTTTAGGGCTGATGTTATGCACTCTCATGGTTGCCCTCAGAGCTGCATGCCAGACTCGGTCAAACGCCTTCTTGGAGTCTACGAACACATGATATAGATTTTGTTGGTGCTGTAGGTATTTCTCGCAGATTATTCCAAGGTTGAAAATCTGCTCAGTGGTACTTCGCCCTGCACTGACTCCTGCTTTTTCTTCAGCTATGATTTGTTCAGCTTGGGGTTTCAACCTGTTGAGTATTATTTTGAGGAGGACCTTTATGGGATGGCTGATGAGGCTGATGGAGCGGTAATTTTCACATTCCTGAAGGTTACCCTTTCTGGAAAGAGTGATGACAAGTGATTGGGTCCATGGTGTAAGCCACATACCACTCTGCCAGATAGAGTCAGTAAAATCATGGATGAACACAAATAAACTCAAATTGAATTAGGACAAAACAGAAATCATCACTATAGCTAACGAACACAACCTCAAGATAAGTTCAATTCCACCTCCATCACATTGCCTGGTAGTCAAATCAACTTCTCGCAGTCTGTCAGAAATCTTGGAATGTTTCTTGACAGGTCTCTTTCCATGGAGCAACACATCAGTTTAGTTTGTAGAGCCATCTGGCTTGAAATTCGGAGAATAAGTCACATTATACCTTTTCTGCCCGAGGAAGCCATGACAAATCTCTGTCTGCCTTTGTTCCATCTAGGTTAAACTATTGCAACTCGCTTTTTGTCGGTTTTCCGGGTTACACTACTTGACGGGCTTCAAGGGCACAAAATAACGCAGCACGCGTCGTCCTCCGGAAGCGCAAATTTGATCACCCACAACTACTATCTTGAGGAAATCTTCACTGGCTTCCGATTCGTGGAAGAATAGAGTACAAGACTGCGATGCTGTGCTATCGCAGCCTCCATGACCTTGCGCCATCGTTTCTATCTGACTTGTTGTCCAAGTACCAGCCGGCCAGAACGCTCCGCTCTTCTGACGCCGGTCACCTTACTGTACTGTGCCGCGCATCCGCCTGGAAACATTCGGAAAATGGTTTTTCTCATTCGCCGGTCCTACCGTTTGGAATTCCCTACCAAAATCCCTTCGCGATCTACCCACTTTGCCGCTTTCAAATTTGCTTTGAAAACCCATCTGTTTAGAAAATACCTACAGCCATATATACCTACAGCCATATATTTCGATTATTATTTCGATATTATTATTATACAAATGAAACGTGACACAGAACAATGCAATCGTCACTGATGCTTATAGACGTTAAATGAAATAACTAATACAAATACTATTTGAAATAGTCATGAATGCTTATTGCATGCAGACACACAAGATCTTAACGCGCTAATATAGCGCGTTTTTTCAATACATTAAGATTTACGTTTATAATTGTAGTGTTCCCGATTAGGCACAGTTGTGCGTCAATTACGTTTATAATTGTAGTGTTCCCGATTAGGCACAGTTGTGCGTCAATTACGTTTATAATTGTAGTGTTCCCGATTAGGCACAGTTGTGCGTCAATTACGCACAATTTATTTTTTTTAAAGACGCAGAAAAGCTTGTAAGCTTATGTGTGCGTTCCGCGGACATAGGCTTACATTTTTTCCCGAATCGCTTAGTTTGACAAATGAATGTCCAACTAATTTACCGAAAGCCCTTCCATAGCAGACAATTTAAGGTTGTGTCGGGAGTTGCCGTCCTTTAAAATTGCATGCGGGCGCATTGTATACTTCCTATATGCAATCGTGTCACAGCGCACTAAGTTGGGGACTCTCAGAATTTCCAAAAGGACTCTGACATTTTCATAACTGACAGTCCCATGGACTCTTATTTATTTGGGGGGGAGGGAACACTGAATTGGACTACAAGTGTGGACTACAAGTGTAGACTAAACGATTTCCGAAATAGGCTTACCTCCACTGTGCCAGACTGCTGTTGTTGCAGGCTTTCTACGCCTCCAGTTGCTGGGGTTGCCGATGTTGACAATGATTCCGATGCTGAACGAGTTGCCGGCATGGCAGAATAGTCCTGTTAAAATGGACCCCCAGTGAGATGGCACACCTCAGCTTCACATATCCTTTTTCAAATTCACAAGCGTCACAGTTACAGTCATCGTCGCTACCATCATCATCATCATCATCATCATCATCATCATCATCATCATCATCATCATCATCATCATCATCATCATCATCATTATCATTATCATCATCATCATCATCATCATCATCATCATCATCACCATCAGTATCATCATCTTCGTCGGCGTCGTCATTTAATTGTTATTATCATATTCATCCTATCAGCAGCAATGGCACTGTCGTCGTCGTCGCCGCCGCCACCAATATCGTCATCATTAATGGGTAACCAAAAATGTGGTTAATCAAATCACGTACAAATAACCCCAAAATATGACCTACCTCACTGGTCAATAGTTCACCCATAATGACATCAGGATATTTCGTAGTGACTTCTTTTGACGCTGCGACTCCGGTTGCTTGTGCCAATGACGCCGATGACCGCGACAATGGAACGGTACTGGTGTAAATCTCTAGCTTGAGAGCGACGTAGATGTGAGCGACGAAGACGAAGAGGGTAGAGACGATGATGAGAAGCCAGGATCTGCAGCCGCCTAGCCTGAAGATCTTCACTTTCAGAGGCCATGTCACTGCCAGTAGACGCTCAAACGACACGAAGCACTGTAGAAGGTACATTGCTCTCCTGTAAAACAAAATATTCATTCATTCTTCTTATATAGCGCACTTACCGGTTCAAAGAGCTTGCTGCTCCAGGCGTTGACCGACACTAGGGTCTAAATATATTGCCCAAGAAGCTGCAACTTACAATATGAAGCGCAAAGCCCGGACAACTTGACCTGGACCTACAATTTGTCGGTTCTGATATGCATTTGGCTCAGCTATCGGGTAATTAGACACTTTACACTTTCTCTTAGCTTGTGAATCATAATTTTTCGCAGTTTGATCTAGGCTTCAGATCAACTTTAAATGATATAATGATGTAAATTTCATTAATGCATCGAATGATGTGAACACACCTTTTCTACTTTTTTTTTCTTTAATACTCGATGACTTTGACGTTATGCTTTGTTTAAAGCCCCTACCTCGGCTTGAATAAACCCAAAATTTAAACTTGATGAAGAGGAAAACAATAATTATTCCTACCGCAGATGAAACTTTACAGACGAAAGTGTCATGACGTAGTCCTACCTCAAGCAAACCGAGACGTAGTTGCCAATGTAGATGCTGTTAGCGAGAAATATGCGGTTGTTGAATGGGTTGGTGATGTTGTCGCTGTGGATGGTGGTGTATAAAGAGATGATGATGTACACAAGATGCAGAATACTGATCGCCAACAGGAAATTGGTTGCAGGGCTCCGCATCGTAGGCCGCGTAAACACTACGATGTTGATGACGTTTAAAACGAGCCCAATGGCCTGCACAATTAAAGTTTGAGTCTGAAATCATTCAACACAATATTCTTAATCCGCATAACTGAGGTGAGAGCTCTCAAATAGGCGTGTAAGAAGCTGAAAGGGATCCACTTTGACCACGCCCCCCTCCGCAGATCCTTTCAACATTGGCAGTGACTGTTGCCCCACCGAAAAGATAAGCTTACAATTATATATATATTATTTCTGATTTTTGTTTTTTTTTTGTTTTTTTTTAATGAAAAACTAATTTCCATAAAATTGTGTACCTATTAATAGCAACAGCGGTTGGCTACCAGCCAACATTCTGGAGCTTAAAATAGCAGGTACCAAAGCCGGTAAGAGACAGGGACCCATTAAAACAATTGCTCGTAATGTTTTTAGTTTCAGGCTGATAAAATAGACCCTACACTACCCCAGACACCAATAAAGACGCACACTTTAAAATGTTTGATTTGAATATCCATCATATAGATATTAATTGCTCTTCAAGCCATTTCCTTCTCAAATCTGCTCTTACGCCGTTTGCACGCAAACAGTCAAAAAATATAACTCTCTGTGTTGTGGAGTCTCTCCTTAGAATTCAGAAGACTTTCGAGGTACAACGCACCTCACGTTGTGCGATTGTAGACTACACTTAATGCACGCGAGCGAGAACCTACCACCCCCCCCCCCTTCCCTCCTCTCCATCCCTCTTCTCCCTCCTCCATTCCTCCCCCCCCCTCCTCCCCTCCCGCCCCCCATTAGGCTGCTGGGCCATATAACTGCACGCTTCACGCTACACGCTACGCGCTACACGCGTGAAGAGAATAATGAACAGACATGGTTTTTCTTGGCGTGGGCCATACTACTTCACGCACGCTACACGCTACATGGTATATGATACACGCGTGTAGGGAAAAGTGAGCATGCGCACTTTTTTCGATGCGTGTAGTTCACGTTCTAGGTTTCCAAAGTGGTCAGTAGACCATTTTTACCAGTACAGTTCACCTTGGGACATCAGAAAGTAGATCGAACTGTCAAAGGGATTACTATAGAGTAAACTTAATTGAGTTGGTCCTGGCAAGGATCCACGTGTTTCTGATTACAAAGATAAAGACCAGAAAGCACTAGTTTGGGACGAATTGAAAAGGCTTCTGAATACACCCAAAGGTCACTTTTATACGATTTATTTTTTTATTTACTGTAATTCATAGCACAGTCAACCAAAAGGTGGCAGTCTTATCTCAGGGCTTGTACGTATAGCGCGTAGCGTGAAGTTCTATGGCCCAGAGCATGAAACGTGTAGCGTGTAACGTATAGCGTGTAGCGTGAAGTTCTATTGCCCAGCAGCCTTGCACACACACACACACACACGCACACACACACACACACGCACACACACACCCCCACACACACACACGCACACGGATCACGTATGCACACACAGATCACACATACAGATCACGCACGCACACTCACACACACACATACATACACACGCACAAATCGCACGCGTTCGACGATATATAATAAAGTCCTGTTTCATGAATGAATGAATAAATAAATAAATAAATAAATAAAAACATACACAAATAAACACACAAATTGCTGAGGAAATAATGCAACAGAAATGTAACATCCCACGCTGCGCAGCTGAGACTAGGCGAGGCTTACGTTCCTCTCTTTTCTGATGAGGGAGGCACTCGGCGAGTCTCATCTACGCTTTGTGGTTACAAACCTCCTTTACCTCCAGCGCGTACATGAGCTTGCCCATGACGAACTCTGCCTCAGCTTGCGCTGCGGCACTGAGCAGCACGCCACTGCCGCCGCTGCCGCTGCCGATCACGCTCGATAACGTTGTCACCACTGATGTCACAGGACACTGTGACGTCAGGGCGGCAGGTGACGTCAACGGGACAGTACTGCCGTCATCACTCATGGCGTCACCGGTGCTTCCAGCTCCACACATCGTAATTCACGATGGTGTGGTGCAGCTGCTCAGGTCTTGCTTTAAATACTATACAATCATGCAATGCAACACATCTGTATCTGTATTACCCCCAAGAGGAATTAAAGCAAAGAGATAATGTTGTTAATCTATTTACGGTGAAATACAACTTCATTATTATCGGGTTTTTTATAGCGCGTTATCGGTTCAAGAGCTGCTCAAGGCGCGATGCCGTCCGATACAGGATGCATAACTCAAGCCGTTCACTGCCAGGATATAATCAGCCTACAGATTTTAAAATAATACAACCGTACAGTAAGCCTATGATCGTATGTAATGTGACAGGATTATGGGACGTCCGTTTTTAATATAGAAGGTCACTACTATTTAGTACTGCTAGTGGTAATATTAGCTCCCATCCTGGAGCACTCTCTTGCCCTTCCTAGCAAGTTGTGATAGCTATAATATCGTGTTAAATGTCAAGTCAAGTCCACAACTCTGCATTACCCACAATGGAGAATTCATACAACATGATTGCATCTCAGCAAAATAAGAAAAGATTTTGAAACAAATGCAAATCACAGGGCCTACATAAAAATCACTAGATAACTGGTTCTAAAACCAATTTTTTTCTGACAATTATGCGTTAGACTTCCAACTATGCTCTAATGTATATATGTACACACACTCACACACACCCATACACGCACACATACACACATACACAATCCAGTCTCTTCCAGCTCTCTTAATACTAAAACACACACAAACACACCCATACACACGCACACACACAAAAATCACATACGTCTATAGAAATTTTCATTTTTTTTCTCACAAAGCCACTGATATCATGCATGTACCCACAATCAAAACAACTTTTCAAATCATCGTAAAAGAGTACTGAAGGTATGAAAACAAATATAGCTTGTGTTCGTTTTGATGAGAGACCACCTATTTATGATTTCCAGAAGATGAGAGGTGGGAGGTGGGTGGGGGTGTGAAACACTATTAACGACAGTCTTTTGAGTAGCTCCCCTTTTACGATGATTTGAAAATACAAACACTAAATTTTCAGTCCTTTTTTGTGAATAAAGATTTCTTGTCTTAATTTTACTGATTAAAATGCCTTGATACAGTTTTGCTGTGTGATGACAAAACAAAGCAACTTACACTTTGGAACTTAAGAACGATGGAACTTGAAACTTTGGAACTTGGAACTTAGAAAATATGGAACTTAAAAATTTGGAGCTTGAAACTATGGAGCTTGGCACTTTGGAACTACAGTATGGAACTTGAAACTTTGGAATTGGAACTTTGTACTTTTTTTCCAAGAAAAATTTAGACTCTTAGCTCAGGGGGGCATTTTGGCCGAAGGAGCGGGGAATTGGAGAGAGGGAAAGGGGGAAAGATGGGATTACAAATTATACATAGAGAAAAACAGTAACCGGCACATACAAAGACTGCAGTGATCTAAAAATGTAACATGCAAATCACGGAAAAATCGTACAAACACTCAAAATGGAGAAAATGGCCATAGAAAATGATACAAACAGTTATAATAAATATAAAATTCACACAAACATGCAACTGAAACTGACTCATAGGCAAGTCAGTCTGTTTAGGGAAATTGCAAATTAATGAAATTATTAAATATTAACTTACATTGTTAGTTTTGAGTAAAAACGACATTGAGTTTAAAAAAATAACAACAACGACTTAGGTCATTCTACATGGTCAAACAATAACTTGCAGTTATAATTATTAATGTAAAGAATTGGTAGATGCTGGCGGATGAAAAGATAACACAAGTTATATTTGGTTTCGATGAATGCTGTCAAAAGTCGCGAACACACATTTTTTTCAGTGGTTGTTTTTAATTTTATTTCTGTGAATGAAACAGATGTTGTATTCAAGAACCATTTACCAACGAAATTGTTGCGTTAATCTCATAAAAAAAAAGTTTCCTCAGAATCGGAAATCCGCTTCTCAACACCTTCCAAAAATCTACAAACTATGGTTTGGTATGGTAGCTATGGTAACGAATTATTTATATATTTATTTATGTATTTATTTATTCGCTATTTTTTAATCAAAGACATAATTACCATCAAAATGGTTATATTAGATACAATGAGAGAACATTTCCCCCCCCCCCCCCATCCCCACCCCCCCTCCGGATCGGAAATCCGTTTTTAACATCTCCAAAAAAATCCGTGTACGCACATTCTATAAGCCATTTTGCAGATTTTTTCAGCAGCAGCACAAGGAGGCATATATCTACCCCAAAAGAATCCAAGTAAACTTTAAAATAACACAAATAAAAAAATAAAAGAAAACCTTACCTTCCAAATGGTAATACTAGCCTCTTGCCCCCTAGAAGCACATTTTTCACTCAAGATCTAACATCCTTTTTATCGCTCTAAGTCTCTTAACGGGTTTAACACCCCTTGTAAATGTCTTAGATAGCATCAGATCTTTCACGCACACAAAAAAGAATAAAATAAAATAAAATAAAATAAAAAACGTAGGAACGCAAGTCGCTAGTCTGTGCGGTTTTTGACTGACGCCGATGTATTCCATCAGCAACCACAGGACAACTGACCCCGCTGTGGTTTTGTCCACCTTCAATAGCTGCATCGAAGTTGATGGATAAGAAAGGGGAGCAGATAGGGAGAGTGGAGATGAAGGGAGATAGAGAGAAAGAGAGGGAGAGAGAGAGGGAGGGAGAGAGAAAGAGAGAGAGCGAGAGAGATTGATTGATTGATTGATTGATTGTTGCTTTAGGTCCAGCGGACTCTTCCGAGCCAAATCAGGACCGGAGAGAGAGAGAGAGAGAGAGAGAGAGAGAGAGAGAGAGAGAGAGAGAGAGAGAGAGAGAGAGAGAGAGAGAGAAGAATATGGTGATGGCAATGGGGGTGGGCGAATGGTGGATGAATGCTTGTATAACTCCAGCATGGCTGGGATGCGTGAACCAATCAACTACTGTACATTACACATTGATTTCTCCGCACGTCCGCCAAGCTGAAAAGAGAAAAGTGATCAAAAATGGCTTCCAAAAATCTTAATGTTATGTTTTTTTAGCTCCTTTATTAAACGAAAAGAGAACAAATATGCAAGTGCTAATATAATTTAGAATCAGGAGCTATATTATATAGTTTGATATAAGTATACATTGTTTAGCTGGTTGATCGACGAAAGTGAAAATTGATCAGACAAAACAACAAGCCAAGTCAAAGTCCCATTGGAGACAGTCCACCAACGCTGTCGGAGCGGACTAACAGCATAGCGCAGTTCTGATACGTCTGAAGTCCGACTCTGACAGACAGTGGGTTTATCGAACGTTTCAGATGTCAAACAGCTTGTGGAATAACGTCTTAAAGTCCGATTTTGACGCAAAGTGGATTTACAGCTTCTTAGAAGTCCGACATGTCTGCAGAAAAAAAAATACACACGTCTAAAATCGGACTTTTGATATCTGGTTGTATGTAAAAAGTCCACCTCCGATTTAATTTTTTGAGAATGTAATCTGGTGGATCTATGGCGCTTTTTCTAGATCAAGAGCTGCTCAAGGCGCTGGCCGATTATCCCGTTTTATATAGACACAAGTCCGACTTTGACAGAAGCGCATCATGGAACTATGTACAATAGTCTACACTATCTTTATTGGCCTGGAAGTATTGGAGAAAACTGGGAGTAAGCTTATTTCGAAATTAGGGTGTGTGAGCGCTATGTAGAAACGGGGAAATGAAAGACATAAACGAGCAGAAAGGAGAAGAACATTCTTCATTAATAAAACAACTTTTTAACACAGTGCATAGCTTCAAATATTTAGGAGCCATTGTATGAGACAATGGGTCCCCGACAGGAAGTCCTCTCCAGGATCGCACAAACAATTGCTGCCCTGGCAAGGTCGAAGCCCATTTGGAAAAAACAAGACCGTCAATCTACATTACAAGGTAAGGCTGCTGCGAAACACGGACCATCACCTCAGATCTACAACGAAGAATACAAAGCATGGAGATGAGGTGCTACAGAAGACTTCTGGGCATTTCCTATACTCAGCACATCACCAACGACGAAGTCCGACAGACCATAACACAAGTCATTGGACATCACGATGACCTGCTCACAGTGGTGAAGAAACGGAAACTCCGATGGTATGGCCACGTCACCAGATCATCAGGCCCTGCAAAGATCATCCTGCAAGGCACGGTGCAAGGATGTAGAAGAAGAGGGAGACCGAAAAAGAAGAGGAAGGACAACATTCGAGAATGGACTGGCTTGACACTGAGCGAAGCCATCAGGGTTGCTGATGACAGACAAAGATGGAGTACGCTGGTTAAATGATCATCTGTGGTGCTCCTACGACCTCCGGGTTATGGGATAGGATAGGAATAGTAGGAAAATAAAACAACTTTCCCAAAGTAAACCTTTGGACAAAAATACATTTTTTACGTCTATAAAGCTTCATAGGCTCCAAAAGCTGTGCTCGCGACTCAAATGGTGGATTTATTTACTTATTATTCGGGTGGGTGGATCGAGAAGAGAGGATGAGAGGGGAGTTGGGGATGATATCTAATGTCACTTTGGTGAAGATGTTAAATTTTGAAGACCTGAAACTTTATTTATATGGTACATGGTGGGGGCGTGTTTCTTTCGAAGTATGTGTAGCAAGTCTTTTTCTATGCGCGAATGCATGTGTGTGCCTTTGAGAGCGCGCGCGCGCATTTGTGTGTGTGTGTGTGTGTGTGTGTGTGTGTGTCTTTATTTATGAGGACTAAAAAAGGACGGAATGGTATCTAAAGAGAGAAGGAGAGATCAGATAGACAGACAGGAGAGAGAGACAGACAGACAGACACACAGACAGACAGACAGAGGCAGAGAGAGACAGAGACGAAGAAGAGGAAGAAGAAGTAGAAGAAGAAGAAGAAGAAGAAGAAGAAGAAGAAGAAGAAGAAGAAGAAGAAGAAGAAGAAGAAGAAGAAGAAGAAGAAGAAGGAGGGGTTGTTACATGGGAATAAAACTAAAATTAAAAAAAGCTTTTCTTGAAATTACACTACAGAAGTGAATGGTATTACTGCCTTTTTCATGGGAAGTTTCCGTTCTACGAAAACCTTTTTTCTTTCTTCAAAGTTCAGCCATAGACCCCTAATGATCGATTTTCTTCTTTTTTTCCTTAAGGATGACTAGATCTAGTGATACTGTAGAAGAACCCCCCCCCCCAAAAAAAAAAAAAAAAAAAAAAAAGCATCTGACCAGGTGGCAAATCATTCAAATGCATTTGCAGACGCTCACACACGTTCTTGAAAACATAGGCAATTTTCAAAAGTGTTCATTGTCTGGACGTTGTTGTGACTCGGTCTTATCATAACAAAGCAAAAGGAAAAGATGAATGCTAGATCACGATCAGCAAGCCAATAAATGATCTAAATTGGCTAAGCCAAATGTTTGATACACCGCAAAACTTTTTATTTTAGAAAATGCACAAATACATTGAACTTTTGAGAAAGTTCACCAAATATTGAATGTGTTTAACAGCTGTTAAAGTGTCCCCAAACTAAAAGTTATGAATTTTTGGTTTAGTTATTCTTGAGATAAGGCCCAAAAAGTGTGTTTTGAACAAAAAGATTAAATTTGGAGCGACGAGCTGACGAAAACTGGACTGGTACTGCAGGATGGCCATGATTTGAGGTACCTGTATAGGCCCCCATAACTCCACAAAATCGTTTAAAACAGTTTTCGAGATGCTGAGCAAAACGTGTTTAACAACAACATGACTTCCAGTGACCTTGACCTTACGTGTAGAGCCAATACGAATGGCACGGGCCACTAACCTAGGTAATGTTTAAAAAAAACAGTTTGGTCAAAATCCATTCAGTGTTTCTTGAGATATGGCTTCTAACAGACGGCAATAGACCGATTGACAGACTGACCGACATTGGGCTTGTTCTGATTCCCCCGACTATTTCAAAGTATTTCCAGATACGTTTGAACATGCAAACAAACAAACTAACAAACAAACAAACAAGCAAACAAAAAAGACAACGCAACTCTCTCTACTATTAAAGGAGTAAAGGTTCTGTCTCTAAGCAAAACTTCATGAGTAAGCTCTCCCTGTCTGTCCCTTGTCAGCCCCTTTCTATGTCTCTCTCTCCCTCTCTTTGCCTTTCTGTCAGTCTGTCTCTCACTCTCTCTGTCTCTCTCTCTCGAATCAATAGGGATTATTACGTTAAAAACTTAAAATACAAGGAGGATATTCAATTTTACTGGCTGTCTATTACGTCTTCTCCAAATGCTGTTCAAAACTCCGAAGACAAGGAAACATAACTACACAAATTTAACAGAGGCCAGAGTAGAGAAACCACAAGTTGTTAAACTTATTCCGACAATCAGGTTGTGGTTGTTGTTGTTGTTGTTTTCCGTCTTTTTTTCTTTGTTGTTGTTGCTCTTCTTCTTCTTCTTCTTCTTCTTCTTCTTCTTCTTCTTCTTCTTCTTCTTCTTCTTCTTCTTCTTCTTCTTCTTCTTCTTCTTCTCCTTCTCTCCGTTTTCTTCTTAACTTAACCTTCTTGTTCAATTCAATTCAATAATTTATTTTAACGTCTTTTCACATAATTATGTGATTTAAACCATACAGTCATTCTCACGCATGTACACAAACATATAATATAACAATTTAAAGTTGAACTATAATCATACAAAATATCTAACATTACTACAGAAGTTTGCCAACTGCAGACTTGTAATTTATTCGAGTAATATCTATCATTGCTGGACTATGCAATAAAATGTCAATTGATTCTTGACTATTTACATCGATATTCTTTTCTTTATATAACATAACCAAAATAGGGCATTCATATAACTGATGTTTAACAGATATTGGTTGTAAACAAGTAAAAACTACATCTTTTGAAAACTTGGTGTTCCATGAATTTACTCTTAGTTTTTAATTATTCTACACAAATGTCTTGGACAAGAAAATTTTAATTCTTTCCATTGCTAGGTAAATTAAGAATATATATTCATTTCTAATAAAGATATTAATTCAAATACTGAAGGCTTTATATTATTATATGTAGTAGCATCACCTAATTTCATTGCTCCTCGTTTAGCCAATTTATCAACTATATTATTCCAATAAATCCAGGTATGAGAAGGAATCCAACAAAAGGACACTCCAACACCTTTAGATATAATATAATGTCTTAAAAACTTATTTTGAAATAAAATATCTGTACTCTTTTTACCAATATTTCAAAGAATATAAAACTGATTTTGAATCTACACATAAAAGAATATTAAATAAAGCCAATGAAGAATTACAAATAATATTTAAAGCCATAAGGATTGCATACAATTCTGCTGTAAATATTGAGACATTCTTACCAATATAATATGACTTTTGAATTTTTAAGTCAGGAATTCCAATTCCAGCGCCAGCATGTGATGTTTCTAGAACTGAGCCGTCAGTATAAATTTTTTAATGATTAGAATATTGTTTCTCCAGCAGCTCTCTAGCCTCAGTAACAATTAACTGTACATTTTCACTTTTCGTGGTATCTGAGTAATCAATATGGAACGTCGCGTTTCTATGCTCCCATTGCGGAATCTGAGGTGTAAATTGGTAATATAGGAATTGAAGAAATGTCAATATTACAATTTGTTAAAATATCGCATGTATAATTTCGTATTGGTTGGAGATATGATAAATGTCTAGCTCGTTTGGAGAAATCTACATTAGCATCAATAAATATTTCCTCTAAAACAGAATTTGAAACTGATAAACTTCTAACAACATATTTTGCTACTAATAATTTTTGTTTTTTATATGATTTTATCGTACTTGAATGCACTGGAACCCCTAAGGCTATTTTCACTGCTTTACTGTCAATGCTTTGCAACTTATTCAACAATGAATTTAATGCTGAAAAATATACTTTTTGTCCATAACTAAGTACAGATCTCACTAACGATCTTGCCAAATGAAGTAATGTATTCTTCTTTTTAGTTTTATTCTTTTGAGTCTTCTTCTTCTTCTTCTTCTTCTTCTTCTTCTTCTTCTTCTTCTTCCGATTATTTATTATATTTTACGTAGTCGACAAAAAGCCTTAGAACGTTTAAAGATCATTTCAGTTGCCATTTTCACTTTTTGCCCATCGTTCTGGATTCAAAGCAAAATGCACTGAAGCTGGTTTGAATAAAACCTATTCTGGAAATCTGAGCAAACTACAGAGAGAAATGAAGGTTTTTATGCGTTTTAACATCCTTTCAGGAGGACGCTAATATAGGATTCTGCATGTGTGTGAGCGTAGGTAGGTGTCTGTCTTTACTGTCTGTTTGTATGCGTTTGTAAGTGCGCGCAGGCCCGCGTGCGCGCGAGCGTATGCTTGTGTATGTGCTTGTGTGTGTTATTCCTTAATGCGTGATAAATGCGGTGCGACTTCTGGTTAAAACAGATCAACACGCTAATGAATCTCCTTTCGACCTGTTTTTTAATAAAACGATATACAATTATTTACTCAAGTGAATGTGAGCTAAATTCTAGATTCTCTATTACACCTTTCTTCGCCAAACACATAGTGTTTGAGCGATTATACTCTCTCTCTCTCTCTCTCTCTCTCTCTCTCTCTCTCTCTCTCTCTCTCTCTCTCTCTCTCGCTATCTCGCGCGCACACCACACATTACCTTAATTTGCACATATAGGGATAATACAAGCTTTCTCACGGTCAAGCCCACACAAACAACAATCACTTACTTACACTCTCGCACACTTTTGCGCGCACTCACGCACACACAAACACACGCGCATTCGCACATAGCCTACATCTATGCGCGCCTTGTCAACGCCGTCAAGATACTTTTAGTAGTTTATAATACAAATAATAATGATGTTATTGACTTGATTAGTGCATACCAAATAGTCTACGTCGTTTTCTTAACCGAAATAATAATACACAATTACAATAATAGAGATTGTCATAATTCTAAATAATGATTAGCGACTATTATTGGCGTACACATTCGCGCCCCTCCTCCCTCCACCCCCCCCTTCCCCCCCACACACACACACAATCAAACACACACCACACACACATAAGTACAAGCGCACGTTCCTCTTATTCTTCTCCTTCTTGTTTTCTCTCTCTTTACTCTCTCTCTCTCCATCTCTCTCTCTCTCTCTCTCTCTCCAATTAAGCCATCACATTCAAAACTGTACCAGTTATTGGTAAAACAAGGTATAGGCTCATTACGTCTATAAATCTTAAGACGGAATCACTAATAACCTGCAGTTTCATTGAACAACGTATCACAATGTAAAGATGTTGATGCCGAGGCAACACAATCGAGGACAATTAAACGGCGGTATTTTCCTACGATCATTACGTACATCGTTGTCAGCAACGGTATATTGACCTACTATGTTAGTGGAAGAAAAATATCCAATTAGGAAAAACGAAGAAGAAGCATCATTAAAATATTATCAATTGGTCTGCAGAGTGTCACAATGTCTTCGTGCTCTGGTAAAAAGCATGTTAATTTTCTACTTCTGCGTAAACTTAAAGTGTTATTTTTTTTCTTTTTTTCTTATATATATTAATATTTTTTCTTCTGAAACTGTTGGAAATTAGAAACAAGAAATAGCTTTTGGGATACCGGTTGTAATGAAGTTTCTTTTTCTTTCTTTTATATTCAACGCCTTTTCGTCCCACATGATTTTACTTTAGCGTAATGAACAATTTAAATGACCATTAGAATGTCAAGTATTGGTTTAGTTGTGGGGTGGCAGTCCTTGTTTGTTGTTGATGGCGGTGGAATGATGATGATGATGATGATGATGATGATGATGATGATGATGATGATGATGATGATGATGATGACGACGACGGCGATGATGATGATGATGATGATGATGATGATGATGATGATGATGATGATGATGATGATGATGATGATGATGATGATGATGATGATGTCCTCGATGATGATGATGATGTCCTCGACGTCTTTTGTTTTTAAACAGGCGTGTTTATAGATCAGACGCTCGTCTAGGCTGACGTAAAAGAACGCGCAAATTTATTTTTTTTAATTTAATTTTTTTAATATAAATTTTACAGTGACGAAGGCTCAATAAAAAAAACTAAAATTGTTTGACGTCACCGGAATCCATTGCGTCAGGCAAGACCGTCACTTCTGTGCGAACACCGAGCAAGAAAGGCACGTTTTTCGTTCCCTTTTTTCCAGGTAAATCATTTTGAATCTATTGGTTGCATTTTGAATCTATTGGTTGCATTTTGAATGTATTGGTTGCATAATATAACTATAACGGTAATTTTCAAATGTATCAGCAAAATTAGACAGAGTTTTAACTCTTCATATGGAGAAGAGGTAAGTTTTCGAAATAAATCCCCTGATCTTCTCCAGTTTTCCACTGGCACAAACTTCTCCCAAAGTACGACTGCAGTCTGCAAGATGCTAAGACGGCAGCAGCAGCAGCAGCAGCAGAAGAAGAATATCTAGACTAGACTTGGGTTAAACAAAATGCATGGATGACCGAATATGCTTAAAATAGCAGTAGTCTTACACTTAAAATATGATATTTTATTTCTTCGAAGTCTGCTTGTTTTAAAACTAACTCTCAACCCAGACTCTTAGAGCTGGGGATAAGATGAAAGTGATGGGCAGAAGCTTTTGCGGCAATTGCAAACACAGCCGTTACACCATCATCATTATCATCATAATGACTATCACCACCACCACCTTTATCGTAATAACAAACAACGGAAGAAAAAGGTAGTCTAAAAACAATTAACCAAAAGCCGATTATGTACACCATCACCACCACTACCATCATCATCATCATTATCATCATCAATAACACGATCGTGACTTTAATATTATGACCATTATGAAACACTGCATGAGAAAACCAAAATCCATATACAAAAAATAAATGGAAAACTAATTAGACGTCGCCAACATGCCAATAGTGCAGATGACTAAACGATTTTATATTGGCATCTTGTTAGTTTTTTAGTTTGTTTGTGTGTTTGTGTGCGTGTGTGTGTTTGTTTTCTCTGTGTGAGCTATTATGAACAGACAATAATTCAGACGCTGCCTAATGACAGATGCTGTTAATGGATGTCAATGGTGTTGATCTTTTACCCAAAGCACGCCCGACCTACTAATACTTTCATCACATGCGCTTGTATCTGGATCCGATAGCATCCTCTCTATAGACGGCGCCTTCTAGTACTTTTACTTATAATAATAATAATAATAATAATAATAATAATAATAATAATAATAATAATAATACAATGATTTATTTAGCGCACATGTGGAAAAATAAGGCAAGACGACCAACCAACCCACTTCCTCTAAACATCTAGTCTAATAAAATAAAGCACCACTGATCCACGCTCATTCATTTTCAGTTATTCAAAATTCGCTAAGATTGCTGAAGTAAAATGGATATATACGAGCGTAGGGGTATAGGAGACCCCATTGGCCAATCCTAACCATCATCACCATCACCACCACCACCACCGAAGTCAGGGTCAAACTCATTCCGTACAATGACGGATACTAGCGCCCTAATTAGGCCTATTACCACTGATCTTCACTCTGATCATCATCTTATGGCCTTACCTGTAGTAGGGGTATCGACCAGAGAGATATGCCGCTTGATGATGGCATGTAACAGACTACTTACGAATGGCACCGTGTTCCAGCAATAGGTCAATTGCCCAAATGGGATCCAATCCGTCATACCCTTTCCTTCGACACTCGGGTTAGTCAAGTCCCCCATTATTACAGATCAGCAAGATGTACAAGCAGGACTGGAAATTCTTTCGATAAGCAGGACAGGTCAGTCAGCCCAGAGGGCATGACATTGGCACGACAGGGTTCGCTGAGACAGGCTAGGAAGGTGTTTACTGCGTTCTGGCGTTGGATTCTCGAAGATGGGCAATAGTATATGTTGGGGCTGCCCAATTCATGTACCTTTAGGCTTTGATTTGTAGGCTACTGTAGTATAATCATTATGGTGAGGTTTGTTGACAAGTATTGATGATCTTCGTTGTTTATTAGGTCCTGAGAATCAGAACGATCACTTCCACACTGTGGGAGAATGGGGGTTTTCGCCGATAAAGCACTGCAATGACAAAAAAAAAACCAATCTTGTTTGTTTCGTGTTTTTTTTTTTGTTGTTGTTTGTTTGTTTGTGGGTGTTCTTTGTTTTCTTTGTGGTTTTTTTTTTTTTTTTGGGGGGGAAGGGGAGAAAGAGGTGGGTGAAAAGGGTGTTGTGTGTTTGTGTGCGCGTGTGTTTGTGTGTGAAAAATGAGTTTTACATTCTCACAGAAAGAAAAATAATCATACAGATCTGTAATTCTGATGTTCAGTTATACAATACATTTCTGAATAGCAAAGTTAACGGTGGTGGTGTTTTTTTTTCCCAGAGACCAGCGGAGCACCTTGACAATCCTTGAAGCTTCGAGATGTCCGTGACTACAGGTTACACCGTCCCCACCACTTCCAACCAGGCTCTCTTCCGCCACAAGCAGCTTGTTCGGGTTTGTTCCAAAGTCACTATGCAATACCATACATTCTTCCACTAGCACAATTTATAGGATACAAGATACAACTTGATTCACTGTCCTCATTTGCGGAAAGAAATTTGACATTCGAATTGATTGATTGATTGATTGATTGTTGCTTTAGGTCCAGCGGTCTCTTCCGAGCCAAATCAGGACCGGACAACCCCCGATCCGCATAAAAGATCTGCTGAAACAACCCTAGTGGGAAAATTGAATGCCCTCCACAGGCCAGTCACTTTACAATAAAGACATCCCACGCAGGGGACGGCTGAGGCTTTACCCCAACTACTCGAACCCCCGGTTACAAAAACAAAATAGAATACAAACATCATTATAAATCATCAACAAAACACATACATATAAAATGCCTATAGTGCTAAATAATAACATCATAGGAAGCCCTAGTGACCACCCGACAGAAAGCGTCCAACACTCCCAAGCTGATCCAACAGACCTCATACACAAACAAGGAGTCTTGTCCAGGAAGAGTTTTCAAGAAAAAAGGTAGGTCATTGATCTAGCGAAGAAGAAGATAGTATAGCAGAGTGATAGGACAGAGCAGGAATGGGAAAGAGTAAATGAGGAAGAAAGCGACAGTGGGAATTTAAAGCACTAAATTTCCAGAAAGTGGGGATACTATTTATACTGAAACCCCCGGCACCCCAACGGGGGTGACATTCGAATATTTGTAGTTTAAAACAGACAGACCTCGTATCTATGGGGTAGCTTATATCAGTTATTGAACACTCGCCTAAGCGTGCGGTAGGGAGTGGTTATGTAAATTCCTTGTTGAAGATTATAAAGATGCGTTGTATTGTATGGTATGGCAACGTAGTGTAGTGTGGATGATTACGATTATGTAAATATAGCTGCTGCTGCCCCTGAAGATGGTGTTGATAACACTGACGATGACGGATGAAGAGAACAATGATGCTTCCCGCCAATGATTTCGATGACGATCGTCGTTTTGTTCCCAGAAAGAAGACAGCATCCGGAAAATGCAGGAGAAGCGTTTGAGAATTCCCCATCCACTCCACGATCGCTCCTCCGACCAGCTGGCCCAAGCGAGGAGTGTTTATGGCGTGCGTCTGCGGCCCATAGTGAGTTAGATTTTCACTGTTCTGATACACTACGTGCGGCCCATAGTAAGTTAAATTTTCACTGTTCTGATACACTACGTGCGGCCCATAGTGAGTTAGATTTTCACTGTTCTGATACACTACGTGCGGCCCATAGTGAGTTAGATTTTCACTGTTCTGATACACTACGTGCGACCTGGCTTAGATAATGCGGTGTTCTGAGTTAAGGAAATGGCTTAGACAATGCGGTGTTCTGAGTTGAGGAAATGGCTTAGACAATGCGGCGTTCTGATTTGAGGAAATGGCGTGCCTTGATACAAACGTGTCTTGCACCATTTCGACACGGGGTTTGATTCAGGTTGAACCAACGATTGGTCGAGGCGCCAACGGTTCTTGCTCCAGGGTGAAACCGCAGGCGCTTGCGCCTGTATGTGGATACGCGAGCGTCTGTCTATTAGCGCTCGTTCGTTCTTCTTCCAAACAGTATTTGATCCAGGTTGCATTGGCTCTTGATTCAGGTCTAAACGGTCCATGAGCTGAATTGAATTATGTTAACGTTTTGTGTACCGCGGGCTGGACCGGATTTTGGCCCATGTTGGGAAATGCTGTGTCTGTTTTCAGCCGCAGATGTTGCGAACCTACGACCGCATTCATGCGTTACCCTCAGATTGGGACCCCAAGGTGAAGAAGGACGAGTACCGACATCTCACTGCCTATGGAACCAATGCTAGGCTGGACGTGAGTTATTTATTACATTAATTCCATGTACACAATTGTTTTTAAAGGAGTTCGGACCCGTCAGAAACACCTTTTGTGGGTTCAATTTATTTGTCCAAACTTGTACCCCTTTTCTTTAGAACCGCCCTCTGGCCAGCATATCACTCCCAAGCAATGTTCACGTTTCCGGAGATTGCCGACTGCGATTGAAAACGCAACGGAAACACCGGAATTTCCACTCCGACGTCACAAACCCTGAAAGTCACTCGTGGTCGTGATAGAAATTGATCCATTGCCTTTCGTGATAACTGTCAGTGCATGCTAATACCACATCTCGTGCCTGGATGAAATCCCACACCCAAAGACAGCACACATGTTATGGAATCTCCTTTGTAAAATATTTATTTGAGATATTTGGTATATTTTTACCACTTTCAGCTAAATTATCTTTATATAGAAGCATATTTTCTAAATAGTCATGACGGTAAAAATACTTTCCTTGGCAGGTACCTGACAAACGTGACTACGGTTAAATTTGCTTCAAAAGTACAAGTGAGATCCGCATTAAACTATGTCGGATATTGATTGAATGGGGACACTACCGAGACAGTGTGGAGTCATTTTCTGACACCCATGCCTACTATGACACCTCGGTTTGCGAGTTAGTATGAATGGTACAAACATTATAGGTTTAGTCATAATAGAAGGTTGTGCGAGTTACGTGTGTGGACAAGAATAGTTGAATAATTATCAGACATCGTTGCTATGAAATGGCAGTATTTGATTTATATTATTTCTTTTTATATTAGTTTTTATTGTAAATTTAAGCGGAATGTTGAGCAATGTTAGGGGTGACGGCAGTGAACATGAATAGTTGGCTATTTCTCCTTCATGCCTTGTAGTGAACTTGGAGAGCATTCTCTTCCAACTAATTTACAATAATTATACCTGCATCCAAATCTATTGATTTATTCACCCGCCTATTCCTAATTCATTTCTCTCTGTGATATTATAGATAGATATTCAGTGTTTATAGGGTCTAGCGGACTGCCAAGAGTCGAATCAGGGCCACTCTCTCTGTGAGAAAAGAGATGTCAATACTGTCCCACTCCACAAACTGACAATCGTTTGTCCATTCACTTGCCATTGTTACTCTGCTTTGGATGAGAGTAGAAACTTCATTAGAATCTATTCATTTATTCACCGGTCTATTCTTCATTCCTTTCCCTCTGTGAGAAAAGAGCTCGACGAATGGAGAGGTCAATACTGTTCCACTCCATAATTGGCAATCGTTTCTCCATTGACTTGCCGTTGTTACTCTGTTTTGGTGCGAGTAGAAACTTCGGTCTTGTCTTGTCTGTGCACACACGCATTCCATCGCATGGCACAGACTTCAAAAGATCCTGACGCTAATGTCCTAAGCGGGCGAGTTCCAGTACTTAAACACACACACACACAACATACCATCTCCCTCTCCGTACTCCCCCCCCCCCCCCCCCCCATTCTCCTTCTCGTCCTGAACATGAGTGGCGATGCTCTGCTACTGCCGCGCTTGCGCTGAGATTACGGCAACTGGAATTCTCCCCCTCATGGGTGTGATGAACATGAGTGAAAGTTTGAAATTATCCAACATAGGAAAGTGAACTAATGAGGACGCAAAGCGTCGAACCGAAGGCGCGGAACGCACCGACCACCCTACGGGAGGGGTGGGGATAGAGGGAAAGCAAGGATGAGGAGAGGAAAGGGGGGGGGGGGGGAGGTGGGAGGCATTTTGAAACTTGTTTCCGAAAAATCACTTTCACTATCGAGCACGAGTAGCCAATGCGCATGCTCAGAAGTGGGAGTTAACTGACAAGACATCTTCTAGTTGCCTCCCTTGGCATCGTTGCTTCCCTTGTCACAGTTAACCACGCTTTGCGAAAGATCAAAATCAGTCGAAAAGTAAGTCTCAAAAAAAAAAAAAAAAAAAAAAAAAGCCTAGAATTTATTTTTACTTCACAAAAAAAATATAGGCCTACGCAATGAGCAAAACTCTTCACTACAGTCGATTATTCAAGGATTTTTCAAGGAATCCATGATAAAAGTATGAATTTCAAGGGTATTCAAAGACTTGAAAATTAATGGAGTCTAAAACACTAAGGACTTTCAAGGAGCGTACGAACCCTGTTTATAGTTTGAGAACAAATGATACACCTCAATTTTTTTTTTTTTGACTCCTTGCCCAACAGCATTAGCTTTAATAACAGCATAGGCCTCAGTCAAAACGGGCATCGTTGTGTTTGTCAAAAGTCTTGCACACGTTGAAAAATGTGAGTAAACCCTCAAATTAACAAGGCGAAAAACCGGAAGTAACATTTTCACGACATCAACCAAAACTGGGATCGGAAAAGAAAAGCAATTATGCTGCTTTTTGTTCTGCTTGTTTGTGTGATCAGATTTTTATTTTTTGTTTTGTCAAATTCTTCAAAACCGGAAAATTCGGGCTGACGATTTATGAAAAACCGGATTCCGGCGGCACCTAGCTGGAAAACTTTCACCCATGGACGAAAATTATCCAAAACCTATCGTCTATCCACCCATAAACAATTTTTTCCTCTTTATGTGTGCAGGAGAGGAATCGTGAGATTCCAATAATGTTCAACTCGGAGTTCGGCCATCGTATTCGCGCACCTCCGGAGCCGTTCAAGAGGGACAATGCACGCGTGAAGACGTTCCATGGCTCCATCTACCGCACCAACGGTGTCATGATGATCGACAGGCCTAAGGCGTACTGAACGTCCATTACTAGGAATACAACTAACCTATTAGTACTTTTTAGGAGTAATAATACTAAAACTACAACTGAAAAGCATGACAATTGTACGGTAGACTGTCAGAATATAGAGACAAAGATGTGAAGCAGTCATCAGCTTTAACTACAACAGTTGCATCTGTTTAAAAAAAAAATCACCTAGACCTATAAAATACAAATACAAGAACAAATTTAGGCAGACAAGTGCAGGAAATCGAGAAGAAAAAAATGTAATTCACGGTTTCCTTCTATGGTCACTGCTGAATATAATCCAACAAAACAGTTACAGGAAACGTGTCAATGTTTATTCAACATATAATAAATTCAATCACCGATCATGTATTTTTTCTTATTTATTCACAAAATAATATAACATTGAATGTACAATCAAAGACTGTTCATAACTCGATTTCTTAAATTCAATGTAATAAAATGTAAACACAAAATCACAGAGATATTTTCTTATTTTGTTTACAAATATAATAAAATATCAACATACGCTATAGCACACAAAAAAACTGATCAAAACACACCTAGCACGACTATGCAAATGATCTAAATAATGACTGGCCTAAATTTAAAAAAAATACAATTTCTGAAACAACTAAAATAAATAAATAAACAAACAACAACACACGAAAAACCAAAAAAGCAATATAAATAAAATAAAATAAAATACCATATAGTGAAAATAAACATTCGAGAATAGGCTGGCTTGACACTGGACGAAGGCATGAGGGTTGCTGGGGACAGAGAAGGATGGAGTACGCTGGTTAAGCGAATTATCTGTGGTGCCCCAACGACTTTCGAGTTGCGGGATAGGATATGGAAAATGTACTTAAAGTAGTCTTATAAATTTCACAACGGAAAAGTACCCGCTAGTACTTCGTAAGATGAAAAGACACTGAACACTAACGGGGTCTAACTGCGGTGTCACACCCGTCTAAAACAAAACGCACATAGATTTTTTTAGAAATTCCTTCAATATCAAGATCTCCGGGCTCAGAGAAAGTACAAAATCTGAAAATGGATTATAAGCACTCAATACTAATAAGCAAATTACAAACAAATAAACACACGTTAATAAATGTTGCACAGCAACACAACAGCGACAACGCAGACTTCAGAAGCTAATTAAACAACAAGTTAGTTAGTTATTCATTGCTCACAGGGTCCAGCGGACTGCAAAGAGCCAAATCAGGACCACAAGTAAATGACCAGGCAAAATAACAACACCCAATTACGCACACACAAACGTCAAACATACAACCAACACAGTTAGCAGTTTGGCAAGGGAAACATCGAATCTTGCTAAAAACCATGGCACCCAAAAATATGCGTATTTGGAAGCATAACTAAAACCCAGTGGCTTCGAAGAACTATTAGAACATTACGAAACTGGCTGCAAAGACTGAAGACAGTCGAGTAGTTTCATTGCTTACAGGGTCCAGCGGATTGCAAAGAGCCGAATCAGGACCACAAAATCAAGACCACAACTTCGCTGAAAGAGGACTCGCCCCTGATCCGCATAAAAGATCTGCCGAAACAACCCTAGTGGTAGCACTGAAGGCACTCCACCAGCCGGTCACTTTACACTAAAGACATCCCACGCAGGGGACGCTGAGGCTATACTCTAATTTATCGAACCCCCGTTTACAAAAACAAAATAGAATATAAACATCATTATTAAATATCAACAAAACACATATATATAAAATGCCTACATTGCCAAATAATAACATCATAGGAAGCCCCAGTGATCATTAGGCAGAAAGCGTCCAATATTCCCAAAATTATCCAACAGACCTCGCACACAAATGAGGAGTTTTGTCCCGGAAGGGTTTTCAAGAAAAAAGGTAGGTGACTGGTCTAGCGAAGAAGAAGATAGTATAGTAGATTTATAGAATAGAGTAGGAATGAGAAAGAACCAAGGAGAAAGACAGCGACAGTGGGAATTTAAAGCACTAAATTTCCAGAAAGTTGGGATACTATTTATACTGAAACCCCTGACACCCCCACGGGGGATTGGTACAAAATGCCTCAAGGCACTACTCGATCGAACTGTGACTGAGTACCTACTCTCTTAAGGGTGGGGAAGGTAAAGCAGCGAGGGAGAGAGATGGGCATCACCCTCATTACGCTGGCCCAAGATAAGTGTGATCTCCAACATCACGCTCCCCCTACGGCCACAAGGCTATGGGACCACCTTTACCTTTACCTACCTACTATCAAATAAAGTACAGCAAAAGAATTATGCCAAAACACAAACAAAAAACGGTGACCTTGGGACGACCTTATCTTCAGTGAACTTGACCTTGGGATGTCTTTGACCCTCACGTGATCTCTCATGCATGTCTGATCAAATAACCCAATGTTTTAGCATACTATGGGTTTAATAATCAACCATTCCACTGCACGATGACCTATATTTTGTATGTTTTTGCAAAACTTAAAATGACCTTGACCTTCAAGATCAACGCAAAAACGAAACAAACATGAAAGATCAATCTATCATCTCCAAATACAATAAATTTGGACTTTGTATCTCTCACAGATTAGGTTAGATATTTAGTCATTGTTTATAGGGTCCAGCGGACTGCAAAGAGCCGAATCAGGACCACAACTTGGTTGAAAGAGGGCTCACCCCTGATTCATATTAAAAGATCTGCTGAAACAACCCTAATGGAAACACTGAAGGCACTCCACCAGCCGATCACTTTACAATAAAGGCATACCACGCAGGGGACGCTGAGGTTGCATTCTAATTTATTGAATCCTCGTTTACAAAAACAAAATAGACTATAAAGATCATTGCATCCCATGCAGAGGACGCTGAGGCTGTACTCTTATTTATCGAAGCCCCGTTTACAAAAACAAAATGGACTATAAATATCATTAAAAAATATTAACAACACACATACATTGCTAAATAATACCATTGAAAGCTCTCGTGACCATTTGGCGTCCAATATCCCCTAGCTGACCCAACAGACCCCATACACAAATGAGGAGGTCAAAGGTCACTTCAAAGTACACCGACTTTGGACAGCTCCAGTGACCTTCACCTTCGTGAGGTTGACCAAATTTGCACTGTATCACAGTATGTGTGTCTCAGTGATATCTATCCTGCATCAAACAACCAAAGGTTAAATATTAATAGCCTAGAAATAAAGTGAAATTCTGTGGAAAAATGGTCAGTTTTGGGCTAACATTTGATGATCCTGTGATCCTGACTTTGAAGTAAAGTCATTCATTCACTGATCATATATGAGGTCTCATGCGTAGGCTTGCTACTAGCTTACCGATCACAACTCATTTCTTGAGAACCTGAAGTAATAGTGTCATCAACATGACGTCAGAATGTATAGACGATGCTTTGCTATATAACGTCCTGAACAATTTAATCCATTGCATTTGCAAGTCAGCTATCGTTCACGATCGCTTCACAGATAGATAGGCCTATTCATAATCGTGAACTCCAATTTTAACATATCGTAATCGCGAGTTTTCGTATTGACATTTACACAACTACAGACAAATACCTCCGGAAAGAATGTTTTGTGCACTAACTCGGGGCGTTCAAAAGGATTTCCTTGAAATTTTTTCAGACGTAGAAACGATGGAAAAATCTTTTGGTTAATAATAACTGCGACGTGACGAACTCTTGGATATAATTATGAATGCGCAAAACGATACCCATAAGATGGGCCTCTTGACATGTTTTGTGTCCAAGATGTCTGTCAAAGTGTAAGTGAAGGTGCAAATTGACCAATATGTATGCTATAGCAACACATCTCAGTAGCTGGAGTGCTTACGTTATTTTGTTCTTTTATTGACTCACATGCATAGCAATGTGAATCTATGTATTCACACAAAAATAAAAACCTAAACAAAACAAAATCAAACTTTCTAGATTTTTGCAAATCTGTGCGAAATAAGTCCTAAATAGTCCAACAATGATATTTGGACAAAAAAATGTTCTGTCTGTCCGCCGTCTGTCTGTGCAAAACCTTTAAAGTGGCTACGTATTCAGTCTCAGAGCCTATTTCTACTATCACAACCGAACTTGGTAAGATACCCATAAGACCTCATAAATGATCAATGAACGAATGACTTCACTTCAAGGTCATGGGGTCATCAAATGTTATTTAAAAAAATGAAAACAAATTTTACAAAATGTCTTTTTTTCCATAGGTTATTAATATTGAACATATGATTCTTTGAAGCATGATAGATATCAATGAGACACACATTCTATGCAAATTTGGTCAACCTCACTCGAAGGTGAATGTCACTGGCGTTGTCCAAAGTCGGTTTGTATAGGTACTTTTGAGTGACCTTGACCTTAAACCATGAGAGATATAAAGTCCAAACTTGTATTTAGAGATGATAGATTGATCTTTCATATATGTTCCGTTTTGGGGTTGATTTTGAAGTTTAAGTTCATTTTAACCCTTGCAAAAACATACCAAAAAATAGGTCATCATACAGGGAATGGTTGTTTACTGAACCCATAGGATGCAACAACATTGGGTTATTTGATCAGACATGCATGAGAGATTACGTGAGGATCAAGGCCATCCCAAGGTCAAGGTCATTGAAGGTCAAGGTCATCGCAACTTCACCGTTTTTTTCGTGGCATAATACAACGTTTGCTGTACTTTGATAGTACATGGGTGTATTTGGAGCCAGAGGCCAATATCATCTCAAGGTCAAAAGCATAGAAAATTAAAAGTCGGTATTTGCATTTTAATGCCACCATTTTATTTATTTATTTTTTTTTTTTTGGGGGGCTATTTAGTTCTTTTGTTTAAAAAAACACATTCGATTTAAGTTTTCTACTCCCATCTAATAACACTTCATTCAATTTTATATTGGTGTCCAATACTGTTGTTTGAAGTCATACAGTTCTCCATTTAAAACATTTAATTATTTTCTCTTTTTATTTATTTATTTTTAGTTCTCTTGTCTGATCTCTGATACGGACGAGACTGCGTATCGGGAAGAGGTTCGAAGAATGGTTGGCTGGTGCTCGGACAACGACCTGGAACTGAACGTCTCGAAGACAAAAGAGGTCGTGATCGACTTTCGCCGAATAAAGGTCCCGGTATTGCCCCTTGTCATCAATGGGGAAACCGTTGAGCAGGTCGACTCGTTCAAATTTCTCGGTTCCGTCATCTCGAGCGACCTGAGTTGGAATAATAACATCACGTCTATTGTAAAAAAGTGCCAACAGCGTCTCCACTTTCTGAGACAGCTGCGAAAGTTCGGTATGTCTAGTAAAATTATGGCACAGTTCTATCGCGCGGTGATAGAGAGCATTTTGTGCTTCTCTATCACTGTCTGGTACGGCAGCACAACCGCGATAGAAAAGAAACAGCTCGAGCACATTGTTAAGACTGCCTCCAAAATAGCTGGTTGCGACTTTCCATCTGTCGCCTCCATTTTCACAACGCGAATGAAACGGAAAACGGAAAAGACTGTCTGCGATCCATCACACCCAGCCAATAGTCTCTTCGAGCTTCTGCCCTCTGGCCGTCGGTTCCGCGCTTTAAGAGCCAGAACTTCTCGATTCAGAAACAGTTTCTTCCCTGACGCTGTCCTCAGTACATCACCAAACATGGAATGATCTGCATAAACTGAAAACTCACAACCATTGCTTGATCTGTACCTTTGTGAAATAGGAGTACGGGTATGCTATGCTGTGTGTGTGTGTGTGTGTGTGTGTGTGTGTGTGTGTGTGTGTGACAGTGAGTGTTTGTGGTGTGTTGTGTGTGTAGATTTGGATGTGAAGCCTAACATTCTTAATAATTCTCATTTTACTTAATGCTGTTAAATTGTTTTAATGCTGTATTTTGTTTTACCTGCAGGGTGTGTTTGACTCCATAACTTTATATGACTGATGAGTGATGTATGTTACTATGTTTACCTATCCTTTAGTGCTGTATACATGTTATAGGCCAATGAAGTGTATGACACGATGAATGACTGTGCAAGAAAGGATGTATTTCATGTATTTCATTGTCGCCATGCCACACCAAAATCCTTGTAACGTTTTTACTTGGTAAATAAATATTCTTATCTTATCTTATCTTATCTTATCTTATCTTATCTTAAAACAAGCTTGATTAATGTTTTCTATTTCTGTCTTAAACCCCTGATTCAAGTATGGCACTTTTTTGGTAAAACCGAAGCACATGATCCATGTCTGACAGTTCGGACCAAATCAGCTGACGCTTGACGCCAAGTCTCCTTTTTCTCGTGTAAACCAAAACACTTTTGTTGCAAACTCAATGGTTTGCAATCAGCCTGCTAGTGATGTGTGGATCAGCTGTAGATGGTGATGACCTCCCTACCGGTTCCCCGAACCATCATCACGCGGTCCAGACCCTCGTGAAGAACCTCCAGAAAATTCATATCTGTGATGATCTCAAGTCAAGGAATCAAAGCGAATTTGGAAACACATTAGTGCATTGTTATTGTGACCAGCAGAGTGTAGCATAACTGTTGTCGGCGTCGTCATCGTCGTCAGCAATTGAATTATCATCACTTCATCAACATCAGCCATGGCATTATCATCGCCGTAATCAATATCAAACACCATTATCATCATATTCACCGTGACCTTAATCGTGATCATAATCATCATGATCATCGCCATCATGATCATTATCTCAGGACTGTTATCAGTATCTCGTGCTTAAAGTTAGCTGCCCAGATAAAGAGACTGTTCTTAAATTGCTCACTAACAAGCTCAGAAAGCTTCCCAAAGTCCTGATCACTAAAATCCAGCATCATGCACACAACAGTTTGCTAAAGTCAGGATTCGAACTCACGTCGCCCAACACGCACATACCCAAGGAGTGCGCCCTGAACCACTGAGCTTATACTATAACTACTATACTAATATAGTCTTATTACATGCAACACCTTGCAGCCTAGAAAAAAAAGTATACAATTTGCCTGGCTGCTGAGCTGAAATGGGACGTTGGGCAGGTTGAGGATGACAAGCTGGGTGTCGGAGGACCGCTCTTTCAGCAGCTGGTTCAACCGCACTGCCGTGTGCATCTTGGACAGGTTCTTGCGGCGTCTGAACAGAGCAATATTTGACACATTGAGAACGGCAAATAAGGAGTCAACATTGGACAGACTAATAATAGCATCGATGAACATAGTACACAAAAAGAAACAACCATGAGCACAATGAGAAAGACAATATAATCGTTCAATGAGAAAGACAAATAATATCGGTGAACATTATACACATTAAGGAAGACAATATTATCGGTGAAAACTATACACAATAGGAAAGACATCATCCGAGAACATTATACACAATAACAAAGACATATAACATCGGTGAGCATTATACACAGCACTAAAGACAAATAACATTGGTGAACATTATACACAATGAGAAAGACAAATAATATCGATGAACATTATATACAATAAGAAAGACAAATAACATCAGTGAACGTTATACACAATAAGAAAGGCAATATCATCGGTGAATATTATCCTATCCTATATCCTATCCTGTCCCGTAACCCGGAGGTCGTAGCGTAGGGGCACCACAGATGATTGTTTAACCAGCATACTCCATCTTTCTATGTCCCCAGCAACCCTGATGGTTTCGCTCACTGTCAAACCAGTCCATTCTCGAATGTTGTCCTCCCACCTCTTTTTCGGTCTCCCTCTTCTTCTACCTCCTTGCACTGTGCCTTGCAGAATGGTCTTTGCAAGACCTGATGATCTGGTGACGTGGCCGTACCATCGGAGTTTCCGTTTCTTCACCACTGTGAGCAGGTCATCGTGTCATCATTATACACAGTGAGAAAGACAAGTAACATTAGTGAACATTATACACAATGAGAAAGACAAATAACATTGGTGAACATTATACACAATAAAAATGGTGATGATGATGATGATGATGATGATGATGATGATGATGATGATGATGATGATGATGATGATGATGATAATAATAATAATAATAATAATAATAATAATAATAATAATAATAATAACACAAGATGCTATATTGCATTTTCTTCAATCGAACTCAAAGTGCGGAGAGATCGCTATTAAAAATGTCGAAATAAAACTAAACTTTTATTGACTCACAGGCATAGGAATGTAAGTCAACGTTCTCTCCTCCTACCCCCAACCCACTCCCAGCCCCCCACCCACCTTCCACCCCCACAATCACATTTTTGCAAATCTGTGCGAAATGAATCCTAAATAGTCCAAACATTATATTAAAAACAAGAAATGTGTACATCCGTCCTGTCGGTGCAAAACTTGCAAGTGGATTAATATCTCAGAACATATTTCAACTATCACAACCAAACTTGGTAAGATGGTGTATACCCATAAGACCGCATAAATGAACAGTGAATCAATGATTTCACTTCGAGGTCAAGGTCACAGGGTCAACAAATGTTATTCAAAAAATGAAAATTAATCACAAAATTTCTTATTTTTTTCCTCTAGGTTATTAATATTAAGCTTAATGAGACGTACATACTACACAAATTTGGTCAACCTCACTCCAAGGTCAAGGGCATTGGAGCTGTCCAAAGTCGGTTAGTATAAATACTTTGAAGTGACCTTGATCCTAAACTATGAGAGATATAAAGTCCAAACTGATATTAGATGATAGATTGACTTTTCATATATAATTTGTCCCGTTTTTGCATTGATCTTGAAGGTCAAGGTCATTTTAGCCATAGCAAAAACATACAATAGGTAATCGCACAGTAAAATGGCGGCTGATTATTGAATCCATAGTATGAAACAGCATTGGGTTATTTGATCAGACATGCATGAAAGGTCACGTCAGGGTAAAGGTCAAGGTCACTGAAGGTCAAGTTCATCCCAAGGTCACAGTTTTTTTGGAACATATAACAACTTTTGGTGTATTTATTTGATAGCACTCAGTGTTTTGAGAGCTGGAGGCCAAGGTCATCTAAAGATCAAGAGCATACAAAGATCAAAGACGGTATTACTTTGCACTTTAATGCTACGTTTCATTTTGTTTCTGGGCACTATTTATGTTAAATATTGCGAGTTCCTTAATGAGCATGTGAGTCATATGTGCTTTGCCTTTCTTGTTTGTGAAAGTTTTCGGTTGACTGCATCCAATGCCATTATTTAATGAAATGGAAAAGACAAAGACCATTGTTAAACATTATATGCAATGAGAAAGACAAATAACATTGGTGAACATTCTACGAGACAGACAAATACCATAAACTATCACCATGTACCAGTGACATTATATACAATGAAAAGACAAATAACATACTATCACCATGCACAAGTGAACAATATACACGATGAGAAAGACAAATAACTTTGGTGAACATTATATGCAATGAGAAAGACAAATAACATTTACTACAATCATGTAAAAGTGAACACTAAATATATGGTACTAACCAACGCGCGTACTTTCGGTATTTGTTTTTCAATTAATATTATTGCCCTTTATGGCCGAGATTCTTGATTATGGAAATTGGGGAGGTTGAAAAAAACATTATTTTTTTCAATTTGATTTTCATTAAAATTGATAAAACAAAACAATTTTGAGATTTGTGGGAGATCAAAATTGAGTTGTATATTTTAAAATGTATGATAGAATAAATAATTAGGGGTGAATTGGTTTTAAAACATGTTCAGTTTATTTTAGATCTACTATTTCCCCCTCCTTAGATCGTTTGTAATTGAGTTGAGCGAATGGTTTTACCCGGAAACGGACGAGAAAAACGGCAGAACGCAAACTAAAATGGGTGGCCTTCTGTGGATCAGTTGCCGTTTTCATTACATTTTTGTTGCAGGTAATTATCAATTTTATTACTTTTTTTGACCAAAGAAAATGTTTCGGTGCATGTCTTGAGTTTTAAAAATGCTGAATCTAAGATCCAAGAGTTCTAGAGATCACAATATTTATCGCTGACCTCTGATGTGGGTCATTTGTCTCGGGTCATTGTTTCTTGTTATTGTCTCTTGTCATTGTCAATGGTCATTTTTTGCAGTCACTTGTCATTGTCACTGGTCACTTGTCATTTGTTTACTTTTGGAAAGATTTAATTTTTATTTAGCAATATTCATCAAAATACAGGTTGTTGTGGTTTTTTTTAATCATAAAAGTTGATTTTATTTTCGTTTAGTTCGTTTTATAGTCTTGTGGATCTTGTTTTCTATCCCTACCACTTGGTTACATACACAACGAGAAAAACAATTAACATTGGTGAACATTACGGAAATGAGAAAGACAAATAACCTAAGTATCACTGGTGAACATTATACACAATGAGAAAGACAAATAACCTTGGTGAACATCATAAGCAATAAGAAACACAAATAACATAAACTATTACCATGTACAAATGAACATTATAAGAAATGAGAAAGACAAATAACAAACTATCAAATGTACCAGTGAACATTACACGTAATAGTAAAAGACAAATAACATAAATATCACTGTGAACATTATACACAATGAGAAAGACAAATCACTTTGGTGAACATTATTTATACACAATGAGAAAGACAAATAACATTGGTGAACATTACATACAATGAGAAAGACACCATTAAGCATGCGAACATGTCATACAATAGAAAAAACAACATATTATTCATAATGAAAAATACAACATTGTAAACACTCATTCACAATGAAAGTGTTCTGATTAACAGCAGAACATTCGGCTATATGTACAGTTCGAGGACAACAAGTCAACAAATTAATTTATACCTACATCAAGAGGAAAATAATAAACAAGTGATAATTAATTATTCAAAATGAACAAATAAAATTATCACAAATTGGTGGACGACCCATAAAATCCACGCTGTCCCGGCATGTTCAGAGTAATTTTACAATGAACATCCTTCACTCACTGCTTTGAAAATACGTCGGATGTGGACCCCGAGTCGGGTTTGGCACAGGTCGATGTGCCAGGCACACTGTTCACGACGTTACGAGGCCCGGAGTCCACGGCCGAGGACATAACCGGCATCATCTTGCTGGAGAGTTCCGTGCCCTTCAAGAACACCACATGTTTGTCATAAAAGCATGGACCCAAAGAGGATGAAGGATGGATTGGACAAGAAAAAAAACTAGAAGGGTAAAGCCCATGTGACTTACATGCTCCTTATGAAACTCGCAATATTTAAAATAAAAATGAAAATGGGTGCCCCAAACTTTCATCTTTCCCTTGACCTTGAGATGACATTGAACCCCGGCTCCAAATTCACACATATACTATCAAATAAAGTACAGCAAACGTTGTATTAGGCAAAAAAAAAACGGTACCCTTGGGATGACCTTGACCTTCAGTGAAATTGACCTTGGGATGACCTTGATCCTCACGTGATCTCTCATACATGCTGATCAAATAATCCAATATTGTTGCATACTATAAACAGCCATTCCACTGTACGATGACCTGTTTTTGTATGTTTTTGGAAGGCCTAAAATGACCTTGACCTTCACGATCAACGCAAAAACGGAAAATAAATGAAAGATCAATCTTTCATCTCTAAATACAACAAGCTTGGACTTAATATCTCTCATAGTTTAGGATCAAGGTCACCTCAAAGTACCTACACAAATCGACTTTGGACAGCTCCAGTGACCTTCACATTCGAGAGAGGTTGACCAAATTTGCTCTGTAAGTGTATCCACAAGTATATCAACTAACAAGTTAGTATCTCGTATTGCCCCCAGTCGACGTGCGGTGGTCCCGTTTAGCCACAAGCTGAGACGGGGATATCCGAAACCTAAAAATAGAATAGAGAATTCTGGGAAATCTGTTCTCGCGAAGATGTGCTCGCTGAAATGAAACGAAAGTTGGGAGAGGAACTGCATATTTCTGGTAGTGAACGAAGGCAGAAACTTGTCAGCAGTATTATCAGCGATGGAGTTATAATGGACGAAGTGCTCCATACCTATGAGGTTGCCTTTGCTCGAGCAAAGAAACTAAAGAAGGATTTGGCCGACGTCATTTCAGAAAAGGATTTCTCTACCCATAATTCCCCTGGGTTTTGAAGTTTCTAAAAAGTTATTTCAGGCCGACGACGCTTTATGGAGCGCAAAGCATGTAAAGGGAAGCAACCGGTTGTACGCGCACGTCGATAGAGACATAGAAGAGAGATACTAACTTGTTAGTTGATATACTTGTGGTGTATCTCATTGATATCAAAGATTCATAAGTTCAGTATTCATAACCTAGAAAAAAGTGCTTTTTTTAACAAATGGTAATTTTTTTATACTAACATTTGATGACCTTGTGACCTTAACTTTGAAGTGAAGTCATTCATTCACTTATCCTTTTAGAGGTCTCATGGATGTACACACCCCCGTTGGGGTGCCGGGGGTTTCAGTATAAATAGTATCCCCACTTTCTGGAAATTTAGTGCTTTAAATTCCCACTGTCGCTGTCTTTCTCATTTGCTCTTTCTCATTCCTGTTCTGTTCTATCAATCTGCTATACTATCGTCTTCTTCGCTAGACCAGTCTCCTACCTTTTTTCTTGAAAACTCTTCCGGGACAAGACTCCTTGTTTGTGTATGAGGTCTGTTGGATCAGCTTGGGAATATTGGACGCTTTCTGCCAGGTGGTCACTAGGGCTTCCTATGATGTTATTATTTAGCAATGTAGGCATTTTATATGTATGTGTTTTGTTGACAATTTATAATGATGTTTGTATTCTATTTTGTTTTTGTAAACGGGGGTTCGATAAGTTGGGGTGAAGCCTCAGCCGTCCCCTGCGTGGGATGTCTTTATTGTAAAGTGACTGGCTGGTGGAGGGCATTCAGTTTTCCCACTAGGGTTGTTTCAGCAGATCTTGTATGCGGATTGGGGGTTGTCCGGTCCTGATTTGGCTCGGAAGAGTCCGCTGGACCTAAAGCAACAATTATGTAATGTAATGTAATGGATGTACACCAACTTACTAAGTTTGGTTGTGATTGTTGAAATAGGCTCTGAGTACTTAGCCGCTTTAAAGTTTTTGCACAGGCAGACGGCGGACAGACGGATCAACGTACATTTATTTTCCATATCATTCTTGGACTATTTAGGACTCATCTCGCACAGATTTGCGAAAATGAGAAAAACATTTTTGGGGGGGGGGGTAAGATGAGAGGGGTGGGTGAGGGAGGAGGGGAGGAGTACAGAGGCTCACATTGCTATGTATGTGAGTTTTTTAAAAGCCCATATGACTCATATGCTCCTTACGGAACTCGCAATATTTACCTTGAGAATGAGTGCCCAGAAAAGAAAAAAACCGAAACGGAGGCATTAAAATACGAATTTGAACTTTCGATGCTCCTAACCTTGAGGTGACCTTGACCTCCGGCTCCAAATACATACATGTACGATCACATAAACTTCAGCAAAAGTAGTATTATGCAACAACACCAAAAATGACCTTGGAATGACCTAGACAATCAGCGAACTTCATGTGATCCCTAATGCTCATGTATGATCAAATAACCCAATGTTGTTGCATACTATGAGTCAAAATAGAGACATTCCACTGTACAATTCGAAATTTGTTAATATTTTTTGTACGGCCTAAAATGACCTTGACCTTCAAGATCAATGCAAAAACGGAACACATATAAAAGGTCAATCTATATATCTCTCATAGTTTAGGGTCACGGTCATTTCAAAGTACCAATACCAACCGACTTTGAACAGCTCCAGTGATCTTGACCTTGGAGTGAAGTTTACCAAATTTGCAGTATAATTGATATCATTATGCATCAAATAATAAGTTGAATATTAATACCTAAGGAAAAAAAGTTAAATTTTGTTAAAATTTGCAATTTTTGACCAACATTTGTTGACCCTGTGACCTTGACCTTAACCTGAAGTCAAACATTCACTGCTAATTTTCAAGGTCTCATATCTATCTATCTATCTATCTATCTATCTATCTATCTATCTATCTATCTATCTATCTATCTATCTATCTATCTATCTATCTATCTATCTATCTATCTATCTATCTATCTATCTATCTATATATACACACACCATCTAACCAAGTTGGGTTGTGATAGATGAAATAAGTTCCGAGATATTAAGCCACTTGCAGTGATGTTGCTAGAAATTTTCAGCATAGGCCATTTGGACGATTCAGTCACAAACTTTTGGGACATTTTGAAAATCTTTCGGCCATCATTTCGACTTCTTTCCAACACCAAATGAGAGGAAGCGCTGGCCACTAATAAGTTTCGGTCTCTTTTTCGGTGGCTTTTCGAAAACGAAAAGTGTTATTGCCGGAAGCACGCCGTTCGCAACAACTCTCTCTGCTGATGCATGTGTCGTCTGCTTGGCGCTTCCGAAACGCGATGTTCGATATAACTCATAACACCTTTATTTATCCGATAGGAAATTACTATGGCCAGAAGCAATAACAACGAAACAGACATGAGACAAGCAAGCAAAAAACGGACAAAGGGTGGCCGATTGAGGCGTAAAACCTTAGGACAGCGGGTCGACTAGAACATGACTCTTTCGGACATTTTGGCATTTTATCGGTGAATGGCCGATTTGCTTACGAAAACGACATCACTGCACTTGCAAGTTTTGCATAGACGGAAGACGGACAGACAGACGGTACGGACGTATGGACATTATTAAAAATTTTAAAAATGTAGTCATTTTGGGATTATTTAGGTCTCATGGGGAAAACATTTTGGGGGGTGAATACATAGACTCGCATTGCTGGACGCATGTGAGTCAAAAATCAACGTCAGCACAAGGGTTTGGGTTCTTAGGAATAAAGAGACAGTCTGCAGCCGAACCCGATTTTCGTGCGTTTTTACAGTACAGCAACACATCACCAATACTGGCGACAGGTGCACTCCAATCCGTCTTCAAATTAACTGTCCCAGTGGAACGCTTAATGCTAATAACATCCGAGCAGCGCAGTCGGATCTCGTATCAACCTTTCTTTGTACCGCATAATGTAAGCAAAACAAAATTCAGACAGAGCTTAAGAGAAAAAGAAACGCCATTCGGGGTTGATAAGGCACACAGGCTTTAATACAGATAAGACTGATGCTGGCTGTGTAATCCTTGCTGTACCAACCTGTTTAGTGGGCTCTGGGGAGAAAGTGTAGTGTATGTTGTCGAGCTGGATTTCGTCACTCTGAATTGACGTCATCTTGGACAGACTGTGACGTCGAAGTAACACATCCTGCGGGTGAACCTGCAAGTAACAACACTTTACATCTAACACACAGTCTACAACAACATCATCATCATCTACTACTACTACTACTACTACTACTACTACTACTACTACTACTACTACTACTACTACTACTACTACTACTACTACTACTACTACTACTACTACTGCTGCTGCTGCTGCTGCGGCTGCTGCTGCTGGTTTTGTCACACAAAATGTTATTGTTAGCGTGTATAGTTAAAATCAGCACCGCAGAACAGGTTGTGGTGTTAGTGCACTAGCGCATTGAATTAACAAACCTCTTCGTTTTGTTTTCAGCGTTATCACCCTTTTCGTCATCTTTGTCTTCTTTTTCTTCTTCTTTAGTATAGGCAACACACACAAACACACACACAAAATCTGTTATCAACATGGGAATACGGTCACAACTAACTCAAGAAGTGCAAGTCTGGAAATGACGAGATGCGGTTTGATGGTTGTGAACGAACATGGGTTTGCCTACAAAAGAACAAAACAATACAAGTAATATTATATAACTGATACGCGCCCTATACTTACGAATATTACGTTTAGTCACAAGGCCTGCAATTATAGCCTTTAGTTTCCTTTGCTCTAACTGTTGCTGGAGAGGCAGTGATGTCGTTTTCGTCGGCAAATCGGCCATTCACCGATAAAATTCCAAAATGTCAGAAAGAGTCATGTTCTGATCGGCCCGCTGTCCTAAGGTTTTACGCCTCAATCGGCCACCTTTCACACCAACTCAATGCCTATGTGAGCAGCACTCTTAGGTTCTCTCACATTTTGCTAGCTGCGGGCTATTTATAGCTTGCCTACACCCTCCCTTTCAGTGAAAGGAAAGGAAAGAAGAGCACCGGCGAAGCTATTTATAGCTAGCCTGGCTGAACTAACTTCAAAACCTAAAAGCTTTGGTTGAGTCGGTGTGCTTTTGTCCGTTTTTTGTTTGCTTGTCTCATGTCTGTTTCGTTGTTATTGCTTATGGCCATATTAATTTCCTAACGGATAAATAAATGTGTTATGAGTTATTGTTGAATATCGCGTATCGGAAGCGCCAAGCAGACGACACATGCATCCGCAGAGAGAGTTAGAGTTACTCCTCTTGTTGCGAACGGCGCACTTCCGGCAATAACACTTTTTGTTTTCGAAATGCCACCGAAAAAGAAGCCAAAACTTATATGAAAACATCTGAAAAGCAGGACATTTGCTTGAGAGTCAAGCTGCATCAGGGAAGCATTGACCCCTTACAAAGCACTGTTCAGAGATTGAAGGACATGACTAGTCATGTCAGGTGTCATTGCCAGAACATTTTATTATTTTTTGCTTTTGTTTTAGGCCTATGTGTTTGCATCAGGGATTCACCTAAGTTCACAGTTCAGTTGAAGGGTTTATTAGTCATCCATTCTAGTCATTTCATCAAGTTTTATATTGTTTTGTTGTTAATAAATGTAAATGAAACATTTTTCATCAGTGTTCTGTGTGGTATTAGTTGCAATATTTTTGTAATTCAAAATGATGGCCGAAAGATGTTAAAATGTCCTTAAGGTTTGTGACTGAATCGGCCAAATGGCCCATGCTGAAAATTTCTAGCAACATCACTGGAGAGGTCTTACATAATGTTTGTTTATTGGTCGAAGATTTGAGACCTACTTAGTAACAGATGATTACAGTCTTGAAATATGTAGAACACACAAAATCCAACTTATGAAGGGAAACGTCTGCAAAATCCAACTTCTACAGTACAAGGGGAACGTCTGCAGGATCCAACTAAAATGGAACAATCTGTAAAATCCAAATTCTAAAGGCGAATCGTTGCCAAATGCCAACATTTAGAATGCCAAGGATTAGTTTGTAAGATATCAACTTTTTTCATCACCGAGCTATTGTTAAAAGAAACGATCTGGAAGAAAATTATGTACCTGATCCGTGTCCACACAGACGTTGGGCGCAGAGTGTCGCTTCTGGAGAATGTGGTCTGGAGAGTCGACGGCCATAGAGGCCTTCCGTTTCGAATGCGCACGATCCACGATGGCGTCCGCTACCTTGATACTCTGCAACAAGTAAGGCACAAAGGAAAAGTAAACTATCTGCTTTCAAATAGCCCAAAGGAATGAGTAGGAATTATTCTTCTGCTACCAATCTCATTGGAATTCGGATTTATAATATTTATAACCGTGAGTATATGCTGTTGGGTTGATGTTGATTTGAAGCTCACCTCTCTTCTCTTCATGGAGTTCAACAAGCGGGTTCTCTCCTCCATCTTCATGGTTCTTTCGTAGATGTAAGCTGAGATGTCCTTGTCTTCCTGTCAGAGAAAGAAACTCAATGGTAAATGTACACTTTAACCCTTTTCCTGTCAAGTCCGCCAATGTCGCCCGATGTCCGCCCACAAAATACCCCAAACACGTGCTCCCTTAGGTTGCTTCCACTGCTGTTGTATCTATAAATAGCATCGTCTCGCGAATGGTTGTCTCAGATAGGATAGGTACGAGATTTCCTGTTCTTTCCGGTGGCATGCAAAACATGGTCGATCGTTTTGAAAAACGTACACTGCGAATTTGTGAACATCGATAATCTTTGTGACAATGTTTCGAGCAACGATAGAGAAGACTATTAAACTAGAAGCCATTACAAACAGTGATGATTCGAGCACTGTTTTTGAGGGATTCGATGAAGGCAATCTTGGGCAAATTGATCCAAGCAAGGAAAGCGACTTGAATATTGATTTTGAAGAATTGGAGAGTGAACGTGGTGATTGTGATGTGGATACTTTGATTTCTAGTCGATAATACTGTGCCACTGTGGTTATTTTCTTCTGTTTTTCTAATGTTTGGATTTTTTTAATGGACACTCACAATAAATTATGCATTCCGTGATAGAAAAAAATCATCTTAAATTTAATAAAATTGGTTCCAGTTAAATATGTGTTGTTTTAGATTTTTTTTAATTGTGTGCATATGGGGTGAGTTGCATTTTTCTCATTAGACAATGTGAGGGCGGTCTGCCTGAAAAAGGGTTAAATATCTAAACACATCGTATCTATATTGTGGAGCTTGTATATAACTAAAAGTAAAGCCAACTTAATTTCCCTCTTTTCCAAAGTTCAAACTTGACGTACAGTAATTTCTATTGTCCATTATCTATTATTTCCAAAGTTACTATATGCCAAATGGATCGTGATTCTAGCTGAGACTGCCCTCAGTTCAACGTTGAAAGGTTTCAAGTTTCAGACCTAAATCTCTACCTTCTACCTCCCCCTTTAGAAAATGATAAATTCAATGTGACCTGAGGTCCCTTGGTACTTAAATAAAAAAAAACATCTTTATCGTTTACGGTTTTATTACCATTTCCACAACTTCCACAGCGGCGGGGATGCGAAGGTTGTACATATACTTCACCAAATCCTCCTTCATCTGCAAACTGTTATCTTCCAACTCTGATCTCGTCAAAGGCACATTATTTATTATTATTATTATTATTATTATTATTATTATTATTATTATTATTATTGTTATTATTATTGTTATTGTTGTTAATGTTATTATTGTTATAACTATTATTATTATGATTATTATTTTAGATAGTCTAGAACAATGCAATACTGACTCAGCGAATATTTTAACTACAAAGACATCACCATGTAGGAATTGAGCATTAATACTTTTCAAAGCAAACACTCGTGAGTCTCGGGCCGAAGTCAAACGGTGCGTACAGAGATTTATTACCAACATAATTATGTCTAACCTGCTATGCCCCCAACAGACGTTCGCACAAGCATGAATCTTTCTTTCCCCTCACAGAGACCCACTAGTCTGTAGGGCCATGAGCCCTTCAACCCTATCATCCAAAATACACCACAGACACACGCAAACATGTTCCCACACTCTCCCCCACCCTACCTCCCACATGTTTATAATAATTATACATTATTCGGTAATAACGTTATTATCAAAGGATACGCGCGACGGTGAAAATCCTAAGGTTGCAGTTCTTCCAGACTTTGTTCTGCGTCAGCAGGAAAGCCAGCATGATAAGCATACTGCCGTCATGTCAGCAACAGTCAAGGAAATTTCACAATGAAAACACAAGCTACTCCATCGGATGGGAGTCTAGTCTATGCACGCGCGTATTCCATCGCACGGACTTTAAAGATCCTGACGCTCTAGTTTCTAGACGGGTAAGAATCAGCTACATAAATACATACATGTTTTACAAGTACTACATCCCTAGCTTCTCCTCCAAACCTGGTCGCCCATGATCGCACTCAGTTGTCTTGGGGAATCACACGATGCGCCTGCCGAAAGAAAGCAAGCTCTCCGTTCTTTTTTAGTGTAATATCAGAAATGTTGACGACAACGATGTGGTAACTCAGCTAAGAAATAAACAGATAGTATTGAACAAAACCTCACGTTAATTTACCAGCTCTCTAAAGGGAAGGTTCGCAGAAGTTTAAATTAACATTCTTGAAATGTTCATTCCCGATATCATCAAGCAGAACTCGCTAGTAAAAATGTCAGTTAGCCTCTCGAACATCTGACCGATATCACTCGACCGCTAGTTGGCCACGCGAATCATATCACTCTACCCTGCGATTCTCCTCTGACACGAAGTTGAGACGTAACAGATAGTGGCCCAGAAGCAGGACAGGAGAGTAGAGAATTCCGAGAAAAGATTCCCGTAGTCGCGAGAACGAGAGGATTGGTCGGAGATGGCGGAGAGACTCCTGTACATTCCCTGTAAACCCCACAGTAACAGGGTAGTCACACGCGAAGCTTGGAACGAAGAGGGTCTAAACAAGGAGGGAACTGAAGTGAACAATAAGCCTCAGCCATCAACAAGAAAGTGATAGACTAGAGACGGTTACATGATTACCAGAGACTAGAAGTAAGTTAACACTAGTAGTTTCTAGTACTTGTATGTTTATATATTATGTTGATTGCCATGTATTAGTATGTTCATGTTATATGTATTTACAGAAACCGATTATTGTTTCTGACATGTGCATAGTGCTTGATATATCTTAGCGTAAAGATTCGGATATAGTAGTGTGCATATGGGAAACTCGGCAGATGTCTGATGCTATAGACTCCTTGCAGAGGGCACCACATACCACTATATCTAAATATAATATTGTAGCCAGAGTTCTGGATTTTACAGTTCAGATCTGGGACGGTTTGTGGAGTCAACGCATGACGCTTGCTCCCGTGGAAAAGAAGGAGATCATCTCGAATCTACCCCGCCACGTCCGGCCCCGTAGCTACAAGACTCGCCCGATCATCGTGAGAGTGACCAGACTCCCTCAGAGTGACCACCAGACTCAAGCACTCACAGAAACTGAGAAGCTAAGTCCCTCTCAACTGCAACTGACGTCAACCATTACTCGGAACAATAATAGACCATCCAAACATAGGAATGCTTAGCAAGTGATGACAGAAATTGCCCAGCACATTGAACAGTTATAGTTATTTATTTACATTTAATTAAAGTCATGTTAGAGTTTGTGTTGAACATATAAAAGTTGAAATCACATTCATATGACTGGTGTCATTCTATTTGTATTGTTGTGTGTCCACTAGCTGTTCTTCTCTGGCTGGAGACCAAGTAGACTAGTCATTTGACTAGGAAAAAGCATTTTTTTAATATGAGCCAATGATACTTTAAAACCTGAGAACAAATATAAATTTGTATGTGACCAAGCACCGTGATTTAGTCTCTCACATCGCTTCGGAATCTTGGTAAAGAACTCGGATAGAGGTAGCTTAACGCTCCATCTATCTACAGGTCTTACTCCCCTTGTAAGATAAGCGTATCTTCTCCAGGATAATCATCACAGCAAGAAAATGTTTTTTGTGGTTTTTTTTTAAGGGTTTGTTGTTGTTGCAGCGCATCGGGCATGCTCACTTGGCCTGGATGGAATCGCGCTATACAAGTGTTCATCATCATCATCATCATCATCATCATCATCATCATCATCATCATCATCATCATCATCATCATTATCATGTTCGCATGGAAATTGGCACTCTACTAGGCGACTGGTATTCAATTTTTTCGATTAGCAAAAAGGATATTCATGATCCACCAGATGTCGATGTTGCCTTCTAGCCTGGTGTGGTTGTCAGGAAAGGTGTCGATTCCTTTCAACACCAGAATGGACATGTTGGCTATGCGGGCGTAGTGCAAGGTGTCTGAAAGTTAAAAACAAAATCATCACATTGTGTCACGTTTTTTTTTCACTTCTCAAGCGTTGTTACACGACATGGAGAAAGATTATGATGATGTCTGCAAAAGATTACGCTCACAATATCACATCTTTCCTTCACATTTTCAATCGTACTACGCCTGACAAATATTATAAAGATTGTGCGTTTTAATTGAAGAAAAAATAATGATTAACAGACTCATGAATGTTCCGTAGGTGTCCCTTTTCATGGCATCAAACCAGTGATCCGGCCAGCAGACCATCACGGTGTTCGGGTATAGGGCTCCCAATCCCGCCGTCTGAATCCTGTAACCATAGGCTTTTTAGTCTTGCACAACAACAAAGTCAAGCAAGGCATTATTTTCCCTATAACACATTTGCCAGCTCAAAGAGCTGCTCTAGGTTCAGGCCGAAAATAAGAATCTATCTTCTGTCATCAATTTAAGTTAAGCTGCCATCAAGTTAAGCTGAAGTCAAGCAATGTTATCAAGCGTAACAATTCTAATAATATATTTTGTAGAAAACGGCGAGCTTTTTTGTGTTTTTTGCGATTCTGGCCCGTTTTGTGATGGTGATGCCCATATCGTCCCCATGGCTGCTTTAACCTTTTCTGGTTGTCAAGAGAGCCAGGTACTCATTCACAGCTTGGGAGAGAAAGAAGGAGGTAGGGGGGGGGGGGGGGGGGGGGGGGGGGGGGGGGTGGGGGGGGGGGGTGGGGGCGGGGGGTGGGAGGGGGGGGGGGGGGGGTGGGGGGGGGGGTGGGGGGGGGGGGGGGGGGGGGGGGGGAGGGGGGGGGGGGGGGGGGGGGGGGGGGGGGGGTGGGGGGGGGTTGGTGATGATGATGATGATGATGATGATGATGATGATGATGATGATGATGATGATGATGATGATGATGATGATGTCCACTTATAAAGCGCGCAAAGGAAATGGGAAAACAGGGCTAGAACTGCATTTCTCCGTACGCTTCATGGTGCACGAACCCCAATTATATTCAAGAACTAATCGGGCGGTATGCTTTCAACTTCTCGGAACAGAAAGCGTTTCACTAACCACTATACGCTGCCTTAACAACCTCATAATAATCAAACAATGAGGTGCAGTAGTTGGTAAACTAAATACATGGTACTCACATATGAGAAATGCCTTGACTGGTCGTTTCGGCTATGACCACTTTGTAAAAGCCTCGAACTTGCTCTCGTTCCATCGCCAACATGGCTTTCTGTAAATATCACCTAGAACCCTCCATAATTAAGCAATACCTGTCGGCAATTAGTAGTAGTATTAGTAGAAGTAGTAGGATCAGTAATAGTGGTAGTAGTAGTAGTAGTAATAGTCGTAATCTGAGAACGAAACAGGCCGTGAAGCCTTTCTGAACTTCCACCATGACAAATGTCGATTAAAAAAGCTGGAAGAATGCTCGCATATTGCTGAACTTATTAGAATGGATTAACATAGAAGTTTAACGTCCACATTCACCATTGGCGATATGGCAGACAGGCATAACCATCCCAGGAAAGAGGGTGTATGGACCGAAGTCAACAATGAACCACCTGAGCAATCAAAAATGGCCACTCTTGTCTTACCCAACACGAGAATCCAATCTGGGTTAATCGGTGTGCCAGGCGAACATCCTACCTTACGAAGCTACGACGGTTGCCTACTGGCGGTATATATGGCCAACCCCTCTCTCGCCTCATTCATTGCCCGCAGCATTGCAGATACCTATTATACATTCTGTCTTCGCAACAATGGTAACACATATACGGGCATCCTCACAACTTCACTTCCTGTTTGCAATTGGCGGCCGAATCTTTCAGTACATGTGTAGGAGGTTTGGGATTACTTTTTGCAGAGAAAAAAAAAGAACCTAGAAGGGCAAAGCCCATATGACTCACTGCTCCTTATGGAACTTTAAAATGAATGCCCAGGAAAAAAAAAAGAAATAAAATGCAAAGTAATACCAACTTTCATCTTTCTATGCTCTTGACCTTGCGATGACATTGACCTCCGACTCCAAATACACTCATGATGATGTCCCATCAAATAAGGTATCAGCAAAGTTGTAAGCTTATTATGCCCCCCTCCCCTCCCTCCTCCCACCCCCCCCCCCCCCCCCCCCCCCCCCCTCCGAAAAAAAACAAAACAAACAAACAAACAACGGTGACCTTGACTTTGGGATGACTTTGACTTTCACGTGACCTCTCCTGCTCATATATAATCAAATAACCCATTGTTGCATACTATGGATTAAATAGAACCATTCCTTTGTATGAGGATTTTATTTTTTTATGTTATAAAAGGAATAAAATGAGCTTGATTTTCAAGATCAATGCAAAAACGGAACATATATATATAAAAGACCAATCTATCACCTCTACGTACAACAAGTTTGGACTTTATATATCTCATTGTTTAAGGACAACACCATTTCAAATGACCTATACTAACCGACTTTGGGCAGTTCTAGTGACCTTGACCTTTGCTGTGAGGTTGACTAAATTTGAATAGTATGTGGTATGTGTGCCTCATATATATCTATCACGCATCAAAGAATCATAAGTTCAATATTAATAACTTAGAAAAAAAAGTGAAATTTAGTGTTTTTGTATAACATTTTATGACCCTGTGACCTTGACCTTGAAGTGAAGTCATTCATTCACTGATCATTTATGAGGTCTCACTGATACCATCTTACCAAGTTTGGTTGTTATAACTGAAACAGGTTCTGAGATATTAATCCACTTGCAAGTTTTGTACAGACGCACGCCGGAGGAGGAAAAACAAAATTTAAATATAATTTTTTTAGGACTCTTCTTGCACAGATTTGCTAACATCTGCAAAAACAATTATTTTTTTTTTTTTTGGGGGGGGGGGGGGGGGGGGTGAGTAAATAGACTTACACTGGAATGCATGTGAGCCAAAAATCTTAGAAGTTCGCCATTGGATTTTGCTAAATGAGGGACGAGGATGTTAACCTTTAAATCATTATGGCTTCAGACTGAAGAATTTTTAGGCTTTGATGAAGATGAAATTGGACCTAGGCTTATGCCCCAGCTAATGTGAAGTTAGGTCATGTTGAACGGAGTGATGTTTCTTCCGATGATGAAGAGGTACCCGATGCATGCGACCACGAGGATGTTAACCTTTAAATCATTATGGCTTCAGACTGAAGAATTTTTAGGCTTTGATGAAGATGAAATTGGACCTAGGCTTATGCCCCAGCTAATGTGAAGTTAGGTCATGTTGAACGGAGTGATGTTTCTTCCGATGATGAAGAGGTACCCGATGCATGCGACCACGAGTGGCTACAAGATTATTTTCTTCGTGATTTTATTGTTTTCTCCACAAAATATATTCGACATTTTACAAATATGATCATTGAAAATGATACAAAAAGCATTCATCCACCTACAAACAAAACCATGAAAATGATACTTTCTTTGGCTGAGCAATAGAACATCAAGTGAAGTGAGTATTGCTAAAAATATTCGTCGTTATAAAAAAAAGCCAGTGGCAGGGAAAAGAAACGCGAAGAAAAGTCAGCATGCTAAAGGTTAATACTCAAATAACTCTTTTTTTATATTCAGTAAGAAATAAATATAAAATAATGGTTAATGTGACAAGCTTACAAATCTGCGAAGTTCTCTCTAACTGCTATCACCTCCATCTGCAACGTTATACCCCAAAATCCAATGTACAGTTGTAATCGGATCTGTGTCTGTCTGACCATGCAGAATTTGCATATTTGAGGGAGGCCCCTTTGACTGTCACAAAGTCTTTATGTCAATTGTTTCTTCTCGAAACTTTCAGGCATTGTTTATATCACATCTATTTGGCCGTAACATTGTTCTAAACACCAAAATAACCCAGCATCAGGGGCTATCAAGAAAATAGTAGGGTCAGAAATGGTAGTGCACAGGCTGTTAGTAAGCAGACAATCTATAAAGGGTACTGTACAGTTATTGAAACGTAACTTACAAACTTCGATTCCTTCGCATTCTTCGCTTGTTCCTCAAAATTGCCGGCGATGACGCTACCCACAATGGCCAGTCCTTTACCTGAAAACAAAAAGGGTAAAAACACCTGTCCCATCCTATCCCGTAACTCAAAGGTCGTTGGAGCACCAAAAATGATCGTTTAACCAGCGTACTCCGTCTTTCTCTGTCCTCAGCAACCCTCATGGCGTCACTCAGTGTCAAGCCAGTCCATTCTCGAATGTTGTCCTCCCACCTCTTTTTCTGTCTCCCTCTTCTTCTGCCCCCTTGCACCGTGCCTTGCAGGATGGTCTTTGCAAGGCCTGATGATCTGGTAAAGTGGCCATACCATCGGAGTTTCCGTTTCTTTACCACTGTAAAACACCTTGCAAGGCCAATCGACTTCCTAAACTGATTCTTTATAAAAAGAGAGAACGTTTCGGTACACTGGATGATCACGTAGAAACTGAACTAATAACCCCATGTTCCACAATGAACATTTCCCGTCGAAATGGACAATTTTTGTTTTTTTTATACTGGGTTCCGCTACCATTCTTTCGCTCAAACCGCCGTTGCCTTCATCTCCCTGAGTTTGGGCCAGCGCCATGATGAAATCTTCGAGCTAGCGAGTGCGCAACAAAAAGAACAAACGCCTCAACTGTCCGCTTACCTGCTTTGAGCTGGCTAGCCAAACTGAGCATGCGTGGGAACATGAAGTCCAAGCTGGACGTTAGTTTGCACATGATCAGTAGTTGTGGTCTGAAAAGAAATGCAACAGCAGGCTAAGAACAGCAGGATTACAGAACTATGGACAGTATGCAATACAATACAATACAATACATAACAAATACAACTACCACACAATATAATACCATGCAATGCAACAAATCGAAATTGCCATTACAGGAATGAAGTTGTTTGCTTTCAAGCCACTTCCCCTACAAACAAAATTCCATAAATTAAAGGTTCAATGAAACGTTTAAATAAAGCACAATCGCAGTTTAGTTAGTTTGTTAGTTAGCTATTGTTTATACGGTCCAGCCGACTGCAAAGAGCCGAATCAGGACCACTCGCAGTTTAGTTAGTTAGTTTGTTAGTTATTCATTGCTTACAGGGTTCAGCGGACTGCAAAGAGCCGAATCAGGACCACTCGCAGTTTAGTTAGTTAGTTTGTTAGTTATTCATTGCTTGCAGGGTCCAGCGGGCTGCAAAGAGCCGAATCAGGACCACAAAAACAAGACCACATCTTCGCTGAAAGAGGACTCGCCCCTGATCCGCATAAAAGATCTGCCGAAACAACCCTAGTGGAAACACTGAAGGCAATCTACCAGCCGGTCACTTTACAATAAAGACATCCCACGCAGGGGACGCCGGAGCTATACGCTGATTTATCGAACCCCCGTGTACTAAAACAAAATAGAATACTAACATCATTATAAAATATCAACAAAAACACATACATATAAAATGCCTACATTGCCAAATAATAACATCCTAGGAAGCCCCAGTGACCACCTGGCAGAAAGCGTCCAATATTCCCAAAATGATCCAACAGACCTCGCACACCAATGAGGAGTTTTGTCCCGGAAGGGTTTTCAAGAAAAAAGGTAGGTGACTGGTCTAGCGAAGAAGAAGATAGTATAGTAGAATGATAGAACAGAGTAGGAATGAGAAAGAACAAAGGAGAAAGACAGCGACAGTGGGAATTTAAAGCACTAAATTTCCAGAAAGTGGGGATACTATTTATACAAACCTCCGGCACCCCCACGGGGGATCGCAGTTTAGTGCCGACAGTCTGTTATCTATCAATCAATGATGGTGACGGGGCGTACCCCGTTGATCCTCACTTCATTTGATATTTGATAACGTGTCATTCATCCAGTTGTAAAATAGCAATTACCTTTTTTCCCACCCCTAAAATAGCTCTCAGTTTGTACTCTCATCAAAAGTGGAGTAGGTGCGCGTGACGGTGTATCAGGGTCACGTTAAATTTCGGAACACTGGGCCGTCAACCAGCCTCGAACCCCTGCCTGCATGCCATTATCGCTCAACATTCCATGCTTGAACTGTCTGGGAGTCGCTTGTACCACTGAGCCAACTGCGCAACCAACTATCAATGGTTTTGTCCTCATTACCTCCAGTTTTTGGTGTTGCCCTCCGTGATGTCCTCTTTCACGCGTAGCAAGGCGTATCTGGCGCCGGACATGGCTAAGCCTCGCATCCCGTCTCCCCACTCCTTCTCAGCCCTGTAACACACAAAAGCATAAAACATGCGCAGTGCGGTGATGTGTGCCCGAGTGCATGCGTGCGGGTGTCAGTGTGTGTGGTATTGAGGGATGCGTGCGTACGTGCAGGTGTGTGTGTGGTGGGGGGAGGGGGGAAGGGAGGATAACTTCTGGGTGTTGGTGGGAGTGTGTGAGTGCAGGTGTGTGTGTGTGTATGTATGCCGGTTTGCGTGTGTGTATATATATCACGATATAGGAGGGGGTTAGGGAGGCATGAGATGGGTATTCAACTTAAGATTTTAGTTCAGCAAGGAGCTTGCATTAGTGACTGGATGAATGGTGTGAATGATACTTGGGTTGGTGCAGGTTGGGAAACTCCCTGCGGGGTTTAATTCAGCTTGGGGATTGACTCCTGTTTTATTATCTACCGGCTGTTATCATACTATTACTGTCTGACGAAAACGTTCGTTGTAATGGACACCGAGAGAACATTGTCCACACGGTTTGCTGGGATAATTAAGAATTTAAATACAAGCTGGTTTATAGCCTTCTTTTACCCTTCTCCTCCCCCCTCCCCGCCAAAAAAAATAAATAAATAAATAATAATAATAATAATAATAATAATAATAATAATAATAATAATAATAATAATAATAATAAAATAAAAAATTAGCAAGCCAGCGACTTAACAGAAACATGAAACAAGGCAACAACAATATAGTAAAACATTATCATATGCCCTCACGGTAACTCACAAACACCTCAGCAAAGCAAACACTATTAAGAAAATAAAATAATTCAGAAAACAAAACGTTACAGTGACACCAATAACTAGCCCCACAAACTAATTTTGATTCAATTTTCCAGTACATCGGTAGACAAAGGACACAAATCCGAAAGAGATCGCGCGACGCCTAGCAAGGGAGTCTATACATGAAATGAGGTAGCAAATTATTAATTAACCCGCCTCGCTTACTTACCCTTTGTACTCAATGTACTTGTAGACGCCACCGGCAATAGTGAGGGTGAGGAGAGTGTAGTACCACGACGACAGCACCATCAGCACCAAGCACAGCGCCATTCCAAACATCGCCAATGACCAATGGTAATAGTGAAATCTGGCCAAAAATAAATGCCATTTGTACAGAGTAATCATCATCACCAATCATCGTGGAATTTCTCACCGATATAATAAAGCTATCGTATTTGTATCATCATCAGGGAGAGAGCGAGAAACTACTTTTACCACTGATGGGACGCAACTCTTGCATGTACTATGAGGCGGGAGGACATGGGTGGTGTTGGGTTAAGGAATTTATATGATACTCAAGCCAAACTGACAGTGCTCATTTGGGCTGGTACGGCCAAACCCACCTAGGTCTCCAGTGGGGACTGCCGAGTAAAGACTGAAGACAGCAAGCGAAGTTGACGAAGCCGTAACAGATGAGGAAGAACATAGTCACGATGGGCGCTACATAGTCCAAGTTAGCGATGATGATGCCGACCTGCCAATACAGACGAAGGATAGTCAGCATCACTGAACCAGTAAAACCACATGGGTATTAACACATACTTGGGCTCTTGCATAGCCCAGAGGTTTAGAATCAAGACCACACAAAACTAAGCAAGATCAGCCTAAACTACTAACATTTAAATATGATAAAAGATGTAAGTAAAACCAGCCTTACTAATGACATTTAACAGAGAATATAAACAAGACGACATGACCTATATGTGATAAAACAAACCAACTTCGTGTAAAAACGTTGAAACAGGTGTTTACTATTGCAAACTTTAAAAATCTCATTAAAAGGTATCGAACCAAAATATCTTTCTCTTTCATCAACCAGATCAGAACACTCAGATATAAAATGGCGGACGGAAAAGGACTTATCACATGCAAAGCACCACGGTGGTTCTTCTCCTTTTCAAATGAAACTATGGGTGACATAAGTATGCCCAATATGAAGGCGAGCCAAAACATTTTATTCTTTGCGGGTGGACGCAAAGTTAGACTTTGGTATGAAGTTTGGAACAGAAGGTTTTTCAGGATTGACGCCCTTTTAATTTAAAGAGATGCCTAGTTTTGGCTCGCAGCTTCTGGTGATTAAGTTTATTATCAGCAGTAGGATTTTGAAAGAAACTTCGTTGGGCTTGTTTCCTTTGGTGATGAAAAGTCTTGCATTCTTCATCAAACCAAGGGGTCTTCCGAGCACTGCTTTTAATAGATGTTGCGGGAATGTTTTCGGAAGAACATTCTATTAGGATATTAGAAAACTCCACAGCTGGGTATTCGGTTGCAATGGGTCCTCTATAGTGCAGAGGTAGAGACGCCAACAGCAGTTGCATTAACATGCTATCACCTCCATGACCACCTCCACCATCATCATCACCATCACCACTACAACTATCATCAATATAATAATCACTATCGAAACCACCACCATCCACCACTATTAAAATCACCACCACTACTACTAACACTACCACCAACATTCCTCCCCCCCCCCCCTCAACGACCCCCACGATCATCAGGATTACCACCAACACCACAACCATCATCATCATCATCATCATCCATCATCACCACCACCACAACTATCATCATCACCAACACCATTTTCACCAGCAATCACCTCAGCGATGAGGTAGGACGCAGCAATAGCCGGGACGGGCTCGTTTTTCTTGGTCATGTAGGCGAACGGATGTAGAGCGGGGAACACGTTGTCTTTCGCGATAGCTTGCAGCAGCCTGGGCGCCGCTGTGTGTTCGTAGCAACGGAGGACATCATTTAATAAACAGTTCGTTAATATATATTCTTTTTTTTATTTTTTTATTTTATTGTATAACATAAATTAATATTAAATGTTAAAAACAATACAATAGTTTAGCTCTTTTTTAAAATTATTTTTATGGTGTCGTTCTTATATAGCGCTATTTGAGGTCAAGAGCTGCTCAAGGCGCTGGACGATACAGTATCTTACTCAAACCGTCCCAGGAGTCCACCTGCTGCCTTGGGACGCTCAGACGACTGAGCAAAGTCCTAGGGAGAAATGGAAAACTATACACTGAAACAACCATCAGATTAATAGCAACAGTAAGATGGCCAGTGCTCACAGCCAATGTTTATGTCCGGGCCACCGGGAATCGTACCCCGCAACCTTTGTAACAAGAGCTCGCCGCTCTACCAACTGAGCTATCCAGTTTCACAGCCTTCCCTCATTTCCTCCTTGGGTTGGGGGGGGGGGGTGGAGGGTGAGAAGAGAGGAATCCCATTGACGAATTCCACAGGGTAGGTAGGTTGATTGTTTACTTTGGTGCGATGGAAAGTGTTGACGATTTATCAAGTGTCGGATCAAAAGCACGAAACGTGTTAACAACTTAGAAACCACCGACGAGGGCATACCAACGAATAAATGAATAAAGCATTGACGTTGAACGTCTACACACCAAAGAGGGGGAAAGGACCGAAGTCGTATTGCTAAGAAGGACTGTGAAACATTGCCCACCACCAGATTCGAACCTGGATCATCAGTGTGCAACGACGAGCAGCTATTACATTAACTAGAACGGCAAAGCCCATATGATTCACATGCTCCTTACTGAACTCGCAATATTTAACATGAACATGAGTGCTCAGATAAAGAACAAAATGAAACGGTGGCATTAACATGCAAAGTAACACTGACTTTGATCTTGACTTTGAAATGAGCCCCGGCTTCAAATACCTTGACCTTCAGTGACATTGACCTTGGGATGACCTTGACCCTCAAGTACCTCTCATGGATGTCTGATCAAATAACCCAATGCTGTGGCATATGGGTTAAATAAGCGATCATTCTACTGTACGATGACCTATTTTGTGTATGTTTTGCAAGGCCTAAACTGACATTGATCTTCAAGATCAACGCAAAAACGGAACACATATGAAAGATCAGTCTATCATCTCCAAATGCAACATTTTTGGACTTGATATCTGTTATATAGTTTATGGTCAAGGTCACGTCACTTCAAAGAACCTATACATACCGACTTTGGACAGCTCCAATGACCTTGACCTTGGAATGACGTTGACCAAATTTGTATGTGTGTTTCATTGATATATATCATACATCAAAGAATCATAAGTTCGATATCAATAACCTAGAAGAAAAAAAAGCGAAATTTTGTGAAAAATTGTCATTTTTTGACTAACCTTGAAGTGAAGTCATTAATTCACTATCATTTATGAGATCTCATGGGTATACAAAATGATGATAATGATGATGATGTTGATGTTGTTGTTGATGATGATGATGATGATGATGATGATGATGATGATGATGATGATGATGATGATGATGATGACTACGACGGACCCGTGAGTGCCTGTAGTCCAGCGCCTATGGTGGACATTGAGGCTCCAAATAAGATCACCCCCGGGGAAGGCCACGACAGTTGGGACATGACCAATTGCTGACCTATGCTGTCCCCAAACCTGCACCAGTTAAAGTTCGCCATTTTAGCAAAACACATGGTGTTGATGATGATGATGATGATGATGATGATGATGATGATGATGATGATGATGATGATGATGATGGTGGTGGTAACGACGACGACGATGATGATAATATGATGATGACGATAATAATGATGATAATGGTGATGGTAAAGACGACGACGACGACGACGACGACGATGATGATGATGCTGATGATGATGATGAAGATGATGATGATGATGATGAATACTACTCACTTATCTTTCAGTACTTTTCCTTCTACTGTCGCTGAAAAAAACACTACTGTGGACAAATCTGGCGAGTCGTCAAGGAAATTATAAAATAGAGAACATGAGCAAGTTTCCGGGTTTGAAGACACGAAGTCGCTGCCTCATCCAACCCACCCCCCTCACCCTCTTCCTATCTATACCCTCTACAGCACACCCATCTTAATACACCTTCCCCTCCCCATCCTTCCCCCACCCCTTAACCCCCCACTTCCTTCCAACTCCCAAACCATAACTTGAATTTAACATCTGGTATGGAATAGGTCTAATACGACTATAATGGCCCGTCCTTTGTGTTGTTTATATATATGCTTACCGGAGAGATTTCAGGAGCCAGACTGTGCATCTGTAACTAACAGTCTCAATAAAGTACGGTATACGACTGAAGCAAAAGGAAAATATGGAGTGATAGGTCATGACCTAACTATCTGAATGCAAAACATTTATCAAAATCGGGTCAGCCAAGTTTTAGATACAGCACAAAACTTGTTTCAGTTATGATTTGTTCAGTTTGGGGTTTCAACAAGTTGATTATTATTTTCAGGAGGACTTTGCTGGGATGGCTAATGAGGAACAAGCAGGATTTAGGGCAGGGCGAAGTACCAATGAGCAGATTTTCAACCTCAGATTAATCTCCGAGAAATACCTACAGCATCAAAATCTATATCATGTGTTTGTAGACTTCAAGAAGGCGTTTTACCAAGTCGGGCATGCAGCTCTGTGGGCAACCATGAGAGTGTACAACATCAGCCCCAACATTAGTGAAGTCATCAAAAGCCTGTGTAACAAGGCTACCAGTGCAGTCCTCCACAACAGTGCCATCGGGAACTGGTTCAAAACAACTATCGGCGTGCGTCAAGGATGCTTACTATCTCCAACACTCGACAACATCTTGCTGGAGCGCATCATTTCAGACGCCCTTGCACATCATGAAGGCACAGTTAGCATAGGGGGTGGAACAATCTCCAATCTCCGTTTTCGGATGACGTTTTGTTGGATTGGCTGGAGAGGAGCAAGAACTTGAATAGCTGGTACAGAGGTTTGACACAAACTCCAGAGCCTATGGAATGAAAATAAGCGCATATAAAACCAGAATGATGACCAACAACACCAATGGCATCAACACGGACATCAAAGTCCAAGGTCAATCCCTCAACACGATGCACAGCTTCAAATATTGAGGAGCAATTGTATCAGACAACAGCACAAGCCTAGAAAATATTAGGGTCCCGACACCAAGTCCTCTCCAGGACAGCACAAACAAAATGCTGCCCTGACAAAACTGAAGCCCATTTGGCAAGACAGGAGCAACAGTCTATACTCCAAGATAAGGTTGCTGCTCTCCCTTGTCATCTCAATCTTCCTATACTCTTGCGAAACATGGACCCTCACAGCAGCCCTACAACGAAGAATATGAAGCATGGAGATGAGGGGCTACAGAATACTTCTGGGCATTTCCTATACCCAGCACATCACCAACGATGAAGTCCGACAGACCAGGATAAATGACAACAGATGCTCACAGTGGTAAATAAATGGAAACTCCGATGGTATGGCCACATCACCAGAGCATCAAGCCTTGCAAAGACCATCCTGCAAGGCACGGTGCAAAGAGGCAGAAGAAGAGGGGGACACAAAAAGAGGTGGGAAGACAACACTAGAATGGAGTGATTCCATGAGGGCTGCTGAGGACAGAGAAAGATGGAGTGCACTCGTTAAACGATCATCTGTGGTGCCCCAACGACTTTCGAGTTACGGCATATGATAGGGTATGATACAAAACACCTTTAGGAAATAGTGAAGCACAATGACCTTGACCTATGATCAAGTACAACTACGAATAATCCAACACGCTTAGGAGTAGTTAAAGTACGCACAAAGTAAAAATGATGAATTTCAATTTAGTTATTCTTGAGATAAGGCCACAAGTGCGTTTTGAACAAAGAAGTGAAATTCGGAGCCATTAGCGAGCTTTAGATTGACCAACGAAACTTGGTTCGTAGCGATCACTTTCGTTTCCGATGATGCTGTCGGGAAACCCTTGCGAACTTTTCTTCGTGCCGAGGCGGTAGCACCTTTAGCAGCAGACAAAATTCAGCTGAAGTTTAGGATCAAGGGCACTGGGATTTTTTTTAACACAAATTCTATGGCCTCAACTTCTGTTTGCTACGCTAGCCTAGTAACTTGTCCGTTTAGATCTACAAACCTAGAACTGGTGCTCATCCAAGGGCTAAAACATTAAAACATGGACAGTGTTCGTGCACATCCATACGAATACACCAGTAAAGTGATTTTACATCTTTACCATGCTCGTAAGAGTCACTTGAAACCTAGAAATATTGCAAAACTTATGTTGAAAATATTTATCGGAACCACAACTCCTCCGCCATTTTATAGATGAGAGCAAAAGCAGGCGAAAACAGCACCCTTTTTGAAGAGCAAACTACACCAATGTTAGTGCATCAAATCAACAACAAAGGGTGTGAGAATACAGTTATAACATTTGTTCAAGCTTACGTTTACAGCAATTGATCCGATCTATGTACAAAATACCAGAAACATACCTACGAATCACGATTCGCCAAAATGATGAAAATTCCGCTTTTTCGCGATACGAAGTTTGTAGCGTAGGCAAATGAGGAGGTCGTGACCTTCGTAAAGCGCAAAAGTGATGACGTAGAAAGGGAGTTTCCCCACGAAAAAGTATTACGAACTAAGTTTCGTTGCTTTCTAAAGTTCACTACTGTCCGACCGCCTGATCGACTATCCGACCGCCCAAAACTTCTACTGAATGATGGCCCATTCCCTGAAGTATCCGAAACTAACACGCAACAAAATCGCTTCGACAGTTTTTGAAATTCTGGAGAGAAAAAAAAAACGTATTTAGCAACAAAATGAATCTAGTGACCTTACACTTGACTTTTGCATAATTTACAGCAAATATGATGGCGTGTAATGAAGGCCACTATCCTAGGGAATGTTCCTATGCAATGTGGTCGAAATCCTTTCAGTGGTTATTGAGATATGGCTTCCAACGGACCGACATTTGGCTCGTTGTGTTTCAAAGACTACTTCAAAGTATTTCCATATAATTATGTGAAAACACTAAAAGGTCGCGTAGTACTGTTGTAATTGTATGTCTTCGCATTTGTATCAGATATGATACATACGTATTTTATATTATTCACAGAACACCGGTAAGTCACCGTATTGCTAAGGCTAACCTTAACCATAACTATCGATAAGAGTATATTGCTGTTCCTGTTCACTGACACCCTTGAAGTTTGCCCCTGGATTTCAGATCCAAGTCTTTTTGACAGGAAAAGAGGCAGAAAAATACAGTGAAAATTAGATTCCACCCATTTAGGCACGTCAGAAAGAGACAGAAAGGCTACAAACAGTAGAGGTCACTGCCACTGCCCACAAGGTTCCAGTGGGGATGGATTTCTGTGCATCTTTCAGGTCCCCCGAGTAACTGGTCCCTTGCTCGAACCCTGAATCACACAGAGAGAGAGAAGAGGTCTTTAAGTCAAAGAAAGTCAAGTCAAGCAAACGCGAAGTCAAAAAGAAAGCCAAGTCAAGCCATATTAGGCCAAAAATCTTGATTCAAGTCTCAATTCAAGTAAAGTCACAAATCATATTAAGTCAGGACTCAAGTCTATGAGGTCAAAGGTACGTGAAAAGTGTGTATAAAACCTTGGGGGGAAAAACTGAAAAAAAAATCCTTCTACGATGAAGTTCAGAGATAAACATAATACAGGCACATTTTAATTATACAATTACAAATCATCATCATCATCATCATCATCATCATCATCATCATCATCATCATCATCATCATCGTCATCATCATCATCATCATCATCATCATTACCATCACCATCATCATCATCAGCATCATCATCGTCGTCGTCGTTTCCGTGGTCGTAGTGGTTTTCGTATTTTCTTCAATTTCCTCATCATTATCATCAACATCATCGTGGTCGTTGTCTTTACCATCGACTTCATCATTATCAAAACAACAGTAGCAAAGTCTACGAATGACCTTTTTACACTAATAAATTAATAATAAACTGATTTACACTAATAAGTTTATGAACGTGCTAATGTATGTATGTATGTAGGTATGTATGTAGGTATGTAGGTAGGTAGGTAGGTATGTAGGTAGATAGGTAGATATCACTGGTATCAATAATAAACGATTGGCGTGTGATGTCTTCGTGAACATTTAAACAAATCATAACTTCATTTTATTCATCTGATGATCTATATTAAACGATTGTTGTGTGATGTCTTCGTAAAAACTTAAACAAGCCATAACTTAATGTTATTCATCTGATATCTGACAGATCTATGAGTTGTGGTCCCGATTCGGCTCTTTCAGTCCGCTGGACTCTATAAACAATGACTAACTACTGTAACTAACTACGTACCTATGCAATGATGTTCATCAACTGATCGTCTTCAGACGCACATCTATACACGACTATTTTCCCCTCCTTTTTGCTGACTCATAATCTCAAACTTTTATAGAAACTAAAAGGTTGTGGCATAAGTGGCAGCACACGTGCATGGTTAGGAGTTTTCTGACTGACAGGACTCAGTACGTGATAGTTAACGGTAATAGTTCTGACAAAATAAGTGTTAAAAGAGGTGTCCCAAAGGGGAGCGTGTTGGGGCCGACATTATTTATATATTTTATAAATGACATACCAGAGAAGGTAGAGTGTGATATAAATATATTTGCTGACGACACAAAAGCATATGCAGAGGTTGATGAAAGTGAGGCGTCTATCAGGAGAGAATGCATAAAATAATGCGTTGACACGCTGGTTAAATGGACGGAAACATGGCTACTTAAATTTAATAGTGAAAAATGTAAGATGTCGCATCTGGGCAAAAATAATCCTCAACATGAGTATTTTATGAGTGACGGTAAAGAAAGGTGTGAGATTGAGTCGACTTGTGCTGAGAGGGATATTGGAGTGGTTGTAGGCTAGGGAAAAAGATGATCGAGTCGTTTTGTGTCTCATGGTTTTGCAGCCTAGCTTTATTGATGAACACTAGTGTTTGTGAAAAGAAAAGTTGAACCGGTTTGTTTTGAAAGAGGATTTATCTAATGATGCCCGAGTTATTATTGGGTTTGTAAATTCTTTAGCTTATACTTGTCTTGTTCGTAGTTGGAACCAAGTCAAAGTGAGCTTGTACTTTCATATCTGTGTTGAAAGGAGCATCATTTATGAATAATACATAACTTTGTCTGTTTGTAAGACAACCAACTCGGGTGGAGTTATTAGGTATTGCTGAATTCTGAGATATATATTTTTAGTATTGTCTAAAGATAACGAACAAGTAGCCAACAACGAATCGTCTTGCTACACTAAAAGTTGCGAGTGAGCTTTTAGTTTGCATTGTCTGTTTACCAGCAACTGTTTTATCTGTATGCGTTATAAGGCTGTGCCCCCATGCAAGTTCGTACTTTCTGCATCAGGCTTCGCTGTAGTTGGTAAACGTATTTTCAGTTTCTAGGCTTTGCTGTGCAATTCATGGGTGACAACCTACTGTATGCATTTCGATCATTATGTGGCAATGATGCGTTATGAATTTGCATATTATTTATAATGGCTCTTGTTCTAGTTGTTCATTTTTCTGCCCTAGTTCTTTAACCACACGCACTTATTATATCTATCTATCTATCTATCTATCTATCTATCTATCTATCTATCTATCTATCTATCTATCTATCTATCTATCTATCTATCTATCTATCTATCTATCTATCTATCTATATCTATATCTCTCTATATATATATCTATATATATATATATCTATATATATCTATATATATATTCATTTTACTTAACATCATAATTGTCACGAATGCTTGGATGTAATCTGCTGAACTATGACATTCTTAATTAGTAGATTGAATGAATTTGTTCTAGTCACATAACATAAACTTTATTTTAATTATCCTAACCATTGTTATGGTACTCTTAAATGTAATCTAGTTATAATATAGGCAACCTGCTCAGTTGTGTATTTGCTGTGTATTTTATTACTTATGTGTTTTAAGAATGTTGCTACTGCACTGTATTATGTAATTGGTTGTTAACTGTCATCTATGTATAGGTGAATGTAGAATGTTCTAGTCATGCCTCTACCTTTTAAGCACTGCCATTATAATCGTGTATAGGCCGTGATATTTAAAGTTTAAGACAACAACTTGTGCTGTCATTAGATTATTTTGTGCGTGCGTGTGTGTGTTTGTGTGTGCTTTCTCTGCTTGAATGTAAAATTATTAGTTATTATTGATGTGGGGTTTAGATTGTGAATGTCTGTATTTGATTGGAATTTAAAATTGCTGCTGTGCCATTAGAAATGAATGTGTCTCTGCTGGTTGTGTATATAAAAAGGATATATTGCATGCTTCTTGCGGGCGCCGAGCCAAAGACAAATTTCTGTATGTGATGAACATCAGAAAATAAAGTTATATTGTATTGTATTGTATTGTATTGTATTGTATTGTATTGTTTTGTATTGTATGATGAAGGAGTTGCAATGTAGTCCCCCTAGTATTGAGAAAACGTAAACAGTGAAGAGAATGGTAGCAAAAAAAGGATTGGAATTCAATACGTGACTGTCTCTTTATTATGCCAATGTGAATAAATAGCTTCCAATTATCCCTCATTCGTTATTATTTGTAATCCTGGGTCGGTATTCAGAAAAACCCGCTTGCAACCCTTCGATAGGTTAATTGTCTCAAGGTATAGACCTTGCGGTAGTTTTATCTTACCTCAGGGTTGGAGAAAAGTGCCGATAAACCTATCTCGGTTTTCAAAAAGGCCTACCTGACGCATGGACCTACCTCGAGCTAAATTTGAATCCTCCTCTATTACGCATGCGCTCTTCGATGACAACGCCACAACAGCTTTCTTAGCAGACGACGGATCACACGAAGGAAAAAGCAACTTTTCCAAAAATTAATAACCGTCAATATTTATGCGACTATTCATAGCATGTGCATGCTCACTGCGGTGACTTTTTTTTTTTAAATTAAATTAGTTCCTCAGCTTAAAAACCAAACCTCCCAGCACTGGTCTTACCCGTAATAGAGGGGAAGTAGATGGCCAGAAGAATTACGAAAGATGTGGAGAGGTCTCGAAGAATCTCCCCTCTCTTTTTGTCTCCTGTCCGAATCTGAGTGCCTATCACCTTGCCTTTATCGCCGTACATGTTGAAAGCGTTTTCTGTAACTCAACATCCAAACAATCAGAACTCGATGGGCAAAGCCCATATGACTCACATGCTCCTTGTAGAACGTGCAACATTATACGTGGCAATGTGTGCCCAGAAAAACTCGAAACTTTAATGCAAAGTAATACTGATTGATCGTGCGATGATCTTGACCTTGAGATAATATTGGCTTCTGGCTCTAAATGGACACTAATGTACGATCAAATAAACTACAGCAAAAGTTGTATTACGCCAAATAAGCAGTGATCTTCGGATGACCCTGACCTTCAATGACCGTCACCTTGGGATTACCTTGACCTTCACATGGCCGATGATGCTCATGTATGATCAAATAACCCAGAGTTATACATACCATGGGTCAAATATAGTCATTCTACTGGTCATGGTAACCAATTATTTTAATGATTTTGTAAGGTCATTTAAAAGGCAGTCTATTATCTTTAAATACCAAATGCGTGGACTTTTTATCTTCCATAGCTTATGATCAAGGTCATTTTAAAGTACCCATGACTCGACCTTGGAGCAAAGTTGACCATCATTATCATCATTACCAACACCATGATCATAGTTCATTATCATCATCATCATCACCCTCACCATCATCATTATCAAAACTTCAAAGTCTACAATCACCTGCCTCCGTGGGGATGCTGAGGTTTGAGTATAAATAGTAACCCCACTTCCTGGAAATGTAGTGCTTTAAATTCCCACTGTCGCTATCTTTCTCCTTTATTCTTTCTCACTCCTATTCTGTTCTATCAATCTCCTATACTATCTTCTTCTTCGCTAGACCAGTCACCTACCTTTTTTCTTGAACTGTTCCGGGACAAAACTCCTCATTTGTGTACGAGGTCTGTTGGATCAGCTTGGGAATATTGGACGCTTTCTGCCAGGTGGTCATTGGGGCTTCCTATGATGTTATTATTTGGCAACATAGGCATTTTATATGTATGTGTTTTGTTGATATTTTATAATGATGTTTACATTCTATTTTGTTTTTATAAACGAGGGTTCGATAAATTATTAGAGTATAGCCTCAGCGTGCCCTGCATGGGATGTCTTTATTTTAAAGTGACCGGCTGGTGGAGTGCTTTCAGTGTTACCACTTGGGTAGTTTCGGCAGATCTTTTATGCGGATCAGGGGCGAGTTCTTTTCAGCGAAGTTGTGGTCTAGATTTTGTGGTCCTGATTCGACTCTTTGCAGTCCGCTGGACCCTGTCAGCAATGAATAACTAACTAACTACAATCACCTTTGAGCAACCTAAGGCTAAATCCAGGGACCGCTGGTCTAAATTCGACCGCGTTGTTGTCGAAGTGAGGGTCACAAGTTGCGTTCACACACCACAGTTTGTACAGCGGGCCTGAGGGGTCCTTGTTACATTGCACCGTTCCATTCACAGTTATAATTTTCGATGCCAACAAGTCGTCCCCAAGGAAGCACACCCTGCAATGAAAGAAATAAATAAAGAAAAAAGAAAGGAAACAAAGAAGGAAAGAAAACAAAACCCAATTTAAGAGAGCCACTGCACTAGCACCAGCTACTATGGGCAACATCCTACCACAAATCGGTTTTTTTAAACCTTTTGTTGCGCGCAATTCCCAAACATGGTAAGCGAGGTATGCTGCTGTGGGTTCAATGAGGGTGTAACATTAAAATCCAGTAACATGACTTTTCGCAACTACAAAATAGTGTTCAACCTTCCAACCGAAATCCAAAGTCCATTGTAAACCTTAAAGAGTTGACTATAACAGTTGGGGGAAGCGCATTGCAGCCAAAACCAACTGAATGTCCACTTGCATAGTGCACAACTCCATGCCACGATTTAAAAAAAAAATGTGTTACTGCTGAAAATTGTTACTGCTGGTGAAATGGGATGGACCTTGAATTTTCGTCGAAATGACTACACTCCCTCCCCCCTCTCCTCCCCTTTATCGTAACAAAGCGTTGTGTAATCACCCCAGGCCAGCTACGCTTTATCTTCCCCTTTACTGTGGACTTAGCAGCCTCAAAGTAATTCGGTCTCCCTCTTTTAAATATTGGTAGCAGTGTTAGCAATTTCCGATGCGTAATATGTGCCATGTGGGTGTGTGCGTGTGTGTGTGCGTGTGTGTGTGAGAGAGAGAAAGAGAGAGAGTGTGATAAGAGGCCAGATTTACACAGCACTATAGCTTCTTGTCTTACTAAGTCAGCTGTATGGGACGCCATGTGTCCATTTATTCTATGTGACCATTCTATACATAGAATAAATTCTATGCACATAGAAAGCATTCTATGCACACAAAAAGCATTCATTAGTTGAAATTCCATTTATAAAAAAAGAAACCAATATTGTAAGTCATAGAATAAAATTCTTTGTATAGAATAACATTCTATAATATAGTGTAAAATTCTATGTCCATAATAAAATTCTATGTATAGAATAACATTTTATAATAGAGAATAAGATTCAATGTATGTAATACAATTCTATATTATAGAATGCACTTGTATGCATAGAACTATATTCTATAACATAGAAAGAATTCTATTACAAAGAATGAATTCTATAACATAGAATGAATTCTTTAACATAAAATAAATTGCATGACATAGAATTAATTCTATGTGCATAGAATAAATTGTATAACATAGAATGAATTCTATAATAAATAATGAATTCTATATGCATAGAATGAATTTTATAGCATATAATGAATTCTATGACATAGAATTCATTCTATGACATAGAATGAATTCTATAGGCAAAGAATGAATAGTATAACATAGAATGAATAAGATTACATAGAATGAATTCTATGACATAGAATGAATTCTATAACATAGAATGAATTCTATAGCATAGAATGAATTCTATGACATAGAATTCATTCTGTAACATAGAATTCATTCTATGCTATAGAATAAATTCTATGTCATAGAATTCATTCTATGCTATAGAATTCATTCTATGTCATAGAATTCATTCTATGTCATCTTATTCATTCTATGTATGCTGATGCTAGGTAGTGACATCATCCAGCTTACGTATAGCAGTAGTACGGCCACTATCCACACTAGAGGGCGCAGCTTGTGGCTTTAGTTTTCCCAGGCTTCCTGCTGACCACAGGCTTAGAGAGTCATTCTGCGTTCGACTTGCATAGAGACAGGAGCTCGGCTCTAAGGGATCTCTCTACTTGAAGACTAAAAGCAGGAACTGGTGAAATTCTATTCAACCTAGTTAGCCACAGCCTGACATTGTCCAAAAGACGAGCAGGCATCGTGGACCCGATCAGAAGCAAGACAAGTAAAAGTCTTCCCTGACATTCGGCCTGCATTGGAATCTCAAGCACTGCGCGACGAGAGCCCACCAGTCTGTCAACAAGGAGAAGAATCCACAACAACACAGCTCATCAAAGAATCAACCACAACACAGCTCCTCGAATCTAGAGCTAAGTTACATATGCACCAGTGCACCCAACCTGTTAGCAAAGGACATCACTAGTCCACCTTTCCAGAACGCACGAGTAGCGCGATGAATTATCAAGGAGCGATCCATTCAAAGTGACATTTGAACTTTTAAGTTAGTATCGTGATTAGCAGATCATGTATAGAGTAGAGGAAATAAATGTGTTATATTTCCTGTTAACAAGTTTCATAGCCGTGTGAGAGCTAGTGTGACAATGATCTTTTACCATTTTCTTTCTATCTCTGTACCCCAGCCTAAACACAGACCGAGCTAAACTTATAAACGTATTAAGTGTAGTGATCGGGAGATTTACTAGCGATCCCCATCGACGAAAGACGAGTGGGTAATAGCATTCCATTGTGCAGAGCCCTGCAACAATAGACCCACCGTCACAGAGAGTCAGCCTAGTGACAAATAATACATATATAGTTTATGTTATATATTTTGCTGCAATGTCATTTTTCGTGTAAGCGTGTGCGCGCGCGATGTAGTGTGCAAACACGAGCAACATAGGCCTACTATTTTACTACATACAAATTTGTCCATTCTAGTCATTCCGTGATGAGACATTGTGTTAACTGTGTTAATCTATAATTGATTTAACCACCCTAGGGTCGGAAGGTTGTGTATGCAGGTTTATGTGTACGTATGATTGTGTTTGTCATGCAGGATTGCTTGCTTTAATTGTGTGCTTTTCTTCTGTATAAATATAAGCGAATTAGGCCTGCACAACTGAGTACCCCATGCGCACCAAGATTTCTTCGATGTAAAAGTTAAAGTGAAATAAAATGTCTTATGTCTTACATCAGTTGATCGTCTCGATTCTTCTAGGATCATGTTGGTAAAATTGAATACGGTTTCTGGACGCAAGATTTTGTCGAAAATAAAGCTGTTTCCTGGTCCGTAATACTATAAACCAAAAATGATGCTCTGGGTCATGTTCCCAAAGACGGTGGAGCAGCGTTTGTGGCTGACAGGGTCCACTGCAAGGCCACTTACTTGGGACTGGTCTCTGGGTTGGCGGCGAACATGCCGATGAAGACGCTGGCGATGGCGACGAGGACGGCTGAGAGGACGACGAGGGCGAAACGGGACACGAACCTGACGCCAGTGAACACGGCAGCCGCCACAAACACTAGAAGTATTGTGCCGTATAATCGGGCATTGTTGAACTTATCCTCAAATAAGTTCAAGCTGGGCGCTATGTAGATCTGAAACAAAAAGCGCAGGTTTAGGTCTAAATATTTTAGAACGAGCAAAGAGGATGCGTTACAAATAGCTGATACTTTCTAAAACAAGTAACTAACGAAATAGTGATATTATATTTGAGAGTTACACTAAAGCATCACTGAACTATCAAATCAGTTTCATGCTGGGCTCAATGTAGATCTAAAACGTACAGCTTTCTATGTTAAAGTTAAACCAATTAGTATAAACAACTAAAGAGTGGTCATGTGGATACAACAGTAAAATGAACCAATCGAGCCGGATATTTGGGATTGTTGAACTTATCCCCGTAAAGTTTTTTGCTGGGCTCTGTATACAAAATGGGAGCGGACATTTCTATTTTAGATCTAAATCATTGAGTTCAAGTAACAAAACTGTCGTAAAACGCACATAAGCAAGAACGCCAAAAATTATTGATTGCGCAGTGTAATTAGGGGTTAATGAACAGGTTTCTTCAGCCGTGTACTTAAACGCTATTGAAGGTTTTATTTGTACTGTTTCCGAAAAGGAACATCACGGCATAAGTATGTCTGGTTTGATTTGATTTAAGATATTTCAAATCTTCCAGATTTGTCTGCTTCTTTGCTTAAATTTGCGTCCACCCGCAAAGAAAAAAACTGTTTTGGCTCGCCTTCATATTCGGCATACTTATGTCACCCATAGTTTCCTTTTAAAAGGAGAACCACCATCATGGTATTTGCATGTCACAAATCCTTTTCCGTCCGCCATTTTATGTCTGAATGCTGATCTGGTTGATGAGAGAGAAAGATATTTTGGTTCGATACCATTTAATGAGATTTTTACAGTATACAATACTAAACCCCTGTTTTAATTTTTAAATGATGGTTTGTTTTATCGCATATAGATCATATCGTCTTGTGTTATATTCTTGGTTACATTTTATTATTATTATTATTATTATTATTATTATTATTATTATTATTATTATTATTATTATTATTATTATTATTATTGAGGATTTTTTTAGCGCACTTATCTCGCCGTACTTGACCAGACCCTAGGCGCTGGCCGATACAGGATCTAACTCAAACCGCCCGAGACGCCCACCTGCAGCCTTTGGGCGCACGGTCTGACGCCCGAACAACTGAGCATTATCCTGGCCAGGCACGGGGTGGGGAAGAAGGACCAAGTGCATGCTGGGTGTGTTCTTGTTACCGGCACTCACCCGTCTAGGACATGAGCGTCAGGATCTTTAAAGTCCGTTCTGATGGAATGTATGCGACACAGACTAGACCTCGGTTTATACTCTCATCCGAAGGAGTAAGACAGGTTTTATTTACATCTTTTATCATATTTAAATGTTAATAGTTTAGTCTGATTTCATTTTGCTTAGTTTTGTGTGGTCCTGATTCGTTTCTTGGCAGTCCGCTGGACCCTATAAACACTGAATATCTGTCTGTTTGTCTGTTTGTCTGCCTGCCTGTCTGTCTGTCTGTCTGTCTGTCTCTCTCTCTCTCTCTCTCTCTCTCTCTCTCTCCCTCTCTCTCTCTCTCTCTCTCTCTCTCTCTCTCTCTCTCTCTCTCTCTCTCTCTCTCTCTCTCTCTCTCTCTCTCTATAAAGAACTATCTTATTTGAAATGATTTGATTTTAAATCTAGAAGTCAAGTGAGAGAAATAAGAAACAACTAGTAGCATTGCGCTATATGAGCCTCGTGAATTTCGAACAGATTAAATTTGGTACTAAGCACATCTAAAACCTGAAACTGATTTGAATTCATTTTAGATTTTCTTTACTACAGCATACACAATGTTAATGTGATGCTATACAGGAATCTTTTCTATCCTTGTTTACATTTTTTAATTTTTTTTTTTTTTTTTTTTTTTACCAAGCTTAGCTCTATAGTTCCAGCCAAGTACATAGAGACGGAGATAGAGATGCCCAGGTAGAACAGTATGCCCACAGCCCCTCCAAACTCCGGCCCCAATGAGCGAGAGATCATGAAGTAAGTTCCCCCTCCAGTAACACGCCCGTTGGTAGCGATTGCGCTGATTGACAAGGACGTAAGCAAGCTCTGGAACATGGGATCAATGTCGTGACATCATACAGAAACAGTTGAGAACAGTCCGCATTCGCTACTTTTGTGTATGGATCAACTAAATTCTCTTGTACATGAGTATATAAACAGCAGAAACTTGCATGACATTTACTTAACACATTTTAAAATCAATTATACGTAAAGTGTAGGGGTTGCTGTAGGAGGTAGGGGAAAAGAGCTACCAAGTCATTTTAATATTATCAGGGAAAGTAAACTTCCCCACTTTATTAGCAACTGCCGCCTTAAATCTCACCACACCGCAGCAAGCGAAGACTATGGAAAAAGCCTCAAACGATCCAGCTTCTCCCACGATCCAGTACAGGCGCACAAAGTAGATGACGCCAAAAATATTCTGGATGCATGGGAAAAAGACCCCTAGAACCACACCCAGGTTGGCCCTCTCCTGTTTGACGAAAAACAGTACATCCATTATAAAACAACAACAAAGCAACAAGAAGGGCAAAGCCCATATGACTCGCATGCTCCTCATGGAACTTGCAATATTTAACTGTTATCTTTCTGTATTGAATAAAGGGTTACGACAGTCTGTGATATATATTGTGCTCATTTTGGTTTGGAAACGATATTTCAGTGTGAATTTGGTCGTCATCCCCTTTGCTGTTTATTCAACACCTACGTAGGCCAACGAGGTGATATAATAATGACTTAAGTAAAAAATGTTGTCTTAAAATTATTTATTTTACTGAGAGAGCTAAGCTCAGGTTTTATGTTCGTGGATAGATACTTGATGCCAGTAATGTACACCTTGTCTTACTTATTATGGTAAATCATCATTGTCATATAAATGACAATTCGTTATTTATTTTGCTGTGTTTGTAAAATTTCACGTCATATTAATATTTAAATTAGTTGCTATGAAAAGTACTGTCGCCTTTTCCTCTTACTTGATCTTTTATAAGTTGTGATAACAAATGTTCATGTTTCAGTTTTACGGCAGCCATCTACATCCGTGTTCAGCGTTGTGTACGTAAAAGGCGGAAAAAAGACGAAGGGACAATTATTTTTTTAAAGTTATTTTTTTACTATTTAGTACTCATCTCGCACATATTTCCACAAATCTGAAAACAAATTTCTTCTTTTCTTTTTCGATTGGGGGGTGAGGGTGGGGGTGGGGAAGAAGGGAGGGAGGGAGGTGAATACATAGAATCACATTGCTGCACGCATACGAATCCAAAAACACATCGTGTCATCACTATCATGAACAGCTCATTAACCGAACTGTTTTATTATATATTTTTAAAACTTTAGCATAAATTCCTCAACATAACTCTGGGTCAAACCTCACTATTTGCCTGCCTTTACATTGATTTATGCACGCGTTTCTGTATTCTTGACCATGATTGATTCATGATGGGGATGACCGTGATTAGTTGATGTTCAGGGAATTATAAATTTATGTGAAGTGGACTCAATGGAAGTCAGGTGATATGATTGTCTGAAGGATTCATAGATGAATGAATGGGTGGTAGAGGGCCAGGGAATTAGAGTTGGATGGGGGGATGGATGGATGGATGGATATATCTTTGTTGTCCAACTTTCACATTGTATACATAAAAGTGGAAACATTTTCTTTGTCGTGGGGCGCAAAACTTTATATACAATTAATAATTGAACTATAACAACATTAAATGCGTGAATTTGTCACATGTCTAGCTGAGACTTTCTCTCTCTCTTTCTCTCTCTCTCTCGATCCCCCGCCCCTCTATCTCTCGATCCCTCTCTCTACCCCCCCCCCCCCCTCCTACTTTTTCTCTAACCACCCTTTCCACTTCCTGTTCCAACACATGGTGTACAAACACACGCATACAAAAACATGCGCACACACACGCCCATACACACACATCTCCACTGACACTAGTCGCCGCCTATACGCCGCCTCTAATATCTATACCACCATGCTCGTTGCGGTTGACAAAGTGCATGGCCCACAGCTACTCCATCAGTTACACTCAGTTTGTGTTTCCTGTCATCACTAACCTTTGGCTCGTCTTTATCGTTGACGTCGTAAACCTCTTGGTGCTTGAGGTAGGTGTGGACTCTGTATGTCTTCTCCCCTTCCTCGCCTTCATACAGCTCCATCTTGTTAGGGATGACCAGGTCCGACGGCGAATCGCGGACGCTGAAGTGGACATGGTCAGTCTTGATGCCTTGGGAGTTCTCTGCATGCATAAGAAAAACTAAGGTAAATTACATCTTCCCGTACAGTTTTGACAGGCCAGGCGGTCACTATCAGCTCGCAAAAGGAATATGTAGGTTTCCTTTCCTATCCTATCCGGCCCGTAACTCGGAGGTCGTAGGGGCACCACAGATGATCGTTTAACCAGCATACTCCATCTTTCCCTGTCCTCAGCAACCCTGATTTTTTCGCTCAGTGTCAAACCAGTCCATTCTCGAATGTTGTCCTCCCACCTCTCTTTCGGTCTCCCTCTTCTTCTACCTCCTTGCACTTGCCTTGCAGGATGGTCTTTGCAAGACATGATGATCTGGTGACGTGGCCATACCATCGGCGTTTCCGTTTTTTCACCACCGTGAGCAGGTCATCGTGTTGTCCAATGGCTTGTGTGATGGTCCGTCGGACTTCGTCGTTGGTGATGTGTTGGGTATAGGAAATGCCCAGAAGTCTTCTGTAGCACCTCATCTCCATGCTTTGTATTCTTCGTTGGAGATCTGCTGTGAGGGTCCATGTTTTGCAAGCTTATAGGAAGATAGAGATGACAATGGAGCGCAGCAGTCTTAGCCTACTTAATGTAGGCTGATGGTCTTGTCTTTCCAAATTGGCTTCAACCTCGCCAGGGCAGCAGTTGTTTGTGCGATCCTAGAGAGGACTTCATGTCGGGACCCATTGTCTGATACAATGGCTCCTTTATATTTGAAGCTACGCACTGTGTTGAGGGATTGGCCTTGGACTTTGATGTCCGTGTTGATGCCATTGGTGTTATTGTTCATCATTTTGATCTTCTGTGCACGTATTTCCATTCCATAGGCGCTGGAGGTGGTTTCAAGCCTCTGTACCAGCTGTTCAAGTTCTTGTTCCTCTCCAGCCAATCCATCAATGTCAGCCGCAAAATGAAGGTTGGAGATTGCTCTACCACCTATGCTGACTGTGCCTTCAAAAATAAAACAAAAGAAAAAACAACTCATATCCCATCACATTAGGCAAGACGACGGTACACTTTTTGTCTCCCATTTATTGGGTGAAGCTTTTCCCGCATCACCCCTCGGTCTCATGACACTAGAAGAACCTTTCTTTTCTCCAGGCCAGCCTTCTTTTTTTCCTGGCCAGATTGGTGGTAGTAGTGCCCCTCTCTATTTTCTGACTGAGCTCTATCTGGTCCCCTTAAATGTGCTTAATACCTTCCCCAGTTTTTAACTGAACCCAGGTAGATGGTCTAGGGTCGCTGTTGAGCGATGTTTGGTTTCGTTTGTTCGCCTGACCGCCACTAATTCAAGTTAAGTATCCAGGCTGCTTGTAGTTAAAAAAAAATCAAAGAATGAAATGAATCAGCCATTCAAAATGCGCATTCAAGTTATCCACACATAAGTCATGTTCATTGTGCAGTCTCCACACAGCACCAACGTGTGTTTTCCACAGCCACTATGGCATGCTGCGACCTGCCTGCGACCTGCCACCCTGTCTGCAATCTGCCACCCTGTCTGCAACCTGCAACCCTGTCTGCAATCTGCCACCCTGTCTGCAACCTGCAACCCTGTCTGCAATCTGCCACCCTGTCTGCGACCTGCCACCCTATCTGCAAACTAACGGACAAGAACTTCCCTTAATTAGGAAAAAAAAATCTTCCAATGGCTTGAGGGATGTATCTATTCAAGTTTATTAGGATTCACAGATCAGTCTGTATGGACGTACTAAAGGTACTAGTCCTAGGCCCCACATTTCTCTGTTGTGTTACTTTTATTTTCAAAATTATTATTAATTCATTTTTATTATTGTTATTGTTATTATTATTATTATTATTATCATCATCATCATGGCTATCATCATCATCATCAACAACAACAGCAGCAGGTAGATAGATATTCAGTGTTAAAAGGGGTCCAGCGGACTGCCAAGAGCCGAATCAGGGCCACAGGAACCATCATCGTCATTACCATCATCATTGCTACTACTACAACTACTAATGATGCACACTTTCAAAAGCCATAATAAGCTTTAACATAAATGTGTCATTGTTTGATTAATAATAATAATATACATCTTTTAATGTATTTACATAATTAATCTAGGTAACTAATAATTTGCATTTGTTTTATGTGGTGTGCGTGTGTGTGTATATGTGTGTGTTAGTGTGTGTGTTGATGTACCCGACATTAGGAGATTGTGTGTAAGACTTTCTCACGAGGTTGTGAGGTTGAGGTACATTCTCCCATTATTTCATAGTGCCAACCTCATAAAACGCTTGCTGAGCTACCACATGTCTCCTATGCATTCTTCTCAATTACCTCATAACACCGCTGGACTAATACCACGCACACACTCGGATTTCTGCTTGGAGCGTTTGTGTACTTTTTCAGTTTTGAAGCTCCCTCTCTCTCCAACTTGACCACCTTTTTGATTGGCTGAGAAAGTCTCGGGTGATGCGCATGCTCAATTTGAGCTTTCTTTCACTAATGTTCTTTTACGCGCGAATTTGAGCTCAGCCTGGCATGCAGCAGATGTTTCCATGCAGGTATGTATTGAAATTGTAATTTTTGTTCTTCTTTAATTGAGCTGCCTACAATCAATTGGTTGAATCAAATATATATGTAAGTGCTTCTGTTTGTGCCAGTTCAAAATCAATTTAGTGCTTTAAATTCCCACTGTTGCTGTCTTTCTCCTTTATTCTTTCTCATTTCTACTCTGTTCTATCAATCTACTATACTACTTCTTTGCTAGACCAGTCACCTACCTTTTTTCTTGAAAACTCTTCCAGGACAAAACTCCTCATTGGTGTGTAAGATCTGTAGGATCAGCTTGGGAATATTGAATGCTTTCTGCCAAATGGCCACTGGGGCTTCCTATCATATTATTATTTGGCAATGTAGACATTTTATATGTATGTGTTTTGTTGATATTTTATAATGATGTTTGTATTCTATTTTGTTTTTGTAAACAGGGGTTTGATAAATTAAAGTACTATAGCCTCAGTGTCCCCTGAGTGGGATGTTTTTATTGTAAAGTGTCCAGCTGGTGGAGTGTCTTCATTGTTACCAGCTGGTGTGTGCAGCAGATCTTTTATGCGGATCAGGGGCGAGTCTTCTTCCAGCGAATTTGTGGTCTTGATTTTGTAGTCCTGATTCGGCTCTTTGCACTCCGCTGGACCCTTTAAAAAATGAATAACTAACACTGAACACGTTTAAAAATTGATTCGGTAGACAATGGTGAGATGATTGGTTATTTAGGAATTCCCGGATGAATCTCTTTTACTGACTCACATCATAGCTATGCGTCTGACTCTGTGTAATTGAATAATTTTCCTATCCTATCCTAACCATTTACTCGAAAGTCGTTGGGACACCACAGATGATCGTTTAATCAGCATACTACATCTATCTCTGCCCTCCGCATCCTTCATGGCTTCAATCAGTGTCAAGCCAGTCCGTTCTCAAATGTTGTATTTTTACTTGCCTCCCTCTTTTTCTGCCTCCTTGCACCATGCCTTGCAGGATGGTCTTTGCAAGGCCTAATGTTCTGGTGTTGTGACCATACCATATCAGAGTTTCCGTTTCTTCATTGTGAGTGTGAGCAAGTCATCGTTTTGTCCAATGGCCAGTGCGATGCTCTGTCAGATTTTGTTATTGGTGATATGCTGGGTGTAGGAAATGCACAAAAGTCTTCTGTAACAGCACCTCATCTCTTTCCTTCGTATTCTTGTACGTATATGTGCTGTAAGGGTCCATGTTTCGCAAGATTATTGTGGAGATGACCAGAGAGCACAACAACCTTACTTTGTTGGGTAGACTGATTGTCTTGTTATTCCAAATGGGTTTCAACATTGCCAGGGCAGCAGTTTCAGATTTTTTTACTGTCCATCTTAGCAGAGAGTGCTGTGGTGGTTCGTGCTGATTTAGGTCTCTACCCCCTCTTCCTGAAGAGGTTTATTCTTATCTGTCATATCATCAATGGTGGGTGTACTGGACATTAAACTTCAATCTTAATTTCTCTTTTTCCGTCTGGTACACTAACACCCGACAGGGAGAGTGGATAGTGTGCACCGTTCAATTTTAACTTCTTATTCCATTTTTGTTTACTCTTGTGCAGAACATGATCCGCATGGTGTGGGAACCATGAGATGGACATCAACTCTACACTGTCTTTCATCTCCGACTCTCTCCAAGTTATCATTACAATTAAATTATTGCTGATGTGGTATGTGTTTTGAATAAGATAACATTACATTTGCAGCAAAAAATATACAACATATTCATATTCTTGATAGCTCGATCTGTGTTAAGACATTTGGGCAACTAGGGGAAATAAATCCTACCATAACTTGTACCATCCCTTTGCCCCTGTGCGTCCTAGCATTGACACTGATAGTTAATTTTCTGTTGAAATTATGCGTTATATTGTAGGATATATCAATCAGTTACTTCCATGAAATATTTGCCTCTTCTGCTTCTCTCACCCCCAGAAAAAAAGTAAAAACATGATGGCAATATTCAATTATCTTTCCAGACAAATTAGCAGAGCTGCCAACCCCACATTATATCACAAAGGCTTGCAGTAGCCTCAGTATCTTCTCAGTAACATTTTAAAATGAGTCTGCAGCATCAGAATATTTGCTATGCGTGCTTTTTATTTTAAAAAAAATACTGCCAAGCATATTTGGAAACAATTTGCTCTGCAGGTAATAAAGTACAAGTTACAAAGTACATACCATATAAGTAATTTTCAAGTGGTTCACTGTAGACCTAATTATACAAGGATACAATTACCAGTACTCTAACACAAAATCCTTGTTTGCTGGATGAATGTAATTTAGTAGCTGATAATGAATCAACAGTCGTAGATTTTCACTTACGCATTTTGGTCAAATAAATTGAACGCGTTAGTGCAATAGCGAACTGATTGGTAAAATGATTTGTAAAATCGAAAATGGAAACCCCACAGCATGCTCGTCCTTCAGCTTGAGTTTTGCGAGATGTCAATGGAGTGTGTATGCGAAGTGGGTTTTGACAGTAAACCACATGCCAATTCTATGGTCTTTATGTACATAGCTAGCACTATAAGGTTGTGTGTAACACTCCCATGGTTTTGTGAGGTTCATTTTTTACATGACATCACAGTGCTTACCTCAATACCCAGCTTGCTAAGGCTAAAAAAAAGGTCTGTTAACCGTATCCCGACCGACCCTAATTTTTGCCACAGCCCTAAACTTTTTTGGGGGGGATCGTCGGGAAAAAAAAGAAGGAACCCCATCCCCCACCCCACCCCCCAAAAAATGTGCACTCAAACTGAAAAAGGTTTCGAAAATAAAACAAGACTGCCTACAGACCCTATTTTTTTCCAATGTTATCGTAAACAGACATTTAAATTCACTAAATATCCTATGCATGTATTTTTATCACCTCACAATACCCTTGGTATACGCTAAAATACAAAACACATACACACACACACAGGCAGACACACACACACACACGCACATACCTCGCAATGGTAACACATGGCACATATTTTCAAAGAGCATTTATTTTTAAAGTAACAATTTTTTCGTACTTTCGATGAAAAACATTTCTCACTGCTCGGTATTATATATGTTAGAATTGTACACGTTCAGCATAGCCTAATCGTCGCCTTGGGGGCATGGTTAGAAAAGCAGCAAAAGCGCTGCCATTTATACTCAGAAAAAAGCGCTGATTGTTGAACTGAACTCAGAAAATGCAAGCCTTTCGCGTGCAAATCACTTTTTAATGTTGAAAATTTTACTTTATTAGCAAGACAACAGTAAATCAGAGTTTTTTTTTTTAAAGTGGGTTTGTTTTTCAACTCAGTGCAGAAAGTTCAAAACTCACACATGTGATTACTTGTCAGAATAAGATTGTCTTGAATGTTACTGTACAGGATAAGTTTTGAAATAAGCAATATAAGCGATATTATTGATAGCAGCAAAAAATAATTAAACTAAATGAAATATGAGTGGCCCTTCAATTATTTTGAGTAGTATATATTATTTGTTTCGAGATACCACAGTAAACGGGAATAAACCATTCTTTCCAGTGTCTTGCATAAGCAGGACGTTAAGGCTATTGGTCTATAGTTTGTGGGATTAGTATGGTCTTTGCCAGGTTTAGGAATGGGTACAATAATGGCCTTTCTCCAAGAGGGAGGAAAGGTGCCAGTGATCCAAATCTGATTGAAGATCTACAGCAGTTGAGACCGTGAGTACCTTGTTAAATGTCGTAGAAATTGATAATGCACATCATCCGGTCCAACTGCTGAATCTGCACTTTTGTTATTTGCATCGTCAAGCTCGACTAATGAGAACAAAATGTTGTAGTCTTCAGAATTATCAGAGGTAAAATGTAACCGTTGTTTTTCTTCACGTGTTTTAACTGTTTGAAAAGAGACAGAATAATTTTCAGAGGAAGAATTTGCAGCAAAAGAAGAGGCCAAAAGATCGGCTACTAGTTTTTTTTTTAATCTTCGATTACGTCCCCCTGCACAGTAAGGCATGGGCTCACCTGTTTGTTACTTTTATTTTTGAGTTTGCGGACCAATTTCCAAACCTTCGACAATTTCGCTTTCGAATTTAGCGTGGAGCAGAAACGTCTCCACGATTCTGTTCTCTTACTTTTGAAGAGCTGTCGGCATTGCACTCGCAAACGTTGGTGTTTCTGTTTATTTTCAGAGCTTGGATGCAGATACATCATCCTTAAAGCTTTTTTAGGGCTTGCTGAAGTTTTTTACATTCATCATCAAACCAGGGGTTTTTAAGTGTATGAGGTTTTGATGAAGTTTGCGGGATGGACTCCTAAACACTGTTTATAACTATGTCAGTGTAGAGCTGTATTGGATCTATGGCATTCGAAAATTCCTGTTTCTTAGCACGTAACTGAACCTCAGACAGGTTAGAAAACAGACTCCAGTTAGCTTGTTTCAGTTTCCACCTGCCATGAGTTTGCTCAAGGTTGTCTGAATCATGTTTTAATAAAACCGGAAAATGGTCGCTGCCATGAACATCTTCTAAAACTGTCCATTTAAAATCCAAAAGTAAGGAGGGATCACGGATCGATATATCAATGTGGGATAAAGAAGCGGTTCTCGAAAAGGAAAACGTTGGAGCATCTCGTTCAAAGTTACTAGATTCAACGAGTCTAAAATGTCTTCAATTATTTTCCCCTGAGAATCGGTACGATCGCTACCACACAGGGGAGAGCGTCCATTAAAATCTCCCAACAACAAAAAGGGGTAGGTAGCTGTTGGATCAAATTCTCAAGGTCATTTTTATTAACATTTTTGATGGGGTCAAATATATAGAACAAACTGAAAGATTTAAAAAGAGATACTCTGGCTGCAACTGCTGGTAAACTTGTATTAAGTGAAATTGGTTTAAATAGGATGTTTCTATAAATAAAGAGTGAAAGGACTCTAGAAGATATACAATCTAGAGACAAATAACCAGTAATATCTATAAGCTGTTTCTCTGATAAGAGAGTTTCCTGAATGGCCAACACTTCAGGTCTATGCTCTGTCAGCAGACAGCATAGCTCCTCATAATTTGCCCGTATCCCTCGTATATTCCATTGTAAAATGGCCATAAAAATGAAGTAAAAGAATGCTAAAATTTTCATCTCTGAGAGCACAATTACGTCTCTTTAGTTTTCTGACCCTCTCATCCATCTCCTCATGGTCCATCAACTCCCCGAAACGGTTCTCCGTTTCGAGAGGTTGATGGTGCTTGGAAGAAAGGGGTCCAGGCCTTTGATTTTTCGTCAAAGCCCCGGAACTCGAACTGCCAGCCGACTTCTTCCCCTTCTCCCCAGCACCGGAATTTAGATCTTTCTCTCTTTCACCCTTTCCAGCCTTTCCCTCTCCTCCTCTGACGCTCCTCTGTTGAGCCACAAAAAATCCTTGCCGCATCTGCGACAACCCGGTCGCTGAAACCCGCCGTTGATGGTGCGGCGACCTGAGGCATCCTTCGCGGTAGGTGTGACGGCTTTAGACACGGCTGTCTGCGTGTTGAGAGTGACGGTATTGGATGTGATCGTCGGCACATTCTCCAGTGTGTCCGGTGGGGCTGGAGAACCCCCCCTTTTGAGCAAACAACGTGAGCATTTTTTCCAGAGTGTCCATCCACTTGCACCATATTTCCAAAATCTGCGTCATTTTATTTAAGAAAATTTCCGTTGACGGGTGTGTACCAGATTCCACAAGAGGTGTAGAACCCACCACGGACGCAAATGACCTCTCTCGAACATCCGGTATACCTTCCGTAACTTTTCTCCTCGCGTCCCCGAAGGAGCACCTCTCAGTGGCCCGAACCTTTTGAATCTCCAGCTCCAACTGCCACTGAGGGCAATCTTTGGAGCTGGAAGCATGTTGCCCCGCGCAATTTACGCAGCAAATAGGATTTTTGCAATCACTTTCATGCTTATCTTTTCCGCATTCACGGCAAATTTCTTTAATTTTGCAGGTCTTGCTACCGTGGCCAAACCTTTGGCAACGGTAGCAGCGCAAAGGCGATGGTGTGAAGGGTATCACCTTCACCCTAAGATATCCCACGTTGAGTGAATCCGGCAACTTGGCCATGGCAAAGGTCACAAAAAGTGTGTTGGTAGGGATACGTTTGGGTCCTTTGGTGACGCATACCCTCTGCACTGCCGTGACCCCCTGGCTGGAGAGCTCATCGCGGATTTCCACCTCGGACATATCACACAGGTACTGACATCGGATGACTCCCTTGGAGGAATTCAACCGTCCATGAACAGAAACTTTGATTTGTCTATCAACGAAGACGGCTAAATTCCTCTTTAGAAGACAATCCGATGCCCTTTTGGTCGAGCACTCCACCAGGTAGGCCCCAGATCTAAGTTTTTTAACATCCTTGAAACCGGTTGTGCAAACGGACTGGAACCCTTTATGGATGGCGAACGGGGACAGCTTGCTCAGTGGCATAGCTGGATCCGCCCCCTCCACAACCAAAAAACGAGGCCAGGCCCCTTCCACTCCAGAGTCACAATCTTTTCGTCTCACGTCCAATTCACTGTCCGTATCCGTGTCAGAGTCATCACCGTGAAGTCTTTTTTTTTTGTTGATGCCATGTTAAAGTAGTTAATTCATCCCCCCTGCTCCCCACCCACCACGGAGTCCAACAAGGGGATGCGTCCAAGCAGAAAATCCAGCAAGGAAACGCACCAGGGCTACAGGGGGATATACACCCAGACAATCCCGCACTGCCATTACTGTTTTGTTCAAGTTTGACCCATGAGCCGCAGCCTTCTAGCAGAGCTAGGGCAATACACGACCAGCCGCTTGACTGACGCGGGCCACGCCAACCTCCCGTCTAGGAGAAGTCCCGGCCAAAGAGGTGTAGTGTGAGGGACCGCAGTCCCTCAGTGACCTCAACCTCCAGGATCCCATTCTCCCCCGACACGGGTTGCCCTGCACGGCAAACGCAGGGGGGCCAAGAGAAGGCCACAGAGAAAAAGAAGGGTAGAAAAAGAAGGAATGATGGGGAAAAGGAAGACAGGGAAAGTCCGGTAAGGCAGAAGAAAGGGAGTCAAAAGTGCATAGTATACTGGGAAAATTTACGGGTGAAGAGAATATAGGTGACAGGACCAATAACACAGAAGTCTGATGAAGTTGACCGCTTCCTGGCAGTGCTTGACTTAAACTGGGACTACATTTTCTACACAGCTCAATTGTCCTGTGAACAGCGACGAACCAATTTGAGAAAACCAACAGAAGTGCCCCTTGATGAGGATATAGTGAAGTAGCGCGAGTTCATCTCCTTGGAGATTAAAATGATGACAGAGCCTGGATCGTATGAGTTCTTTGATTTGAATAGTTTTGTCCGCCTGAGAAATCCGTTGGCTGCTCGTTTAACTTTGTTCAACGCAAGGCGAGGCGGTGAACCGGCACGCCTGACTTTGAATGACTGGCAAGATGCAATGGATGGCGTCTGGGTTGATCCACAACAAGTGGTCTCCATTCAGGACCCATTACAACAGGCCTTGGCCTCCAGTTTTAAATTGGCCTATCAGTCTGGTAAGGGAAGCCGTAGACTTGTCCCAGTTCTCATCCCAAACGATACTGTTGAGCCCATACAGCTGCTTGTCCTTCAACGCAAGTCAGTTGAAATAAACAGTGCGAACATATTTCTGTTCCCAAACACAAGTAATTCCTGCGATCATGTCAATGGGTGGAATGCTATCAAGGCGGTGACCAAGGAAATTGGAGCCAGGTTGTGCAAACCTGAACTTTTGATTGCTGACAAGTTTCGGCACCGTGCCTCGACACTGTTCTCCCTTCAAGACTTGGACTCGGCGACCCGAGAGGCATTTTACCGGCATATAGGACACTCTGAGTTGATCAACAAGACTGTCTATCAGTGTCCCTTAGCCATAAGTGAACTCACCTCTGTGGGAGGAATCTGGATTCCAACAAACATGGCAAATGCCAAATAAACGCCACTTGCCTTTCAGTCAAAGCACACCATTCCTTCTGTTAAAACCACTGTGCACCTCCAACTTTTCGAAAGCACTGAACGCCCCAAACCTTCTGGAAGCACTGAACACCCCCAACCTTCTGAAAGCACTGAACACCCAGAACCTTCTGGAAGCACTGAACACCCCCAACCTTCTGGAAGCACTGAACACCTCCAACCTTCTGGAAGCACTGAACACCTCCAAACTTCTGGAAACACTGAACACCTCCAACCTTCTGAAAGCACTTGTCCAAATACAAATACTGGGGACCTCCAACCTTCTGATAGTACTGATTTGGGTACAGAAACCTTTCAGCGTACTACTCGACAACGCACATATACAAGGTGGTCTAGAAAAGACACAGCTTTGGTCATTCATCAGTTTTCCAGCTTTATTCAGCTGAATGCTCGTGGTTCCACAGGACCACAACCACCCATTGGACAGTTTATATCGTTTTTGAATGAGACGTCAATCTTTCAGGGTTATGAATTTGACCTCAAACAACAACTGCAGCTACTTCGCACCAAGATATTCAATGAACTCAAGAAATTCCGTGAACAGTTCAAAAGCTGCTGCGTTTAACTTTCCAATTGAATTCATAATAGGTCTTCAAGGTGTTTTACATGAGTTCACAGGTCTATACGAGCACTCAAATAAGAAAATAACAGTTTCATGATGTGTAAAAGCCAGAGGCAAAATGTCACTAATTGATTCCCAATTTTTTTTTATTTTTACGTGAATTGCTGGCAAATATTTGACACCAAAGACTTTACTTTTCGGATAATGTTAGTCTTTGGTCTTAAATATTAGAGACCCGACATGCAACTCATCCCTTTGTTTTTTGCCCACAAATTGTGTTGAGGATAATGTTGAATGTACTTTTAAAAAGAAAACCAAACGTTTGCTTATTGTTTGTAAGAACAGTGTCATAGAAATTGAATTGCAATGTTTAAGTGTGCATTTTGTGATCAGGTCGGTCCGAAACTTTTCTTTTTCAGTAACGAGATGTTTTCGTTTCATTTGAAAAACATACCCAGCTAACCACAATTTCGGGGCCCGATCGGGCTACCGCTCGGGCCCGAAAGGGCAAATGGAAATTGGAACCGACTCGGGCCCGATTCGGGCAAAGATCGGGCGATCGTCGGGCTACCCGAAACTTACCCGATCGTAACCCCACGTTCGCCAAACAGTAGCCCGACTTTCGATAAAGATTGGGCGATCGTCGGGGTACCCAAAACTTACCCGACAGTAACCCAACCTTTGCCGAACGGTAACCCGATTCCGGCAAAGATCGGGCATACGTCAGGATACCCAACACCAACCCTATTGTAACCCAACTTAAACCAGAAACAACCCCGATAATGCCCCATCCCTGGCCAATGCTGATTTATCCTAAAATCATATCCCACATATTGTTTATGATATGTGATTGCATGAAGAAAGAATTGAGATGTCTGGTGTTAATAGGGACTGTCGGCAGGGCGTTTTTGTTTTCGGAAGTCCTTGGTGTGTTCCCACTTAAGTATTTACACACCATTTCGATAACGATATAGCCTATATTAACGTGATCTTCGTCGCTATCGAATCCGTGTGTAAATACTTAAACGAAAGGCAAAGCCCAAAAAAAACAACCACAGCGGAATAGGTTTTCGCAGGCAAACACAATATCCGAGCACATGCAACTGTAGAAGAAAACTGTAGAAAATTGCCGCCTAAGTACAACCGGAAAAGACCAGCAGTAATGTGCACGGAAATTTACCCTTGGCTTATAATGTATAAATAAATACAATAGTTAAAAGAAACACTTTAACAATATTTTACATATTGTATGATAAAAATTAAGAATTATAAGCACAATTAAATAATGATATCTTGCTGAATTGATTTTGTATAAATATTTTTCACATACGTACGCCACAGCATATGTGAAGCAGACGAAACATTCCAGACAGTTTAGCCAATTAGAAGCGAGAGTAGGCCTATGTTAGCGTGTGCGCAGCGTGGCTTTGTGGTGGGGCAGAATCGGGCGGCACACGGGAGGGCGAATCGTTACGCATCTACATTTCTCGACTCCGCTACGCTTCGGGTTTTTGTAGGGCTATGTGGGTCCCTACTAAAACCCGACAAAAGTCGGGATGCCCTATGCGGCCCGAGTGGGGCCCCGATCGGGCTGGTTTGCTGGGTAGAATCTGTTTCACATTTAAGAAATGCAATGTTGACCTATCTTGCATCAAATCTGAAGCACTCTATGAGTACCTTATATAGTTTTTGCAAGTCTGAAGTTTTCAATTGTTGCACTCTCCAACCCATTGTCGCCTTTATGTCCTGTGAAAGGGATTGATGTACCGTTTTTTGTTTTTGTTGACAATGTATGCCCATTTCTATTCAAACTTAAACATATTGTAATTAATTATGCAGGGACTTATATCCATAACGGACATCCGATTCAGTCCAGTATCTATAGCCATTGTCCTGTAACCTATTTTGTCAAGCAGCACAATGTCCTGTCCTTTTAAAAAAAAAATCTAGTTCATTTCTGAGATTGACATATGTCCTGAAAATTATCTCGTGACCAGGACATGACCTGTACCACCGTACGTCTGAAGGATGTAAGCGCATACATTATATACATGTATGTGTTGAGTCTATATCATGGCTACTAGATGAGTAACATGTGGTAGTAAACTAATATTTGCGCACTATCGGTATAAATATAATTATGCATGATGTTTTACATTTAACAAAATAAGAGACACCATTATATGCAGAACTTGATCAAATGTTGTTTTGTTCTTGCCGAAATCTCTGGTGGATCAAAAAATAAAATTCCAAGACCCGTGCTGACACAAATTCTAAATTAAAATATTGACTCACCAGAAAATGGATAAACTGTGTCAATGAATTGATTTCAGATTCTGCATATACTGGTGTCAATATTTAGTGAACAAAAACGTGAATGTCTGTTTTGAAGTTTATGAAATGAAAATGAATTTCGACGATTAAAAAAAGCAGACATGATATATGCAGAACCAAACGTTCACCTTATTCCTATTGCAATAGAATACAAATGAACTTTCAGAAGTGGATAAATATATTTTTTGGTTTTCATTGCATATAGATTATACGAGATATGTCTCTTTAAACTTGCTTTGGGTCAAAATAAAAATTGACTAAACTTGTGTACATGACCAGCGTTCGAAAATATGACAACGTGTAAGCTGTGTAATATAATAAGGTAAAGAGTGAAATCTGTATAAACGTTAACTGCACAGAGTACCCATGATCTAGACTCGCACATCACAATACAAAATCTGTACTTAAGGCGACCGTTGGGCACCCTAAAAGGGATTATCACTGTATTTAGTACTTTGGGTGAACACATGTTTTATGTCATGTTATGTTCCCTCTCTCTCACCTGTCTGTCCCAACCTCTATAAGAAAAAGGCAGTGACAGTAGTTTCAGTGATCGTCCTAGGGATTTGCAAAACCGGTACGAGGTCACAGTAAACAAACCCACTCGAACGCAAACCGGTAGGCCAGTCACAGAAACCGGTATGACCCATAGCAAAGCTTAATAATGCGTCACTATTTTTGTCACCAAAAATCTGCCGACGAATGCAGTGATTAATTTATTGCTCACCGTAAAGCCTACTAACAGTCTCTCTTCATTTCTCTTGTTTTTCTTTCTCTTTTCCTTTTTTTTTTAAACCAGTCAAACAAAATAAGAACCGGTAGGCTCTACCGGCTACTGATTTTTCAACCGGTATTTTTACTCTCAAACCGGTAAAATACCGGTAATCTCCGGTTAAATCCATCCCTGGTAGTTATATATATATATATATACTACTCAAAATAATACAAGGGCCACTTGGACATATGGGTCTCTCTTTAAATCGGAAACACGAATTCAATTTATTAGTTCATCATATTTTATTGCAATCATTTCTGCATCAATAACAAAAAAGATTTTAGACATCAGTCGCTTAAAATTCGAGTAAATTCAATTTAACTGGACATACCCCTCATTTACAAAATCAAAACTTTAGAAACCAAAAATCTATAGAGTCAGTATCGGGCGTGGCCACCGTTTGCATCAATGCAGTCTTGGCATTGTTGTCTCATGGACCGTATCAGGTTATGGAGGATGTTTCCTGGGATGGCCAACCACTCTTGCTGGAGAACTTGGGCCAGAACTTCAAGGTTAGCTACTGGAGGGAGGTTTGCCCGTGTCTGTCGACCCAAGACATCCCACAGATGTTCTTTGGGGTTCAAATCGAGTGATCAAGCCGGCCAATCCATCTTTAGGACGTGCTGTTGCTGCAGGAAGTCATTGACGATACGCGCTCGGTGGGGTCTGGCATTATCGTCCTGTAGTATGGCACCTTCCCCAATGGCCCGCAGAACTGGGAGAACCCTAGGTTGTAGGACGTCATCCCTGTAGCCAATACCGTTTAAGTTGCCATAAATTTGGAGCAGGGGTGTTCTGAAGTTTAATGCGAAGCTACCCCACATCATGACAGATCCACCACCAAAGCGTTCATGCTCGCGCACCGTCGCACCAGCAAAATGCTCCCGTGGACGCCTCCAAACATTCACTCGACGGTCGTTGAAAGACAAGGAGAACCGTGACTCGTCTGGAAAGTGCTCCCTTGACCAATGTTGCCTAGTCCACACCAAATGACGCCGAGCCCAGGCCAAATGCGCTGCACGGCGTCTTGATCGCAGGTTTGCCTCGTGTAGATAGTTGCGAATTGTCTGGTCGCTGACGTTAACATTGCTGGCTGCGTGAAGCTGTCTTCTGGTGGTGTTTGCTGAAGCGGACCTCATCCTCAGAGCTGCCAGGGTGATGAAATGGTCTTGTCTTGCAGTGGTAACGCAGGGGCGTCCGGACCTTCTTGGTTCTTGGACGCTTCCAGTGTTGTTAAAGCGCTCCCGCAACCTTTGGACAACGGAGTGGGACACTCCCAGCCGCCTGCCAACTTCTCTCACCCCCACCCCTTCCTGAAGCCATGCAATAGCTCTGCCTCTATTCGCATCAGTCAATCGTCGCCTTGGGGGCATGGTTAGAAAAGCAGCAAAAGCGCTGCCATTTATACCCAAAAAAAAAGAGCCGATTGTTGAACTGAACTCAGAAAATGCAAGCCTTTCTCGTGCAAATCACTTTTTAATGTTGAAAATTTTGCTTTATTAGCAAGACAACAGTAAATTAGTGTCAATTTTTGTGTAAAAATTGGGTTTGTTTTTCAACTCAGTGCAGAAAGTTCAAAACTCACACATGTGATTACTTGTCAGAATAAAATTGTCTTGAATGTTACTGTACAGGATAAGTTTTGAAATAAGCAATATAAGCGATATTATTGATAGCAGCAAAAAATAATTAAACTAAATGAAATATGAGAGTGGCCCTTCAATTATTTTGAGTAGTATAGTTGATAATGAATATTATCTGGACCAAGGGCTGAGTTATTACTTTTTCACAGAGCGTCTTTTAATTCAATTAAAGGGAAAGGTACATTATAAAATTCTAAATTATCGGATTTAAAATTACATGGGGTTCTTTCTTTCCAAGCTTTAATTTTTTGAAAATCTGGACTGTAATTCATAGCCCTATTTCTAAAACCACCCCTTCTTTTTTTTTGGGGGGGGGGTAAATTTACGTCCCCGGACACATTAAGCGTATAAGGGACGGGTGAACCACCAACCACCCCTTCTCGAGGTGTTTCCCTTTTTATAGGAAAGGATATATTATTCCAGACTATTCCTGTAAATTCATCTTTAGAAGTTGTTGCTTCCCGTATTGCGTTTAGTAAATCTATAACAGTTGCTTCAATTTATTTGTCTCCATCAGTAAACATAAATAAACATTCTCTTTTAGAAGTCATCAATCATCTTCCTAGATCTTTTCTAATATTAGGTGATTTTAATGCTAAGTCTCCTTTATGGGGGAGTGATATTCTAGACTCCCGGGGCAAAATGATTGAGGATGTTTTTTCTGATCTGGATCTGTGTATTCTAAATTCTGGTTCCCCTACTTTTATTTCTTCATCATACAGCACGGGTTCCCGCATTGATCTATCAGTCAGTGATTCCCTCTTTGTTTCTGGATTTCAGCTGGCAGACGAATGATGACTTGTGCGGTAGTGATCATTTTCCTATATTTTTAACATTTCACCAAACTAATAAAGAACAATATCCTAAGTTTTGAAAATTTAAAAACACTAATTGGTCTTATTATAGTGAATCATCTTTTTCTGCTTTAAAGAAAGACTTTAATATAGATTTCGAAGACCCTGCTGAAGCTTTTTCTAATATTATAACTGGAATTGCAAATAAACTTATACCTAAAACTTCTAGTAAACCTCATCCTCCCAGAAATCCATGGTTTGACGATGAATGTAAACAGTTGCTTAATGAACGAAAGAAAGCCCAAAGAAAACTTGTTTCTCAACCAACCGTTGAAAACATTATAACTTTTAAAACAAACTTAAAGGCTAAATGTCGTCTTTTATTTAAAAGGAAGAAAAAAGTATCATGGAGATCCTTCTGCTCTTCATTAAATTTTACAACAAATAGTAAGACAGAAAACCATACAAGCACCGATCAACATTACCCAAAAAATGCTGCAATTGCAACATCTTTCAAAATCTAATGCTCCGTTCAATACTTCCTTGTCTTTTGCACTGATATTAGTTTTAAATTATTACGCTAAACAAGACCAAAAATATCAACATCATAATATTTAAAATACATTGCATACTATGATCACAATTATAACAAGTTTCCTAATTGATTACACGATATAATATATGCAATTATTCAGCAACAGTTCATTATGAGCTAAAATATTCTTTATATTTTTTAAAAGACATTATTATGTCACAGTCCAAATAAGAACATTCTAAGAACATGCCTTACCAAACATGTATGAATAACATTATTCAAGAACATTAAAATGTTGACACATTATTATGATATAATATTCAAATAAGCGTAATATTACAGTTAGTAATAATATCGCCAGGATTAAACGTTGATATGAATTTTTAACAAGATCTTAGGGATCTGAAGACGGACGTTAAAAATAAAATGCAATATAAACACTAGAACGAAGAAAAAAAAGTAAGAACTTGTTTTATTTTATGATGATGATGGCCATTCAACCCATAAAAACCTGCACATCTGCTATTCTCATTGTAAAAAAAAAGAAGCAATTGGCCAGCACCATGAGCAGATCTTCAAACTGTAGCTTGATTGATTGATTGTTACTTTAGGTCCAGCGGACTCCTCCGAGCCAAATCAGGACTGGACAACCCCCGATCCGCATAAAAGATCTGCTGAAACAACCCAAGTGGGAAAACTGAATGCCCTCCACCGGCCAGTCACTTTACAATAAAGACATCCCACGCAGGGGACGGCTGAGGCTTTACCCCAACTAATCGAACCCCCGGTTACAAAAACAAAATAGAATACAAAAATCATTATAAATTATCAACAAAACACATACATATAAAATGCCTATATTGCTAAATAATAACATCATAGGAAGCCCTAGTGACTAACCGGCAGAAAGCGTCCAATACTCCCAAGCTGATCTAACAGACCTGCACTATATAATACTAATTCATTTCATTTAAAACACAGACCAACATTTCAGTATGCATGTCAATAAAAAGGGATTCCTACTTCTTTCTTTGTTTCCCACATCGTTACGTAATATTATTTCTATTGTGGCATCTTGATGTAGGAACTACACTTTACAAAAATCAAAATAAAAAAACCCGTACAATCATTTGAAAAAATAGATGATTTAATACTAATAATATTAATAATAACACTAATAATAATAATAATAATAATAATAATAATAATAATAATAATAATAATAATAATAGGAGTAATTATTAAAAAATTTATATTAATAACAACACAGCTATTAAAAATATGTAGCATTAAACCAAGCAGTTATGGGCCTAGTGTCTGCAATCTGTAATGCGCCGAGTTGCTCCAATCTCAGCTTCAGGATTTTCTCAGTTTCTCTTCACAGACTTTTCAAAAGACCAGTTTTTTTCTTGGTCAATGAAAACTGCCATTGAATGTTATCAATGAGCCCAATGATAGATGCGCACTGGTGTATGGAAGTAATTACTTGAGGTCACCGAGGGTTTTCTCCGGGCACTCCGGTTTCCTCCCTCCCTTCAATAATGGTACAGGTAAAAAAAAAAAGGTAAAGGTAGTCCCATAGCCTTGTGGCCGTAGGGGAGCGTGATGTTGGAGATCACACTTATCTTGGGCCAGCGTAATGAGGGTGATGCCCAACTCTCTCCCTCGCTGCTTTACCTTCCCCACCCTCAAGAGAGTAGGTACTCAATCACAGTTGAGTCAACTGGGGGCGTTGTTGTTTGTCGCTTCACACCTTAGCGGTCACCCATCCAAGTGCTAACCGCACCGGACGGTGCTTCACTTTCGACACAGTAGCGAGTGCTCCAACCACTGCACTATCCGACACCCCAATGGTACAGGAAGCAGTCAATATACAAATTTCAAAAAAAAAATAAAAATAAAAATAAATTTCAAATAATACAACAGCATCAACAACAAAAGACTAATAATATATGGTAACAATGATAGCAATAATAATAGCAGTACCACTACAACTAATAATAATAACAACAAGAGGGATACAAAACCAAGTTTCATGATGATCCAGGGGAACAAAATTAGTGAGGATAGTGATAACAAGAACGACAATACAACCGAATTAACTAACAGGATGCAAACACAAGGCATTTTGTACACCACTAATAAACATATATATTACCAATGGTCACCCAAGGTATGTATTTTACACGGTCACTCAAAGTAGCATTTTTACAGTGGTCACCCGAAGTCACCTCAATTACATGGTAATCCTCAGGGCGACCAGCAAAATTATGTATCTCTTTAAAATATAAAATTACAGAATGCATACTGCATTATATTACAGAATTTAATGTGCAGGTTATGTTAAGCATTCAGTTGAATCTGGACATGTGTTATATGCAGATTTATGTGAGGTCACCCTAAGGCCTCATTCCACTGCGGTCGCCCTAACAGTGAATTTGTACTTATCGATAGATATCGAGATATATGCTTACTTACATAGAAATTAATTCAGTCACTAACTTACAGGTTTACATTCACAATTAAGTTAACCATACATCTAAATTACTTTTTATACGTCTGCACAATTTGCATTAGACCACACACCTTGAGTATTCAAGATACAAAAATATAAAGGTCAAATAATAAAACAAGAAGCTTAATTTTAAAGTAGACATTTCGGTATTAAAGGCTTTCTAACGATACAGTAATTACAATGACCAGAATATTTCAAGCTGAGACTCGAAAGTAGCATTAAACCAAGCACTTGTGGGCCTAGTGTCTGCAATCTGTAAGGCGCCGAGTTGCTCCAATCTCAGCTTCAGGATTTTCTCAGTTTCTCTTCACACTTTTCAAAAGACCAGTTTTTTTCTTGGTCAGTGAAAACTGCCATTGAATGTTATCAATGAGCCCAATGATAGATGTGCGCTGGAGTATGGAACTTGGAACTTTGGAACTTTTATTTCACACAAGATGCAATTTAACAAATGATAGTAAAAGCGCGTGTATAGCCAAAAGGGGGGATTTTTTGGGGGGTTGGGGAGAGATTGGGATACACCTTATTATAGTTATGGAACAAATGAACTGCTGTAGATGAGCATAATACATTACAATAAATAATATTAATACATTACAATAAACACTAAGAAATTTACAATGAGCAAATATTACTGTGGCAACATAATAAATACACAGAGAACAATATTATTTCAACATCAAAGAATACGTAAATCGAACAAAAATGTTCATTAAACTTCATTGTAGATGTCAATGTGTGCTTTCCAAGCTATAGTTGGTATGTCTATGGCTTTTTCTTCTCTTGTCTTATTTACTCGAACATCTATTTAGACTTTTTTAATTTGTTGTTGTAATGGAGTGTGTGTGCGCGACATTTGCCTCTTTTTGTATTGTATGTTTTGGTTCAGCCTTTGGTCTAAGAGTATGTGGAAGAAAAGCACTTTGAGCAAACATTGTCTGATTTTGTGCTTTATAAAATAAATTATTATTATTATCTGATTAATGAAAATATAAATGAAAGCATTATTCACAAATATCAAAGTGTTTGAGGTATTGTATAATAAAACAAGTATACATATTTTAGAATTAGTTAGTTATTCATTGCTTACAGGGTCCAGCGGACTGCAGAGAGCTGAATCAGGAGCACAAAATCAAGACCACAACTTTTCTGAAAGAGGACTCACCCCCGATCCGCATAAAAGATCTGCTGAAACAACCCTAGAGGTAACAATGAAGGCACTCTAACAGCCGGTCACTTTACAATAAAGACTTCCCATAAGAAAATGAATTATTCTCTGATTATAATAAACATTATCAAGATAATAGTAATGTAATAAATGGAGATATAACATTACACGAGATGATGGAAGCAATTGAAACTTTTAAGAATAAGAAATCTGCTGTTGGTCCTGATGGGATTTCATATACACTAATACAACATCTCCCAAATAAATGGCTTTATTATTTACACATTATTTATAAAAATAAAAAAAAATGTTGGTAAAATAGGATTATGCCTAAAATTTGGAACAGTTGTGTAATAGTACCAATTTTAAAATGTGGAAAATCTAGGTCAGATATTGTAAATTACAGACCTATTGCATTAACATCACATGTTAGTAAAATTATGGGGGAAATTGTACTCAATAGGCTATCTTATTTTTGTGAAAAGAATCGTGTAACTCCTTCAAATCAAGCGGGTTTTCAAAAAGGATGAAGTACAGTAGATCACCTGGTAAAACTTTCTACAAACATTAAACAATTTGACCGAACAAAGGGGGTGTTGGCAACATTTTTTGACAGATATAAAGCGTATAACAGAGTATGGCGCTGTCGTTTATAATAAAAAACTTAAAACTGTAGGACTTTCAGGAAACATACAGATATATCAAATAGAAACATTATAGTTAAAGTAAACACTTCATACTAATTATATTATAATACAAATATGGGTATACCACAAGGACTAATCACATTATAATACGAATATGGGTATACCACAAGGATCGATCATATCTCAAATATTATTTAATATACTGATATTTGATCTCCCTAAATACAAAAAAAAATGTTTTCATCTTGTTCTGTATGCAGACGATATAGCTCTCTGGATTAATGTCTCTTTAAAAAAGAAAATGTCAATCTATGAAATAAAGTAGATACAAAAAGTATATCAAAGTGAATTGAATAAAATTGCTATTTATATGAATAATAATGACCTTGACCTTTCATATGATAAAATACATATGCTTTTATTTAGCAATTATCAAGAGCCAAAATTATATCCCAAATTTTATACTGAAACTCTTGAGATAATGTAAAGGTAGTAAAATGTTTGAGTATGTTTTTTATTAATAAATTGAGTTGGAGAAAACATATACAATATCTTTTACAAAATGTCTAGAAAAGTTATTATCTTTCGCAAATAATAGGAAAATATGGAGTCAAGACATATAGCAGAGCCATCAAATTGACTCTAAGGATACCGGTTCATGCTAGAACATCTAAGGTATATACATTTGCAGGAATTTTATCTTTAGATGAAACAAGGTAGTTGGCATGCGCAAAATATGTAATAAGAAGTCATACTGTTGAAAATTATATAACAGATGAAACATCAATTAGACCTTACTTAGAATTTCCAAAAAGGGCGAGAATATCGTTATTGCAAACAATAGCATCGTATACCCATGATTTATTTGTTGATTCACATTTAAATCCAGCTAATGTATCAAGCAGAGTAATTTCATCTCATTTTCATTCCTGGGAGATGAAAAAGGCGAATTTTGACATATTAAAACTGACTTTAAAAAAGATGAAGATCTTTATTTATTAGCTACTTTAATTCGTCAACACATTTCTAATAAATATTACGAAAATTTAGAAATGTATACAGACAGATCTGTTATTGAAAATTGTAAAGCTGGTGCAGGTTTTGTAATTCCTGCCTTGGACATACGAAAATCATATTTTATTGGTCATGGTTATTCAATATTTATTGCAGAATTGGATTATTAATGGCACTTTATATTATAGTCAGCATTACAAAGAATTTCATGAAAGTGTTATTCTGTGTTTATTCTCAATTTGTCTTGGTAGCTTTGAATTCGCGGAATTGCAAAACAAAGATCCGAGATCATATAGGAAATTAAATATTTAATACACATTCTAAAAATGAGAGGGACATAAATAAACGTATGCTGGATTTCATCACATTGTGGTCTGAAATATAATTAATGATATGGCTAATAGAGCAGCTAAACTTGGGGCAAATAATATATGTGCTGAACAAATTACCATTCCTCTGTCAAAAAAATGAAATATGAAACGTTATTAAAAATCATGTTAGAAAACAGGACAGCTATTATAAACTTCCTGTTATATCAGGCATTACTAGGCAAATTAGTAGTCTTGCTCATAGATTATTTTTTAATGCATGGAAAACTAAATATTGTGGAAATATTCCTTGCATTTGCGGGGAAAAAAAATTAGTGTAGAGCACTTTCTTATCAAAATGTGCTGATGTTCACAATTTATTACCAACTGACATAAAGGGTAACCAGTCCCCAGAATTGTACTGTAGAGATTCGTGATTATTACAAGAACTCGACTGCTTTGATTTACAGTCCGATTGGACAGTTTCTTTAAAAATCAGAAGTTATATATAGTTCTTATATCGTATAGTTCTTATATCTTTAGATTCATTTTTTATATTATCGAGAGAGAGAGAGAGAGAGAGAGAGAGAGAGAGAGAGAGAGAGAGACAGAGAGAGATTACATTAAGACTGAATTGAACAAAATGTATTGCTGCTGTTAATATGGTATTCTCTGACAAACAAAAAAAGACAGTGACGACAACAGGCGACAACGGACTACTTAATTGGTGTGTATATGATATAGATGAGTTTCGTGTGGAGAATGACGTTTGGCAGTGACTATGACAAAAGTCAGTGAACTGATCACTTCAAAATGTTTTTAGTCCTATATTTGTGTTGCGGTGGTTTCTGATGACTAGATGGTGGTTTAGTTCGGTTACTGAGGCAGCGGAATTGATTCTTAGGAATCCTAAATTGCTTAAATCTGGTATGATCTGCACTTTGAACAAAGTGAGAAATGGACTGAGGGATATGAATTCTGTTAAACTGACTGTTACTTTTTGTGATGGTTTTCATGTGCTTAAATTTATTTTATTTTATTTTTATTTATTCGTTCTTATATAGCGCTTTTCCAGCTCAAGAGCTGCTCAAGGCGCTGGCCGATACAGGATCTAACTCAAGCCGCCCGAGACGCCCACCCGCAGCCTTTGAGCGCGTGGTCTGACGCCCGGAAAACTGAGCACAATCCTGGGCAGCCAGGGATGGGGGAGAAGGACCTAGGTGCATGCTGGGTGTTTTCTTGTCACCGGCACTCACCCGTCTAGGACATGAGCGTCAGGATCTTTAAAGTCCGTTATGATGGAATGTATGCGACACAGACTAGACCTCGGTTTATACTCTCATCCGAAGGAGTAGGAAAACAGGTTTAAAGTGTCTTTCCCAGGGACACAACACAATGGCCCGGCCAGGGCTCGAACCCGGGACCTTCCGATCCGCAAGCCGAAGCACTACCATTAGACCACAGTGCCTCCCTTAAATTGTTACATTATCAGGGTTTATTTTTGGGCCGCGCCCTGCGCCAATTGGCGCATAAACAAAAATTTGGCCCATTAATTTCTTGCCTCGTGCGCCGACCTGCGCATACAAAAATATCGCAAAACTTATGCGGTTTAGCGCACTTTGATCGTGTGACGTTTCAACCCTTGAGCCACCGTGGAATGCCAGGCAAGGGAAGTAATCCTTTCAGCTTCTACCGCGTTACAGCTGCGTTCATTGGCTAAAATTATCCGATTGTACCAATGAAATTGAATCTCTCTCACTGCGTATGGATCGATCGAAGTTTTTTTGCGATCTGAAATTGAGAAATGCCTCCTAAAAAGAAGTTAAAGCCCATGGAAGGGCAGAAAACATTGTTCCAAATGCAATCGTTTGCAAAACCAGCGCAAGGAAACCTTGATGAGCCTGCGTCCGATACATTGGATCATAATCATATGAATACTACTGAAGTAGCGCACCAGTCAAGCAGTGATGCACCTCGCACGTTTAGCGGAGATGAAAATGCGACACAATCTAAACCGGGATCGTCAACATCATCACGCCCCGATCCATGCGACCAGACAACAAAGGAGAAAAGAAATTTTCAGGTAGCTTGGTTGTCAAAATATCCATGGCTGGAATACTCTAACGGTATGATGTTTTGCAAAGATTGTCGGTCGCTAAAATTCACTAACTCTCTAGCGCAAGGCACGGATAATTTCAGGACAAGCACCCTCAGCCGACACGTAGATCACTCTGATCACAAAAGAACCCTGAAGTTGGGAGAGAATAGAAGAAACATGGAGGTGGCAGTGGAAAAGGCTGTTAGCAAAGAAGATGAAGCACTACAAGTCGCACTGAAAAGTGTTTTTTGGTTAGCACAGGAAAATCTCCCCCTTGACAAATACCATTCACTGATAATGTTCTTGAAACATCTGAAAGTACCACACATTGAAAATTTACAGGTTAGTGATAAAACTGACTACTCAAGCACAACATCAGCACAAGGTTTTCTGAAGGTTATGTCAGACCTGATAGACGAGAACATTACTCAGAAAATAATCAATTCCCCTGTGATAACCATTTTTACTGATGAAAGTACTGATATTTTAGTTAATCATAAACTTGCTATAAACGTCAGGATTGTTGATCCCATTTCTCTTCAACCATCCACTTGTTTTCTGACTGATGTGAGGATTACTGATGCCACAGGAAAGGGTATTTTTGAGGCTGTGAAGGCAGAACTAGATTCAAGGAAAATTCCTTTGACAAAAGTAATGGGTCTTGGCACAGACGGTGCATCTGTCATGACAGGAACAACAAATGGTGTGACAGGGCACTTCCTGAGAAAAAATCCAAACATAAAGAACACTCACTGTAGTGCCCACAGAGTAGCGTTAGTGTCTGAGCAGGCTGCTGACTCAGTTCCAGCAATCAAGACTTTTAAAGAAACAATCACCTCCATCTTTTACTTGTTTCACAAATCACCAAAGAAATGTGATGAACTTCAAGCAGTTCAAGAGCTCTTGAGTGACCCTGTGGTGAAGTATAAGGAAGTTCATGCTGTGAGATGGCTTTCGTTCTTCAAAGCTCTAGAGACAGTCTACCGCACTTTGGATTCCCTCATCACTTTCTTGGATGCTAGAAGCGCAGCAAATGATGCAAAGGCAACTGGGGTAAAAAAGAAGATTGCCCAGGAAATGTTCATCCGGCTCAGCTATGGCATGATGGATTGGCTGCAGCCAATAATGATACTAAGTCTCTTCTTTCAACAATCTAACACAGACATAGCAAAAGTCAAGGTGAAGGTAGACTCATGCATCAGAGCTCTAGAAATGATGAGAGACGACAAAGTTGAGGAGGGCAGGTCTACATACTATAGCCTACTGGATGAAGATCTGCAAGAAGGAGTCTTCAAGAAACACCACACTGTTGCCAGAAATGCCACTCACTTTCAGTCTGTTAAGGCCAAGTTCCTACAGGCCATGATAGACAATATGAGAACCAGGTTCCCTGAGGATAGCATGATGTTCAGATTTTCAGCACTTGGTTTGCATAAAATTAACTTCATCCCTGACAGTGAGCTTGACACATGGAGAAATGAGGATGTTAGAGCCATTGCTGACTTCTACACTGCTCCTCAGGAACACACAATCAAGAGTCCAACAGGAGAGGTGTCAAAGTTCCATTCTGTACCTTTTCTTCAGTGCTCAACAGCTGACATCATAAAAGAATGGGTAGAAGTGAAAAGACTTGTGAAAAGAGAACAGTACCCAACTACTCCCTTTTCCACTCTTTGGATGGCCATTGCCAGTGACCAGGAGGGAGACTCAGAAAGCTTGTGCCCTAACCTCCGCAAGCTTGCCTGTCTGGCACTTACCCACCCTGTCCATACCAGTGACTGTGAGCGCACCTTCAGTGTGCAAAACTTGACTGTCACAGCTCTCAGGAACAGGCTCTCAGCTGACAGGTGTGACCAGCTGATGAGAGTCAAGATTGAAGGTGGGACAATGGACACATTTGACTTCTCAGCAGCTGTTGCAAAGTGGAGTAACCCTAAGCGGCGAATTAAAATTGCATCTTCAAATCCGTCAATGTAAAGCCAAAAAGGTAATGTCAAAAGCACCACTTCATTCTTTAAACATGTCAATCATTAATTTTGACTTTTGCCAGTTTTGTTGCTGTTTCTAGCTCGCCGCATTTTGGGCCCATTGCTTTTGAAATTGGCCCATTGATTTTATGATCAGCGGGCCAATTGGTCCATAGGTATTTTGTATTTGAATAGACCCTGCATTATTAATAATTTAATTGTTCAAAGTGTGTTTGTGTGTATGTTTATGGTCTAAAATCACAATGTGTACATGCCTTAAATTAAATGAAATCTTTTCTTTCTCCAGGACGTGGAAAAATTACCAAGCACATGGCTTGGAGGATCAACATGAAGGCCAAAAAAAAAACATCCAGCACTTCTGAGACTGTTCAAGTTCATGTGGCCTGTAAACATAATGGAAGCACTCCATGAAGCAGCAAAGTATGGGGGTGTAAAGGAGCCAGAAAACTTCACTGGCACTCGATTGCACAAGCACCTCGCCACTATTTCATTTGTCAGCTCTTAAATTTATCTGGAAATAAACTGCAGCAAGTGTGCACATATATGGGCCATAACATGAATGTGCATCGTGAGTTTTACAGACCACCTGAAGACACTTACCAACTAGCCAAAGTAAGTAGACTACCTTTGTGTATGGAAAGCGGCAGACTTGGATGCTTTCAGGGGAAAAGTCTGAATGATGTTAAAATTAGTGAAGAACTCTGACTGAGAAGGAAACAGAATTTGACCAAAATGGGTCATCACATTTAGTAGACAGCAACACATCAGTTTTCCACAACGAAGTGACTGGGCCAGAAGGCCAGAACAATGACATGACTGGGCCTGAAAAAAAGACGAGAAAGCCACAAAAGTGAATTGACTATGCCAGAAGACCACACAAGAACAACAAAACGAGGTCATATTTGTACAAAGTCGAGTGGTGATTTTCTGACAAAAGCTCAGATCAGTCTCGTCCACAATCATTTCATTTCAGTTATTGATTCAAGTCGTTCGTGTTCCCAGGAATGTGAGGATTTTGTGATCACTTGTGACGAGCTGCAAGGGAAATCACGGATTTGAACAAAATGGGTCATCGAATTTAGTAGACAGCGACACATAAGGTGGCCACAACGAAGTGACTGGGCCAGAAGGACAGAACAATGACATGACGGGGCCCAAAAAAAAAAGATGAGAAAGCCACTAAAGTGAAGTGACTAGGTCAGAAGACCACACCATAACAAAATGAGGAGGTCATAGCTGTACAAAGTCGAGTCGTGATTTTCTGACAAAAGCTCAGATCAGTCTCGTCCACAATAATTTCATTTCAAATATTGACTCAAGTCGTGTTCTGAGGAAAGCAGAATGTGAAGATTTTGTGAAGACTAGTGACAAGCAGCAAGGGAAATCATGGATAAAAATAAAGAGCACTGTAAGGAATGAAATTGGAAAACGAAAGAGTCAGATCAGAAAGTTCAAAAACTGAATCGCTCAGTCACAGGGATAACGACCTCCTTTTTTGGGGGGCTACGATTCGGTGGACAAGGTAGTAAATTTTTGTAACATTTGAACCATAACGAGCTGAGAATGTTGACATTTTTCTGTTGGTCGAAACGTACTTTTAGATCATCAGTCATGTTTACCATGTTAGTGCAGTAAGGTTGCAATCAAACTTTTGACATGTGAAGTCAAATCTGAGTGCTGAGCTGTGATGTAGCCAATTTCACTCATAGGTCTGCTGCTTCACTATGCAGTGTGTATTAGTTGTGTCATGGCATACAGTGATAAAGTGACATTGTCGGACGTCGGCGGAATTGGACAGTGGGATCTGTGATCAAAAGAATTTATACCAGTGACAGTTCGTTGCAGAGCACCAGAAATTCTGATAGCAGCAACAATTTATAGTCAACTATTAAATAAACCTTATCTGCAATGCAAAGATGTATGCAGACTCTCTGTACTAAAAAGATATTCAAGAGGTGAAAAACGGAGTGAGATCAAAGGAGAACTAGAAGCTCTGAATATAAAGATTTCAAGAAGAAGTAGAATAAGTGAAATCAATAATGTTTGAGACCAAAGAGAAGGTAGATAACGTCGAAAAAAAGCACTGCTTCCCATGAGAAGATAAAGACAGAGGTGGGGCTGAATGACCTAGAACAGTATGGACTGAGATGGAATTTGAGAGTATTCAGCGTGAAAGAGCTGGCTAATGAGAAGGGGGAAGATACGAAGGTGTGCCATACCTTTACTGCAGATTGGAGTGACCACGACATCTGATGACCTGTCAGAGTGGGTGCAGCGAAAGCGTCCATTGCTGGTTGTGGAGGTGCAAGCAGCAGCAGGCATACCATCGTTGTAAGGTTCAAAACTAAGCGGCTTCGTGATGATGTGCTAACTAGTAGAAAGAAATTGAAGGGTGATGCTAACAGTGGGAGTAGATCTGACCTCACACAATGACGCCTACAGTCAGCATCAATGTCTTCATGGACTGTGAAAGTTTTTGCAAAGCTAAAAAATGGGGACAGGAAAGGAGTGGTGGTGGGGGGGGGGGGGGGGGGAAGCAGCATGTGACGCCAATGTTGACAAATTGTTTCAAAACGAAATTAGGGTCTGGTCAGAAATAGAATAAACAACACTGACATGAGTCAAAAGTTTGTACTTGACAGTTGAAAATATTTTTCATTCACACAGTGGAATGCCTGAAGTTGGTTTTTGGACTCTTGTGCTCTTCAACTATTTAGTATGTTTATATTTTCTTTGCTGAGTTCCGTTTCTCTTTGTTTTAATTTTGTGTATATATTATATATATTTATTTTTTTCATTAAATCGTTTTTAATTAACAAATTTTCTCACATTTTTTTGTACAATGTTTAATTCCTAATTATTATTCATTCCTGCTCATCATCTTTAAATAGTGCTGTCTGTGGCATTCTAATAAGCAGTATATAGGCTTACATTATATTCTAATGTGTTGGGCTCCATGTTGCTGCTGTTGTTGGGGTATGTATGAGAATGACACAGATGCTGAAAGACATAACATCTTTATAATCGGCGTATATATTTCTATTCTTGCAAAATCATCAATGTCTTGCTTTTTCTGTCAATGAAACGGCAATGTGATATCGTGGTCAAACTGTGGGAGACGATATGATTGACTTAAATAGTTATGGTCCGTGTGTGTGTGTGGGGAGAGGGGGGGAGAGGGATGGGATGTTTCAAGTGGTTATGAGGGATGGATGTACATGTAATGTGTATCCCTCCTTCGTGAGTCGAAATACATAATATTTATGAATGAATTATTGATGTTGGCACTCTCCGTTTCATGCCGTTACATTGTGTACGAGTTTATTATGATTATTATCAATGACTACCATTGACCATAATGGCCACTGTTATTGTGATTGTTGCTGTGATTGGATACAAATCCAGTGCAATGATGCAAGTCAATGGCGGTGATGCTAGTAATGGTGTTTATGATGGTGGTGGTGGTCGTTATGATTCAGTTCAATTTAGGTCATTATTTAGTTCTCTTTGTTTCTATTTTTTGTCAAGTTGATGTCAAAATTGTTTTGGTACAACTATACAAGGAAAGCATATTTTAACATGCAGCCTTTTTGATTTGTGCTATAGCATTCCTTCAGTACCTTTTGACTACTCCAGACTTGAAAGCCAGAGTTAGTAATTAACCTATTTCTTCAGACACGTGGGATTTGAATATTGGGAGGGGAGTGGGCAATTCTTGAATGTTGGAGGGGAGGGAGCAGAGCTGATAGTGATTTATTTTTCTTCTCTGCCTCGCCTGTCCACCTCTTTTTTGTGTGTGCTGAGGTTTGTGATTATTGAGGACAGAAGTGAATAATGATATTGCCATTTTGTTCAAAAATATCTGGCACAATTACTTTGTATAACATTTTTATTCTCTTTAGATATTATAATTTTGTTTGGGAATATATACCATTTCTTCATGTTACATAATATATCACACCATTTCTTTGTATTACATTTTTTTCTTTCTTTAGATATTATAATGTTTTTTGGAAATATACACCATTTCTTTATGTTACATAATATCTCACACCATTTCTTTGTATTACATTTTTTCTCTTTTCTCTCTTTAGATATTATAATTTGATTAAGAAATCTATACCATTTCTTTGGGTTACATTTATTCTCTCGCTACTTGATAGCATACCTACTTGTCATTGCTTTGCTCTGTTCTCTCTCTCTGTCTCTCTAAGACTGTACAAACATGTGTGATACAGGAAAAAGTTGTTAAGATTTGATGTCATGTGATCTCTTAGCCTCTGTGTTTGATGATTGTTGTTTTAATGTTTAAGCTTGCACGGAAAGCAACCATATGCCTCTGACCTTTTCTCTTTTTTTTCTCCAAAAGAAAATAATGTAGAGCCGGCTGTTTTAATACACATATTATGACATTGTCATTGAAAATTTTGTCTGGAATGCTGACTTTGGTGATGAGTATAACAATTGTGCTGCTACAGACGAAGAAGATCATAATAAGTTAGACCTGGCAGTGCAAATAATAGACCATAATATTGATCTGGCTCTCAGAATATTCAAAGAATGTATTACAGACTTGGCGGACTGCATGAAAAGGAGTATCATTCCAAAGGGAAGCAAGAAAGTGCAGGACTACATGTACTTTGATTTTGAGTTACTTCAAGAAGAACATTAGGTAACATGGGAAGACAATTTCGTCACTCACTCTGAGCATTGTGCAGTTTATTGTATAAACTAAGGAGGGAATATAAAATCTGTGGTTTAGTAAGAAAAAGCAGTATACTAAGAATATAATGGGAACGCCACAAAAGTGAAGTGCCTATGCCAGAAGACCACACCAGAACAACAAAACGATGTCATAGTTGTCAAAAGCTCAGATCAGTCTCGTCCACAATCATTTCATTTCAATTATTGATTCAAGTCGTTCGTGTTCCCAGGAAAGAACAATGTGAGGATTTTGTGATCACTTGTGACGAGCTGCAAGGGAAATCATGGATTTGAACAAAATGGGTCATCGAATTTAGTAGACAGCGACACATAAAGTGGCCACAATGAAGTGACTGGGCCAGATTAAGGCCAGAAAAATGACATGACCCCCTATGCTGACTGTGCCTTCGTGATCTACAAGGGCGTCTGACATGATGTGCTCCAGGAAGATGTTGAAGTGTGTTGGAGAGAGTAGGCATCTTTGACGCACGTCGATTGTTGTTCTGAACCAGTTCGCGATGGCGCTGTTGTGGAGGACTGCACTGGTAGCCTTGTCATACAGGCTTTTGATGACTTCAATAATGTTACGGCTGATATTGTACACTCTCATGGTTGCCCACAGAGCTGCATGCCAGAGTAGGTCAAACGCCTTCTTGAAGTCTACAAAAACATGATATAGATGTTGTTGGTGCTGTGCAAAATTGATAGTTTAACTGAAAGAACAAAGAGGAAATCGGTGCCATTTTGACTTTAACTATTGCATAATCTTTTCAAAATCGTAACGGGTCAAGTTGACATTTCCTCTGAATATTGTTGTTGCCACTAACAATTCTTGGTGTAAGTTCAGCTGTGACGGAGGCACAAGCAAATCGATCACCACGTTCACTATTTTGATGACCTTTTTGTTACAGGTTCTGGCGCACAACAAACGCCGCGATTGTTCCAGCGAATATATCCTTCTGGAAGAGATGCTGCACGAGCGCGGAGACCTGATTCCTTTCGTCGACAAGCTGGGTCGCATGTATCGCGAGAGGGCAGGTACGGGATCCAACATCTGCCTAACCTTCCAACCCAGGTCAAAAAGTCAAGGTAAAAGCCAGTGCGGGCAGGACAGCCGCGAACTACTGGAAGCCTTCGTCCACTATTCTCACCACACCAGTAACGGCCAGATGGTCATTTGCGGGCTGGAAGGTGTGGAGGACGAGAAAGCCAGGGTGCTGGTGAAGACGCCTACCGTCCACTCCCAGGATAAGCAGTTCGGAGAGACGGACCAGGGCCTGCAAGGCATCCGGAGGGTGATGAGTCGCCACGTCTGCAACAAGCACTGCCGAAAGTGGATGAGGATCGTCCGCACTAATCAAACCTCCATCCGCTCCCCACGTCTCATCTCTACCTGCCCCTTTCCTTCCGCTTCTCTGATGTCATCATATGCCCCCGCCTCTACCTTCACATTCCCAGACTCTTACCTTTACAGTCGCCAGCAGCGTTCTCCTTCAGCTCCCTTCGACCCCGACGTTCTCTTCACCCTTGGCCACGATGCCCTTAATCGCAATAACAACAGCTTCAACGGCCCGGAGCCTTCAGCTCCACCTTACGAAGAAGCGGATTTGAACATTGAGATGCCGCAAGTGGAGAGCTTGGCCCTAAACGACGTTTTCCACTGGTCGTTAGCGCCGCATTGATGTAGCCTGCAGGATCTGAGGATGCTGTTGAGAATCGAGCGGATCCTGACAGCTAAAGAAAATATCCCGAAGGAGCCCCCACCGCCCTACACCCAGTTCAGTGACTGAGCGTAGAAGATGGAAACCAACTATGTGAGACCTGAAGTTACCATCGAACAGTTGACTGATGTCGAGGATTTATTAATATTGTACTTCTGGAGCCTAATAACAAAATGTCACTATTTAGGCAATGGGATGATCGAATTGCAATCACAAACGTGTGTTCCCACCTCCACCGAAAACTAATTTCAGGCCGCCTCACAGATTTGTTCCTGCCATCACACACAGAAGCGAATTAAAATTGTACCACGCATTTCAACTTTCCGCCTCGGCAACAAGATCAGATAGGAGCAGTTTTCAGTTAGAACAAGAACTATAAACATCAACGAGGTATTTTACCAGAAGCCGCCAAAAAAATAATGGATGATACGGTCATTCTTTTGAAACTTGAACTATAGGAATAAGATATTTACTTTTATTTGAATGTTGGAATCTGTGTCATCTCGTCTGCATGTTCATATTTCTCAGTGAGACTGTTGTTGTGTACCAGTTACACAACTGGTTGAAACAATGCTTGAACCAAGAAATGTGATTTTCTGTAGTTTATGGAGCGAGTACCTACCGTTCAAACATCTTGACCCAAGGCAGCGATAAGAACTGTTGTATATATATATTTTTTGACGAAACTAAATTTCTTCCCTTAAAAATTGTTTATGTCTGTGGCAATATGTAAATATTTTGTCCAAGCAAACGTTTTCCTTGTCGCGTAACTTTTCACTGATAGAACAATAACTTCCTGACTCATTAAACTTAAACTTTTCTGCATGTAAGCAATATTTGTTTATATCAGAAATTTCGTAATGGCCTCCTGCTTGTAGCTTTAAATCTGTAAACTTCGTGTTACTAGGGCGAGTTTCTCTTCATACCTTCCAATTTGACTTGTACTGAATGTATCCAAACAATCTTTGACACCGGATATATATTTTTTCCTCGAACCTTAAAATCCATGTTCCCAAACAGTTCACTTGAATGTCCCCTATCCTATCCTTGCATATCCCGTAACCCGAAGGTCGTAAAAGCACCAATGTCCCCCAATTATGTACAAACTTGAAATCCATACTAATCTAATTGCGGTTGAGATCATAAATTGTCTGTAACTTGAATATGTATTAGTAATCATTGTGCCATGTTTTTGTTACTAAGCCATCATCAAAGTTACACTGAATATGTGTTCAGGTCAAACATGTCTATTATTTTGACAAAACAATTAAGTATTTGCCAAACCTTTTAAAAAAAAAAACTAGTCAGATTCATTTTCATAATTAAAAGTGCCTTTTTTTTAAAACAGTGTGACGGTGGGTCTATTGTTGCTGGGCTCTGCACAATGGAATGCTATTACCCACTCGTATTTCGTCTGCGGGTATCGGCTAGTTTAATCACCCTAAGACTAATCTTAAAACATTTATATGTTTAGTCTGGTCTGTGTGTGGATAGGGTTATAGAGATAGGGAGAAACGTGTAAAAGATTCACTGACACACTAGCTCTCGCACATAGGTAGTCCAGCCACTTGTTAACAGTAAATATCACACATTTATTTCATCTACTCTATACATAAGTTTCTAATCACTTCACTAACTAAATAGTCCAACACGTAATATAACTAGGATTAACTTAACAGTCCAAATTCACTTCGAGTAGTTCGCTCCTTGATGGTCCTATGCTCCTACTGTTCTCAATATTCGATTGTTCTCATCATTGGGCTATTTGTTCTGGTTGGCCTACTGTTCGTTTTTCAGGAGAGTGCACTACCGTACAGTCCTTCTAGATCAGTGTTTGTGCAAGGTTTCTTGAGCACTTAGCTGTATCATTGAGGTGTGGGGGGGGCGTCTCATCTTCTGGTTTGTTGACTATTGGGCTATCGGAGCTCAGTGCTCGATGCTCCACTGCAGACCGAATGTCAGGGTTGACTCTCAGTGGTCTATTTCCTGCATCGGACCAAGCCTGCTCGTCTGCAAAACATAAGACGAGTTTCTGCAACGCCTTGTTTACAAAGGGTGTGCAGAGCGTCTCACTGGTGGCAGAAACAGCCCTCAGTGATCGCGTCCACTTATACAAATAAGAGACGATCATTCTTCTAAGTTCGTGGTCCACTGGAATCTCCAATATAATTCCTATACATATACAATCCATCATGGCTAAACTAAACACAGGGAGAAGTAATTAACAATATACACTTTCTTCGGTACAGCCACTGGTCTGCAATAATACACATAGGAGAAACAACAGTGGGTGCTTAGGGACTACCTCATGGTGTCAAAACAGGTCGCGTGTGTCAGCCACGTGGTCAGCTAAGTTTTACTAACATTCACCAGTATAAAACATGGCAAGACTTCACAAACATAATCCAATAATAATATTAATAAATCACGATGAAACAAAAGATTGATCATTTACCTTTTTGACAATGTCAGGTTTTGGCTATACTGCGATGAATTGAATTTCACCCGTCACCTGTGTAGTCTACTGAGAGAGATCTTTCAATGTGAGCGTCCTTATCGTGGGAGGGTTGGACAAAGGCTGACTACCTTAACCTTGTGGTCAGCCAAAACCTGCGAAATCTCATGAGATACCTTTAGCGCCCTCTAGCGGGGGGTTCTGGCTATACGCCAGCTGGATTATGACTCGGCCTACCTTAGTGAGAATTTTCCTTACCTATGCTTAGCACAGTCCTGACTTGTGTCGCCTGCTAGGCATCGACTTTAAGATACAAAGACCAAAGCAGGATGAACTATTATTTGAGGCGTGAAGACTTAGTGCTGGGTTCAAACTAGCCTCTCGTGACAAACAGTTAGAATTGATTTTTATTATTAAAGAAAGGAAAGAAAATGACACGAAAAAGAAATGACAAAATCGCTAGTTAACCACAAATTTTGGGGTTATCGATGAAAACTGTTTTGGAGTATACAACAATGGCTGTTTCTCAACGTCATAATGAAACTTCACGTATTAATACCAATTGGTTTAGTATAAATAATTTTAAACTTCCACCCTTTGACTTTATCAGCAAAAAACTAAAAAATTCAATTATTCATTGTGCGTTATTTTTATTTTTTTTAGTACAACTAGTAGTTGTACCTCCACAGTTAGAGTACTCGGTATTCAAAGTATATGTTACAAGTGCAACATCTATGACCATTGCTTTGCAATCTCGCATTCTTCAATCACTGAACGTAGTATAGCATAATAGATAGTATAAGTTACAATTATTTAACTACTAATCAAAGTTCAGTGTTAACTATTTTATCAAAACTGCTGGGCAGACAAACAATTTGTGTGACATTTTGTTATTAATTCAACAACTCGTTTATTGCCGTTGTGAACAATATTTCGTGTTATGTACAATCTTATTATTCTGTGCTACTGATGCTGACTTAATATTTTCACGCATCATAATTGAGCACTGCCGATTGATCAAACTTTCTTAACTTCTTTGTGATTGTATTTCTTTATCCAATTATTTTAAAGTGAAGACGATGCCTGTGTTAAAGATCGGTCACCTAAACATTGCCAGCCTGAACGCTAAAGTGCCAGATCTGTCAGTGTTTTTGCGTAAAACTTACCCTCATTTTCATATATATGGCATTACAGAGTCGCTACTTAGTTCTAAAATGTGTGACTCTTTCATAAGTATTCCTGGCTATATTATTATTAGACGTGATGCCCAGATTTACGGTGAAACTGGTGTTGCAGTTTACATTCATACATCCATTTCTTAAGCATGCAGCCACATCATGCTGCTACTGCTGATTGGTTTGATTACTTTTCTGACATGATGGACCATATTTATAACTATAGGCCTAATGCTGACGTACTCATCCCTGGTGATTTTAATATTGATCTTTTGAAACCGGAACTTAGATGGGACTGCCTAATTTCCTCTCTTGGTCTTAGTTGATATCTTCACCTACTAGGGTAACCTCATCAACATCATCTTTAATCGATCACATAAACACCAACGCACCTGCAACAATTGATCATGCTTCCCTTTCTGCTATGACTATGAGCATAAGTGAGAGAGAGAGAGAGAGAGAAAGAAGAGAACATAACATTTTGTTGGAATGAAAAAGAAAAAAATCACCAGAAATTGTGTCTCGATTTTATGACATGTTGATTTAAAATCAAAGAAACGTTAAGTTTTGTTGTTGTGATTTGTTTTTGATTGCATCTTCTTTTTTTTTAACTGGATTGTTTGAACCAATCATTACTTTCATATTTTCATTCTTCTGTCACTCCACTGCTGTGCTGCACTTGAATATATTATATCCAATTGTGTACGTTGTACAGTTTATCGGTCTGCTACCCTATTGCCTATTTTAAAAAAAAGGAAAGAAAAAAGACTGCGTTCTATCACTGCTATTTTTGTTCTGTTTTAATTGTCATTTACCGAACATTCAACATGTTAGCACGTGTCACCTGTTTGGCGATCACAAGGTGAAATTGGCTGGGCATTTGCCAGCTTACTGTTGCTATTCATAATAATAATAATAATAATAATAATAATAATAATAATAATAATAATAATAATAATAATATATTAATAATAATAATAATAATAATAATAATAATAATAATAATAATAATTATAATAATTATAATAATAATTTGTACAGCGCCCTTCATCACTAGAGCTCCCCCTATGCTGACTGTGCCTTCGTGATCTGCAAAAGCATCTGACCTTATGCTCTCTAGGAAGATGTTTAAGAGTGTTAGAGACAGTAGGCATCATCTTAAAAATACATATTATTTTAATCTAATAGTTAGTAATACTGTGCAAAATGATTTCGTCTCTAAAGGGTTAAGACAGATCTTTCTACAGACTTTTTGACAACTTTTCTTTGTTTTCTTTTGGGATTTTACGTCATTTTTACGAATGTACCATTTGTGATGTTTTTGTACTTCCATTTTGTTAGTATACGTCCAAATTTGGTGTTAGCGAAGCTACGTTGTAACGGTTTTCGTTGTATCCAGAAAGTTCTAAGTAATAAATAAGAACAACTCTGGCAGGGATTTTTTTTTTCATTCGGTATAACTATAAGCGTTGTTCGCTAAAAGCGTGTTTGACTGTGTGTGTGTGTGTGTGTGTGCGTGTTTGTGTGTGTGTGTATATGTATTCATTGTATATGGATAAGTATATATGTAAGTACACATATAAGTACATGTAATATATTATTATAAATTTGCATTACGATAGTCCGTATTATTAGATTTTTTTTGACTGTGTTTATTCTTATGGCTACTTAGCAGAAATTGCCTTTTAAATCTGTATGGGGACATTGTAAGTATTCTCATTCTGATTTAAACTTAGTAATAAAAAATACTCTCTCTCTCTCTCTCTCTCTCTCTCTCTCTCTCTCTCTCTCTCTCTCTCTCTCTCTCTCTCTCTCTCTCTCTCTCTCTCTCCTTGTATTCCGGCTCCAACGGGCCTGTGCCTGTCAGAGATTTAAAAAAAAAATTCTTTGATAATGGAATTACCTTACAATAAGTTACATCAACTGAGCACTAAGTACAGTGAAAACTGTTCAAAAATCAAATGCGCCGATAACTAAAAATGTATTTATGTTTTTATCCATATAATTCTATTTCCAAGAATTCAAATTTATGTACTGTAGATCGATCTAAATCATGATTTAGTTCTAACTCTCCTTATTCCGATTTCAACTCATAGCCATATTGATTGATCCGTAGCTAAACGTTACAAATTCCTATGGGCTAATGAAAACTCATAACTGTACGCACTAATTAAAGCTAGCACACTGTTTATACAACAGCAACAACAACAAGCAACAGTTTTCCTCATTGTCTTACCTGCACTGCTCACCGGTTGTTTCTGGGGGGGAATAACTGAAGCAAACTGTACAGTCACTGGTGCCTCAGTTTTCAGTACAACAAACCTATCTTTTGGTTTAGCCATTGTGCAATAAATCACAGCAACAGTAAAAGCAAAGCTCCCCGAACTCAAAAAACAATACTACAGCATCTGTCGTTACATGGGTGTCCAAGCAAATTCCTGTAAAGTTTCACAAATGTAACGCAGTAGCCTAGTCTAGAAGAAGAAGGAAGATCCAGTGGTTTGCCGTCCCTCACTGAGGGCCTCAATCTTTGCATGATGTACCCTGCTTCCAACCCGCTGCGTTCTGTTAGAAAATTCGATTTGACTCACAAGGATCACGCACACACAAATCTCTGCTGCAATCAGATTCTGAAAGCCTAAGCGCATGTATTATAAAGCGAATCACACACTAAATCAGTCACGGTCTCTGTAGTTTACAGTGTAGAGCTGTTGTCAAATGCTGCCATTTTCACTTTCAAATTTCGCGCATTTGGAACTGTAATGACGACACAGCCACATCAAACCGATCCTGCTTCGAGGTTTATCGTAAGTTTCTGTTGATTCACAGCAAGCTTACGTCAATGAATTTCTCAGTCCATGGCGGAATTTCACATTGAATATCAGACTTAAATTCGCCTTTGGAGGTCGCAAAATGGCTGGTTCGTTGCGCATGCGTGCAGGTTTCCCCACGCCGGATAGGCATAGGCCAATTTTTATAACATAATAATAATAATAACCATCGCGAGTTATAGACCTAGTTTTAATAGGCCTATTCATCTACTTTAGAATCCGAAACATTCTACAAATATCTATCTTGGATTGTTTGGACACTATTTATTTCTTTCCCATTCACCCATCCTCCACCCCCTCTCTAAAGAAAGTCAATTCATTCGTCTTTTTGCCCATGCGCGTTTTCACCAAAACTGATAGGCCTAATGACGTAATTCTGAATGAGTCTAGACCCTAGGCTTATGACGTGAATTTGTTTCCTAAAAGATCAAAACAAAGTAGGTTGAAATAAAATAAATGTTACATATTATTATGGTCAAAACAGATTTACCTGCAATGAAAAAAAATTTTTTTGCAGACTTTATCAAGTTCATTACTCAGCTTTGTATTGCACATTCCATTCCTCTTTTATAAAGATTTATTTTTAAACAGACTACTGATGCGTAAATAAATGAGCGAGTAAATGGATGCCCATTATATTTTGCTACTACCCCTATAGGCCTATCTAAACTCAGTCTAGCACATAATGTATATTTGAGGGTAGAACACCAAACAAATCTTCCATGGTTTCAAGTTCTTTTTAAAGAAAAATAAATGACGCATCTTTCAGCTTTTGAATGCATAGGTTACGATTTTCTAATGTTTAAATCACATCAGGCCCTGCGTACAGTTATATCAGGCCCGAAAGGTCTTGATCGGCGTACAATTATATCCGGCGCAAGGGAGAAGTTTAGGCAAAAATATTTTTAAATGGCCTTGCCATATATAGTACAAATCAAATTCCATAATTATCAGCTTTGCCAAACAATAAGCTACCTCAGAGCGTTCTCGCTTCGATAAGAATAAGCAAAAATAAAAGTTGTTTAGTGAGTGGATGTTCGTCGTTATAGCAACCCAGCAATGTTCAGTTATTATTATTAAATTCTGCTTATTGAATGTTTATCCTGTTTGGTCCGCAGCCTTACGTGTGATTTGAGTTTTGACCCTCTGAGCGATTGAGTTTGACACAGCATGCAATTCCTTAAATATGAAAACAATGTTTCACATGTTGGAAATGAGGTGCAGCGCACATAATTTAACACGGCGCTCTTTGGTAAGGGAGAGCACCGCAGCTGTTTTGGGAAAAACACGACGTTAGTTGGGTAGCGTCCCTTCTCTTGGATGATGCAGAACGATCTACAATTATATTTACATTTGAATCATAAACATTCAGTAAACATCAGTAGTATAAACTTGCCAATACTTATTGTCATATCTGTGTATGGCTTCGTTCGTATTTTTGTATTTTCAGACATCTGGGCGTTATGTTTCTCCGAATATTATTCACTTTCGACTTGGGCAACCTCTCGGGGGTTTTCTCCGGGAACTCCGGTTTGTTCCCCAAGCAAAATCTCAAAAACACAACTAATATTAGGTAGGTTAGGTTTCGGCGGGCAAAAGGCTGCGATTACGCCTTCCCCAGAGGGGAGGCCCAAAATGTCCCCATAAAAAGTGATAATAAAGTGTTTTAAAAAATCAATACATGAGATACCTTGAAATAGACGGGGGAATTAGAACGAGCCAAATGTATGTCCGTTCGTCCGTCGGTGCGTTGGAAACTATATCTCAATAACCACTAAACTGATTTTGACCAAACTTTATAGAAGCATTACATAAGTTAGTGGCCTGCCTCCCGTGCTTTGCTTTACCACAATGGCATGTTTGGTGTAATTCAGTGTGTGTGTATATTTGTAACTGGTGTCATTTTGTTCCTAAACATCCTATCCTATCCTGTCCCGAAACCCGAAGGTCGTAGGGGCACCACAGATGATCGTTTAACCAGCATACTCCATCTTTCTCTGTCCTCAGCAGCCCTGATGGTTTCGCTCAGTGTCAAACCAGTCCATTCTCGAATGTTGTCCTCCCACCTCTTTTTCGGTCTCCCTCTTCTTCTACCTCCTTGCACTGTGCCTTGCAGAATAGTCTTTGCAAGGCCTGATGCTCTGGTGACGTGGCCATACCATCGGAGTTTCCGTTTCTTCACCACTGTGAGCAGGTCATCGTGTTGTCCAATGGCTTGTGTGATGGTCTGTCGGATTTCATCGTTGGTGATGTGTTGGGTATAAGAAATGCCCAGAAGTCTTCTGTAGCACCCCATCTCCATGCTTATCCCCACTTTATGGAAATTTAGTGCTTTAAATTCCCACTGTCGCTGTCTTCCTCATTTACTCTTTCCCATTCCTGCTCTGTCCTATCACTCTGCTATACTATCTTCTTCTTCGCTAGATCAATGACCTACCTTTTTTCTTGAAAACTCTTCCTGGACAAGACTCCTTGTTTGTGTATGAGGTCTGTTGGATCGGCTTGGGAGTGTTGGACGCTTTCTGCCGGGTGGTCACTAGGGCTTCCTATGATTGTATTATTTAGCACTATAGGCATTTTATATGTATGTGTTTTGTTGATGATCTATAATGATGTTTGTATTCTATTTTGTTTTTGTAACCGGGGGTTCGAGTAGTTGGGGTAAAGCCTCAGCCGTCCCCTGCGTGGGATGTCTTTATTGTAAAGTGACTGGCCGGTGGAGGGCATTCAATTTTCCCACTAGGGTTGTTTCGGCAGATCTTTTATGCGGATTGGGGGTTGTCCGGTCCTGATTTGGCTCGGAAGAGTCCGCTGGATCTAAAGCAACAATCAATCAATCAATCTCCATGCTTTGTATTCTTCGTTGGAGATCTGCTGTGAGGGTCCATGCTTTGCAAGCATATAGGAAGATGGAGTTGACAAGGGCGCGCAGCAGTCTTACTTTGGAATGTAGACTGATGGTCCTGTCTTTCCAAATGGGTTTCAACCTTGTCAGGGCAGCAGTTGTTTGTGCGATCCTGGAGAGGACTTCCTGTCGGGACCCATTGTCTGATACAATGGCTCCTAAATATTTGAAGCTATGCAATGTGTTGAGTGAATGGCCTTGGACTTTGATGTCCGTGTTGATGCCATTGGTGTTATTGGTCATCAAATTGGTCTTCTCTGCACTTATTTCCATTCCATAGGCTCTGGAGGTGGTGTCAAGCCTCTGTACCAGCTGTTCAAGTTCTTGTTCCTCTCCAGCCAATCCATCAATGTCATCTGCAAAACGAAGATTGGAGATTGCTCTACCCCCTATGCTGACTGTGCCTTCATGACCTGCAAGAGCATCTGACATGATGCACTCTAGGAAGATGTTGAAGAGTGTTGGAGAGAGTAGGCATCCTTGACGCACACCGATTGTTGTTCTGAACCAGTTCCCGATGGCGCTGTTGTGGAGGACTGCACTGGTAGCCTTGTCATACAGGCTTTTGATGACTTCAATAATTTTAGGGCTGATGTTGTACACTTTCATTGTTGCCCATAGAGCTGCATGCCAGACTCGGTCAAACGCCTTCTTGAAGTCTATGAACACGTGATATAGATGTTGTTGGTGCTGTAGGTATTTCTCACAGATTATTCTGAGGTTGAAATCTGCTCAGTGGTACTTCGCCCTGCCCTGAATCCTGCTTGTTCTTCAGCTATGATTTGTTCAGCTTGGGGTTTCAACCTGTTGAGTATTATTTTCAGGAGGACCTTGCTGGAATGGCTGATGAGGCTAAACATGTTTTGCTCAATATTTCAAAAATGACTGAAGCGATTTTGTTTTGTTTTCGTATACAGGTACTTCAAATCCTTCAGTAGTAATCCGGTTGTCGGCCATTCGGTCGGTCTGAATGTAACTTTTTTGTTCAAAATATATTTTGTGCCTTATCACAAGAATAACTGAACCAACATTCATCGTTTTTACTTTGTGGACACAACCCAATGTCCGGGACAAGTAGAACAGGTGGGTATTTTTCAGCTGCTAAGTCAGTCGGCGTCGATGATCTTGGCTTAGCATAAAACTTAAAACAGACCGCTGCGGCTTCACAAACGACACTCAAACAGTAGTGAATCCAAGACTTCGCCAAGCAAAAGCGTTTGAGTGTGCAATGTGCTGCAATACAAAAATGTTGCTTGAATATTTTACTTTTTTGTTTTTCTTCATCAAAATTATAAGGAAAGTTCGGACAGGCTGGAAATGTTGTGGGACAAGTAAATTATTTGACAACCTGTTCCAAAAAAGGTTGCTGTCAAGCCATGCTATATCTACTGTTAAAAGAGAAGGAGGGTGAGACAGCGAGAGAGAGGGAGCACTTGAAACTGAATTGAAGAACAGACGAGAAATCAATAATCTCACACTCACAAACACACACACACACACACACACACACACACATACAAACACAGTCCATCTGAATGCCTTGTTATAATGACTTCCAGAAAACCCACATAAGTTGTGTTGACATTTTATGACCCTTTGTCCTCATTTTTAAGTTAGTTAGTTATTCAGTGCTTACAGGGTCCAGCGGACTGCAAAGAGCCGAATCAGGACCAAAAAATCAAGACCACTACTTGACTGAAAGAGGACTCACCCCTGATCCGCATAAGATCTGCCGAAACAACGTTTGTGTAACACTGAAGGCAATCCACCAGCCGGTCACTTTACAATAAAGACATCCCACGCAGGGGACGCTGAGGCTAATTTTTAGGTACTTCAAAATTTTCTCACACTAATGCTAAAGCTAACCCTAACCAGTAACCCTTACCTTAACACAGCCCTAACCCTAACCCTTACCTTAACACAGCCCTAACCCTAACTGGTCATCGTTTTGGCGTCAAAATAACATTACATTATATGGTTAATATTGCTTTAGGTCCAGCGGACTCTTCCGAGCCAAATCAGGACCAGAGAAGTTAAAGGGGACTTATCCCTGATCCGCATAAAAGATCTGCCGAAACAACCCTAGTGGTAACACTGAAGGCAATCTACCAGCCGGTCACTTTACAATAAAGACATCCCACGCAGGGGACGCTGAGGTTATACTCTAATTTAGCGAACCCCCGTTTACAAAAACAAAATAGAATACAAACATCATTATACAATATCAACAAAACACAAACATATAAAATGCCTACATTGCCAAATAATAACATCATAGGAAGCCCCAGTGACCACCTGGCAGAAAGCGTCCAATATTCCCAAGCTGATCCAACAGACCCCACGCACAAATGAGGAGTTTTGTCCCGGAAGAGTTTTCAAGAAAAAAGGTAGGTGACTGGTCTAGCGAAGAAGAAGATAGTATAGCAGATTGATAGAACAGAGCAGGAATGAGAAAGAGCAAATGAGAAAGACAGCGACAGTGGGAATTTAAAGCACTAAATTTCCAGAAAGTGGGGTTACTATTTATACTGAAACCCCGGCACCCCCACGGAGGGGAGGGGGAGGGGGGGGATCAAAATAGCGAGGGCTTTTTGGGCTTTCTAAACAATGTATGTAGATGATCACTCCTCCTACCCTATCTATCCTATCCCATAACTCGAAGGTCGTTGGGGCACCACAGATGATCTTTTAATCAGCGTACTCCAGCTTTCTCTGTTCTCAGTAACCCTCAAGGCTTCGCTCAGTGTCAAGCCAGTCCATTCTCAAATGTTGTCCTCCCAACTCTTTTTTCTGTCTCCCTCTTCTTCTGCACCCTTGCACCGTGCCTTGCAGGATGGTCTTTGCAAGGCCTGATGCTCTGTTTACGTGGCCACACCATCGGAGTTTCCGTTTCTTCACCACTGTGAGCATGTCATCGTGTTTTCCAATGGCTTGTGTGACGGTCTGACTACTTGTTCACTAGTTTGTACAAATAACGCCGTGTCTACACAGACACACAAACACACACGCGCGCACTCGCATTGCCACACACAGCCACTAAATTACACAAAACAATACTAATTACATATTTATTATTTCATAATGACATTTATTTAATTCATAATTTAAGTCCTTTCTCATCGCATAGGATGGAGAGAAGGTGAACAGAAGGATTTAGCACCATTTGAATCAGCTGTGAAGGCCAACGTGTGATGAAAGGTCTAATCTGTAATAAATAGGCCTACGCTACATGACAGCTCATGATCCACAGGCGCCCAACGCAAGAAATCAAAGACTGAATACTAAACTGCCCTCTAACTCATAAAGAGTGATGCATTCGATGGATCTTTAAAGAGGCAATAGCTCCTTGAGAACTCACGAAGAAACCCAGAGCTCAAAATGACATCGACGGTGTTTTCCCCCTGGGTTAAATTTAAAAGGTAGGACTAACGTAAACACCTAAGACATCATAAGACCACTGACAATAATGACAATTATTTGAAAGTGCACAGACCTTTAAAATCGATGGGTAAAACAAGTTTCTTTCATGGCCCAAGCCTAATATTTTGATCTCTCAAGATATTTCAAATGGATTAACAGCAGTAAACGAACAGCTGCTGAGATTTACACGTCCAATATTCTTTTATAATGTCCTACTAAGGTATTCTTTTAGACTTCGCCCCCTCTCTCTCCTTTTTCTGTTGTTCTTTTCTTCTTTCGCATCCTCCGTCTTCTTCTTCTTCTTCTTCTTCTTCTTCTTCTTCTTCTTCTTCTTCTTCTTCTTTCCCTCCTCCTCCTTCTCCTCCCCTTTCATTTCCTTCCAGTTTACAAGTAGCTTAATGACTTGAGTTAGGCGCCTGTGGTTCACTTGATATACATTTCAGAACTAGACATGTGCTAACATTGAAAGCGTGAAAAAAACACAACTATGTTCAGCTTTTATAATCAAAGCAACAATGCCACAATCAACATCGAGAATCATAACCACATAAAAACACTACAAGTAGAAACAGTTAATTATTAGTATTATATTATTAGGCGTTGACAAAGATTGTTTCTGCAACCATTCTCATCACCATCATCCGAAGAACTGAGGTCGGGTGTAAAGAACGGTCCTTAACAAATTGTTCCAAACAATACCAGTCCAAGATTGTGCTCAGGTGTCTGAACGTCAGACGATGCTCCCAAAAGTGCAGTGGGCGCTTCGGGCGGTTTGAGTACATCTTCTATCGGCCAGCGCCATGAGCACTCTCGAGCTAAAAAAAATAAATAAATAAAATGAACTATATAAAAACGACTACCAGTTGTTCCAGTTCAAAAAGTGTTTTAAACTTTGAGTTGCCTCAAACTTCAGTCCCGAGACCTTTTTGTCGTATAGGTTTATGCTTAGGAGTATTGATGATGTAGATGTAAAACGCTTATTATATCTTTTACATTAATGTCTCAGATGGTGTCAATTTGATTTTTTGAATGCAGTGCAGTGATTTTTATTTTCTTCAAAAATGTCATACTACAAAGGTAAGAATAGGAGGAGCATTCTGCAATTATTTTAAGATGTTTTCGATTTGAAGTGCAGGTAAAATGCTGCCTTGTGGTATATTAGAAAAAAATTAAATGCGGTGTACATCTACAAATGGTATCACTAGACGAAAAATGGCTTGCTCCCGATTCGAAGTCTTGTTTAGCGCACTTCCCCTGCAGACAAAGCTGGTCATGGCCCTAGTCACTAGATCTCGGGCATCCGTAACGGAATGTCAGCGGATTCCATACTCACGTCGGCCAAGATGCAAACACGAGCGCTGTAAAACGCCACTGACCACTGAGCGCAGCTATCAACTAGTCGTATTTATAATAACATATGTGTATATTGAGCAATGCAGCGTAAATGGAATGTTGTTGTTGAGGTCGGGTTAGAAACAGAAGGGTGGGGTTGTTTCTTTGTGCCAAACAGGCGACACGTGCTAACATGTTGAATGTTCGGTAAATGACAATTAAAACTGAACAAAAAGAGCAGTGATAGAACGCGGTCTTTTTTCTTTCTTTTTTTTTTAAAAATAGGGTAGCAGACCGATAAACTGTACAACGTAAACAATTGGATATAATATATTCAAGTACAGCACAGCAATGGAGTGACTGAAGAACGAAAATATGAAAGTAATGATTAGTTCAAACAATCCAGTATAAAAAAAAAAAAAAAAAAAAAAAAGATGCAATCAAAAACAAATCACAACAACAAAATTTTACGTTTCTTTCATTTTAAATCAACATAAAATCAAGACACAATTTCTGGTGATTTTTTTCTATTTCATTCCCACAAAATGTTATGTTCTCTCTCTCTCTCTCTCTCTCTCTCTCTCTCTCTCTCTCTCTCTCTCTCTCTCTCTCTCTCGCACCACACACACACACACACACACACACACACACACACACACACTATCGCACTTTACATTTTAGGTATCACATTTACTTCCAAACATTTTGTCTTCATACCATTTACTAGACCACAAATACCTCACGAATGAAAACAATATGTTTAAAAATGAAATCGAAAACGATGATTGTAAACATATATAAATAACCACAAAATAATCACAGTTGGGTCTTTGGATTTGATTAGATTCACTCATTGGAATTTTTTAAAAATTATTTGAAAACATTTGTTGCATAATATAAGGGGCACTACAAAAACAGTGTTGCTTTTTTTTTGAATCAATATAAAAATGGAACAATTTTGAATCACAATAATCACCAATCAAATAAATAGTTTCAATACAACTTTCGTATTCAAACATATCAAACCATAATAATTCAAACCGGAAATGTTGAAGTGCATCTCTCCAAAACTAAATTTGAAACACCGAATTAAACTTTTCCATTATAAAAAGCTAAATAAATATTAACAAGAAATCATAAGCACTTTGCCATCATAATTGTAAAATCAACGAGAGTTTAACCCATATTTAATAGAATTGTGGACAATATTGGAAAATATTCAAAATTTTACATTCTGATAAATAATGTAAAGTTTAGTACAAATGTGGAACAATATTTAGCGTTAAAAATAAGTTGATTTTTTCAACTGAGTAACATAGCTATTTTTATTTTAATATTGTAATGCGTGTTTATTTTCTGTTTTATCATCTAAATCTAATACTATATTTTGGTTTCCTGTCACCTTTCCATTCCTAAAAAAGGCAACATCATCCTGTATTCCTTACAGTTATTCCACTTCATGAGAACCTCTCCTCCAAACAATTATCATAAATTAATTCTTTCATCCATTTGATATTCATGAGGCATATTCTAAAACATATTCAATATTATCTTATCTTTTTCTTTTCTCAGTTACATCCACCAACAAGCATAACGTAAACACATGATAACAAAAATTATTCAAATGATATGGAAAGCCGAATCCGCAATGCAAAAAATGGAAACCGATTTTGTCGCAAATCAAAATGCAATTATGGCACAATACAAGTAATGTATTTACACCGTCATGAAAGTATTTCTATAAGAAATAAAACCATGCTAACATATATGCTCACAGGAATCCATGCGTTACACAAAACAGCTAGATGGGCATTTCTTTTGTATTAGAAATTAACATTTGAGTTGTGCTGAAACGCTTGAATTCCTATTGCATTGACATTGACAAAGTTTCTAATGTACACTTTTATCTCGAAAAGCACGTTGCACAATATGCAAACAGTTATTATTATAAATTACACACAATTATGTACATGTTCATTATTATTCACAAAAGCGTTTTCAAAATCAATAACTATAGAACTAATAGACACGACAGCGTGCTTTTTTGTTTAGCTTTACTTTTATAATAAATATGTGGTTAAATAAGATGATACGTTATTCACAATAAATTATGTCACGTCACAATACATTGAATATGTTATATTTTCTGAACACAATTTGGTGTGTGTATGTGGCTTTCTCTATGTGGAGACGTCTGTCATAATTATTGTTAAAGCCTCTTCGTTTGGCACAAAAATTTGAGCCAATAGAAAACAAACATCCTTTTTTTAAAAAAATCTGATAACAAGCCAATAGAAATTAAATATAGATAATATTTTCAAGCTGTTTATGAGTTTATAAGAGTATAGAGAAAGAAGCACTAAGAAAACAAATTTCGAACAAAGATTTACACAGTAGAGATTCGTTTTCCTCGTTCAAGTTTAGAAATTTTGGCCAAAGTATGTATTTTATGTTAAAAACGTGGCACAGAATGTTAATACCAAGCAGCTTTTTCTTTTTTCTTTTTGAGAGTGGATGGAGGGAGACGTTTGTACCGTCTTTTCCTTTGTAATGGGATTTGTATGCCTTTTATGTATTTTACAATTTTGTTTTAATTTTTATTTCTTCTTATCAAAGTATTCAACAAATGCGATGTCTTTCCAAACACAACCGAAACAAAAAACCCATCTTAGTTATTTATTTACAAACATTCTTTTTTCTTCAAATTTCTTCTGAAGTTTTTAGATTTACTTACTAAAGTCGTTGTTTCATCGATAGTAATAAAACGTCTATTACTTTCTGATGACAAGGAATATATAAATTGAAGCAAACTGCATAAAGCAACAACTTTACACACAAAATAGTATGCACCCTATATACAATTTCAGACGGACTATAATAATTGCTGAAATGCAAAAATAACCTACTTAAATTTAAATAGGTCGAGGTGGTTCGGTTTTGTCATACTTACCATTGTTTTGACAAAACAAATTTATACTTGCAACACAAATTTTACGCATGTCGTTTTCGGTTTTGTCGATAAAGTCAAAAGGTGGAAGTTTAAAATTAGTTATACTAAACCAATTGGTATTAATACGTGAAGTTTCATTGTAAAGTTTCGAAACAGCCATTGCTGTATACTCCAAAACATATGTTCTCCATAACCCCAACATTTGTGGTTCACTAGAGATTTTGTCATTGCTTTTTCGTGTTTCTTTCTTTCCTTTCTTTAATAATAAAAATCAATCCTAACTGTTTGGGGAAAAAAACACTTTTAATTACGAAAATGAATCTAGCTGTAGATTTTTGTTTAAAAGGTATGGAAAATACTTAATTGTTTTGTCAAAATAATAGACATGTTTGACCTGAACACATGTTCAATGTAATTCTGATGATGACTTAGTAACAAAATCATGGCACAATGATTACTAACAAATATTCAAGTTACAGACAATTTATAATCTCAACTGCAATTAGATTATTATGGATTTCAAGTTTGTACATAAATAATCGGGGGACATTGGTGCCTCTACGACCTTCGGGTTACGGGATAGGATAGGATAGGAGAGGATAGGGTAGGGGACATTCAAGTGAACTGTTAGGGACCATGGATTTTAAGGTTCAAGGAAAGAATATCTATCCGGAGTCAAAGATTGTTTGGATACATTCAGTACAAGTCAAATTGGAAGGTAGGCCTATGAAGAGAAACTCGCCCTAGTTACACAAAGATTACAGATTTAAAGCTACAAACAGGAGGTAATTACGAAATTTCTGATATAAACAAATATTGCTTACACGCAGAAAAGTTTAAGTTTAAAGAGTCAGGAAGTTATTGTTCAATCAGTGAAAAGTTACGCGACAAGGAAAAAGTTTGCTTGGACTAAATATTTACATATTGCCACAGACATAAACAATTTTCAAGGGAAAATATTTAGTTAAGTCAAAATATATATATATACAACAGTTCTTATCGCTGCCTTGGGTCAAGCTGTTTGAGCGGTAGGTACTCGCTCCAGAAACTACAGAAAATCAAATTCCTTGGTTCAATCATTCGTTTCAACCAGTTAGTTGTGAAACTGGTAAACAGCAACAGTCTCACTGAGAAATATGAACATGCAGACGAGATGACACAGATTCCAACATTCAAATAAAAAGGAATATGTTATTCCTATAGTTCAGGTTTAAAAAGAATGACAGTATCATCCATCATTTTGTTGGCGGCTTCTGGTAAAATACCTCGTTGATTTGTATAGTTCTTGTTCTAATTGAAAACTGCTCTTAGTTGATCTTGTTGCCGAGGTGGAAAGTTGAAATGCGTGGTACAATTTTAATTCACTTCTGTGTGTGAACAGGAACAAATCTGTGAGGAGGCCTGAAATTATTTTTCGGTGGAGGTGGGAACACACGTTTGTGATTGCAATTCGATCATCCCATTGCCTAAATAGTCACATTCTGTTATTAGGCTCCAGAAGTACAATATTAATAAATCCTCGACGTCAGTCAGCTGTTCGATGGTAACTTCAGGTCTCAAATAGTTGGTTTCCATCTTCTACGCTCAGTCACTGAACTGGGTGTAGGGCGGTGGGGGCTCATTTGGGATATTTTCTTTAGCTGCCAGGATCCGCTCGATTCTCAACAGCATCCTCAGATCCTGCAGGCTACAGCAGTGCGGCGCTAACGACCAGTGGAAAACGTCGTCTAGGGCCAAGCGCTCCACTTCCGGCATCTCAAGGTTCAAATCCGCTTCTTCGTAAGGCGGAGCTGAAGGCTCCGGGCTGTTGGAGTTGTTGTTGTTGCGATTAAGGGCATCGGGGCCAAGGGTGAAGAGAACGTCGGGGTCATAGGGAGCTGAAGGAGAACGCTGCTGGCGACTGTAAGGGGGAGGTTCTGGGAATGTGAAGGTAGAGGCGGGGGCGGATGATGACATCAGAGAAGCGGAAGGAAATGGGCAGGTGGAGATGGGACGTGGGGAGCGGATGGAGGTTTGATTAGTGCGGACGATCCTCATCCACTTTCGGCAGTGCTTGTTGCATACGTGGCGACTCATCACCCTCCGGATGCCTTGCAGGCCCTGGTCCGTCTCTCCGAACTGCTCATCCTGGGAGTGGACGGTAGGCGTCTTCACCAGCACCCTGGCTTTCTCGTCCTCCACACCTTCCAGCCCGCAAATGACCATCTGGCCGTTACTGGCGTGGTGAGAATAGTGGACGAAGGCTTCCAGTAGTTCGCGGCTGTCCTGCCCGCACTGGCTTTTACCTTGACCTCTTGACCTGGGTTGGAAGGTTAGGCAGATGTTGGATCCCGAACCTGCCCTCTCGCGATACATTCGACCCAGCTTGTCGACGAAAGGAATCAGGTCTCCGCGCTCGTGCAGCATCTCTTCCAGAAGGATATATTCGCCGGAACAAATGCGGCGTTTGTTGTGCGCCAGAACCTGTAACAGAAAGGTCATCAAAATAGTGAACGTGGTGATCGATTTGCTTGTGCCTCCGTCACAGCTGAACTAACACCAAGAATTGTTAGTGGCAACAACAATTGATTGATTGATTTATTGTTGCTTTAGGTCCAGCGGACTCCTCCGAGCCAAATCAGGACCGGACAACCCCCGATCCGCATAAAAGATCTGCTGAAACAACCCTAGTGGGAATATTGAACGCCCTCCACCGGCCAGTCACTTTACAATAAAGACATCCCACGCGGGGGACGGCTGAGGGTTTACCTCAACTACGCGAACCCCCGGTTACAAAAACAAAATAGAATACAACCATCATTACAAATCATCAACGAAACATATACATATAAAATGCCTATATTGCTAAATACTAACATCATAGGAAGCCCTAGTGACCAACCAGCAGAAAGCGTCCAACACTCCCAAGCTGATCTAACAGACCTCATACACAAACAAGGAGTCTTGTCCAGGAAGAGTTTTCAAGAAAAAAGGTAGGTCATTGATCTAGCGAAGAAGAAGATAGTATAGCAGAGTGATAGGACAGAGCAGGAATGGGAAAGAGTATATGAGGAAGATAGCAACAGTGGGAATTTAAAGCACTAAATTTCCATAAAGTGGGGATACTATTTATACTGAAACCCCCGGCACTCCAACGGGGGTACTGTTGCCGCAGTGAATCTGTCATGCCTACAAAGGCAAGACAGGTTTTCAACTGGGGCTTTCATTGTTCCCTTTATAGGTTAGAACAATCTACAGTGGCAAGATTGCTCATGACCCCAAAGGGAGGCAACAACAATATAAAGAGGAAATGTAAACTTGACCCGTTACGATTTTGGAAAGATCATGCAATAGTTACAGTCAAAATGGCACCGATTTCCTTTTTGTTATTTCAGTTAAACTATCAATTTTGCATAGCAACAACATCATTCTATATCATGTGTTTGTAGACTTCAAGAAGGCGTTTGACCTAGTCTGGCATGCAGCTCTGTGGGCAACCATAAGAGTGTAGTACAACATCAGCCCTAACATTATTGAAGTCATCAAAAGCCTGTATGACAAGGCTACCAGTGCAGTCCTCCTTCGGTGACTTAAATAGTCTAGTACCTAAGTTGTAAGGCTGATGCGCTCCCTTGTCATCTCCATCTTCCTATACGCTTGCGAAACATGAACCCTCACAGCAGACCTACAATGAAGATAACACAGCACGGAGATGAAGTGTTACAGAAGACTTCTGTGCATTTCCTGCACCCAGCACATCACCAACGACGAAGTCCGACAGACCATCACACAAGCCGTTGGACAAAACACGATGAAATGCTCACAGTGGTGACGAAACCGAAACTCCGATGGTATGGCCACGTCACTCGAGCATCAGGCTCTGCAAAGACCATCCTGCAAGACACGGTGCAAGGAGGCAGAAGAATATGGGGACAGAAAAAGAGGTGAGAGGAAACCATTCGAGAATGGACTGGCTTGACACTGGGTGAAGCCATTAGGGTTGCTGAGGACATAGAAAGATGGAGTACGCTGGTTAAACGATCATCTTTGGTGCTTCAACGACCTTCGAGTTAAGGGATAGGATAGGCTCAATTTTACCAATTAAATGTCAATGATGTATACCTGCTACGTCTATTTTTATATATTTAGGCCAGGTTGTAAGACTAGTCTTTGAAACATAAACTTTTGTTCTATGAAACGACTCAATGTTCTGTGGTCTAAACACATCTGTCACTAAGATTAAACTTCAGACAGCGTTTCTGGCGACTTATCTGAACATTTTAGCTTCATGTTTTATATCGGTGCCTTCAAGAACTTCATACCGACAATGAGCAGGGATATATTTTGTTAAGAAGCGTTGTCTCACCTTGTTGAGGAATGACACCTGGTCCATGGGCGCCATTACGAGCTGCGCCACCTTGGCGCGACATCGGTTGTACTGCGAATGCGCCAGGAAGCGCGCCATCATGTCTGCGCCCGTCTGTGCCTTCTTCACTTCCAAAAGGCATCTCTTTTGCGTGCCTGGCTGGTCTGAGAACACCTGCAGACACAATAAGGTTGGGAGATTGATTATGTAATTTAACCGAAGCATAATCGGAGTTTAACCTAGAGGAGTGTCGATGTACAGAATAATGTAAAAACGTTTGATTGAAAAGCTTGTGGTTTTCCGATGTAACATAAAAGAACCGCAAAATCACTGTCAAAAGCATTTTATAAACTTGTACTCCGCTTCCTTTACTAGCTATCATTGTAAATTATAGCCGATTCTATTTGAAATTTTCTATACACGTGAAATGGTGTATATAACACAACAACCAGTATCTTGAAGGCAACGAAACGAAAGGGCGAAGACGCCTTACCTAAACTAGTACCGTAAAGCAACATCAAGACAAATAAAGCTACCTACTACCTACAATTTTCAGCTCTGCAATCCAAGTCCACGCCACATTTAAAATGGCAACTCCGAAATCACGCTTTATAAAAATCACTCCTCTTCAAAATGTTCTCACATGCTTCTATGACAGACCCAATTGGACGCCGGCGTCCAATTAGGCCTGCACATTGCACTTCTTGACATTTTTTTAAATCGATTCTATAATAATAATTTCCGAACTTATATTTTCTCTTTTCCAATTCTTATTTTTATTTTCAAAATCATTCATTTCATTTCTTACCTTGACAACAGAGAAGTCTCCCCCTCTGGGTCCTTTGCCGTTCAGCTTACCCTTGTAGATCTGCATGCGCTCGCCAGAACTGAAGGGCTTCTCGGAAAAGCTGGACCAGTATTGGAAGTCGTCCCGGTCTGGGCACGACGACAGTGTAGAGTTACACCAGCTTGGCATCTTGCTTATAGGTCCAAAAACGTTACCAGATATTTCAGTATATACTGACTTTCTCTAAAATTGGATATGTGTGTTTGTAGAGGAAAAAACCTGGATTGTTCTTTGGACTTTGTTTCAGTTACGTCAAAATTGTCTCACAAATATTTGCAAGAAAAACTCGCTGTAGATTCGAATATTGGGATAATACTTGTTACAGCAGAATTTGTTTTAGCATAAACTGTCATTGTTAATACTGCCTTGAAAACTTCTCCTTTTAGATGATCTATCCTCTTCCTTGGCGAAGCTTTTTTTTAATATAGTTTCTCACAGATGATCTTTGTTGTTCTCACAATGTCGATCACCAGAAAAGTAATAACTTCTTTAGTCTGCTTTCAAAAGAATGTTCAAATATACTCTTCTGAAGCGTTTCTTTAGACAATACTGTTGAACTGTAAGCTTTTTTTTCCCTTTGGAAATCTACAGTTTGTTTTACAGGTTTCTTTGCAATTTGCAGTTCTTTTATCTCCCAATTTCTTTGGTTTCGTCTCTATCCAAGAAGACAATTTGTTTCAGAATGGAATCACTCTTGCTGTTCAACTTCTGTTCAATCAATGTTGATGCTTTTTTTTCTCGCTCTCTCTTTCTTTAATTCGCTTCAATGTTTATTCTTATTTTTCAAAGTTTCTTTCTTTTGGTACCTTCTTCCTTTTTTTATTTTTTTTATCTATCCCTCTCTCTCAAGAAATCCAATCAACTCGGTCGTAGTTGCTGAGGCTGTGGGAGTGTCGGTAGCGGCGATACTGATGGTGATGCGGGCGGTGGTGATTGTGGTAGTAGTAGCGGCGTAAGCTAGAACTGTTGGCCATTAACTGCGAGTACTGCGCAACGAATTGTCTTTGAGCGAAGGTGCCTTCACCACTGCTTTTCCTGGAACATAAGAAATTTACAAAAACCGTGTAAATACAAAATAACACGGAATTGTCAAAACAAGGCTAAGTGCACTATAATTATGTTGGTGGTTGGCTTTCTACATATACATATAAATTTTAACAAGATTTTTTTTTAAAGTTCTTTAGTACTTGTCAGTAGGCTACAAATATGCCGAACGCATTCTATGAAGAAAACGAGCGCAAAAAAAAAAAAAAAAAAAAAAAAAAAAAAAACATTCCAATAGACCTATTAAGTCTCAAGGGAGAGATAAGAATACAAATTACACGAAAATAATCCAATAGCACAGATACGTTACACACACAACTATATATATATAGAGAGAGAGGGAGATCCCCAGTCAAACATCATTCGTAGCGCAAGACTTGATACGAAGTTGAAGTATCTACAACTCGGGACTCCTTTACTAAAACAAGCAAGAGATACCCTTTCACACTTACACACAATCCCTCAAAACCAACCAACCCCTCCATTTACAGTAAGAAACCTACTTTCTCTCTTTATATTATAAATCGATGCGCACCTGAGCCCTCCTCCTCTTCTGCCTCCACCCACCCGCCAACCTTGCATGAACTCACCCCACACTCCCACAAAATAACTAGGTATGGCTAAAACCTAATGAAAACACCACCTTAGCGGCAGCGAGCGCGCAAAACCAACAACACCCAAAACCCCATATACACCAAGAACGGCTGTCACCTCTGTTAACACACAGCGCGTAACATCTAAGAGCCATTATACTTCTTTAAATGCGCAAGGGTGAATGACTATGCTGACTATCTGAGCTCTTGATCATATCTTCACAACTTCGAGATCCAGTTTGTGCTCGCGTGCATCCCATCGCTCAAACTAAACTCGGATGAGAGTGTAAACTGAGGTCTCGCCTAGATCCTGACGCCCAGGTCGTAGAAAGGTTGCGTAAAAGATCTATTCAACAACACACCTTGCATGCATTATTATTATGTAGGCCGCTCATGTCCTGGTCGGAGAAAATGCCAGATACAAGAACAGTCAGTCTGCAAGCGTTATATTCAAAGTTCTCCTCGTTTAAAGTGGCGCTGTTCCGCAGCTGCTTTGCTTTCAGGGAAACGTTGCAACCCCGATTTTTGCTGGCACGGATAAATAAATGATCGCAAAATCAAAAAAAACAAACAAAAAACGCAAGTAAGAAAAAAAAAAGAGTATTCGTATAAATAACGAGAGTGAAATGTGAACGACATTTAGGACATGGAGATAATTCTGTTAAAGTTCCACTCTAATGTAGCTGTGGGATGCAAACAAGGGGCAAAGAGCAATAACTAACAGCTAAGTTGACCAATATATTGAGTGACAATTATATTGGGGATTAGTCCTGTCTGTTCCACTCGGTCCTAGCGAGAATATATAAAGTTCACAATTCACAGCTCACAGGCTCTCGTTTCCAATCTGAACACGAGAGGGCCTCTTCTGTACTGCGCATCCCTTCCTTTTCTATTGCGTGAAACTTCCGTGATTGTATGTAGAGAAGACACGCTCTCTAGACAGAGAGATACGTGCGCCTATAAAACAGCTATAACCGCGTGTGAGCTGTTGTCGGCGCTTGTTTCGTTCGTTCGTACCGTTCGAACCTTCAGTGCTGTAGGGCTCAGCAGATCTTTGATGAACAGTAAAAGCAAACGTGATCGTCTCTATAGCGTAGCACGACGTACGTCAGAGGAGAAGAATTAAAAATATATATAAATAAAAATCTGATGATGGCACTGCCCTTTAAATTTGCACAGGGACTGGCTACAACTGGAGCGAGTCTGTTTCGCAGCCAAACAATGCAGTAATGTCGAGTGGATTAATCTTTTTTTTGTTTGTGTGTGTACTCTTTTTGTGTGCACTTCGAGGACATAACGTGGGGTTTTTTTTTGGCTCTCTCCAAAGAATGCATCTCTAAACAAAGGGAGGCAAGACATTTGTGTGCATTCTGCTTTGCCTAAATCCAACCATTGAAAACACTAGAAAAGGGGGATAATCTTCCCCATCACTCCTTTAACCTTTGCAAGAATCGCATCTGAGGATTGTAACTTTACCATCAATCCCCTTATACAAAATACAGATACACTTACGAATGTTACGTGTATACATCCTAGATACACTTACTACCGCGGTTATGTTTTGTAAGGCGCGAGACTACTGCCTCAACAGCGTTTTACAATAGTTCTTGTCTCTCGTGTCCATCTGCAGACGTTCTTTGTTGTCAGCGCGAAGTTATGTCTTGAACTGGCCTTTACATAGATCCTAAAAACTGCTAGACTTGCATGACAATATCGCACACTTCACACACACACACACACATAATTTGCAAAACATCAGAACTGGGGTTTATTTAAGAATGTAGGAATCGGAAAGTATTGGGGTTTTTTTAAACGGAAAGAGCGCCAAATTCATCTAAAAATATAATCTGATGCACAATTGGCTCATTTCGTCTAAAAAGTTGATCTAGATCGTCCCCTAAATTTGACGAAATAGGTCGGCCTTTCTTCAAAGTTTGCCCGAAAAGTGGCTAGATAGAGCACTCCTTTGTACTTAAAACACTCATGCACTACAACTGCACTCCCATGCACTAAAAGAGCACTCTCGTATACTTAGAAAAAAGTGGGGTCCTAGGGAGAAAACAAAAAAAAAGGGTTCCTAGCAAATGAAGCCATTTGTAGCTAAGAAAGGCATGGTCTGGTACCCAGTTGTACGTTTATGCAAGTGCTCACACACACACACATACACACACACACACATACACACACACACTATTCCCCACCCCTCAACTCCCCCACCACCCTCCACCTCACCCCCATCCTCCCCAAAAAAGAGTTTGAAAGGAGAACAACGTGTTTAAATGTCACCCGATAGGTCCCACCCTTTCTCTAGGTTTTGGGTAGTGTAAGGTGGAAGAGTTTCTGCAGCAGCCCACCAGCATAAAATATAATTAATATACAGTATAAGGCAATGGAACAGCAAGGCACTTTTTGTGTACAATTGAGTAGATATTATGGGAGCATACAAAGACATAGAACTAAAACAAAATCTATCCCTACCTCCCCCCCCCCTCTCCCCCCCAAAAAAAAAAATTTTTTTACATTGTTTATGCACTGTTACAGAAAAATGAAAATTTCTCTTTGTGTCCATTTGAGCACCTGTTTACTTGAGCATACACTAAATGTCGAATAAGTTGGTGAGAAATAATTTCATTTAACGTCATTAGTGTTCATACAAAACTGTCAAAACGAAGGGTTCAATATATCAAACATTTTCAGAAATAAAATCATTATATAGTGTACATTATTACTTTCATCCACATTTAAAAAAAATGTTTCTTGGTTTAATAGTCTCTTCTCAATTAGTTACTTACCATGCAATATATGGTCATTTCTCATTCTTAGAATATACATGTATGTTACCGGCAATGTGTGAAATCCGGTATTCTATAGAATGCCAAGATACAATGCCTAAATAAAGTATAGAATGCACCATCAGGCATTCTAAAGAATGCTTAGGCATTCTATACAATACCGAGATTTCACACATTGCCTGTTACATTTTCAAGCTTTTTTTTTTCAGGCTCTCTCTCAGCCCTAGCAGAAATAAAAGTTTGGTAGGTTCGGAATTTTTTTTGTTAAGGATTTATTGTTACAAATACCTCGTGGAGATGTGGCACTGTATGTAGGTCACTAGAGAATAACTATAAAGTATTCTCTACACTATTTTGAAAAATAAAAATAAAAATTATTTTCCGATTTTCTTACAAACTTTTTTTTTAAATTTTATTTTAAACCTGTCATTTTTTAAAACAATAGTTTAGATTTTTTTTCATTAGGAAACTTTTTTTAAAATCCGCGGCACACAAAAAATAAATGTAAACAAACCACCCAAAAATTTTTTTTTTAAGCGGGACAAGAAAAATTTTAAACTCACATTTCAGCAACATAGCGAAGACGAGCATTTAGTATCACAGCATAGTATGCAGTTGAGCAACACAAAATATCTCTATAGACTATACTTTAAAAAGCAAAAGTGCAATTATCCAACGATGACATCTCTCAGAAGGTTTGAACACTTTAACTATCTCTTCCCTTTCCCGGTGAATGTTTTATAGCAAAATTCTCATCGTATCACATGAAAAGGGGTCTACGTCACAAATGCACAGGGAGAACAAAAATTCTATTCTTAGGGTACAAGGATTCCCTAACAGGGTGAGTATTACTATTAGCAGTAAATGTTTAATGGCGGGGACAAGTCCCCTAAGCAACGCATGAACAAGCATGCCCAATCAAACACGCAGTTGACTAGAAACGCTAAATATAGGAACGGAGAATCCCGATCTATAGTAACAAGGGAATGAATCAGTTTGATTTTTTTGTAGGCCAAAGAAGAAAGCTGTTTACAGGTCGACGTATGTTGCTATCGAGCGTAGGGCCTTGACATTCGTAACAGCCGCGCGAGGCCCTCCCCTTTTCTAGGCCGTCCCCACTAGGCCAAAGATAGAGCTTTTACTACGAACGTTTTTAGCCTGGCACAGTCGCTGGTACGAAAGAAATGAATAATGGGTAATATGTCTGAAACTGAAACGATTGGATTCCTATATAAAAACGTAACACGTCGCTAGAAAGTTATTGTTTTTGTTTGTTTGTTTGTTGTTCTTGGTTTCTTTATAGTTTCTCATCACCTTTTCGGGTTTAACATGAGGAAGACAAAGGATGAAAATTAATGAGAGAAAAGACTAAACAACGCTGTAGCTTACATGCAGGAAAGGCAGGGAGGGAGGTGGGCTGAACAGGAGGGGGCTTAAGATAAACAAAACGAAGAATGAAATGAAGAAGGATGGGGAGTGGGGAAGGGAGTAGTAGTAGTAGTAGTAGTAGTAGTAGTAGTAGTAGTAGTAGTAGTAGTAGTAGTAGTAGTAGTAGTAGTTCCCCTTCTCACTCCATAAAATCATTACCTAGCTACTACTGCTGCTACTACTACTACTATTTCTACCGCCCATGTTGATACAGCTTAATAAATTCTTTGAACTAAATGAATATAAAGTATTGTGTCTAATAATTGTGTGTGTGAGGAGAATGAAATGAGGCAGTCTGTGACACTACTACTACTATTATTACTGCTACTACTACTACTACTACTACTACTACTATCACCACCACCACCACCACCATCACCTTCGCAACTGTCTTATCGTACCATCTCTCTCAAGGGCAATCACATTATCTCGCTGGCCAAGGTAAATGTACAAGCTATGGTTAAATTGACTAAATAAATAAATAATAAATTTATTGAATTGAATTGAAATGATTAAATTGACGTTGGGAGTCTACCGACGTAAGAAAAAAAAACTTGACCTGAAGGGTCATTATAGACGTCAGGCAGTGATCTCCAGTGGGCTGTGATATTTACTGATTATGTCGAAATGATTTGGAAATGCGATGTTTGGTGATAGAAATATGAGTAAGCTGCCATTTTTGAGAGGTTTTGTGAACACTAAAGAGAGACAGAGGAAGGGTGGAGATGAGGGAGCGGGGAAGAGGTGAGAGTGAGAGGACGCGACAAGAGCCCGGAGATGGGGTGGGGTGGGAGAGGCAACATGCTCTCTCTCTTTCTCTCTCTCTCTCTCTCTCTCTCACACACACACACACACACCCACCCACACCCACACCCACACACACACACACACACACACACACATTTGACAATTTATTCAGAATTTTCGATACAGCAATGATATACAAAGCATCGTCTTCTGATTGTTATGTGAAACAACATCAATTGAAACCAACAGGCGCATGAAGAAAATGAACTCGGACCACGCATCCAAACCACATATTCACATTGGCATAATGGACACGCAGTAAACTTTTTTTTTTTTTTTTTTTTGATAGAACATATGGACAAATGGATGATTAATTGAACAGTACGGACAGTTCTGTGTCAATTTATTCCATTACAACAAAATTAAATTGCTTTTCTTTCAATGAATTACTCTTTCCTCCTATCCTCCTCTCCCTCTCACACACACACACACACACACACACACACACACACACACACACACACCACACACACCAAGTCACAAGTAATTCACAAACTACGCTGCGATTTAAAAAAAAAAAAGGGGGTGGGGTGGGTGGGGGGTAGGATGGTGGTGTGTGTGTTCTTTGTGCAAGCTGCGGGTAGGCCTAATTTTGAAATGACTTGGAGCTAGAAGTCATTGGTATGCAAATTCTGCGTAAACTTTGACGTAGGCACACGTATGCTTTTGACGTGAATACGCTGCAGGGTGTGATACTAAAAATAGTGCTTACTTATGACTTTATTTTTTTCTTCCTTCTTATTCTTCTTGTTCTTATTCTTCTTCTTTCTTTCTTTCTTTCTTTCTTTTCTTCCTCTACTTCTTCCTTTCCTCCTTTCTTCTTCCTCCTTCATTGTTTTCGTTCTTTTTCTTTCTTTTTTCTGTTTATTTTTCTTTTCTTTTTTATTTTTCTTTCTTTCTTTCTTCTTTTATTATTCTCGTTCTTCTTCTGTGGTTTGTTGTTGTTGTTGTGTTACTTCCTCTTCCATTTTCTCGCTGTTTTTGATTTCTTCTTCTTCTTCTTCTTCTTCTTCTTCTTCTTCTTCTTCTTCTTCTTCTTCTTCTTCTTCTTTTTTTTTTTTGTTTGTTTTTTGTTTGTTTTGTTGGGTTTTTTTGCCTTTCTTTCTTCCGTATATTTTTCTTTCTTTCTCCCTCTATTTACGCCCTTCCATAATTCTTTCTGTTAAGAATCTTTCACTTCAATAATGTGTTTTCAATTTTTTTCCCCTCAAATCAGTTTTTTCTGAAATTATACTATCTAGCGTTAAAAGTTTTGTTGTTGTTGTTGTTGGGTTGTTTTTTTTGTTTTGTTTTTTTTTAAGTCAGGTTTACTTAAAAATATATTGTACTGTGGGGGTTCTTCGACCGCTTTATCTCGTCCACGAACCCTGGCCAGTCTTAAATGGTCATTACTAGATTCAAGGAGATAACGATGTTCACTACTAACCAATGGGTGCCTGGTTAACTAAGACCTATTTTCACCAACGATAGTTTGTGTTAAGTGTAATCACTCACTCACTCATTCAAATGATCATTTATTTTAAAAGTTCGCTTATTTTATCTCTGCTTCGCAGTCCTTCTCCCCCCACTCCTTAACCTGAACACTGTAATTAATAATGTAGAATTATTATGTCCACTCACGAAGATAACGCTGTGTTCGATAATAAGGTGTAGAGCGACCTGGCTGACATAAGAGATCAATTGATAAGTACGTATTGTGCAAATCAACAACAACACCACTTTACTACCGACTAAAAAGCAAGCTATGCCGCTAGCATTATTAATAGCGACCATTTTATCAATTATTAACACATAATTATCTTTCATAATCTACCAGTCTAAAAACAATTATTGTAAATAAGCGATAACAAAGTAGTCAAAGGTGCCTGGTAGAGTAGTTGGTAGGGCGATTATTCCTTGTGTCCAAGGTCACAAGCTCGCGGGTTCGAAACCCATAGTGACTTAGTTATGTGACGTGGGTACGAAACTTTTTAGATCACCTAGGGTTGAAATTTTCCGGTTATTCCGGTGTCCTGCCTGCCTCCCGTCAATTGTTGTAACGGCAGCAGTCAGTATACGAGTCCAAACTATTCAATTCCATTCTCTTTCCGTATTCGAACGCCGGTGTCCTTACCACTACGCCACATGTTTGAGCGATGATTGTGTGTTTGTTGTGTATGTAGGAGCTCGTGTACCTTGTCAGCATGTATGTTGGTTACAGATCATCGCGATTGGAGTCCGTGTTGGCAATGCACCCGGTACACATTGGTCGAAGGCTGCCAGAAGCATGTTTTACTAGTCGCCTCAACAGGCGATAAAGCATGCTCTCATGCTTCATAGCACTGCTTCCTACACGCTTCAAGCGCTATAGTGACGGAAAAAGCGCAATTTCACTGTAAATATATACAGAATGTTGCTCTACAACATTCCGCTCTTTCCGTCTCAAAAACCAAATTGCCTTGTTGGATTCTTAAATTGCATGAAACCAAGTGAGGACACTATCCGGCGTTAACAAACGGTTCAAAAACATTGTCAAACGGTTCGTAAAAGACAGTTGACCTAGAAACTAATACAGTTTGACCTAATTCGTCCCCTAGAGGAGACGAAACTTACATTTATCTATTTTGATGAGTTCACTGCAGTGAAATTGCGCTTTTTCCGTGACTATAGAGCTTGAAGCGTATAGAAAGCAGTGCTCTGAAGCATGGGAGCATGCTTTATCGCCTGTTGAGGCGACTAAAAACGCATGCTTCGGGTGGCGTTCGACCAATGTGTATCGGGTGGGCAATGCGTATATAGCATCCGCAAGAAGAAGAAGTAGAAGAAGAAGAAGAATAATTATTTTTTTGTCCATTAATTGATAGCCGAAATGAAATACATATCAATTGTCGACATTCACTATATCAAAACTGTGTATAAACAATCTCTAGCGCGATTATAGCATGGTCACGCGGTGGGAATGGGGGGGGGGGGGTGTATACAGCTTTGATGAATTTAAATTTTGATAATGGCATTAGTAGTAGGGCCTAAGCTTCATTTTTAAAAAAAGTCATTCTCTAAGTTCCCACCCTCACTCTCCCCATACATCCCCCACCCCACCTGACCTCCAACACCAAAACACTTACCAACCTAAAATTACTCCCTATTTCTCCTTTTCCCATTTTTGCCCACTTCATAATTTGCCTGAGGTCCTAGACTGTGCTCATATTTTAGGTCACTGAACTTGTTTCATATCTATCGCTTCATTAAGCCTATACATTTTGTCTATGTTCGTCTGCGTCAAATTTCATCGAAAAGGCACCAAACCTTTATTTTTTATTTTTTACATTCCTACATTTCCATTAATAATGATATTTTAATGATTATTACTTCTATTCTTTTAAATAGGCACTCGTTATGCTGTAGTTTGCAATTTGATTATAATTTATTAGGTGAGCGTCTGTTATAATAAATGCTGTTAGAACTATTAATAATACCAATAATAATACTGGATGCTATATATGCGCTTTTCTCCAAATCACCTATAAAGCTCAAAATGCGGCGATCTGTACCAACATAAATGCTGACATGTGTCACCCGCTCTCACACACACAACAAACACATCTATCACCCAAATACGTGGTGTAAAGGCAGAGAGATCGCTATTAGAAGACGGAAGGGAGATCGAATTTTTAATTTTGAAAATTGTAGATTGACTGCATCCAGTCAATATTATTATTGAAGTGAGGAAGGAAACTGTAGAAACCCGGAGAAAACCTTCGGTGACCTGAATAGTCTAGTACTAAGTTGTAAGGCTGATGCGCTCCCTTGTCATCTCCATCTTCCTATACGCTTGCGAAACATGGACCCCCACAGCAGATCTACAATGAAGAATACAAAGCATGGAGATGAGGTGCTACAGAAGACTTATGTCCATTTCCTATACCCAGCACATCACCAACAACGAATTCCGACATACCATCACACAATCCATTGGACAACACGATGACATGCTCACAGTGGTGAAGAAAGGGAAAACTTCGATGGTATGGCCACGTCACCAGAGCATCAGGCCATGCAAAGACCATCCTGCAAGGCACGGTTCAAGGAGGCAGAAGAAGAGGGAGACCTAAAAAGAGGTGGGAGGACAACATTCGAAACTGGACTGGCTTGACACTGATCGAATCCGCGAGAGTTGCTGAGGGCAGAGAAAAATGGTTAAACGACCATCTGTGGTGCCCCAACGACCTTCGAGTTACCGGATAGGATATAGGAGGATAGGATAGGATAAGTTCGCCCCTTGCGGGAATCGAACCCGTGACCTTCGGGATAGGAAACCGGCGTCTAACCCACGAGGCCACCCCAATTTATATTTTCATGTTCTAATATCATCAAGATGGAAAAATAATGTAAAACATAAATTCTAAGCACGTGCATAGATAAAATATAAAATACAAAATATTATAGGTCCACCCCGTAAAGGACGAACGTGTGTATGGCTTTGGTACGAACTTGCAGTTCACCGAGGGTTTTCTTCAGGTACTCCGGTTTCCTCCCTCCCTTCTATAACAGTATTAGATCTAACATTTCTAAAATGACATTTCCGATTCCTTGTAATAGCGACCTGCCTGGGCGACAGATGTGTATTTGTTAATTGTGTGTGTGAGCGTGTGTGGGTGAAACATGTGAGCGTGTATGTTGGTACAGATCGCCGTGCTTTGAACCTGATTGGTATTTTGGGGAAAAACGCCCATTTAGCATATAGTAGGCCTACTACTACTATGTATAAACATACATACCGCTTACGAGTTTTTGTATTTACTGGAAATGTTTTTAAATTATTTTTTCTTTGGTAACGCTTTATCGGGAAATTCTGGGCCGCCTCCCCTCAATCAATCAATCTTTAATTTAATGTCTGTTCACACATTTAGGTGATATTAGACATTCAAAATTTAACTTTTAAAACTTTAACTATTTAAAAACATAATTTCTAAACAATCTATAAAAGTCTACCAACAGGAGATTTAGCAATAACTTTCACAATGTCTGTAACATTTGGATGATATAGAACCATGTCTACAGAATGTCCATATTCAGTTATGCTATATCCATTTACTTTAAATATATCTCTTAAAACTGAGCATTCAAAGAAAAGGTGATGTACTGATAGACTTGTATTACATATACATTTAACATCTACTGAGTATTTAGTGCTCCATGCGTTCATTCTTAATTTATATATTAATTTAGAAAGTGGTCTTGAACAATTCAGTATAGATATATTTTTTATATTATTATCATGATACACTGCCCGTTCTAGTAAAGAAAACATTTCATGATTACACATATTCAAATTTGTTATAGTTATAAAATCTGATGACCTTTGTGCTCCCTCCTTAGCTAATCTGTCACATACCTCATTCCAATGAATTCCGCAATGTGATGGAACCCAACAGAAAGCAATATTTATTCCTCTAGAAATCACACAGTGTATCATATGTTTAATTTCATAGATAAGCTCTCGTCTATCTTTACAGTTCCACTGTTTTAATGCATACAGAACCGCTTTTGAATCAACGCAAACTAATATACCAAATGAGTCTAAAGGTGACGTCATAATGAAATGTAAAGCCATTAAAATAGCATAAAGCTCAGCTGTAAATATAGAAAATCCCTTTCCTAAATAATATGACCTTCTGATATTTATTTCAGGAATAATATATGCTGATCCACTATCCGAAGAATCTAAAACTGATCCATCAGTAAAAATCTGCATATGGTTTTTGTAATTACTTTCAATATGCTTTTTTACCTCAGTAACTAATATATTAGGATTATCCTCTTTTTTAGTTTGGCTATAATCAATATCAATATGTGCACATGTATGCTCCCATGGTGGAATCAATGGTGTTAATGGAAGAACTGAAACTGATGTGATATCAATGTTGCACTTTTCAAAAAGGTCTTTTGTATAGTTTCTAATTTCGCCTCCCCTGGGGAAGGCGTAGTTGTAGTATGTGGCGCGCCCAAACCCAACCTATATAATACTAGTTGTGCTTTTGAAATTTCGCTGGGGGGGGGGGTGGGTGGGGGGGAGAAGCAAACGGGAATACCCGGAGAAAACCCCCGAGACGTTGCCCGAGTCGAAAGTAAATAATAATCGGAGAAACATAACGCCCAGATGCTGGATCGATCCCACACACCTGTGCAGGCGCCATTGGTTTCTGGCCTGTGGACAAGGCAAGTAAGTCCCGCCTTAGACCACGGCCATAACGCTCGCTATTATTTCAGTTATTTCTGCAGTTGTTACATCATAATGTTGTTTTTTATATGGCTTATAGATTTTCTTTCACTTTTCCTGGAAACTCTTACCTATGTAACCCCCCCCCCTTCCCTCTCCCTCCCCTCTCCGCAACTCCTCTCCTCTTCCCCGCTCACCCCCGCCTCGCGTCTCCCTCCCACCTCCCCCACTTCCCCTCAACCTTTTTCCATATAAGTACAGGTAGTGTTTGTGGGTTGGGGAGAGGTGGAGGGTGGAAGAGTGAGGGTGGAAGAAGGAGGGTGGATGGGAGGTGCAAGAGGGAAAGTGAATGAATGGGAGGTGCGCTTGCGTTCTTGCATCCGCCTAGAAAGTCCCGTCATCAGATTGTATTTATTTTTTTTATTTTCAGTGTTAAGAATACCCTGTTTGGGAAACGGTATTAGTGTGTAGACAAACTTGCTTACGCAATAATGTATGCCTAGTAGTCATTTGGCCCAGCTAATGGAATATTACTAGTGAAGTGTAGACCTAAATTAGATGTATCTAGTATCCACCTGAAGGGAAAAAAATAAGTATATGCGCATAAGTATGGCCCTTAAGCAATGTTCACACCAGTACTACCAGTTAAGGTTATTTACCTAATAATTCCATTTAACTTTTTATTGGTGCTTTATCAGACCGCCATCTTTGTGCGGGGTGTTCAGATTTCATCACTCAGCATTGTTTTCACTCACTGATTATTCAATTAATATTACGCAACTTCAGAACTACACTAATATCTGTATATTATTTTATTTCCTCAATATTCCAGCTAAAAAAAATTATTTTAAAAAACATTACTCTTCTTTCTCCTCTTCTTCTTTATAACCTTCTTCTTCTTCTTCTTCTTCTTCCTCTTCTTCTTCTTCTTTCTCTTCTTCTCCTTTATTATTTTATAATTTTGTCATTCATTTTCTGCAGAAGATAAGAGAGCAATTTTTGGAAATGTCCTCATTGAAATTAAAATAACTATACAGTATAAACTATAACAAATTCACAAAAATGTTTGCAAGGAAAACTTCTATTTTTCTTCTTCTTCTTCTTCTTCTTCTTCTTCTTCTTCTTTTTCTTCTTCTTCGAAACAGCAGAATAATACTTTGAATAATTAAACCGTCTACATAAAAAAGATTATCTATTTTTAAATGGTTTTCCAAATAATGTAAACAGCGCCGCTTTTTTTTTTTTAAAGAAAAAAAATGAACCGTTCAGGAATTCCATAAACATAAGCTTTTATTACACTGTAGTAAACAACGTGTATCGCTTCGTACTATCCTTGCCTTCGACAATGGCACATGTTTTATACTATTAAACGCAGTCATGCGTTTCATCAGGTAAGCAGGCCTATTGTCAACGTTGACCATGGCTAGGCTATTTGCATACATGGCACATTCCGATGGCATAAACTCTGGAAAATCTGATGAACTCCTACATTCCTCATTATTGAATATTTTATCAATTTATTTATTCCTTTATGCTTTCACTATTGTTTTCTTCCCTGTGCAAATCTCAAGTCTTTGGTTTGGTAAATGTGATGCGTGTTATCAGAGAGAAAGGAAGATATACACGTTGTATGTCGCATGCAATTTCTGCCCGACCGTCTGCGAAATTTGATGGTGATCGTGATGATGATGATGATGATGATGATGATGATGATGATGATGATGATGATGACGACGGCGATGATGAGGAGGAGGAGGAAGATCATCATCATCATCATTAGGATGAGGGGTAGAACCTACAAACCTTTGGAAATTGACGCTGAAACCTACTGAGCTAAAAACGCACTCCCCTACAATAAAATGACAAAGCCCTTGATGTGTGTGAACGAATTTTGCACACAGTACACACACTTTCGACATCTATAAATGTTGGACTATAGGTTAGCTACCAAAGAATTCAAACCGAACACTGTACCAAGTGCAAAACAAACAAATAAAAAAATACTGTGCTGACTTTGCATCAAAGCAGTAAAGTTTACAACTGTGCAAAGTCACCTTAAATTGTCAAATGTGTGTGCATAAAACAGTGCATGTAAAACCAAAGTTCACGCCAAACGAGTTCACTGCATCGCCACTGAATGAATGAGCGAACATCGAAGTTTAACGTCCGCAACAGCCCGTGGCGATACGGCAAGCGGGAATTACCATCCCCAAATGGAAGAAAGTGTTAGGGACCTAAATCAACACTAAACCACCAGAGCAATTGTACTGTCCAGATGGAGAGCTAAAAAAAATTATTTGCCCAAAGAGAGATTCGAACCTGGGTCATGGGTGTGCCAGATGAACGTTCTGCTGCTTGAGCTACGGCCCTGAAACGAAAGGTTCTAAAACCGAAACTCGTTAAAAAGGCCTCAATTCGAAGGCTTTGTTTACCTTTAGGTGAAAACCAGTTTTATCCTAAAACTCGCATTGTTATCACATTACCCAATGATAAAGTGGGCTTTCGTTGCTCAAAACCCACCGCTGAAGTTTGAATTTTCAATTTCGGTTGTGACAGGGAGTGATTTCCCCTGATTAACGGTACATCGAATACCATAACCGTGTGACCTTTGACTCTATTTCTGATTGAACCACGAAGCTGAAGAGTGTGTCTTTGGTGTCTGGGGTAGAGGTCTACTCAATCAGCCTAAATCGAAAAACCTTACCGAGCAATTATTTTTTATTGGGTTTACAGGCTTTAGTAGCTGCTATTTTTAGCTCCAAAATATTTCGGTTCATTCACTCTCCGTGAATGTTAAAAGGGAACTGTCGAGGAGGCGTTGTGTCCCGTTAACTCCAAAGCAGTAAAGTTAATATATGTGCTAAATTGCCTTGGGTACCTCTCTGAGATCTCAAGTGCGTATAAAAAAAATATTTAAAAAAAACTATAATGAAATGTAAAACAAAGTTCAAAGCTAAATAAATTCAAACTGAAAACGGTATCGACAAGTGCTTGTAAAAATAATGAAAAACAAACAAATTCAACAACATTGTGCTAATGTAAAAAAAAAATAAAATTAAAAGCAATACAAGTTAATAGCTGTGTCAATTTTCCTTCAGTCGCTCTTTGAACTATAAAGTTCAATTCAATTCAATTCAATATTAAAAATTACCGTCTATTCACAACAATGTGATTTTAAACAACCATAACAAACAATGAAACAAACAAACCAATAAAAATTGTTAATTATAGTAACTTAAATAAATCTGTTCCGACAATGATACGCGCAATGTCCTGTAACATCGAACTATACAAGATGACACTAATGTCGTCTTATGCACATAAAATAATTCCATTTTCTTTGTACAGTGCTGTTAAAACACTGTTACGAACTATGAAGTGAGCTGGGGAAAAGTGGGGTAGTTGGGGGTATGAGGTGGGTGAGAGGTAGGTGTGTGTGTGGGGGTGGGGGTGGAGGGAGAGAGAGAGAGAGAGAGAGAGAGAGAGAGAGAGAGAGAGAGAGAGAGAGAGAGAGAGAGAGAGAGAGAGAGAGAGAGAGAGAATATAATACACAATGTAAATCAAAGTCGACTGCGCAAGCGTTCAAACTGATCACTCACGTGCCAACAACACCATGTTAACTTTAAAATCAAAGCAGTAACATAAAGTGCATAATTGTGTTAGCCTTGAGCTGCAAAGTGCGCTACCCAACATAATACAATATATCCCACGCAGCTATGCTAACTACAAATATTATACCAAGCTGAGCAAAGAGGAGAGTATGAGAAGGAGAAAGAGAGGGAGAGAGTGGTTTGCAGGTGGTACTTTTTTTTTCAACCACGAAGCAGTTTTACGACCTGACTTACTATGTAACTCAAGAGTTGAAATAATAACCCCATCAGAAAAATTATATATAAACAACTGTTACTTTGTCATGAGTATAGTTCTGCCAGTAAGCACATGCGCCGTACAAGTCTTTAACAAAATCAATAGTAATGAGTGTGGAATGTGGAAACTTTGCATGTTCTCTTCTTCTTCCTCCTCCTCATCCTCCTCATTCTTCTTCTTATTTTCCTCCTCCTTCTGTCTATTCACCTTCTTCTCCTTCTGCTCTTTCCATTCCACATGTTGTTCTTAATCCCCTAGCCCTGCTTTTCCCTTCCTCTCTTCTTCCTCTTTCTTGATGTTGTTGCTCTTCTTCTTGTTCTAGTTCTAGTTCTGGCTCTTCTTCTTCTTCTACTTCTTCTTCTTCTACTTCTTCTTCTACGCTTTCCTCTTCGTTTTCTTCCATAATTTTTTAAAATAATTTTTTATATCTTCACTTTTTCACTTTGTTTTTGGCTTGTCACCCTCTCTCCTGTAGCTATGGCCCTTTTTCCGCTTTCTTCCCCTCCAATCCCCTAACCTTTTCTCAATACAGTTTTCCATATCTTAATCCTACGAAAACTCCACAATCAAAATAAGTATATACATTGTGTGATGTGCACTCGCGCATGACCAAAATAATAGTACATTCGGGTGCCTGTGGAGACACACCCACAGCAGTCGGCCATACCACGGACCACAAAAGATGGTTCGTGGACAAACCAAAACCAAAGCCAGGTAATGCAAGGCAAGGGCAGTGGTCAAGGTCGGAGAGGCGCCCAAGGAGGTAAAAAAATATATATAAAATTATACCTACGCCTATTAATATCGACGATAATACTTGCTCTTGTTTGTTGCGCAGTTTGTGAAGGAGAGAGAGAGAGAGAGAGAGAGAGAGAGAGAGAGAGAGAGAGGGAGAGAGGTAAAGTGGGGAAGAGGGGGCGTAAAGGTGTGACACATTAACTAGATAATTCATAGATAATCACAAGCACACACAAAAATAGCCTATACTTCGTTCATTCCGGAAAGGAATGAAGAAAATTATACACCATCTATGCTAGTTGTTCATTGTTTATATGGTCCAGCGGATTGCAAAGAACCTAATCAGGACCACAAAATCAGGACCATAACTTGGTTGAAAGAGGACTCAATCCTGATTCATATAAATAACCTGCTAAAAACAACTCTAACGGTAACACTGAAGGCACTCCACCAGCCGGTCACTTTAAACTAAAGGCATCCAAAGCAGGGGCCGCTGAGGCTTTACTCTAATTTATCGAATCGCCGTTTACAAAAACAAAATAGAACATAAACATCATTATAAAATATTAACGAAATACATACATATAAAATGCCTGCATTGCTAAATATTAATACCACAAAAAGCCCAAGTGACCATTTGGCAAAAAGCATCCAATATCCTCAAGCTGACCCGACCGATCCCAAACACACAAAAGGAGTTGTGGGAGAGTTTTCAAGAAAAATGGTAGGTGACTGGTCTAGCGAAGAAGATAGTATAGTGGATTGATAGACCAGAGTAGGAATAAGAAAGAACAATGGAGAAAGACAGCAACAGTGGGAATTTAAAGCGCTAAATTTCCAGGAAGTGGGGAACTATTTATGTAGAAACCCCCAGCATCCCCACGGAGATGGGGGGGGGGGGGGGGGGGTACAATAATACACCATAAAGCCAAGTGTCAAAAAAACCTTAAACATGTGTGTACACAACACTATTAAGTTCCTGGACAACAACTCTATGACAAAGGCGTTCATGTGATTCGGAGTAGTCGGGAAATTCCCGGTATGCGGTTTTTGCTATAGGACGAAAAATTAATCATAGCAATTGAAAGAAATGTTGTGTGTATGTTGGGAGGGGGGGGGGCTGGAGGGGCGGGAGGTGGGTGGGCACAAACACACACATATGAGTAATGCTGCCAAAACCGTATTATTGATTTACTACGATTGATACGTTGGTAAATATTGAATAAAATGACATTCGAGTATATATATATATATTTTTTTAATTTTGAGACACACACCCATTCACTCACACACACACACACACGCACACACACACACACACACACACACAAATAGAGAGGAAGATGGAAGAACGAAGGAAGAAGAAGAAGAAGAAGAAGAAGAAGAAGAAGAAGAAGAAGAAGAAGAAGAAGAAGAAGAAGAAGAAGGAGGAGGAGGAGGAGGAGGAGGAGGAAACACAACAAGGTCACACGTAGGTCACGAATTGATTCGTGTTTTCCCTGTGACTCGGTCCTTGTCGACTAATGATAATTACTAAGAAGAAGAAGAAGAAGAAGGAACAAGAACCAAAAGTCTGGAAAGGAAAACTCCTACAGACGGACTTTGCTAGAGCCGAAATAAATGAAAGGGGCGGGGGCGGGGGCGGGGGCGGGGGCGGGGGCGGGGGCGGGTGGGGGGTGGGTGGGTAGAACGGAAACCCGAACCTAATCCTGTTATATCCAAATGTCAAAGCGTTGCGTACTGAATTTTCACAGTTAAATCTATCGGTTTTAACCGTTACCGATTCAGGAGGGTGAGGTAAGAGAGAGAGAGAGAGAGAGAGAGAGAGAGAGAGAGAGAGAGAGAGAGAGAGAGAGAGAGAGAGAGAGAGAGAGAGAGAGAGAGTATTCTTGGAAGCAAAGCGAGTTTTCCTTCGGAAGTCTTCCAGGCGAGTAAAAACGGTTTACGCGCGTAATGGGTGGGATTAGATGGGTGTGGTTAAGAGTCATGGAGGGAGGGTGGGAGGGCTAAGGGTTGTATTTGTTGTCTCGCCTAACGATACGAGACTGGAGTTCCACGATAGCGTCTTGGATGTAAACCTCATTGAATGCTGTCCTCTGTGGAATAAGTTGCAGATAGGGGAAAACATGAAGACAGCGAAGTGGAGGATTTTTATGAAAATATACAGGCGGTCCTTGACCAAGTGCCGAAGAAGGACATAGTCATAGTGCAAGGCGACTGGAATGCCAAGGTTGGCCAAGATGCGCACCGCAACTGGGGAGACACATGCGGACCCCACTGCAACAACGAGACAAATGACAGGGGTCTGAGGCTATTGGAGTTTGCCAGATACAACAATCTGGTACTGGCAAACACGCTTGGTCTCCACAAAAAATCCAGACGATGGACATGGCACAGTCCCGGCGGGGAACATCACAACCAGATCGACTACATCATGGTCAAGAAACGCTTCAGATCAAGCATCAACATTGGCAGGACACGCACTTTTCCAGGAGCAGACATTGGAAGTGACCACGATCTCGTGATGATGTCTTTCGCTCCATTTGAAGAGAGTAAATACAGCAAAGTGCACTAGGCTGAAGTTCGACCTGGACAAACTGCAAGACCCGGAGGTGGCAAAAATATTTCAGGCCACAATTGGAGGGAAATTTGCACCACTGCTTATTTTGGGGGCAGGCGAAGTAGATGTCAACACCATGACCAATATCTTCAACTCAGCTGTAACAGATGCCGCCACTGAGATCCTTGGCAAGCACCGACCAAAGAAGAAGCCGTGGATCACACCTGAACTTTTGGATCTGTGTGATAAACGAAGAGAGTTAAAAAAGAAAAAGAACACCTCACAGGGAGCTGATGTCTACCGAAAAATCAACAATGACATCCGAAAAGGCATGCGCACAGCAAAGGAGAACTGGATAGAAGATCAATGCCAGGAAATAGAGAACAATCTGAACAAGAACAACAGCAAGAAGGCCTACCAGACTGTGAAGCGGCTGACAAGTGTTAAACAGCCCAAAGTCTCCACTATCCAAAGCAAGTCTGGCATTTGCCTTACAGAAGAACAAGAAGTCTTGGACAGATGGACAGAGTACTGCTCTGACCTTTACAACCATACACCAAATGGAGACCCATCAGTTCTAGCATGTCCCGAGAGCAGAGAAGAAGAAGAAATCCTCCCAATTCTCCGGGAAGAAGTTGAGGCAGCAGTGCAATCGCTGAAGAAAGGGAAGTCAGCGGGAGTGGACAACATACCAGCGGAACTGCTACAAGCAGGAGGAGAAGCGATGACTGATGCTCTCACCACTATCTGTAACAAGATCTGGCAGAGTGGGGAATGGCCTACACCATGGACCCAGTCGCTTGTCATCACTCTTCCTAAAAAAGGTAACCTTCAGGAGTGTGAAAATTACCGCACCATCAGCCTCATCAGCCATCCCAGCAAGGTCCTCCTGAAAATAATACTCAACAGGTTGAAACCACAAGCTGAACAAATCATAGCTGAAGAACAAGCAGGATTCATGGCAGGGCGAAGTACCACTGAACAGATTTTCAACCTCAGAATAATCTGTGAGAAATACCTACAGCACCAACAACATCTATATCATGTGTTCATAGACTTCAAGAAGGCATTTGACCGAGTCTGGCATGCAGCTCTATGGGCAACCATGAAAGTGTACAACATCAGCCCTAAAATCATAGAAGTCATCAAAAGCCTGTATGACAAGGCTACCAGTGCAGTCCTCCATAACAGCGTCATCGGGAACTGGTTCAGAACAACAATCGGTGTGCGTCAAGGATGCCTACTCTCTCCAACACTCTTCAACATCTTCCTAGAGCGCATCATGTCAGATGCTCTTGCAGATCACGAAGGCACAGTCAGCATAGGGGGCAGAGCAATCTCCAATCTTCGTTTTGCGGATGATATTGATGGATTGGCTGGAGAGGAACAAGAACTTGAACAGCTTGTACAGAGGCTTGACACCACCTCCAGAGCTTATGGAATGGAAATAAGTGCAGAGAAGACCAAAATGATGACCAACAACACCAATGGCATCAACACGGACATCAAAGTACAAGGCCAATCCCTCAACACAGTGCACAGCTTCAAATATTTAGGAGCCATTGTGTCAGACAATGGGTCTCGACAGGAAGTCCTCTCCAGGATCGCACAAACAACTGCTGCCCTGACAAGGTTGAAGCCCATTTGGAAAGACAGAACCATCAGTCTACATTCCAAAGTAAGACTGCTGCGATCTCTGGTCATCTCCATCTTCCTATATGCTTGCGAAGCATGGACCCTCACAGCAGATCTCCAACGAAGAATACAAAGCATGGAGATGAGGTGCTACAGAAGACTTCTGTGCATTTCCTATACCCAACACATCACCAACGTTGAAGTCCGACAGACCATCACACAAGCCATTGGACAACACGATGACCTGCTCACAGTGGTGAAGAAACGGAAACTCCGATGGTATGGCCACGTCACCAGATCATCAGGCCTTGCAAAGACCATTCTGCAAGGCACAGTGCAAGGAGGTAGAAGAAGGGGGAGACCGAAAAAGAGGTGGGAGGACAACATTCGAGAATGGACTGGTTTGACACTGAGCGAAGCCATGAGGGCTGCTGAGGACAGAGAAAGATGGAGTATGCTGGTTAAGCGATCATCTGTGGTGCCCCTACGACCTTCGGGTTATGGGACAGGATAGGATAGGATAGGGGAAAACAAAATTGACCTCCCCAAATTGACCTGCCAATGGTTCGCTTTACTCTGAAGAATTATGCCAAAGAGACAAATGGCCATGTCGCTGTGATCTTAGCTCGGGCAAAGGGGGTGACCGATCCCCTGGGAGTATAAGTGGCGCGAGCGTGCTAAATAACTTGCCTTCTGTAAAACTGGGGACAATCGAGCATCCTGCATGTACCTAATAAATAAATAAATATAAAAGAACAGTACGGCAGAATTATTCCAAACATCAAGAGATATCGAATATTTCTCGATGAAAATTTAGTTTGACGTCTGCTTATAATGAGGAATGTGTCACGTGACAGAGCGATGCCTACCTTCCTCCCTACCCCCTTGCCCCCCTCTCCTTACTCCTCCTTTCCTTTCTTTATTACAGATGTATAGTTTTTTGGAAATGAAACGAAGCAAAAAGGAGCCCGAAGGAGGGAAGCACAATAGTGTCCACCCGATAAAAATTCAGACCCATGGAGAGCAAGATAAACTGCGGATGTTTTACCAGACAGCATGACGACATGTATCCTTTAAAAAAAAATAAAAATAAAAAAAACGAAATATTACATCATAAATAAAATTGGATTTGAATTTTTAAACGTGTGAAAGAAAATCAACTGGTATTTAAAAAGCCACGCGATAGATCTCAACCTTTTAATAGGGACTTTTTTTTTAGCAGAGCAAAATTAATGTAGTGTAAAGTTGGAGATTTACTTTCTGAAGCAGGACGTCGGCATTCAAAGCCGTAACTTTCAAAGTCCCACTCTATTCTTACAAAGTGTGAAAAAAATGGCTTTGAAAATATGCCTCAATTGAAAACAGCTTCAAATGCCTCAATTGAAAACAGCTTCAACTGTCTCCATTTTGTTTGTATTATTATTTGGGCAATATGCACGGGAAACTAAGCAGAAAGTCATAATTGTTGACGTGCATATTCACGAAAATACAGTCAATGTTCACTTATAGTGTTCAGACCATGCACTGAATGTTAACTTCAGATCGCAAAGTCGAATTTACACCAAATTTTACATTGAAAAGCTATCGGGCACCTAGAGCTTGCTTTGTTAAATTAGAGGTCAGGCGCAAAATAAATCCATCTTTAAAAAATAATTATTATTGTCTCAAAGTATTGCCACTTCAGTGGATTTGACGTGGACATTGAAAGATGTGATAAACTACAAAGTCAGCCCCCACCTTAATCTATTCTTGAGAACTCCAAACGATTGCACCACTGGCAACCACAATTTCACAAGATAACGTTTATTTTTAACTATTCAAGTTTGAGATAAGATAAGAATACTTTTTTCTAATATAGCGCACATTTTAAGCACAAAAACCTGCTTCAGTCGTTAGAGGTTGGTGGTAGTTTGTCATTATTTGAATCACTTCCAAATGAATAAGGCAGGACCGCAACTAATCGATCTAACCTCAACAAAACTGGTGGGGCTTGTGGGAAACATTGCATCAATATTAATGATAGACACAGGCAAATCTACACATCATAACGAACGGTAATGATGACCATAATCGGCGCTCCAGTTTAATCATACCGTTACTATCTTCACCAGTACAGCATGCTCAGTGCGGGCTAACTGAAACGCAGGGTGCGGCGTTTGCCCTCGAGGATGAGATGGGTAAACGAGGGTTCGATTCCTGTATATATGGCAAACGACGTTCGTTTTGATTTTCCACTCTCTCACTCATACATGAAATACCACAAGTATATCAACTAACAAGTTAGTATCTCGTATTGCCCCCCCCCCCCCCCCCCCCCAGTCGACGTGCGGTGGTCCCGTTTAGCCACAAGCTGAGACGGGAATATCCCAAACCTAAAAATAGAATAGAGAATTCTGGGAAATCTGTTCTCGAGAAGATGTGCTCGCTGAAATGAAACGAAAGTTGGGAGAGGAACTGCATATTTCTGGTAGTGAACAAAGGCAGAAACTTGTCAGCAGTATTATCAGCGATGGAGTTATAATGGACGAAGTGCTCCATACCTATGAGGTTGCCTTTGCTCGAGCAAAGAAACTAAAGAAGGATTTAGCCGACGTTATTTCAGAAAAGGATTTCTCTACCCATAATTTCCCTGGGTTTTGAAGTTTCTAAAAAGTTATTTCAGGCCGACGACGCTCTATGGGGCGCAAAGCATGTAAAGGGAAGCAATCGGTTGTACGCGCACGTCGATAGAGACATAGAAGAGAGATACTAACTTGTTAGTTGATATACTTGTGGAAATACCAAACATTCAAGTAAAAAACCATGCATCAACAGTAAAGCTTCAATATTCAATGTAATGCCGCCGTATGAAGGTTATAATCTACACAGACTAGTCGGGATAACAACATCCAAAATAGGCGTCTCGCCAATATCGTACAAGCATTAACAAGTATCATTATCACAAAACAAAAATACAACACTCGAATGATAAGGACATCACTCTGCCCTACTTCGTTATCATTCTTAGTAACTTCCCTCCTTTGAAGTGCAATAGAACAGTGGTTCTCTCTCTCTCTCTCTCTCTCTCTCTCTCTCTCTCTCTCTCTCTCTCTCTCTCTCTCTCTCTCTCTCTCTCTCTCTCTCATTCTCTCTCTCTCACGATGAGTACTTAGTTGTTTGTTTGTTGTGTTGTGTTTTTACGAAAATAACATTGATGCAATCCAAACCATCTTGACATCTTGTACAGCGCACAATTTCTGTGTAGTTGAACATGCTTTGGGCAATGATAAAAATGACCGTGGAAAACATGTTAGCTTGACTTTAAAACTCTTAGTACAGTTTTTTGCTGTATTTTTATTACCGAAATATAGTCCATGCATTGAGAATGTTATGTCCTTTTGTTCTAAGTTTGTTGTCGTAGATTTCATCATCATCATCATCATCATCATCATCATCATCATCATCATCATCATCATCATCATCATCATCATCATCATCATCATCAACAACAACAAAAACAACAACAATAAGAATGTAAAGCGCTCTGAGCTTTCATTAGAAAGGGCGCTATATAAATGTTAATTATTATTATTATTATTATTATTATTATTATTATTATTATTATTATTATTATTATTATTATTATTATTAATAATAATAATAATAATAATAATAATAATAATAATAATAATAATAATAATAATAATAATAGAGAGAGAGAGAGGCGGAGGGTGGGGGGATAATTTCATTTTGCAATGGTAAAGAGTAAACACCGAGTGCGCTTAATACTTACATCTTGACCTTGAGGTTTGTAATAATAAATATTAAATACCCAAACATTAATGTTATAGCATTAACATCATTAAACAATAACAACAAATCATCAAGATCATCATTAGATAAAACCATTTTCAAACAATCAAATCATATTAATGTTGTTAATATCGATCAACAACAATTAATGTTTAAGTTTTAATGTGTATTAGCAGACGTGTTCTAAATGAGGTAAATTTAAATCCTGCAGTGCGGAAATCTTTATAAAAGTTATTCCACAAAGTGGAGCCGGAATAAGCTAGACTAGTTTTTAAGAGATCAATTCTTGGAATCGGAATATTTAATTTTGTGGACGATTGGGCAGTTTTCTTAGGGAAAAAATATGACAGGAAGGTGCATTGCCAGAACGTATCCTGTGCATGAAAACCCCTTTATTAAATTTTAATCTGCTGGTAAGAGGTATAATATTTTTTTTTGTTTAAGATATAACAGAGAGAGAGAGAGAGACAGACAGACAGACAGACAGAGACAGAGAGAGAGAGAAAGAGAAACAGAGACAAATAAAGAGACAGAGAGAGACACAGAGAGAGAGAGACAGATAAAGAGAGGCCAACAGACAGACAGAGAGAGACAGAGATAGAAAGACTGACAGACGGACGGACAGACAGACAGGCTGATAAAGACAACAAGAACCAACTTTAAATAAACTACATCAAGCAATTGACTACAATACCTTTGAAAAGCCGAAACTTTCATTTACACGTAAGCAGTCCTCAGGACAACAAAACCGTTTTCTGTTAACACTGCCACTGAAGATCATAACCTACATACAATCAACTAACGCTTCTACTCTTTGAGCTCAGTATTACTAATTGACTATTACCCTAATGAGTTATAGAAATTAAACGCAGCTATAAACGGCACCCACGTTCAGATAACGAGCCACCTTATATTAAATCTCCTAGTTTACAGCCGCGCACAGGCAACAAAAATAAGTATATATATATATTTTAATGATGATTTTACACAGAGTGATCAAGTCTAGACTTGAGCATTTCTTTTGTTGCTGAACTCCTGCAAATAACTCCTAATATTATATTACCTTCTGCATGAAGTGAAAAGATCTGGGAATGGATCGTGAGTTTCTAAAGTACCAACTGAAACAGAAACAAAAAGCTGCCTCGGCCTGTGTGTTGCAAGAGGAAGCAAACCATGTAGCAGCAGTTCCGGAAAACGGGATGTTGTGATCCAGAAATTCTAGGCCGAAGGCGTCAATCAAAATGCACCACCAGTTACTAACGCTTTCCATTGGTTTCTGCTTCCTTGTGATAACATAACCATTGTAACCGAGTCGCGTTGAATAGGACACCAGAGTGTGACAGCACCAAATTGTAACCCCAAAATTTGACACAAACATGGTTAGAAGCAATAATAATCAAAGAATACGAGGAACTAAAAAAGGATGAAAGCGATGACAAAGGATGATGAGGACGACGAGAAAGAGATAGCGGTTGGAAAACTGAATTCTAAATTCCAAATAACAAAACTGTTACGTTACCGTTAAAATTAACATCGTAAGACGTCGCCTCCATTTACATATTTCATTTAGTGTGATTATAATTCAGACTTTGCTTCCAAGCTAGAAGAACAAGAACAAGAAGAAGAAGGAGGAAAAGGAGAACAAGAAGAACAAGAACAAGAAGAATAACAAAAACAAGAACAAGAAAGGCGATGATGTTGATGATGATGATGATGATGATGATGATGATGATGATGATGATGATGATGATGATGATGATGATGATGATGATGATGATGATGATGATGATGAATGAGGAGGATGTGGAGGAGGAGGGAGAGAGCTCAAGCTTCTGCTTCCGCGTGACAACCATTGTTTGTGTCAACTATAAATATGGCACAACAACTAGGGGCAGCAAGAGGAAGTTAGAAGATGGAGGAGACGAGACAGGCGTAATCCACACAAAATATTACAAGTACCTACACCCCTCCCCCATTTCTGCCCACCCTTCACGATCCATCTCTACCTTACCCCACCCCACCCCACCCTCACTCCTGACTCCTGATTCTGTTTACATCAGCATGTTTGTTTCCCATTTAAATCAGCTAAAATCTAAATAACATTCTACATTCTGTTCCTCCCGATCATCATTTCCCTCTCCCGGATCCACTTTCTAACCAACCCCAACCTCAGTTCAACAGTCGAAACCATTTGGTCGAACGACATAATTATTAAAGTGAGTTTGGAAAAGAAAAAAATTCAAACACTAGATGGTATGATCGGGCAAGAGTTTAATAATAATAACAACAACAACAGCAACAGCAACAACAACAACAACAACAATAATAATAATAATAATAATAATAATAATAATAATAATAATAATAATAATAATAATAATAATAATAGTCCACATGATCGATGTCAAAGCTCTCCAATAAGTGTGTAAACAGTTAAAAAAATAACCACACAATTTGGTTCCTCAATAACGTACACCTTCCGAGTCTAGCTTAACCCCCAAAAAATCGTACTGCTTGAAACAGCCATTAGGCGTCACTTAATACCAGAGGCACACAATACTCCCGCTTGGTTCCTTCACAACAAACCGCCTTGTGGCACGTTCGCCGCGCACCGCCGCCTTGGTCTGTTGGGCGCCTGTACATCTATTCAAGATTCAATAATACTTTAATATCTCAATCAGAAGAATTAAGACATGCTTTGCTGACAACACTAAAACAAATTGTTTTTTAAACAATTGTAGAAGAAAAGGCAGTTACAAACATTGATTCATTTGAAAGGTTTATATTCTATTTTCGCAAATATTAGACACACACACACGCAAACACACCCACATACTACTGAATATAGTTAAACCAAAAAATAGTCATCCCTGCATGAATTAAGACATTTTATACGATTTTGCGTAATTTTAATCCCGACTTCAAACGCTTTAACATTGCCCAACTTCTCTAAATATAAACATTAATTTTAAAAAAGGGAAATTTTATTATATAATATAGTATGCACACACTCTTATAATCATATATAATATTGTTCAATGTAGATTGCAACTCAAACTCCACTTTTGCTTTTCAAACTCCACATTTACTTTGCCGATGTTGTAGACCAACAACCTTTGTCCTAGTTTTAGGAATACATTCTATCAAGGTCATTTATCGGAAGTAGCTCATTGACATGTGGATGTTCCGTTTCGTAGTGGAACAATGAGTCTGTTTAAGTAGTAGATGGACGAGGTGGAGTTGGGACGAGATGGTGCTGGGAGGAGTGAGGGGTTGGAGTACAGTCGTAGCCATCCTCATTATCAATGATCATCAATCATCGTCGTCATCCATCAACCTCATCATCCTCAGAAGAAGAAGAAGAAGAAGAAGAAGAAGAAGAAGAAGAAGAAGAAGAAGAAGAAGAAGAACGCGTAAACAGCATCCATCATCATCATCAGCATCATCCTTATCATCATCACCATCATCATCCTCCTCCTCCGCTTAAGACTTACAAGCATTGATGGTATTAGCAAGCGTCAATACAGTACAAATAACGTAAAATACTTACTCATTGTTTAGAAGTCACAGTAACATCCCACATGTTGTTCTTATCCCCGAAAACGGTTAGTTGTTGGGTGTGTGTTCTTCAACAACAGATCGAATACATTTTTGACAGTCAGCATGCTTTCAAGGTCACGGTAAATTGATTCCCCCCATTCCCCCCTCCCCCCCACACACACACAGATGAACAGTTCCGAAAATAAAAAAGCATTACAAAACACTGCTAGGTCGTATAATTTTTCAACGATAATGTGAACAGATTTTAAATATATTGATTGAACGGAAATGAATTGAAACTAAAGACAATTGTACCTTGAGTTGGAAAAGCACTATATAAGATTTATTAAATAAATATAAAAATATGTAGGCTAAATAAATAAATAAATAAATAAATAAATAAATAAATAAATAAATAAGCAAATGAATAATACAATTTTGAGAAAATTATGTTTCAGGTCTGAAATTTCTGACAGAAAAAAACAACAACAAAACGTTAACCCGAGATGTTGAAACAACTCAAAGTCGTCAGTTTAGTAAAATTATTTCTCGATGTCCAAACACGATTAAAAATGCAGTACCAACTATTGCGACAATCATGCTTTATATATTGATCGCTGCAGCGCAAGTACCCTATTTTGATATCGTATCCAACCTATTCATTGAGTTTAGACCTTTTGGTACCTACAACGATTATAGGTTATACTAACTAAATCAAATATTATGAACAGCTTACAACCAGCGAAAACAGGCTCTTCTGTCAACAGAAAATATACCGGTAAACTTGTTCCGCTGATACTCGACTCTTCGTCATAGTGTTAAAAAAATAGATCCTATAGTGCTATCCAATAATATTAATGCATAACAGATGTACCCGATTGTAAAAGTAAACCGTCAAATCACTTATGGGTCCTGATGTGTGCAAGACAGAGAGAGAGACGGAGGGTGGAAGGAAAGGGGGAGGGAGTAGAGAGGGAGGGGGAAACAGAGAGAGAAAGAGAGAGAGAGAGAGAGAGAGAGAGAGAGAGAGAGAGAGAGAGAGAGAGAGTTCTTTGGAACTTTGTATTTTTATTACACCAAACAAGCACAATTTCCAAAAAATATTAGGCTCATAACCCAGGGGGCATTTTAGCCGAATGGAGAGGGAGGAGGATTAGGGGGATGTGTTTACAAAATATACATTGAACTGCACATACAAAACCTACACTGATCAAATATGTCACGAACAAATCACGAAAACGTCCTATCCTATCCTATCCTATCCTATCCCATAACTCGGAGGTAGTAGGGGCACCACAGATGATCGTTTAACCAGCGTACTCCATCTTTTCCTGTCCTCAGCAACCCTGATTGTTTCGCTCAGTGTCAAACCAGTCCATTCTCGAATGTTGTCCTCCCATCTCTTTTTCGGTCTCCCTCTTCTTCTACCTCCTTGCACTGTACCTTGCAGGATGGTCTTTGCAAGACCTGATGATCTGGTGACGTGGCCATACCATCGGAGTTTCCGTTTTTTCACCCCTGTGAGCAGGTCATCGTGTTGTCCAATGGCCTGTGTGGTGGTCTGTCGGACTTCGTCGTTGGTGACATCAAACACTCAAAACGGGGAAAATGTCACACAAAATCATACAATAAGTAATAAATAGAAAACTACACAAGCAAGCAACTCAATCTGTATCATAGATAGACCAAATACAACGACCTTTTCTTTGTATACCAAAAGGCATAGAAGGGCAAGTGTGAGGACAAAAGGGAAAGAAAATGGAATGTGCACAATAAATACATAATTATTTATTTATGTATTTTATTTTATTTATTTAATCAAGCTTATATAGCGCTTTACCAGCTCAAGAGCTGCTCAAGGCGCTGGCCGATACAGGATCCAACTCAAGCCGCCCTAGGCGCCCACTTGCAACCTATGGGCGCATAGTCTGACGCCCTAACGACCGGGTTTGGGGAGAAGGGACCTAGTGCGCGTTGGGTGTTATTTGTGTAGCCGGCACTTACCCGTCTAGGACATGAGCGTCAGAACCTTTAAAGTTCATGCGATGGAATGCGTGCCTGCACAGACTAGACCTCGGTCTATACTCTCATCCAAAGGAGTAGGGGAGCAGCGTCTCAAGGTTTATTTTTATGTCATTCTTTATTTTAAATTTAATATTTCCTGCCTTTAAGGCTGCAATATTTATCGCCTGACATTCGAGTACACGGCATTCACCACTGAGCCAAATGCACTCCCAGCAATAGTATAAAACCCGTAGCCCCTATAGTCTACTATTCCCTATAGTCTACTATATACATTATGTAGCCATTTCCCCCGTTGGGGTGCCGGGGGTTTCAGTATAAATAGTATCCCCACTTTCTGGAAATTTAGTGCTTTAAATTTCCACTGTCGCTGTCTTTCTCATTTGCTCTTTCTCATTCCTGCTCTGTTCTATCAATCTGCTATACTATATCTCGTCTTCTTCGCTAGACCAGTCTCCTACCTTTTTTCTTGAAAACTCTTCCGGGACAAGACTCCTTGTTTGTGTATGAGGTCTGTTGGATCAGCTTGGGAATATTGGACGCTCTCTGCCAGGTGGTCACTAGGGCTTCCTATGATGTTATTATTTAGCAATGTAGGCATTTTATATGTATGTGTTTTGTTGATAATTTATAATGATGTTTGTATTCTATTTTGTTTTTGTAAACGGGGGTTCGATAAGTTGGGGTGAAGCCTCAGCCGTCCCCTGCGTGGGATGTCTTTATTGTAAAATGACTGGCTGGTGGAGGGCATTCAGTTTTCCCACTAGGGTTGTTTCAGCAGATCTTTTATGCGGATTAGGGGTTGTCCGGTCCTGATTTGGCTCGGAAGAGTCCGCTGGACCTAAAGCAACAATTATGTAATGTAATGTAATGTAATGTAGCCATTATACAGGGTGGCCCAAAAGTGGGTTTACAGTTATTAAACTACCTTTAATATGGTTGAAGTGATTTGCTTAGTAATACCAATATAAAACATTCCTCACAGTATAAATCTAACTTACATAAACAGCTTTTTTTCTTGCTGATTGTAATTTATGTTATTATGTAAAGCTAACTTTTTACTTGAATATTTTTTTTTATTTCAGAAATTGATGAGATGACACACATATTATCAAATTTTCTGATGATGCTGCTGTTGTCGACCTTTCAGACTCTGTGACATGTTACGAGCAAAGTGTCAACTCTTTTGTCAACTGGTGTGATAGGAACCATCTTGAACTGAATGTCAAAAAAACTAAAGAAATGGTTGTGGACTTTAGGCGGAATGGGACAGATTTGCCGGCACTCTTGTTAAAGGGAGAAGAGGTAGAAAGAGTAGACACCTATAGATATCTTGGCATTCTCATTGACAATAAGTTAAAGTTCACAGCTAACGCTGAGGCAGTGTTCAAGAAGTGCAGACAGAGGATGTATATGTTGTACAAACTGCGTTCACTGATGGTGTCGCAAAGAATTTTGCAGCAGTGCTATACTGCTTTCATTGAGTCTGTGTTAACATTCTCATTCATCTGTTTCTATCAGTCTCTTAATCTCAAAAATCAAAATTCTCTTAACAGTATCTCCAGAACATGTAGCAAGATTGTAGGCAGAAATCTCCCCCGTCTCTGCGATTTGTTCCAAACAAGGGCCCTGAGCAAGGCCATGTGCATCATTAAAGACCCCACCCACCCCCTGTGCCCCCTCTTCCAGTGTCTTCCGTCCGGGGTTCGATTCAGGACAATGCAATGCCGAACAGTTCGCTTTAGTTCCACTTTCATCCCTACTGCAATTACCCTTTTCAATTCAACCAACAAACGCTGATGGCTCTGCTCAGGACACCTCACCACCCTCAAATTAATAACCCCATCATTTATTTTTATCTGATTAATTGCTTTTATAATCAAACTTGTATGTTTTATTTTATTCTATTACCCACATGTCCATTGATAATTATTGTGTTTGTAAGTGTGAGTGTATTACCTTATTTGTCAAGGACTGTTTGGTATTTTTTATCTCGTTGTTATAGTTGCTTATGATGTGTTCTGTGTGGATGAGTGCACGGCTGCAGTGATGAGTGGGCAAATGTAGTGCGTGAGTGTTGTTGTAACTGCGCGAGGCTTTTATGACTGAAATAATAGTGCCTATTCTTTAGTCCTATTTCTTACCTGTAATTTTTTTACCTGCAAGAGGCGTTCGCTCAATTAATGCATAGTTAAAATATGTACGGATGATGTGCGTACGGATTCTATGCTTTCTGAACCTCTTATATTAGTCTGTGTCTTATTATTGTTCATTATAACTGTCTTGATGTGTGGAGCCATTATATAACATAATGTGATGAGACTTGTACAATATTTCCATTCCTGTGGTAATAAAGATGTGTTGAATTGAATTGAATTGAATGAAGATCGGAATTTGTGCCGCTCTGAGTGTCCTGGGGAGATTTGAAGAATGTTGCAATGTTGAAGGAGATGTTGAGCATCTGAGAGATTAAATTGTTTATGTTTATGTTAACAGGTATAACGAATTTCCCGCTGCAAGGCCAATTTGCCATTACCTAAAGTTTAGTAACCGTCCAACTTCTTCCCTCTTCCTCCCCCCCTCCTCCATTTCTCACGCCCCACCCTCTGCTCAACTCCGAACTGTTTTCGAGAAACCGAAATTAAGAAAAAAAAAAAAAAACAATGGTGAGATTCGTGTTACACTATGAATCATTTCCACTTCCAGCGTCCGTTTCGTTCAGGAAGAAAAAAATTGGCATTTGGGCTTGAGCCAATAACGTTCCCTCACTGGTCAAAGTTAGAGAGAGTGGTGTGTGTGTGTGTGTGTTTGTGTGTGTATGAGAAAGAGAGAGAGAGAGAGAGAGAGAGAGAGAGAGAGAGAGAGAGAGAGAGAGAGAGAGAGAGAGAGAGAGAGAGAGAGAGAGAGAGAGAGAACCGTTTTTTAAGTATTTCATTTTCTGAGAGAGAGTAAGAAAGAAAGAACCATTTTTAAAATATTTTATTTTCTACGAAATGGTCTGCTTCTTCAATGTTAAAATGGGTTGTTACTGGTTACTAGGCATTTCAGTCATCGATAATGTGTATCTCTCCCTCCCTCTTCCCTTCCCTCCCTACCCGTACCTCACCCTAATACCCTCCCATCCCAGCGCTGTGATCATGCTACGTGTGTGGAGATATTTATGCGTTTAATAACTGTTCAATCATTCATTCAGTCATTGATCTGTAAAACTAAAATAGACAGTAATAAACTGGAGTACTTGTACATCTTACAAGAAGACTTCTTCGGTACAATCAACGTCATGTGGATTCCTTGTGCAAACCACTTTATGCGTTTGTGAGTTTCAGCGGTCTACATTATCGAGATTGGTGTAAAACAAACAACCTCGGCAACAGGAGCAATAGTGTTTGGGCACGCACTAGCAAGGCTTCATATTAAGCAAGCGCAGGACATCCCACACAGTCCGCAAAGCTGTGAATGGGGGTGCCTGTCTGGTTAGAACCGGGGTGAGGGGTGAGTGGGGGGATAAAGCAGCGAGGGATAGATGATAGGCACCGCCCTCACTAAGCTGGCCTAGAGAAAAATGGGATCTCAAACGCTTTTCCTCCCCAACTATCGAAAGGTTACGGGGAAGTCTGTACCTTTTTTTACCTTTACCTCGGCAATTCAGTGTACCTATGTGAATATGAAGGCTCTGTGTATTTAAAGTGTGTTACTGCGCTTTACAAATAACCGATTTATTTTTTTTTCATTATTATTCGGGGTATCAGACAAGATCAGGCTAAAACGTACATAAATAATGGGCTATGTAAGTGACCAAAAGCGACCAAAGAAGTATGAGAGTGTTAAAAAGGCCGCAGAGGTCGGAGGTCACTGTAGAAAGGATAGGCAGGTAGCGAGCAGCACACCTTAAAAATCGGCCGGGAGTCCAGAAAAGAAGTTGTCACCGTTACCGGTAATACTCCTCCTCCTCATCACTCATCCACCTCCGCATCATCATCATTCAGCCACCTCCTCATCATTCATCCTCCTCCTCATCATAATCCATCTTCATCATCATCTATCCATCATCCATCGTCATCCACCATCCTCCTCATCTTCCATACTCCTCACCATCCATCCTCCTCCTCATCGTCATCCATCCTCCATCCTCCTGCTCCTCATCTTCTTGTCTCTATGTAGAATGATCGCTTCTACCCATAGTCTTCCATGCATGCAATCTGTATCGCTTAATTTCTCCGCTAAAGTAAGTAGCCACAGAGCTGTGCCATCCAAATAATGTGAATGCTTATTTGAGCGAGTTATCTGCATCGAGATAATGACCGATGACCGGTTTCTTTAACGCATCGTTTTGGCAAAAACAGGCCTCGGTTTATACTCTCATCGAAATCGAAAGGAAATCTTATCTAGTTTTCAACCACATTTTTATTCCACTGCAATTGTTAAAAACACGCAGCAGCTTAAATCATTTACTTGCCTATATAGTCCCCACTTGTAATGCGTCGCACAGTTTTAAAATGGCAGATCAAACGAGGTGACCAAAAGGTCAGAAGCAGGTTTCTGGCCTGGCCCCCGGCCGGTGTCCAACAGCACCTGTCGTGTCTTGACCACTCGTTGAAACAATAATCCTCCTTTTACTGTATGTTCTTTTCTCGAAACCACGCCTTAATGCTGTCCAACCAATCCACCCCTTCTTTAAACATTGTAGTTTAAGTTTCTGTCCAGCTGCCCACGTTTTTTTTGTAGGTTCGAACATAATGCACCTGTCGACTGCAACTGATGGAAATACACTTGCCCACATTTTTTAAATATTTTTAAAAAAGAAAAAAAATATATTATAATAATAATAATAATAATAATAATAATAATAATAATAATAATAATAATAATAATAATAATAATAATAATAATAATAATAATACAAGAATGAAAAAGATGAAGAAAGATGATTCGATTTAAAGAATCCACATTGAAAAGATAAGAAATCTGAAGACGTCTGAAGGAAAACTCTCTCTCTCTCTCTCTCTCTCTCTCTCTCTCTCTCTCTCTCTCTCTCGATGTTCAACAGCCTTCCACAACGAAGAAGACGCCGTTCGTCGATGATCATCCCTTTCCATTCCCACTGAAAGGTTTTCAAGTTGATACGTGCGTGGACGCTTTAACTTTTCCGGTGCAACGACCTCAAAGAACATCTTACACACATGGGTCAAACGGTCACTACACAAAAACAGACAGCTAGTTTTAGTTCAATATTAAAAACTCTCCTACTTTCTTTTTTTCAAGTTTTAAGCTCGTTTCTTCCAAACCTTTGAACTGTTAACCAACACTGTAAAAATTAACACTTATTTACTCGTGTATGATCAGTTTCTTTAATTAAAAAAAATAAATAAATAAAAATAGTGCTAATATAAAGAAAATAGAAAATAACCATGCTGCGTCGGGTGCCTTTGGTTCTAAACAGCGAGTTTTATTTCTTTTCCTTTTTTTCAAGATCGTCTCTTCTAAACCTTTGAACTATTGAACCAAAACAGCAAAATTAACCCTCTCATTTACTCATGTATGATCAGTTCTTTGATATGAATTCTGTGTTAATATAAAGAAAATAGAAACGCGACATTCTCTCGGGTGCCTTTGGTTCCAAGAAAGAACAAAGTTTAAAGGGTGTTAACCCCCGACTTAGGCTAATAACGAACTGAAGGAGACTCCAGTAACCTCCCATTCTTTTGTTTTATCCGTTGGAAAAATGATACCCTTCTATTGTTTCAAGCAAGTTCGCGACTCGATTCGTGTACTGTGCTGTAGGAAGAGGAAGAGAGATTATCAGATCACGTGGTCAAATGGGAAGTAGGAGAAGGAAGAGGAAGAGACGAGAAAGGAGGAGTGCGGTGGGTGGAAGACATTACATTACATTACATGATTATTGCTTTAGGTCCAGCGGACCCTTCCGAGCCAAATCAGGACCGGACAACCCCTGATCCGCATAAAAGATCTGCTGAAACAACCCTAGTGGTAAAACTGAAAGCTCTCCACCAGCCAGTCACTTTACAATAAAGACATCCCACGCAGGCGACGCTGTGGTGGGTTGGTATCGCGCTACAGCTGGCCACAAACACATGTACAATCGCACTAAGATAAGATAATTTTATTAAACAAGGGTAAAAGAGTCAGCACTGGGTGTGCTGATTTAAATCTTGCCCTTGGGGCTTGAACAATAATAATAATTAGTATAACAACATAACTTTAAAACAATATAATCAAGATCTGTGCGCACATGCACATACGCGCGAATACACAAACACGCACACATTTATTTAAAACAATCTAATGAATGTTCTCTAAATAAGTAGCTCATTAATTAATTTCTGATGTGCTCTAAAAGCACTAACACAAAACATGCACTCAGTCAACCACTTGCCAGCTGGCGGACTCGCCACAGTTGCTGAGACGAGAAGAAATTATACGGACAACGACGAACACAAAGAAACAACGGAAAAGATGATTTACAAACCAACTCACAATTTATTCATTCAAACCACTCACACACACACGTGATCAAACTATAGGCATAAAATCATACATAAATCACTAACATAGGCAGCCCATTTTAAATTAAGGGAAAGAATACTGTCAGCGGAATACTTTAAATTGAGGAGAATATTGTCAACAGCGGAATAGAAAGTAAATGTTCTGGATGATGAAGGATGAAGGAGAGGAACGAAGGAGGGATAATGGTAACAGGGACGAATACTGGCCTGACACCCGTGTCCTCAATCGCAGCAGTCACTCAAGTCCTTGTCAAAACCCTGTATGTAGAACACTGTCATCCCTGATGCTCTGAGAAGAAGCGACGCTTGGAGCTGGTAGCGATCGCTGACCGGGCGCTGACCGATCGTCGACTGTCACGACTAACAGTGGGGACTTCCTTTCTCGTGACGTCACTGCTGCCGCCCACGGTCCCGTAGCTTGAACCGATGAGCAGACATCAGACGTTGAGGAGAAAGAGTGGAAGAAAGACGATCCTATCCTATCCTGTAACTAGAAGGTCGTAGGGGCATCACAGATGCTCGTTTAACCAGCGTACTCCATCTTTGTCCTCAGCAACGCTTCGCTCAGTGTCAAGCCAGTCAATTCTCGAATGTTGTCCTCCCACCTCTTTTTGTTTCACTCTTCTTCTGCCTCCTTGCACCGTACCTTGCAGGATGGTCTTTGCAAGGCCTGATGCTCTGGTGATGTGGTCATACCAACAGAGTTTCCGTTGCTTCACCACTGTGAGCATGTCATCGTGTTGTCCAATGGCTTGTGTGATGGTCTGTCGGACTTCGTCGTTGGTGATGTGCTGGGTATAGGAAATGCCCAGAAGTCATCTGTAGCACCTCATCTCCATGCTTTGCATTCTTTGTTGTAGATCTGTTGTGAGGGTCCATGTTTAGCTAGTATATATAGGAAGATGGAGATGACAAGGGTGCGCAGCAGCCTTACTTTGCAATGTAGACTGATGGTCTTGTCTTTCCAAATGGGCTTCAATCTTGTCAGGGCAGAAGTTGTTTGTGCGATCCTGAAAAGGACTTCCTGTCGGGAACCATTGTCTGATACAATGGCTCCTAAATATTTGAAGCTATGCACTGTGTTGAGGGATTGGCCTTGGACTTTGATGTCCATGCTGATGCCATTGATGTTGTTGGTAATCATTTTGGTCTTCTGTGCACTTATTTCCATTCCATAGGCTCTGGAGGTTGTGTCAAGCCTATGTACCAATTGTTCCAAGTTCTTGTTCCGCTCCTGCCAATCCATCAATGTCATCCGCAAAACGGAAGTTGGAGGTTGCTCTACCCCCTAATTTGACTGTGCCTTTGTGATCTGCAAGGGCATCTGACATGATGCGCTCTAGAAAGATGTAAAAGAGTGTTGGAGAGAATTGAAATTATCACGTGGTCTGTGTAATTTACAGAGATATCGGTAATCCGCACTGTTAATTAATAATTATCAGTATTTGCCACGCTTTCCTAGCGCCCAAACCTGATAATTACAAATATCGCGAGATAATTACAATTATGAAGAGAAAATTACAATTATCAAGCAATAAATACAATTATCACTGAAAATTATAAATATCAATTTAATACTTATGAGTATTCGCGGCCCGATGTGCGATGCGCATGCGCGGCAGCGGCACTGTTCCCAGCACGCCTGGGGTTTTGGCCCTAGTAAAGCGTGGCCAAAACTGAAAATTAGTAATAAACACTGTGAATTACGGTATCTCTGTGAATTGTTTGTGCGATCCTGGAGAGGACTTCCTGTCGGGACCCATTGTCTGATGCAATGGCTCCTAAATATTTGAAGCTCTCATTGAGAACACTTTGTTGAATTCAAACATATATTTGTATACACCAGAAAACTAATAAGCCATAACATATACAGTACATAAAGGGCACACGAAAGCAAAGCTGTAATAAGTGAGAACGCTTGAGTTAAAAGGTTCCAGTTCTAGGCTTTGTTTACTTTTGGCCCAAACGGGTTTACCCTAAAATTCGCATTGTTATCACATTAAACAATCACAAAGTGGACTTTCGTTGCCCAAAACCAGCCAATAAAGTCTGAATGTTTTTCATTTCGATTATGACAGGGAGTGAGTTCCCCTGTTTTAACGGTAATATCGATAACATAACCGTGTGACCAGTGACCATATTTTTTAGTAAACCACGCGTTTTGAAGAAAGTGGGGCCGGGTAGCTCAGTTGGTAGAGCGTCTTACTAGTAACCGAAAGGTACCTGGTTCGAATCCCGGATTGGCCAATGTGTGACCATATTATTTTCCCCTTACCTTCAACTGGTTCGCTGGTGTCAGAATAATGTGACCAGTAGTCACTTATACGCTTCGGTGTCGTGTGACTATAATCTATAGTTGTTTTTTTTTGTTTGTTTTTTTTTTTATTTTAAGAAAGCGTCTTTGATGTCTGTGATAGGGTAGGGTCTATTTTATCAACTTAAAACAAAAAGACCTTACAAGCAACATGTTTTTACGGGTTCTGTCTCTTACTGGCTTTGGTAGCTGCTATTTTTAGCTCCAGAATGTTGGCTGCTGTTGCCAACGGCTGTTGCTATTAATAGGCGCAAAAACTACAGAATTTAGTTCATTTAAAGAAACAACAACTATACTTTAGACATTTTTTGCGGGGGGTAGGGGTAGGTGTATGAGGTGTAAGCTTATTTTTTCAGTGTGGCAACACTCACTGTGACTGTTAACAGACTCTTTCGAGGGGGCGTGGTCTAAGTGGGTCCCTTTAAATCTAGTTTCCTACTCTACAATTCCAATGTTATGTTGTACCTCAAGCGTTCTCCCTTCATGAAAACAACGCCAGCCGGTTGTATACATCGTTACAGAGACTCGCCGAAGCCTTGGCTAGTCTCAGCTACGCCGTGTGCGTCAGCCGGTTGTGAGCTTGTAGTGTGGCGTGTGTTTAGTGTTGTTGTCGTTGTAATAATAGCAGCGACGCCGCGACGACTACCGTCTACCATCTGTTGCCGAATTGATACAGAGGTAGAGAAACAAAGAAGCCAAAAAAAATAAAAATAATAATAAGCTTAGAGAATAAAGAGTGGTAATGATGCAGGACAAGGAGAGGGAGGTGGTGTGGAAGAGATGAGACAGAAACATCAGATAAAGAAAGAAAGGATTATGGGGGAAAAAAACAGAAAGAAAGAATGGCAGAATGGAATAAAGGTAGGAAAAAAAATAATAAAATAAGGAAAGAAGGACGGAAAGAAAGACGAATTGATAGAATTGAAAAAAAGATAGTTAAGAGTTGGTATAAAGTGGGACGTGAGGCGAGGAAATGAAAGAGTGGAAAAGAAAGAAAGAAAGAAAGAATGAGTAAATGAAAACAAGAAGAAAATTAAACAATTAAATTCAGTATTCGTATATAGTGCTTTACCAGCTCAAAAAAAGGGAAAAAAAGAAAGGGAGGAAGAAAGAAAGAAAAAAGAAAGAAGGAAAGAAAGGATCAATTAACTAATTTTTTTAAAAGAAAGAAAGAAGGAAGGAAGGAAAAGAAAGAATTAAAAAAAGAAAGAAAAGAATGAAGAAAGAAATGGTCAATTACTTAATTTTCAAAATAAATGAAAGAAAAAGACAGAAAGAGTTAATCAATTAATCAATGAGAAAAGAAAGAAGCAACAAACAAACAAAAAGAACGAAAGAAAAAAAAAAGAAAGAAAGAAAGGATCAATTAATTAATTTTTTTTAAAGAAAGAAAGAAAAGAAAGAATTTATTTTTAAAAAGAAAGACTGGATCCATTAATTTTAAAAATAAAATAAAGAAAGAAAGAAAGAAAGAAGAAAAAAAAAAGAAAGAAAGAAAGAAAGAAAGAAAGAAGAAAAAAAGAAAGTAAAGAAACAACTAAAGAATGACAAAAAAAAGGAATGAAGAAAGAAAGAAAGAAAGAATTAATAAATTTATCAATTGGTGAAAAAAGAATAAAAACCTGAAAGAACGAAAGATAGACTTTAAAAAATCACATTCCGATATGTTTTGTAATTAATTTATGTAGCTTGAAGTAACCACTCGAGAAAATGTACTTAAACCGTTCTTTGCTTTGATGATTCTAACAGAAAAACAACAATAGAGTATTTTGTTACAAGTTAAAAGTGCCAGTTTCCATTGCACAAGCACAACACCACTAATGGCAAGTGTTAGTTTACTACTATTGTACTGTACTTATGCTTTATACAACAAACATAATAGATCGAAAATGTATGTTAACAACAAGGAAGCAAGCAAACAACGACAACAGGAGTATAATTGTAAATAGAGCTTTGCCGTAATAACAACAGTAACACAATTTTAAAGCAAAAGAGATGATAGTTGGGTTCTTTTGAGGTCAACATTTGAGGTTTTGTGTCAGCACTTGATATAAATCCGTACAATCGCGAATGAATATTTCAAAACAGAACACAAAAACAGAGTTTGATCATGTCTGTAAGCTGTTGTTCCAATCACAAGAGCAAGAAACCAAAAAGCAGAAGACCTGTAACGTACTTCGATCTAGCACTTACTCTTTCGATTTCGGTTCTAGTGTTTTTCTTTTCAGGTCTAGTGTTTTTCTCTCTCTCATGCTATCAGCTGTTCTCGTGTCTCTCTGACTCACAGCGCATCACCAAACAAAGAGCACGATGCCAGACTCTTTCTTTCTACACAGTTACTGTGGCATCTTGCGCGTTTCAATTAAACGTGGACTCAAACTGAATCTTTGCACAAAAACGGGTTGCATCGGGTTGCTTGTACTTAATTTCATAATTTTAATCCAAATTGTGGATGCAAAATCCAAAATATTACCAACAAATAAATAAAGGGGAACAAAATATAGCTACTCACCCGCCCCACTTTTCCGCTCAGCAGACGACACCCTGCCTGCTTGATTTTCTGGGAGTCACGTGACCTAAAAAAATATCTCTCATCCCCATTCGCTAATCAATATCACTGAACTGACAGAGTCGTGAGACACAGAAAGAAAGAGAGCGAGAGAGAGAGAGGGTAGATGGTAGAGCGAGCCGGTGGGGTGATTGTCGTCGGGTGGTGGTGGATGGCGGAGGTTCGGACGCTGTATTGCTGCAGAGTGGAGACTACACAGAAGAGGGAAGGGAGGAGGTCCGTGGGGAGGGGGACTGCTCGCACAGAAAGAGGGTGGCGGGTTTAGAGGGGGAGGGGGGGGGAGAAAGGGGAGGGACGGTGTCCGGGGACAGTTGCGGTGGCGTTGGCTTGGCGCGTGCATTGCTGTGTGCACAGCGTCCGTGCGGATAATCTGAGACGCGCGTTCCGGGTCACACTTTTCATCTCGGGCCTGCTCTCTCTCTCTCTCTCTCTCTCTCTCTCTCTCTCTCTCTCTCTCTCTCTCTCTCTCTCTCTCTGCTCAGGCAAAACACGAAAGCCCAGCGTAGCTGAGACTTAACGAGCTCTACTTCCTTCTTTTGAGTAGGTAGGTCAGGCCAAAGGGTGTATAAACTCTTTGGTCAGGCCTACACAAAATCTGCTACGCTGCATGGCCATTGATTTGTTTCTCTCTCTTTCTTCCCTCTCTCTGGCACATACACACACGCACACACACACACAAATACACATACACACAAATATAACACTAAAGTCTTCGAATTAGCATATATTTTCTCTAATCCTCATCATGTTCGGTCATCCAGCTCTCCCTGTAGTGTGTTTAATATCAGCTCCGCGTTCAGTGAAAGCCTCAGACCATCTGCCTGTACAGCGTCAGCTGGAGAAGGTATAGTAGAAATGGAGGGAGAGGAGAAAAATTAAGATGTGGGTGGATGGGGTGGGGGTGGAGGATGGCCGTGCAGCTGAAATAGTAACTTGTGCAGCGGAGATCTTTTCACAATGGAGCACAAAGGCTAGAGGGAGGTGCTGGAAGAGTAAAAGAGATGCAACAACGCTCACGGGAAATTCGGTCGCTGTGCGACAACCTTTCACGTGGGAAGAGGTCACATCGACAATGGCGTACGTGAACATGAGTCGCAAATGACCGAATTTAACAGCGACACAATTTCATGGAGGAGAGTCGAAAACATTTCGACTGTATTTTGCGTCAATAATATATTTCACGGACTATTGAAAAAGAGTTCGCGCGATTTTATTTTTCGTAACCTATTGCCGCAGCGACCATAATAATATTTCATCTGAAATTCGCTCCCAGCAACTCTATTTCACGCCGATATAATTAATACCCACCGATGTAGCTCAAGTGGTAGAGCGTTCGCCGGGCCCACCGATGACCCAGGTTCGAATCCCGTGGTGGGCGATATAAAATGTGGCCATTTTCACTGTCCATTTTAGAAGTATGATTGCTCTGGTGGTTCAGTGTTGATTCAGGTCCCTACCCCTCTTTCCCTGGGATGGTTATCCCCGTCTGCCATATCGCCAATGGTGGGCGTAGACGTTAAACCTTAATGTTCGTTCAATACCATACAGGCATTCTGTATCGGCAAGGTGCTTTGAGCAGCTCTTGAGCTGGAAAAGCTCAATATAAAACAAATAAAGAAAGAAAGAAAGAAAGAAAGAAAAAGCTTCGATCGGTTACGTTGCACGGGTAAGTAGCACAAAACGAAAGTCAGTCAACTAAAAATATAACAAAACGTCGAACAGCATGGGGAGGGAGGATGTGTTATGCGTAGCAACCTGTGATGGCGACAAGCTAAGAACTGTAATACTTGTTGTATAAACAGCTAAATAAGCGGGAATGTAAAAAAAAAACAAAAAGTTATGTGTAAAGGAAATCTTAATATGCAACACTCGGGATGAAAAACTAAACACCACAAACACTGTATAATGAAAGAAAGAACAAAAAGAAAGAAAGAAAGAAAGAAAGAAAGAAAGAAAGAAAGAAAGAAAGAAAGAAAGAAAGAAAGAAAGAAAGAAAGAAAGAAAGAAAGAAAGAAAGAGTAAAGAAAGTGACTTATGACAATCACTTCCTGAGAAATTAATACTTATAAACCGTTATGAATAAGCGGGAATCCA
>CM072519.1:50205941-50253441 GCA_036898135.1 Oncomelania hupensis | reverse complement strand
AAATATTTACAGCCGTTTATACACTTACGGATCAGACATAGACAAAAGATGAGAGAATGGCAGCGGGATACAAATCAATCTGAATAATGCAGTTTGAAGAGGTGGGTTTTGAGGGCCTTTTTGAATGCTTGTGTTGATTGTATGTTGCGGATATGGGAGGGAAGGGAATTCCACTGCTTAGGTGCGGAGTAAGCGAATGCACGTTGGCCGTAGGTCTTAGTGCGGGTGACGGGAACCTTGAGTGTGCGAGTGTCAGCAGAAGATCTTAAAGTGCGTGAAGGGGAGTAGACAGACTACTACTACTACTACTACTACTACTACTAAGGCACGGTGACCTAATGGTAGATCTTTGGCTTGCGGATCTGAAGGTCCCGGGTTCGAGCCCAGGCCGGGGCATTGTGTTGTGTCCTTGGGAAAGACATTTTACTCCCGTTTCCTACTCCTTCGGATGAGAGTATAAACCGAGGTCTAGTCTGTGTCGCATACATTCTATCATAGCGGACTTTAAAGACCCTGACGCTCATGTCCTAGACGGGTGAGTGCCGGTGACAAGAACACACTCAGCATGCACTTGGTCCTTCTCCCCCATCCCTGGCTGCCCAGGCTTGTGCTCAGTTGTCTAGAGCGTTATTACAATGCGCCCAAAGGCTGCAAGTTGGCTCCTCGGGCGGCTTGAGTTATATCCTGTATCGGCCAGCGCCTTGAGCATCTCTTGAGCTGGAAAAGCGCTATATAAAAACGATTTAATAAAGAAATAAATACTACTACTGCTACTACTACACCAACAACAACAATAATAATAACAACAACAACAGCAACAACAACAACAACAGCAACAACAACAACAACAACAACAACAACAAAAGCAACGACAACAAGATACTGCTTATTAATTTTGTACTCTTGTAACACCGTCGAAATGTGACTAATTATCACACAAAATTAATTATTGTTCGAGGATTTTTCATCTTTCTATTGCTTCTTCCCTTTCACTCAACCAGTGTTTTTAGCACTTGAGTGAATGAATGAACATTGAAGTTAAACGTCTACACCCACCATTGGTCATACAACAGATGAGGATATCCATAAATGAACATTGAAGTTAAACGTCTACACCCACCATTGGTCATACAACCGATGAGGACATCCATAAATGAACATTGAAGTTAAACGTCTAAACCCACCATTGGCCATACAACAGATGAGGACATCCATAAATGAACATTGAAGTTAAACGTCTACACCCACCATTGGCCATCCAACAGATGAGTACATCCATAAATGAACATTGAAGTTAATCGTCTACACCCACCATTGGTCATACAACAGATGAGGACATCCATACATGAACATTGAAGTTAAACGTCTACACCCACCATTGGTCATACAACAGATGAGGACATCCATAAATGAACATTGAAGTTAAACGTCTACACCCACCATTGGTCATACAACAGATGAGGATATCCATAAATGAACATTGAAGTTAAACATCTACACCCACCATTGGTCATACAACAGATGAGGAAATCCATAAATGAACATTATTTATTTAATCGTTCTTATATAGCGCTTTTCCAGCTCAAGAGCTGCTCAAGGCGCTGGCCGATACAGGATCTAACTCAAACCGCCCGAGACGCCCACCCGCAGTCTTTGGGCGCATGGTCTGACGCCCGGACAACTGAGCACAATCCTGGGCAGCCAGGGATGGGGGTTGAAGGACCTAGGTGCATGCTGGGTGTGTTCTTGTCACCGGCACTCACCCGTCTAGGACATGAGCGTCAGGATCTTTAAAGTCCGTTATGATGGAATGTATGCGGCACAGACTAAACTCTCATCCGAAGTCTACAACCAGCATTGGCCATACGACAAATGAGGATATCACTCCCAGGGAAAAAGGGTGTAGGGACCTAAATCAACACTGAACCATCAGAGCAATCATACTGTTAAGCAGGGCAGTGAAAAATGGCCACGTTTAGCGTGCCCGCCGCGGGAACGGAACCTGGGTCATCAGCTTGCCGGGTGAACGCTGGACCACTGAGGCACGGCGGTGGGGCTTTGCACTTGAGTTGAAGAACGGTGTTCATGAATTGACAAAGGGCAGGTGCGACATAATTTAGTTTAATAAGGTAGCGCGGCAGGTGAACATCGGGTGTAGGGAAGTGGGGTGGGGATGGGGGTGGGGGTTGAAGTGAGATAGGGAGGATAGGGGGTGATAGTGATCGGGGACAGAACAAGAATGTGGTAGAAAGAAACGGAAGGGAGAGAATGAGGTGAGGGGGGGGGTGGAAATGGGAGTGGGTAGCTGAGATTGTGTTTTGCATGACGCCTGGCTGTAGCCCTACGCAAGGAATGAACAACCTAGAGTTTTTTTTCAAACTTTTTGAAAACTACAGTGTTTACTTCCCAAACCCTAGCATTTTATCTCTATGACCCCCACACCCCCTAATATGCAAGTTAAAAGAGGGCATGAACAAGCACAAAAAGACAAAAAGAGATTCTTTCCACACACACACAAAAACAACAAGAACGTTCTATGAGATGTTGTGTCGTGTGCCTGTGCTCTACGGTGATAACAAAGAAAAGGGGAGTCAAGCGGCTGCTTTGATATTCTGTCGTATTCAGCGTCACGCTACCTGTTACCGCGTGACAGGCTTTAAAGTGTTGTCGCGTGCGTGGGTCTTGACCACAGGCTCACCCCGTAAGCGTCCCTCTATATGTTATTATTATATTATTATCTATCGCATCCAGATACGAACGCTTTTGGTTCTGACGATACCTTAAATAGACCCACTTTGACCACGCCCTCCCCCGCCCCCTTTTTTTTTTTGACAGATTTTTTTAACATTCACAGTAAGTGTTGCCCCGATGAAAATTTTTTTTTAAATGAATATATTCCGTAGTGTGTGTGTGCCTATTAATAGCAATGTTTAGCTAGCGGTCTTGATCTAAAAATAGCATCTACCAAAGCCGGTAAGAGATACAACCCGTAAACAAAATTGCTCGTAAGTTTTTTTTGTGTGTTTTATTAATGGAAAGACATGACAAAGAAAATTATTTTATTGTGTACAGGAATGACAACAAGCAAGCTTATTTAGGTCGGACCTGTTTAAATAATTAAAGGTGCAGGCAACAAACATTATAATTTTATTTAAGTGATAATAAAACGAAGAAGAAAAACAAAACCAATCAATAACTTTTAATAAAGGTGGAATAATAAATTGATGTCCTTGTGCAAAAGTGACGAAAATGATAATAAAGGAGAAAGGAACATAAAGAGAAAGCGCAATTGAGAAATGGGGAAATGAAAATGAGAGAGAGAGAGAGAGAGAGAGAGAGAGAGAGAGAGAGAGAGAGAGAGAGAGAGAGAGAGAGAGAATTCTGTTGATCTGGACGCCGAAGCGCTTGTGTCGTGGAGGGACAACATTTAATTTTAACTTAACTAAAACGATTTGACTGTTTAATAAACTGTTCAGTGGTTCGGAAGAAGAGCTTACTATCTTGCAAAGAGAATGATTGATTTCCGGACAATAAGTTGGATAACGTTATAATGTGGTATTGCGTGAGGGCGGAGATTGAGTTTGCTCTGGCGTTAGCATAGAGAGGGCAGTGAAAGAGAAAATGTTCTACAGTTTCGTATTGACAACCACAAGGGCAAGAAGGGTCATCAGTTAAGTGTCGAACAAAAAAGGTCATTATTAAGATCGCTCATATTTTGTCTAAGTCGATAATGGATTACTTGTTTCTGTCTGTTTCCCCTCAGAAAATACTGGGGAATTCAGGCGTCATCTTTTCTAAGGTAATGCTTGAAGGCTCCAGTTTTTTTTTTTTTTGTATGCCCTCTCTGACAAAGAGTTCCATAAGATAGTAGGGAAGAAAGATTTGTGGTATATTTCAGTTTTGTGATGGGTAACGTGTCTTCAAGCGACCTACGTCGGTGGTAAGGGTTAAAATTTGCAACTAGTGACGGAAGTGGTACATGATTATTGATATTTTGTGGTCTATTATTACTTTAGGTCGTTCTCGATGGGTTCTCAGGGAGCAGAAACCAAGACTCTGTGTACAAAGTTTCGTGGCTAGTAAGGTTTTTCGTTTTAGGTTGATACAACAGATTCTGCCCTACGCCAGACACATAAGACGCACTCTTCACGCCGCGTGGTTCACTCAAAAATAGGGACAAAGGTCACACGGCTGTACCGTTAAAACAGGGGGAAATCACTCCCTGTCAAAACCGAAATGAGAAACTCAAACTGTAGAGGTTGGTTTGAGCAAGGAAAAAGCCCATGAACTTGATCCTTATTTGACGTAATAGCAATGCGAATTTTAGGATAAACCCGTGTTCGCCAAAAGTAGACAAAGCCTTCGAACTGGGGCCTTTTATTACAAAACGAATAATAATACACCATGGGGGACTACCACCAGCTCATCATTACTCGAGTTCGCTAGTCTCAGCTAGTAGTGTGTTTTAGGGGGGGGGGAGGGGGTGGCTGTACCGTGGGTGGATTCTGGCCACGACTTATGCTAATGGGAACTAACTAACTGTTACACTCGTTTGAATGTTGGTGTTTTCTATCAGTAGTGGATTCAGCCCCAATGCTGAAGTACTGATGAGTGTAGCTCAGATTCGTTTATCCACGCAACCCGTTCAATCAGCATACAAGTCACAAAGTCGACGTATGAAGTTTTCCACTTTAATTTAGCATACATCAACAACTGCATACAATCGCTCAATCGCTTTTCCACTCTCAAATTTTACTTTCCAACTCACTATCAACAACACAACACACTTTTTTTTTTTGAGTACATTTACGTCCCCGGACACATTAGGCGTATAGGGGACGGGTGAAACACCACTTTTTTTTTAACACACTTTTTTTTTTTTTTAAACAGTTTATAGTCCCCTCTCTTCCCGGTACAGTGCGGAACTTATATAGTCTCTACATACTCGGGAACAAACGAGAATATCCTACATGAAACACCACAACCAATCAAAATTAATTTCATCATCACTCTCACGTGACACAACCCTATTTGGAATGGAAGCTTCCATGGTAACCAACAGAACAATCCATACGCTTCGATCGATAGTAAACAACCAATTCTCGAAAATTCTCAAATAATATCGACCAACTAAAAACACTAACGTTACACAAAGCCTCTACTAATAACAACGCAAAATCAAATCAAAGATAAATACACTCTATTACTGCATGCGTTGCAAAATAAAATGAACAGATCTATCGCGCGCGTCACACACACAAGCCTGCCATTGCACGCGCTTCACACACAATATCGTGCGCATTTCACACGCACCATCATGCGCGTCTCAACGTAACAATAACCACTGACGTAGAACATAATGATGGAGTAGATAGTTGGGTTAGCCTCATCGGAAGCAACAGATCTGGAGTTTTATTGAAAGGGTGGCAGCGGCTGGCTTGGAATTCAAATTCATAACTCTAATCAATGCCCAGTGCCAACGTGTTACCGTACGTGTCCATACTACGTTGTCGCATGGAGGCTGCTGACAAGTGGATTTGTAAAGAGAACCTAACGTTGTAAACAAGTGCGACAGACCATCACACAAGCCATTGGACAACACGATGACCTGCTCGCAGTGGGGAGTGAAGAAACGGAAACTCCGATGGTATAAACCACGTCACCAGAGCATCAGGCCTTGCAAAGACCATCCGGAAAGGCAGGATGCAAGGAGGCAGAAGAAGAGGGAGACAGAAAAAGAGGTGGGAGGACAATAGTCGAGAATGGACTGGCTTGACACTGAGCGAAGCCATCAGGGTTGCTGAGGACAGAGAAAGATGGAGTACGCTGGTTAAACGATCATCTCTTTGTGCTCTTCGAGTTAAGGGATAGGATAGGATAGGATAGTGTTGTAAACCCTAGTTCATCTTTATTTAGAACAATGTCTTTATTTTATATTCTTATCTTATCTTTTCTTTTTTTTACATTTCATTTCCTTTTTTTTTTCTTATCTTTACCCCATCCTACTTCTCTTCTCATTTCTTCTTTTCCTTTCTTTATTTCTTTCTGTTCTTTCTTATTTTACGTTCTTTCTTTCTCTTATTATCTTCCTTGTTTTGTTTCTGTTTTCATAATGAAATTATTGATGATGATGTTGTTGATGATGATGATGGTTGTGGTAGTGGTGGTGAAGATGTTGAAGGTTATGATGATGATGGATGATGATGATGAAGATGATGATGATGATGATGATGATGATGATGATGATGATGATGATGATGGTTGTGGTAGTGGTGGTGAAGATGTTGAAGGTTATGATGATGATGATGATGATGATGATGATGATGATGATGATGATGATGATGATGATGATGATGATGATGATGATGATGGTGGTGAAGATGTTGAAGGTTATGATGATGATGGATGATGATGACGTTGATGATGATGATGATGATGATGATGATGATGATGATGATGATGATGATGATGATGATGACAGATACACCAAACACCATCAACCAAGACAAACAAGAGCCATTAACTTCAAAGGCACACACACCCAAACTACAATGAACCTAAAATAAAATTCAGAGTAAATAATGATGCATCACTGATGTATTTCCTTCATTAATTCGCATAGCACTAGTTTCCATTATGGTGTACAAAGAGAACCCTGTATCGCAAATCTGAGGCTTATTTCACGCTTACTCCAAAGTAGTGTTGTCTAAATAAAAATGTATACAGACTATCTGAAACTGTCAATTGAGTTTCACCACAGGGGCAGTAACCCAGCTGAATGGATCAGCGTAAACGAAGCGGTAGTGGATCCCCGATAGCACAGCGTTAACGACCCTATATATCATAATTATAGTCAGTACGAGAAGAAAACTAACCTTGTCTCTCAGCTATATGAACATATAAATAATTAAAATAAAATGTAAAAAAAAATACTTATACCTATTAATAATTTTCTCCTTAGCGATGAGAGTATAAACCGAGGTCGAGTCTGTGCAACGCACGTCCAAGCATTCCATCATCGCTGATAACCACTTTCTTCAGTAGCGAAAATGGCAGACGTGATGTGTGACTGGAGACATTTCAAAATAGTTTAGTTTATGTTTAATTTATTTAATCGTTCTTATATTTTCTGAAATCGCTCTGATATAGCGCATTTCCAGCTGAAGAGCTGCTTAAGGCGCTGATCGATACAGAATCTAACAATTCGAGCCGCCCGGGACGCCCGCTTGGAAACTGTTACCTGGTTCCTCATAATTATACTTTAGGGCGCAGTCAAAGAGTTGATCAAGACGTCGGATAATAAATAATGCACCTGCGTGGGAAAAATAAAAACAAACAATAATGTCAAGCAAGCAGAACCGAGTAAGAACCAAACTCAAAACGCGCACCTACCGCAATACCGCGCATAGTGTCGCGCCACAAACCGCCCCACAAACCCAAACTAATGTTTTTCAATACTATTTGCGTTACAAGAACTTCACCTTTGTCACGGATACTCGGCAATAATGTTTTATATAAGTGCAAATCTATTATAGAGCAAGGCTCTTCCGAGAGTCCATTTCCGTTTACCAAGGTGGACTGAAAGTGTATAAGAGCTCTAAAGATGACTAGACTCAATATATATTTATATATATTTATATATATTTATATATATATATTTAACCTCACACATTTTGACCCAACATTTAATTACAGGTTGTTCCGTACTAAGAACAACTGTACTGATGCCTTCAATAGTAATGACTTGTTACTTAAGGGGTAATAACTATTATTTATTGATGTAATCGTTGTTATATAGCGCTTCCCCAGCTAATAAGCTGCTCAAGGCGCTGGCCCTTGAAGATCTAACTCAAGCCGCCCGAGGCGCACACTTGCATCCTTAGGGCCCACAGTCTGACGCCCAGACAAATGAGCCCAATCCTGGGCTAGCCGGTATGGGGAGGAGGAGAGTAGGGGAGAAGAGGTCTAGTGTTTGCTGGGATTGTTTGTGTAGCCGGCTCTCATCTCCTTCAAACCCTGAGGTGACGTAATGCAGGAACAGAATGTTGGTTTGTGTTTAAAAGCTGGGTACACGCATATCAGAGCGCTTTTCACCTCAATAATGCGGATGAATAAACTGTTCTATGATCTTTGTACTATCTAGCGTGAAAGTATGAAATTATTGACCTCAGACTGGCTTTAAGAACGGTATAAATACTCTACCAAATATTATTAGTAATGATCTCTCATATAGGTAGCAGTCCTGGAGCTGCAAAAGCTCTATATAAGAACGATTAAATAAAAAGCAAGTTTGAAAGAAATCCAATCATTAGTTTCAGAGAAATCCAACCATTAGTTTCAGAGAAATCCAACCATTAGTTTAAGAGAAATCCAACCATTCGTTTCAGAGAAATCCAACCATTCGTTTCAGAGAAATCCAACCATTAGTTTCATAGAAAAGTACGCAAGAATGACCTCCGGACGGACGCCGGACACTCAAAGCGAAAAACAATAGTTCCCCAGCTAGCTAGTTTACGCTAGGCAACTATTAAAGGAAAACTAGTCCAAGCCTATATAACATTTTCAACCATTAAGGTGTAGGCGTACAGACAAAGCGTGGAGTTATGCTATATGCGTCGTACAATATTAATCATTCCAGAGGAATCAAAGGCAAGTCAAATGAGCCATTGACTCTGAAGACTGAGTAATCTTTCCAGATTTCAAAGAACAAGGCAAAACGTGTGGGATGGATGTTTCGGAGTGGTAATTCTATGACACACACTCACACACACCTACACACACAAAACACACACACACAAACCACGCTCACACAAAACACACACACACACACTCACAAAATAAACACTCACTCACACACAAACACACTGACAGGCAGTCACGCGCTGTCTGTTTGAGCAAGGATGACCCATTATATCATCTTTTAATGTGATGACAATGCTGAAGGAGTGTAGACAAGATTGGGTTGCAGGGGATGAGGGTGGAGAGGAGAAGTGAGGGGTTGTGGTGGTGGAAGTTTAATACATTAAGGTGGGTTGTGCAGAGTTTCAAACGCAAATCATCTGGCAACATTTCTGCGTGAAACCAGATCACCGCACACAGACAGTTTTCATGGGGTTCTCTTAAAATCTATTATATTCTGTAGATATTCAATTCCGTTCAACAAATCTTTTATTATCTTTTACAAGGAATTATGACAGGCTTCAAACGCTGCTCAAATAAATAAAAGACATTGAGACTTTAAAAACTTAAGGTATAAAATGTAATAACATATTCACACATAATACTCTTCAAATCTAACGCACCTGAGGGGTTGTGTGTGCATGCATTCTTACATTTCATTATACCTATTGTTGTTGTTGTTTTTTCTCAAGTGGTAGGCATTGCTCTTTTACTCATCCTCGAACTTCGCAACGGCCTTTACACCTAACGGTTATGTGTTAGCTAAGAGATTTGGATGAATGAACGAATGAATGGTTGATGTACCTACCTTGTTAACTTTTAGATTTGGATGAATGAATGAATGATGCGGAGGAATATTTACTCCCAATGACTACGTGAAGAAAGCATGGTCGGTGCGCTTGAAAATGTTTTTTTTTATTATGTGGGCGTTTTTTTTTCTTCTCCAAATTGGTTTCAACCTCGCCAGGGCAGCAGTCGTTTGTGCGATCTTGGAGAAGACTTCCTGTCGGGACCCATTGTCTGATACATTCCAAGGTAAGGCTGCTGCACTCCCATGTCATCTCCATTTTCCTATATGCTTGCGAAACATGGACCCTCACAGCAGATCTCCAACGAAGAATACAAAGAATGGAGATGAGGTGCTACAAAAGACTTCTGGGCATTTCCTATAACCAGCACCTCACCAACGACGAAGTCCGACAGACCATCACACAAGCCATTGGACAACACGATGACCTGCTCACAGGGGTGAACAAACGGAAACTCCGATGGTATGGCCACGTCACCAGATCATCAAGTCTTGCAAAGACCATCCTGCAAGGGACAGTGCAAGGAGGTAGAAGAAGAGGGAGACCGAAAAAGAGATGGGAGGACAACATTCGAGAATGGACTGGTTTGACACTGAGCGAAACAATCAGGGTTGCTGAGGACAGGGAAAGATGGAGTACGCTGGTTAAACGATCATTTGTGGCGCCCCTACGACCTCCGAGTTACAGGATAGGATAGGATAGGATAGGATAGGATAGGGAGTTTTTAAGTGGGTGTTATGTGTGTATGTGTGTGTGCGTGCGTGTGTACGTATTCCGCTTACTTGTGTGTCTGCCGCGTGTAGATGTGTGTGCAGGCGCGTCCGCTCGAGCGTTGTGGGGAGTGGGGTAAGGTTAAAGTGGTCAAAAGGCCTTCAAATGTAATTTCACACTAACGATAGTTTGAAATAGGCCGTGAAGCCGAGGAGCAGCTTTGTATGCGCCCAACAGAGCTATTTCAATAAAGTAAACGTTTTTGACGTTAATTTAAGACCCGTCTCTAACCGCCTGTGGATTTTTTTAATTTCTCAGGGCTACATTTTGGAATATAATCAGCTTCCAACATAAAAGAAGGAAAAATAGGTGGTTTAGGTTTCTTTGAGTTCAGCCTTAAGTCAGCACACCTCCGTAGCTCAGTGGTACAGCGTTCGCCTGGCACACCTGATGACCCCAGGTTCGAATCCCGTGGTGGGCAAAATAAAAGTGGCCATTTTTCCCCTGTCCGTATATGCAGTATGATTGCTCTGGTGGTTCAGTGTTGATTTAGGTTCCTATCCCCTCTTCCCCGGGATGGTCTGCCATATCTCCAATGGTGGGTTTAGACTTTAAATTTCAATGTGGGTTCGGGCACTGAATAGAATAGACTCCACGATCCCGGCGTGTCGTAAGAGGCGACTAACAGGGTGATGTCCGCTCGGGATCATTGGGCGAAAGTCTTCTACACAGAAGTCATCGGCCAGGGCGGAGGAACCTCACGTTACTATAGGTTGAACGACCACGTGGTAGGGGCCAAGGCGAGCCACACTGTACTCGTTGATTTTACGGAGAGGATCGGGCCCCGCCAGGGCTTTCTTGCCCAAAACACACTGCATGGCGTTTGGAATGGAAATAAGTGCAGAGAAGATCAAAATGATGACCAACAACACCAAAGGCATCAACACAGACATCAAAGTCCAAACCAATCCCTCAGCACGGTGCAAAGCTTCAAATATTTAGGAGCCATTGTGTAGCGGAAAGGGAGGCGACTGGTTGGGGCTTGGGAGAGAAAGTGTCTACCTTGATTTTCTTGGTTAGACTAGCCTTGGGTGGAGCAATGTTCTCAAGGTCGTGGCCGAGAGACGGGAGTCAAATACTCCGCTCGGCAACCCTTGTATCAGGTGATGGGTCCCGACAGGGAGTCCTTTCCGGGATCGCAAAACAACTGCTGCTATGACAAGGTTGAATCCCATTTGGAAAAACAGGACCATCAGTCTACACTTCAAGGTAAGGCTGCTGCGCTCCCTTGTCATCTTAATCTTTCCTATACACTTGCGAAACCTGGACTCTCACCGCAGATCTACAACGAAGAATACAAAGCATGGAAATGAGGTGCGGTGCTACAGAAGACTTCTGGGCATTTTTTATACCCATCACATCACCAACGACAAAGTCCGACAGACCATCACAAAGCCATTGGACAAGGCGATGACATGCTCACAGTTGTGAAGAAACGGAAACGCCCATAGTACGGCCACGTCACCAGAGCATCAGACCTTGCAAAGATCATCTTGCAGAGCACGGTGCAAGAAGGCATAAGAAGACGAATACATAAAAAGAGGTGGGAGGACAGCATTCGAGAATGGACTGGCTTGACACTGAGAGAAGACATGAGGGTTGCTGAAAGCAGAGAAAGGTGGAGTAAGCTGGTCACACTATCATCTACTGTGCTTCAACGACTTTCGAGTTGCGGGATAGGATAGGATAGGATAGGATAGGATAGGATAGGATAGGATAGGATAGGATAGGATAGGATAGGATAGGATAGGATAGGATAGGATAGGAAGTTCATTCATTTCAGTATAAACTATAACCTACAATGGTTTTCACACATTATTTGCTGTTCTTCGGTACACTGAGTATGTGTTAGGGTTTTAAAAAATAAAGAAGATTTAGATCTTGTTTTGGATGTGTTATATTATGGTGGTTGGCGCAGAAGAAAGAGAGGGGGGGGGGAAGAGAGAGAGGGAGGGAAGGAGAGAGAGGAATGGAGTGAGAAAGAGGCGAAGAAGAAGTGGTAATGAGTGAAGACGAGAGAGTATTTAAAATGCTGAAAGTAAAAACCGTCGTGAACTGCGTATTGTTTCAGCATACAGTAACGAGCGTAAGTTGTGTATGTGTGTGGGGGCGGGGGGTAGGGGAAGGAGGGAAGAGGAGAGGAGAACGGTGTGGTATATGTGTGGGTGCGTGTGCGTGTGTGTATATAGATAGATAGATAGATAGATAGATAGATAGATAGATAGATAGATAGATAGATAGATAGATAGATAGATAGATAGATAGATAGATAGATAGATAGATAGATAGATAGATAGATAGATAGATAGATATAGATAGATATAGATATATATAGATATATATGTGTGTGTGTGTGTGCGTACGTGAGCTTGCGTGCGTACGTGCGTGCGTTCGTGTATGTTGACCTGAAACAAGCGCCTCTCACTGCTTGAGAGATTTTGATATTCATTTCAAGATTTGCATTCGGTTGGTCGATTTTTACGGAGATACGACCTTCATAGGCCTACTAAATGGCCTCCCCTAAACTATGTTTAATGTTTGTGGGATAAAAGTTATGGGTGGAAAAGATGTAAGTACCACTGGGATTGCTGGGGTCGGCGGAGGGTGGGGTGCGAGGATGGGTGGGTATGGTAAGCGACTGGAGAGAGAGAGAGAGAGAGAGAGAGAGAGAGAGAGAGAGAGAGTGAGAGAGACTCAGAAATAGACCGACAGGCCGACAGAGAGAGACAGACTGACAGACAGACAGAAAGAGAGATACTCGGGCATTTTAATCACACCAAGAATACAGATTGTAGGCGGAAGCCTAATTTTACAAACGTTTCCCGAGAAAAAACGACAGAGAACGAGAGAGAGAGAGAGAGAGAGAGAGAGAGAGAGAGAGAGAGAGAGAGAGAGAGAGAGAGAGAGAGAGAGAGAGACAGAGACAGAGACAGAGAGAGACAGAGACAGAGAGACAGAGACAGACAGACAGAGACAGACAGACAGACAGACAGAGACAGAGAGAAACAGAGACACACAGACAGAGACTAAGAGACACGCAGAGGGACAGACAGACAGAGAGACAGATGTGTGTGTGTGTGTGTGCCCTACGCGCTGTAGTGGATAGGTCGGTGATAGTATAGAGAGAGAAGAGAGAGTGATAGAGAGAAGGTCGGTGTCCTCTGTGTTGGATATTCGAGGATGGGGGGGAGGGAGTGGGGGGGGAGAAGGATTAGATTTGTTCAAAGCATTGGTGTTTTGATATCTACAGCAGCTCTACTCCCCCACCCAGAACCGCGACCTTCTGCGTAGAAAACCAGCAACCTATCCACTGTGCTATCAGTGCATCCCTAATTTTTATAAAAGATCTCAAGGCTGACAGCAAACCTAATACCGTCTTTTATGTACTGGACTCTGATTACAAGCTAATATTTTCATTTCTTTCTTTCTTCCTTCCTTCTTTTCTTTCTTTCTTTCTTTCCTTCTTTCTTTCTTTCTTTCTTTCTTTCCTTCTTCTTTTTTTTTCTGTCCATCTCAGTAGAAATAAGAGATACTGGCGGCATTGTGTCTTTGTGTGAATAATGTTCCCTTCAAAACCATTTCTTTACTTAGTGTTGATTCAAATGCCGCCACTGGGTACACAAAAGGGGCTGTCTGCGCCTTGCTAGCCCAGAAAACGACTTCAGCACTGTACTGTACAATTATATTTAAGGTAGGTATCACGCAAATTAACGGAATAGACGCGCGCGCGTGCAAACACACACTCACAGTCGCGCACGCTTAAAGACACACAGACGCAGACACACACAAACTCACGCACACACACACACAGAGACATAGACACCACGGAATTTCATGACAGACACACAGTCTCCCTCACTTCTCTCCGTCTCTGTTTGTCTGTCTGTATCTCTCTCTCTCTCTCTCTCTCTCTCTCCTCTCTCTCTCTCTCTCCCTCTCTCCCTCTCTCTGCATATACAGATCCTTGAAATTTTGTCTTTCTATCCATTTTGGTTGATATTTCTTTTTAAAACAAATTCAGAGACAGTATAATAAATCACTGTGTGCGAGATGCGCTTGGTTGTAGGCGCGAGTGTGTGTGTGGGTGTGTGTGTGGGTGTGTGTGTGTGTGTGGGTGTGTGTGTGTGGATGTGTGTATGTGTGTGAGTGCGTGTGTGTATGTGTGTGTATGCGTGTGAGTGCGTGTGTGTATGTGTGTGCATGCCTTCTTTATACAGTGTGTTGTGTAGCACACAATTACGTCTAACTGCCTTGTGCAAACTGCCTCGCGCAAATGAAGAAAATAAATTATCCTGAAAAAAAAAGAGAGAAAAAAGAAAAGGTCTTACATCTTTCAAATCGGTGCATGCATCTATCAAAATATTACAACATATGTAAATATTCATTTTTAATGGCTGAATTTATTTGCACCATAATAGGTATATGAATCATATGCGGTATTTTTCCACACTTTGTAATTATATTCATGACAAATAAACATAGACAGAATGCCCGATGTGGTCTTGATTCGGCTCTTTGCACTCCACTGGACCCTATAAACAATGACTAACTAACTATGAATGCGCAGTTCAGCAATGACTGTACTGTACAGTACATGAGCCATCGTATCCTCGAAAAGACACTAAAATGACCTTAGAAGACGCCTCGCTTCGATTTCAGAATCATTTTATTTGGCGACAAGTACATTCGAACGGAGCGACTGTTTAATGCCAACTCCCTCCCGTTTTATGGAGAGTTAGCGTGTATGCAACAACGACGTTTTGGGCTGAAAACACATAGGTACGCGTGCCCTTACATCCACACACTAAAGCAATACAAACACACTAACGCGCGCGCGTACGCACACTTAAAGATGAGCAGCGAAGACATGTGTAAATCAGCCTTAACTGCAGTTCGTCGCATCAACCCAATATCAGTCTTTTAGCAACCCTTACCTCTCTGTCTCTCTCGCTCTCTCTGTCTGTCTGTCTATGTCTCACGGTCTCTCTCTCTCTTCTCTCTCTTTTTTCTCTCCTCTCTCTCTCTCTCTCTCTCTCTCTTCTCTCTCTCTTTGTCTGTCTGTCTCTCTCTCGCGCGGTTTACAGTTAATGCATATTCTACTAGCCAAAAGTACTTTTCTGTTATTTTCTCCTCAGTCGTGTCATTCTTTTTGCTTATTTGCCTCCTTTGGTCGTGTTTATTTGTTTATTCAAATGAGTGTTAGTAATGACATTGACAATCGTGACCCTGTGTTACAAATACCAACGGCTGACCCTACGATTTCTTACTTAAGCATAAAAAGAGCGTACACTTTATCCGGCCGTGGATTCCTGGGCTATTCAAGACTACGTCGTCATCGTCATAATTACCGTCATCATTATCATCATTAGCATAACATCATCATCATCATTATCACGACTAGCATCATCATCGTCATTATGGTCATCATCACCACCACCAGCATCATCGTCATCATCATCACAAGCATCATCATCATCATCATCTAGGCGACGAACTAGGTCACGCTGTATTTGTTTCTAGGTCAACTGTCTTTTACGAACCGTTTGAGAATCTTTTCCAACCGTTTATTGACGGTTCATACAATTTAGGAATCCAACAAGGCAAACGGGTTTTGGGGACGGAAAAAGAGCATTTCTGTAGAGAAAATGGTTAGGTCAAGGGCTTGGGATTGATCTACAACTAACCCTTACCCGAACCCTTGTAGCAATATTCCGCTCTTTCCGTCACTTTTAAACAGTACTGCGGTGGCATCCGCGGCTAGCCCAATGTATACTTTGAAGGGATGGAGGAAATGCTTTCTCCTGCTGCTAGCGGGAGTTTTGGCGATACTTTCTACCGATCGCAGCAATGTGTATTACCTCCATCATCATCGTCATTATCATCATCATCATCATTATCATCATCATCATCATCATCATCATCATGTTTTGCTTTTTTTATTAAAAAAAAGAGGATAAACTATTCTCTGTACAGCTTTACACAAAGTTGATTACCACTGGTAAACGAAAAGGCAATTGCTAAAATGTAAATAAGCCAACCTCAAATGTTGACTGTTTTATAACCTTAAATGTGCAACAGCTAGGTAAGCATAAAGCGACTTTAAGCACATAAAGCAGTTCTTGGTGTTATGTGCCTGCGTGGGAGTGTCACAGTGCGTAGAGGTAAGGAGTGTGAGTATTTGAGCGCGCCTGTGTGTGTGTGAGAGAGAGGGAGAGAGAGAAGTGTGTGTGAGTGTGTGTGTGTGTGTGTGCCTGCGCACGACCGTGTGTGTCCGTGTCCGTGTATGTATGTGCGTGTGTGTCTGTGTTTCTGTGTGTTTTGTTTGTTTAGTCATCGTCGCAGTTGTTGCTGTGGTGGTCGTTGTTGATCTTCTTGTTGTATTCGTCTTAATTTCGCAACATGCGAACACGCCCTCTTTAATTCGGACGGGAATGGGTGAAGGAGAGTGCGCAAACACACATACACACACACACTACACTAACATACACACACTTCCACAAACACACGCACACACACATCCACACTAACCCTAACCCTAACTTTAACGGATCATTGTTTTGACGACAGCTTAAAAGGGTCAGTCAAAAAACGTATGTAGATTCTCAAGTGCATGGATGTGACAAGAACGCTGTCTAAACATTATCACAAACACACACTCTATCTCTCTCACACTCACACACACACACACCCACAAACACAAGAGTCACATTTGCATATCGTGCAATAAAATCTTACAAACATACCTCTCTGCAGGTATGTTACATGAAACTCCTTGTACATTGTTCTGCATCAGGCGTTTTGAAAAGCACAACAACAACAAAAAAAAGAAAAAAACATTTTACAGTTGGGCGAGTCAAAGGCATAACGATGATAATTAAAATACATCGAGAGAATGTCAGCTATCCACACACCGTAAATACAACAGGGAAAAGCATCAGGTCCCCCGTTTCCCCGACATGCATACCCCCAGCTCGGTCGACCAGACCAGGACTTTGCTCAGATGTCTGGGAAGTCGGACGATTCTCCTACAGGCAACAAGTTCGCGGATTCTGGTGGTTTGGTTTTAGATCGTGTATCCACACGCGCCTTGAGCAGCTCTTGAGCTGGAAAAGCGCTATATCAGAACAATGAATAAAATAAGTGTACATCAGCAAAGTGACGGGGGAGGAGGGAAAGGGATTGGACGGGAGGGAGAGTTTGCGGAAGTAGGAGGGGGGGGGACAAGGGCATTTTGTGTAGGTTGTGTCTTTGCTGTTCTATGCAAGAAGACATAGTAAATAAGACGAAGAGAGACTGAAGAGTTCAATTAAGCACTATAACTCAAGGTTTGTTGTTGTTACTGTTGTTGTTGTTGTTGTTGTTGTTTTTGTTCTTGTTGTTCTTCTTCTTAGGGTTAAAATAAGCACTTTATCAGAAAATTGTGTTGTTGTTGTTATTGTTGTTCTTCTTCTTCTTCTTCTGCTTCTTCTTCTTTTCTTCTTCTTAGGGTTAAAATAAGCCCTTTATCAGAAGATTGTGTTGTTGTTGTTGTTCTTCTTCTTCTTCTTCTTTTTCTTAAGAGCTTCAACTAAAGATTTAAAATTCTACTTCGACTCAACAAAAGATTTACACTTCTTCTTCTTCTTCTCTTCCTCCTCCTTTTTTGAATATGTCCCAACCAGAAGCTAAGATTTCAAAATAGAATTCTTGAACTAAATAGGCCTATTTTAGGGTTGCTGATGATAAAGAAAGATAGAGTGCGCTGGTTAAACGATTATCTGTGGTGCCCCAACGACTTTCGAGTTACTGGATAGGATAGGCTAGGACAAGAAACCCGAGATCTGTAAAAAGATCTTGTCCTGAAGACGAGGACAGAGATTCCACCAGGGGGAAGAGAAGGGGGGCGTGGAACAGAAAACTGGAATATTAAAACCGACAGCTTAAGTCAGATGTCAGGTCAACGTAGGTTTTTAAACACATAACTTGTGTCACATGTAGACTCAATGACTCACGACATAAAGCATATATATATCGCGACATCAACACTAAAGCTGAAGCAGGCCTAAGTTCTGGGAGAAGGGTGGGGCGAAACGAGGAGTAGAGGGAGGGGGAAGAGGAAGGGGGTTATGAAAATGAAGAAACCCTAAATTCTGGTGGTTAGGGGTGGAGTGATGATGGGTGGGGAAGGACGGGGGTCGGGGGTAGGGGCGTAAGGAAATGTACTTTAATAACACTCGGAAACAGAAGTTCTAAGTGAACGCTTCACGCTCGCGAGGTTTGACTTTTAGGCTGATTCACACACAAGTAAAAGCACGAACTGCGTAATTTGTATTTTAACAAAAAGAAGCTTAAACTGAATATTATTATTTTGAAAACAATTATACACTTGAACTGAATACTAATTGAGACTGTGAATTTAATAAATGAAATCCGTGGTAAAGCACATACAAAATAACAGCCCCCAAAAAATAAACTAACACGAAATAGAAGGACGTTGCCCTCACCACGAATGAACATACAAGTGTAACGTCCACACCTACCAATGGCGATATGACATACGGGGATAACCATCCCAGGGACGAGGGTGCAGGGACCACAATCAACACTGAACCACCGGAGCAAAAATACTGCTGAGATGGACAGTGAAACATGGCCACTTTTATTTCGCCCACCACGGAATTGGAATCTGGGTCATCACGGTACCAGGCAAACGCCCCCACCAAACTAGTAAGTCGGTCAAGACCGAGTCCTAAATGACAAGCTTGAATTTAAATTTGAATACAGATGAGCAGATCGACAGTAAACTGAAATGAAAATTGGAGCTGACATTGCAAAGAGAGGGGGGACGGGGGAAGGAGGGGCCTGGGAGGAAGTAGAGTGACTAGCTTGAATTCAAATTAGAGCAGACGGACAATACACGAAAACAAAAATTGGAACTGGAATTTTGGAAGAGAAAAAAAAAAGTGGGGAGCAGGTGGATGTAGGGTTGGAGAGGTAGAAACATTCCTATCTAAAAAAATAAGAAAGCGTGACAAATGGGGGAGGGGAGGGGAGGGGAAGTGGGGTAGGGGTTAGAGGTTAGGGGCAGTGTGGGTTCCACCTGTGGAGGAAGAGAAGAGTGGAAGTAGACATTTAGTAGATGTAGGGTAGAGAAGTTTGAGCAAGGGTGGATGGGGAGAGGTCCCCGGGAGTGGAGCGGAGTAAGAGGACAGAATGATGCACGATGAGTGTCACCCCGTGTTTCCTGTACGTAAATGAGTTCTTGCTCTGTACACGTACGCTTGTAGCACACAGTAAGAACCATAAACAGCATAGTAAAACTTAATGTATTCTCTGCTAATGTATTCACCCTGCTGTTACAAACATATTTATCATGTTATAGTGTCACCTTTTTTTTTAAAATACCTCAAACTTGTTAACCGTATAAAAACATATTCCAACAATTAATTCTCACGCTAAGAGTAAGAGAAGCTTGTTAGTAATATAATATTTGAATCAAGTTCGTTCAACCGAATAAACCAACAGCCTGCCATTTATAATTATAGTCTGATAACCTCAACTTGCAACAAAACAAAAAACACACAGTGGAGACGGAATGAAATCTTATTTTCAAATTGACCATATGACGCTAATTTTTTTTTTTTTAAAATCAGTTTATAGTCCCCTCTCTTCCCGATACTCTTTTCCAAACTGACACGATTTTGAGCCGGGTGGGTTTCTTTCCCGCGATGCAACTCTTGACTAAAATACCAACGCGCGTGCGCTAACACCCACACTCACACACCCACCCACACTCACGCACGCACACACACACGCACACGCACCCTCACACGCGCGCACACATTCCTGCACACACGCACACTCAATCACACACACGCACGCAAGCTCCCAAACGTACACACACACACACACACACACACTCAAACACATACACAAACACAACCTTGAACAGCCTTTTATCAGTGGGCCCACAAACAACAGTCGGAATTCAAATTCAAACTGTTAACCGAAAACGTTAAAGTTGTTACCATGCCAACTACCAGTACGCTCTTTACTGCTGAGTGGTTGTTGTTTTTGTACCTACTTCCTCTTCTTAAGGCATATCACCAAACCCAACAACCCGCCTTCTCTCCCTTTCCGCACTGTTCCCCAACCCTAAAACAAACTTGCACACTACAACCACCAATACACTCCAGCTCCACGCTACCACACTCCAACGTCCGCTCCCCGCATCCCACAGCCCCTGCCTGACTAAACCCTCCACCCACCAACCCCACATTCACACGCCGCAAATCTTCATTCCTTCAGACGCTACAACGAGCAGTATCATAGTGACAACAAGACTTCCACGTTAAGAAAAATTGTTCACAGTGAGCAACGTATCTCTGTTCGTGTTTTACAGTTTGTAAACATCAGACTCCCTTCCCCACCCCCTATCTTTCTCTCTATGTCTCTGTCTGTCTGTCTGTCTGTCTCTCTCATTTGAATTTTTAGTAAATAAACAGGACAGTTCGGTGGTATGCGTGTGTACGCGTCTGTTTACAAATAAAACTGTTATTTCAGTATCAAAGTGACAACAAGACTTCTACGTTGATTTGTTTTCACAGTCAGTGACGCATCTCTGTTCTTGTTTTAAAACCTAAACTTCCTATCTCATTTTAATTTTAGTAAATAAGCAGAACAGTACGGCGGTAAGATTATATGTGTGTGTGCTTGCGTTTGTGTGTGCGTGTGTGTGTGTGAGTGTATGTGCGTGCGCGCGCGCGTCTGGTTACTAATAATACATGACTTTTCTAAGTCTAGTAGTGTTAAGTCTTGAGAAGGGACGTGTTTCCTAACTGATTATGACCATGTTGAAATATATAAACACAGTAACAAGCAAGTTCCCACATTGCTCATTCAGCAAAGGAATCTGGTTGTGTTTGTAAACACACAGACTCCTTCCGTTCCTTTACTAGTAAAGGAAACAAGAGACAAAACGTATTTCAATGCTACAGGATTTTTAAGTCTTGCAAGTCTTGGGAGTCAGAAGTTTATAGCTGCGTCTGACAACGTTACAAAATAAACATATACTGCAACATGGTTTTCTTCATTTTTATCGGTAACAACACATCCTTTTTCATCAACATTATACACCATCCTTCATATGCATAGTACATACACAATGCTGTATAATGTGTTTGGTACTTTTGCAGGACTCGTAATATATTTGGATAAATAGGTGATTCCTATAGTCATATTTTTCCGAGAGTCCTATGTTTCCCGTCTCTGCTCAAAGCTTCAGTTTCGATTTGTTTGTTTGTTTTTTAATTGAAAATATTGTGACGCCATCACAGCAAGGTCCTCCTGAAAATAATACTCAACAAGTTGAAACCCCAAGATGAACAAATCATACCTGAAGAACAAGCAGGATTCAGGGCAGGGCGAAGTACCACTGAACAGATGATTAAACTCAGAATAATCTGGGAGAAATACCTACAGCACCAACATCTATATCATGTGTTTGTAGATTTCAAGAAAGCGTTTGATCGATGCAGCTCTGTGGTTAACCATGAGAGTGTACAACATCAGCCCTAACATTACTGAAGTCATCAGATCACGAAGGCACATAGGGGGTAGAACAATCTCTAACCTTCGTTGTGCGGATGACATTGATGAAGTGGCTGGAGAGGAACAAGAACTTGAACAGCTGGTACAGAGGCTTGACACCACCTCCAGAGCCTATGTAATGGAAATAAGTGCAGAGAAGACCAAAACGATGACCAACAACACCAATGGTATCAACATGGACATCAAAGTCTAAGGCCAATCCCTCAACACAGTGCATAGCTTCAAATATTTAGGAGTCATTGTATCAGACAATGGGTCCCGATAGGAAGTCCTCTCCAGGATCGCACTAACAACTGCTGCGCTGACAAGGTTGAAGCCCATTTGGAAAGACAGGACCATCAGTCTATATTCCAAGGTAAGGCTGCTGCGCTCCCTTGTCATCTCCATCTTCCTATACCCTTGCGAAACATGGACCCTCACAGCTGGTCTACAACGAAAAATACAAAGCATGGAGATAAGGTGCTACAGAAGACTTCTGGGCATTTCCTATACCCAGGACATCACCAACACACGTCCGACAGACCATCACACAAGCCATTGGACAACACGATGACATGTACACAGTGGTGAAGAAACGGAAACTCCGATAGGTATGGTCACGTCACCAGAGCATCAGGCCTTTCAAATACCATTCTGCAAGGCACGGTACAAGGAGGCAGAAGGAGAGGGAGACAGAAAAAGAGATGGGAGGACAACATTCGAAAATGGACTGGCTTGACACTGAACGAAACCATGAGGGTTGCTGAGAACAGAGAAAATGGCGTATGCTGGTTAAACGATCATAAGTGGTGCCTCAATGACCTTTGAGTTACGGTATCACAGCGAAAACACAATCATGAAGGCTATGACGCAATATAAAGGAGCCAGCGTCACAGCTAAAGTACACGAAGGCTAGGAGTCAACGTCACAGACAAAATGCACGAAGGGTGTGACGCTCCATAGGGGAATCCTTTACAGCCTCCCTGTATCCAATTAGTTTTTAATACTTCACCAACCAAATAATATGCCTCGCAAGTCTTGGGAGAAGGTTGAATGCATCTCAGATGTTTCCGACTATTACCAAACACAAACATGGTGACAGCAGCAAGATTCAGACATTATTATTATTATTATTATTATTATTATTATTATTATTATTATTATTATTATTATTATTATTATTATTATTATTATTATTGTTTTTTAAACTCAGAGAGCCGCTCAAGGCGCTGGCCCAATGCAGGATCGAACTCAAGCTCCCCGAGGCGCCCACTTTCAACCTTTTGGGCGCACAGTGCTGACGCCCAGACGACTGAGCACAATCCTGGACGACCGGGTAATGGCCCGAGAGCATGGACTTCACGCATGCTGGGTGTATTTGTGTAGCCGGCACTCACACGCCTAGGACATGAGCGTCAGACTAAAACCTCGGTTTATACTCTCATCCGAAGGGGTAAACAAAGGCCGGTCAACTACGTACGCATTTGGGTTTTTCACCGTCAACAACGTCTGTATAGCTTACAGGAAACAACCAGGTTGTTGGTACTGTTACTGCACGTACAGTTAGTTGTACTGGATGTAGAAGTGTCGTTCGTTAGTCTCGAGAGGTTATAGATGTCTCCTAGATCTTTTTGACTAACCCAGAAACAAACCTATGGCCATACGTTTTCCACAATTTCCCAGTCAACGACAAAACAAGGCATCCGTTTCGGCATCCTTCATAGTAAAATAAACACTATGGTGTTTGGAATCGGAATCAGAATCAGATTATTTACTGTCTCGACAAACTTCAAAACAACTTATTTCGTAGTGTAGACCTACCACTTTGATTGATAATAACATTCGTACAACACAGTTCAGTATGGAATAAAATATGAATTGCATACAGGCACTGTTACAGGGCGTACAGCTTTCTAAAGCAGAACAGGCATACGTCTTTTGGGAGGTTAAATGTCTTTCAGATGCTTTTCGACTACGCCATAAGAAACATAGCGACAGCCAGATTCAGATATTTTTCATTTGCCAAACATATAACGTATATCTCGTTCGGAGAACATATCCCCCCCCCCCTCCTTAGTACGCAACACGCAGCGAAACAGAAACTCGCTGAGTAGGCTTACATCTCTCATAAGTCAGAAGTAAACGTAAGTCTCGACGAGTCTCAGATAAGCAGTGTGCGTACGCCTTAGTACATAAACAGTACGGTGCATTTTCCTTACTGTTATTGATGTGTTTTTGAGAAGGAAAACTCGGGGAAATGTATAAGATTTCTAGGTTGGGCGGCGTGTGGGAAAGGTGGGAGGTTCGCTCACGCTTGGGGGGAAAAAAACCCAGAAGTATCGACATTTTGTATTCTTCACAACAGTCAGCTACTAAACAAGGCGTCCGTGTTTTTGTAAACCATATCAAAGAACCAACCTCCCTCCCTACTCTATATTTCTCCGTGCATAGCACGCATAGTCATCGATCTTATGTGGCGGTTTTTCGGCCAAAGAGCTGCTCGAACAAGCAATAGATGTGTTTTTATGATATTGCACGCTACATTGACGTTTCCTTAATTGGAAGGTTCGTGTAGGTTCACGAACTTTTGCTTCGAGGTTATCAGATACCGAACCTAGGTTTATAAACCTTTTTTTTTTTTTTTTTTTTTTTTGGGGGGGGGGGGGGGGGGGTCCAAAAGTTCGGGAGGTGAAAACCTCGAAAAAAATTTCTTTTAACCCTCCATGAACCTTCCACGAATCTTTTCATTAAGACAGATCTGACGGTCAGCGTCATGCTTCAAAACGAAATCTATGCTTGTTGTATCAAGTGACGCCTAATGACGCTTTTAAATCGGATACAATAGTTTGGGAGGCCCCAGCCAGTGACGTCCACAAGGGTCCCAGTGAGCTGTATACGCTTATGGGAAAGCTTTCACTTCCATAATGTGGATTGATATCCTGTTCTGTGGGAAGCGGGATATGTAAGACTCCCACCAATCACTAAATAAATCAACCAGTCGTTCAAATGATCAAGCACTCAAACTATTCACACACACGCACGCACACACGCAAGCACATATTTAAAAAGGGTCTGCGCGAACGAAGGGGTTATACAAATCTTTATCACCACCTCATTGGTGGTACCTCAAAACCTCGAATTGAACCCGGAATTTTTTTTTTTTACACTGGGTCAGTATGACCATAGAACAGTGTATCAATCCACATTATGTAGGTGAAAGCTTTCCGATGAGCGTATAAAGGTCACTGGGATCCTTGAGGACGTCAAAGGCTGGGGCCTCCCAAGCTATTGTATCCCATTTAAAAGCGTCATTAGGCGTCACTTGATACAACAAGCATAGAATTCATAGGCCGTACTCAACAGCAGCAAAGCCTTGTGGTTGGGTCACGCTCCGACGAGTTTACATTTGTGTGCGCCTGTACATGTATTTTAATGGTGGATAAATTACTCATTGAGATTATAATCCCAAAAAATGTGAAAGGGGAACAACCGGAGTTTAATTACTTACAACAACGCTCTTTAGTATACAAAGCTTGGTACACGACGCGTAAATTTAAAATGCGCAAATATCAGACAGGCACACTAATGTATTGCTATATTTATTATAATTATAAGCACAGTAGTCATCTCATTATACATTTTATAAGTGTTTTCGCATTTTGATCTTAGGTTCGGAAGCACTTTAATGTTAGCTGAAGAGTATAAACCGAGGTTTAGTCTGTGCACGCACGCATTCCACCGCAAGGACTTTAAAGATCCTGACGCTCATGACATAGGCGGGTGAGTGCCTGGCTACACAAAGTACACTCAGCATGCACTAGGTCCTTCTCCCCATCCCCGGTCGCCCAGGATTGTGCTCGGTCATCTGGGCGTTAAATGTATGCGCTCAAAGGTTGCACATTCGGACGCCTCGAGCAGCTTGAGTGAGATCCTGTATTGGCCAGCACCTTGAGCAGCTCTTGAGCTGGAAAAGCGCTACATAAAAGTGAGTAAATCAATTTTTAAACTAAATAAAATAACTGTGAGAGAAAGAAACACGCTGCTGACAGTGGTGAAGAATCGGAAACTCTGATGGTAGGGCCACATCACAAGAGCATCAGGGTCTTGCAAAGAACATCCTGCAATGCACGATGCAAGGAGGTAGAAGAAGAGGGAGGACAGAAAAAGAGATTGGAAGAAACATGCGAGAATGAAATTGGCTTGACACTGAGTGAAGCCATGAGGAGTGCTGAGGACCAAGAAAGAGGGCATACACTGGCAAAACGAGCATCTGTGGTGCCCCAACGACTTTCGAGTTACTGGATAGAATAGGATATGATAGGATGAGATAGGATAGAGTAGGATAGGGGAAAAAAACCATGTTAACTCGAATGCTACATCGTCATTGCACCCATGCAGGAAGAAGAACGATGATAACACTGATAACGGAACACTCAACAGATATCACAGAGACCCCCTTTCTGTTGAAGTAATCAAACTTTGAGTCAAAAGCTGCATTGAGGATGCTAAAATGGCTAGGGGGTAATCCTATCCTATCCCGTAACTCGAAGGTCGTAGGGGCACCACAGATGATCGTTTAACCAACGTATTCCATCTTTCTCTGTCCTCAGCAACCCTCATGGCTTCGCTCAGTGTCAAGCCAGTCCGTTCTCGAATGCTGTCATCCCACCTCTTTTTCTGTCTCACTCTTCTTCTGTCTCCTTGCACCTTGTCTTGCAGGATGGTCTTTGGTCCATATTATCGGAGTTTCCGTTCCTTTCACCACTGTGAGCATGTCATCGTGTTGTCCAATGGCTTGTGCGTGATGGTAGGGGGAGTAATGGAAGTACTTAATTAATTCACAAACTAAATATAATATAGAGCCTAAATCAAAAACTACGTCTAGTCTCGGTTACAATGCACTGGGACAATATAAAATTAAAAACATTGTTTAAACTTATTACCGAGTACAAATTACTGACCCTAATTTGGATCTTTGGCTTGACTTCCACGAAGGCTCCCGCAAGGGGGATACAAGGAAATCAACCATACAAAATATAAATAAACTAGCTAACGGTAAACAGTTAAAGGAGACACAGAGACAAGGTGGGGGAGGAAGGGAGACAGACAGACAGACAGATAGACAGAAAGACAGACAGACTAGACAACGGTAAGTAAAGAGAACTGGACGAAAAACAACAGAAAGAAAAGTAAAGACCGACATAAAGCAGAAAAGGAGATACAAACAGATGTTAAACGCGAACAGCTAGCTTCTGACGAGCGTACACCAAGCAAAAGAAAACCAAGCAACAAAATGAAAGTAAAAAGTAAAGCACGACAGACCCTTTCAAAGGCAGAGGTTTTAATCTTTAAGACCGTGCCGCCATCTATAGCCTACACACAGAACGCAAAAATTCAAGAGTTCCCTTACCTCAAGTAATAGAACTTGCATTCCAAGACTGCAGAATACAAACAGCATGAGCAAGACCGTTTTCGAATTTCAGGTTTTCCAGACAATACAGTTTGTCAGCGTACCGTCTTGGTTAACAAGTTCCCTTACTTAGAAACTTCTTTTCAAGCTTTTCTCCCCAGATTTGCTGTCCTGAAGAATGGCACAATAAAATTCACCAACAACTGTAGAAATGTTGATGATGAAAGTTCCTTATTTTCTTTCCTTCTTTCTTTATCTATTATACTTACGGTCCGGATTTGTCAAGTTTAGCTTGTTTTTACATGTTTTAATCAACGCATGTTTGTTTCTTTGCGTACGGTACTTGTTTTGCTACCTAGTTTTCACTATCAACATAAATAAACTACCTCACTGACGTCGTCACGTCACTAAACCAAACAGTAAATCAACTATTACAGTCTAGTACATCAAGAAGTACTTGGCAAATTCTGCGTCCGTTATCACAACAAATAAATAAGTGCAGTAATTAATGTCGGCAGTTTAAATCCAGTAGGTCCTACGTCTTGACAAACACATTAATCCTTAAACTTCTGTTAAAACAATAAGTTCGGATCGTCTGAACTTGCATGAAAGACGTCGCACTTTTTCAAAAATTGAATGAATTGAAGTAAATGCTGTTAATGTTCCAAGAGACAATTGTTTTGTATTTGTTTTTGTTTTTCCACTTTTCCAGACTGACAGTCCTTTCGCCCATGCCTCTACGAGGTAACACTGTTTGCCGTTTTGTCAGTTGAATCTCCCGGTCTGCAGCTTGCGCAGTAGGCCTCCTAACCAACGCGGGAAATCCAAGCAGGGAGCAATCTAACCACCCCTCAAAGGCCTGTTGTCGACCATGCAAAGTCTTTCTCGTTGGACAAGTCTACTACAGAAAGGGGGAGGATTAGGTAATTGACACGACGGCATCTGGGTCAGGGATGACCCAAATAAAGAAAGTTGACACAGCAACGGCAAAAACGGCGAAAACGAAAGAGGAAATTTTGGGCCGATAAATTTTATTTTAAATGATTTCTTTTCCTTCACTTTTACTTTTTACGTTGATAAAGAACGGAAATGCATCTCTATAAAAGTTTTTCTTTATTCGGACAAGCGAGAGAAAGGATTTATATTTTTAATTTCAAAGGAACCGCCGCCGTTTGAAAATTGCGGACTCAATACACCTCGTTTGGACGTGTAAACAACGTTTTTTTTTTACGGCCGGCACCATACCATAGGCACATGATATCTTAAGCTTATTAAAAGAAAAGTATTCAATAATAAAATATTTCAAGAAGACTCTATACATTTTGTATGTCGGGCAGAGTTAGATAAACTCTGGGCTATAAAATTCCTATGAGCATGGATTCGAAAGTATCACCGTGTCCAACACTTCACTTACTCTAATTTGCTCTTTTGGGGGGTTTTATTTCGAGAAGAATTCCGCAAGGGAGGTAAACTCTGCTTTGCAACACCGCGATCTCCACCTCCTTTCCGCCCCGGCCTCTTTGTCTCCTCTTGGTCCAAAATGAAGTAAATCTCATCCGACACTCAGCATCGTCATCATCACTAACGTCTGAGTTTATTTCTTGATCATCATGTTTGAGGATACTGGAGCATCAGTATTGATCCAGTCAATCAGGTATTAACAAGTGATGAATGTGTGTTTTTTGACTGTTGTCCGTCGTAATTAAATTGCTTCTTCAAATGTTCAGTTTCCAACCAGAAAAAAAAAGTATGAATTCATAACTGCAGAAAGGAAACTATACAGATAAACTGTGCATTCAGATCGAAAGCAAAAGAAAAAAGGAAAACAAGTCATAAAAGGTTTTTTAAATGTTCGCCGTTATCAAGATAAAACGTTACAGCTTAAAAACAGAAACACTGTGAATTCAGAACTAGACAAAATACAGGGAATTCACGACTAACACGAAACGCTGAACATTTTAGAACTAACACGAAATGCTGAAAATTCAGAACTACCACGAAATGCTGTGAATACAAAACTAGTACTAAATGCTATAGACGACGAAATGCTGGGAATTCAGAACTTCAACTAGCACACAAATCAAAATGCTAGTTGTGAATTAAGCAGGAACCAAACCGAAACACCGCTAATTTATACTAAAAGCGAAATAATAAGAATTGAAAACTAAGATTTAACAAATGTATCCTAAATAGATTTAAATGGTAGTCTGTACTTTCGTGGTGAAACCAGAATGAAGTTTAACAATGTCAGGTGCCTGTTTGGAGAACGCGTACGCTTTCGAGTGTCATTGTTGGAGAGACTTGTGCTAGATAATAAGGGCGCGTGCGGTTCTAGGCATACCCCTCCCTAGTCTCCCTTAGCTTCCCCAACCACCACTCTCTTCTCTCTCGCTCTCCTTCCCCCCCCTCTCTCTCCTTCCCCTCTCTCTCTCTCTCTCTCCCTCTCTCTCTCTCACTCTCTCTCTCTCTTTCTCTCTTCATAAATGTAACTCGGCGCAAGCTCCCCATATTTAATCTCTCCCTCTCCCTCTCTCTCTCTCTCTCTCTCTCTCTCTCTCTCTCTCTATCTCTCTCTCTCTCTCTCTCCCTCTCTCTCTCTCTCTCTCTCCTCCTTTCCCTCTCTAGTTATCTCTTCGGACAGGAGAGGCGAGTCTGCGTCCCCGATCGCGCTGCGGATTCAAGTGTAAAAAATACTGCATGTCGACATAGGTCTTTTAGGTCAACGGTCCTGACTTTCGAAAATGCACTATTACTTTTTTGAGGAGCCGAGGAAAAGAGTTACGAAGCGTCGTCTCAGTTATTTATAGCCCGTGGCAGCTGTTGTCAAAACCTGCATGCCGATAAAAACGTGGAAATGGTGTCAAACGCTTCATTGTTGTGTTTCGTTATTTTAGTCTTATCATCGCTTACGTAATAAGGGTTGGGTAAGGGATGAGAAGTGGGGGAGGGGTAGGAGAGAGGAGAGGTAACTCCTAGAAGGCGATTTGGAGTAGAGGTTTTGATGAGTACAACCAAAGAGCTTAATTATAGAGCTACAATTTCCTCATAACTTAAAAGTGGGTCTGGGGCTAGAGCAAAATTGCGATTTTAAAAAAAGTCTAATTCACCCTATACAAGAAATCAAGCCAAAAACAAAACAGACAAAATTAATCAAAAGCGCAATATAAAAAAAGATTAAATAAATAAACTGATTTTTTTCTCAGGTGATTATTCGTTTAATTATAGCCATATTAAATAAATAAACAAATAATTAGTTAATAATCTACTATAAATAAATTAATTATTTTATTGGCAACTGCAAATGTCTTCCCCTATAGGACTGTAGTTTGTAGTGAATAGCCTATATCCAAACAATACAGTGCTTGACTCGTTTGTTTTCAGATTACTGTGGACGGGGGACTTTTCTATCATCAATCAAAACATAATATTATTATGTGTATAATGTCAGCTTTTTGTGACAGTTGAATAATGCGGGGGTGTCCTTGGTGAAATTGTTTAACGCGGTGTCCTTTTGTGATATTGTACACATTACTCTTTCACACAGCACTAACCAGGTCCTATGTAACTGTGCCAAATATTAATAACAATAAATCTTTTTTGCCCATAATTCCAATAGGTTTAATAATGAAGTTAATGTAACTGTTGTTGGTAGTGTATAATTGTTCGGCTCAGTTTGTGACATCTGTATAGTATTTCATGCAGTAATATTTTTTTTCAACCGTTCAGCTGTTTGTATAAATATTATTTTATTCTTAATTGACTAAGCAACGCGATTGCAGTGCGCAACAATGATAAAGAATTGTCTTTGCCGTGTACACTAATTGTTTTAATAGCTACCCCCAGTAATTGATTCACATGCAACACCGCATAATCAACCATCAATAGCTACCCTCCGTAATCATAATTTGCTAAATCCCGTAACCATCGTTCATTCAACTATAGTTTAGTTCAATGTTCGATGAGGTAGGCTAAGTGGTCCCTGGCGTCAGAGTGCACCAGTTAGTAGCTACGGGCGACTGTGAGTTCGAACCTGACTCAATAATTTAGTTTTGTTTCTAATAAATTATTATTAGGTCTACACTATTAATACATTTGATTGAAGAAACTACTAATAAATTATTGATTTGTGTGGGTTACATATTGAATCAAACGTAGTAATAGCTTAGGTCTAATAATAATTTGTAATAAAATAAAGTAAAAATACATAAAAGAGTAGTGCATAACTAATATGTATAAAGGAGAACAAAACTAATCAGATAATTACTTTTGTTTTAAATAGATTACTACATAATTATTACTTATGATCGAAGACAAAACTGTATTTTGCCAACCTATAGAGTGGAATTAGTGGTGTTGGCGAAGATAAACCAATTCTGTTTCAAATTCTATACGCGAATGACCCTGTTGTTCCCTAATCCACAGCTATTGCAAACCAATGTTTTCTACAATGACTAAATTGGCACGGAAGACCTTCTTTCTTTGTATTTCTTTTAAATCGCAATCCTATCCTATCCTATCATATCCCGTAACTCAAAGGTCGTTGGGGCACCACAGATGATCGTTTAACCAGCGTACCCCATCTTTCACTATTCTCAGCAACCCTTATCGCAATGTTCCAGTTAGAAATGTACATGTACAATATTTTTACCCTTTAATTAAGTGTGATTACCTCCCTTTGTGAAATCTTTTGCATGAATAAACATTGAGGTTTAACAGTCATACACCATTGACGATACGGCAGGCGAGAATTACTATCCCAGTTAAGAGAGCTAGGGACCTAAATCAACACTGAACCGCCAGAGCTAAAAAAAATTTGGGACCTCAATTGGGGTTCAAACCAGCGCCAGGCGAACGCTCTGCGACTGATCTACGGACTTGAAACAAAAACATGGGGCAAAACCAAAACTTACTCTAAAGAGTGTTCTCAGCTAAACCAACTTTAATGCAATATAATTTCTCTGTAAGATAATACCGTTTTGGTATTCGTATTGTCTAGGACAATTGTTTATAGGGTGAGCTCCCATATACCAGACCCCTGAATTGTGAAATTCCATGAACGTCGGGATTGGGGTTAAAGATTATTAGCGAGTGACGACAATAAAAGGTGCATATTCTTGTTTAGTTCCTTAAGATTTGAAGATTTAAGTGGCGGGAACTTTTTAAAAACCAAAAGGATGATATTATGATTAATTAGTAGGCCTACCATGTTGGTGTTTTTTAAGGATTATGCGTATATAGTGTGTGAACCTATGAGGCCTTAATTTATCGTGGCAAATGTAGGCGCCATACAGCTCAGACACTGATTGAACTAATACTGTTACAGACATATGTTCTGCCCTGAATGGACCAACTACTGTACAAGTTTTATCCGAGACTGCTGAGGTGAACGCCTGAACCCTGCTATAGTTTTACTAACATGAGAGAGGGATGCGCGCTATATGTAAAGACACTATCTCATCCAGATACGTGCCACCTTTGCATGAATCGGACAGCTTGATGGTCTGTCTTTAATTGGAAGATTCGTGTTCAAAAGATTCAGTGGGGCCGGGTAGCTCAGTTGGTAGAGCGTCTTACTAGTAACCGAAAGGTACCTGGTTCGAATCCCGGATTGGCCAATGTGTGACCATATTATTTTCCCCTTACCATCCACTGGTTCGCTGGTGTCAGAATAATGTGACCAGTAGTCGCCTATACGCTTTGGTGTCGTGTGACTATAATCTACAGTTACTCAAAAGATTCAGAATTCTAGGCTCGGGAACTGGGAACTGTCACGTGGGGTTTATGGGCTCTGCACAATGGAATTATGGACCCTCACGTTTATTCGGTGGGAACTGCTAGTAAGTCACCCTATGAATTACTTTAATAAATTTATTTGTTTAGCTCGTTCTGTGTTAAGGTTGGGGTACAGAAATAGATAGAAAAATGGTAAAAGATACTGTCACACTAGCTTTCACACGGCTATGAATCATATGTAGTCCAGCCCCTTGATAACAGTTAAAATCACACATTTATTTCTTCTACTCTATACAAGATTCTCTAAGTACTAATCTAACTTAAAATGTCTCAGTCACTGCTAATAGTTCGATCGCTGATAGTCTAGGCAGCTGTTATATCTTCCTCGGGCACTTGCTATAATATTTCATGTAGATTTGGACTACTGTGGTCCGTTTTACAGTTTCTGAAGAGTTGGACTACTGTGGTCCGTTATGATCAGTTTAAGTGCACCTTCGTTTTTGCACTTAACTTTCTGATGGTGCGGTCGAAGTCCTTCTGTGAGGTAGCTTCTGGTACACCTTTGTAGTTGTGTAGTTGGGTTCCCTTGCCACGCTGTGGGGTCTGACAGGGTGTCTTTCAAGGCAGCTCTTTCCGTCTTGTGCGGTAGAGTCTCCTCAACCAACTGGTCGTTTCTGTGGAGTGGGGATAGCTCGGGATAGCTCGGGATAGCTCGCCTGCTCGTCTGTAATATAAGAGACGAAATTCTGCACAACCCTGAATAATCGGTTTGAGCAGAGCGTCTCACTGAAAGCCAAAGTAGCCCTCAGTGATAGCTCCACATCTCTATACATAAGCGACGAACATTCTGCTACTTCCGGGTTCCACTGGAATCTCACTCTAAATTCCTATACATACATAAATATCAATCGTGTCTAACTATACACATACAGAATTAATAATAATATAAACGTTCAGTGGTACAGCCACTGGTCTGCAAACATACATATAAGTTAAACAACAGTGGTTCCGTACGGGATACAACATGGCGGCGCAACCGGTCGTGTTTCGCCTCGTGGTAGGCTCTTCCACGTGGTCCCGCAAATTCGGATTAACAATTCACATTTATGCATAGCAAATTCTTCAAACATAATTTCAACAATAATACAAATATATCACGATGAAACAGAAGGGTGTTCATTTACCTGTTTGACAAGTTCAGGCCCGTTGTGACTTAATAGAATTCTGAGATTCTAAGTCCTGCTTCCTGGTCTATGAGTGAAGATAGTTCTCTGCTAGCTAAGGAGATGTTACTTCTTCCTCGTCTCACACACGACTGATTCAAACTGTGTTAGGCTCTGACACAGTCAAAACTGCTCTACCCACTGAGCCTGCTTCTGATTGGTTAAAACGGTCCGATTCAAAGCTCAAGTGCTGAGTCACTGCGATGTGGGTCGGGCTCGCGGTGTGTGGTATGCTGTGTAATACCTGACTCTCTACTGTTACAATGACTACACATAGCTAACCAGTCAATGGGCAGGGTAAACTGCTCGGTTCATGACAGGCTCCCTCAACTGAAAAAAGGCGATGACTACTGGATTCGACCTTTTTCTACTACAGAGCCTAGTTTAACACTGCACTATCCTAGGGTCCTATTTACAAACTAAGTAAGTTGCTCTACCTGAGCTGCACTGCTGTGCCAGGTAGCTATGGACACTAGTGACAGGGTTTTATTGGGCGGGGACGAATTCTGGTGCTGTGGCCCTTAGTTGTGTTGGGTGGGCGACAGCTGCTGAGTCCTCCACGAGATGGCGACTGAGGTAGTCGGCTCCGTGGTTCTCTTTGCCGGGGATGTACTCGATTTGGAATGAGTATGCCTGAAGGGTGAGTGCCCATCGCATCAGGCGAGAGTTCAAAGACTTGGAGGCTGCCAGGAACGATAGTGGTTGGTGGTCCACCTGAACTGTGAAGTGGGTCCCATACAGGTAGAGTTGGAATTTCTGTATGGCCCAGACTAGTCCAAGGCATTCTTTCTCCGACGTGGCGTAGTGGGTCTCGGCGGGTCTCAATTTTCTGCTGGCGTAGGCGACAGGGAATAGCGTCTCTGCATTCTTGGGGTCGCGCTGTAGCAGTACTGCTCCGAGGCCTAAGTCGCTTGCGTCGGTACGAAGAACGAATGGCTGAGTCAAATCGGGTAGGTGGAGTACTGGCGCCGATGTCATTCTGTCCTTGAGTGTTTGGAATGCTGTCTCGCATTCGGCTGTCCATACTACTTTGTCCGGGGCGATTTTCCGGGTTCCATTTGTCAGTGGTACGGCGATGCTGTTGTAGTTGGGGATGAACTTCTGGTAGAAGCCGCAGAGTCCTAGAAACGACTGTACTTCCTTTTTGGTCTTGGGCCTAGGAGCGTCGAGTAGGCGTTTCACAGTCTTTTCTACCGGTCGCAGGCTTCCTTGACTGATGGTGTGTCCCAGAAATTCTAGTTCTGTGAATCCAATCTGACATTTGGTGGGTCTTGCCGTCAATCCCGTGTCTCTGAGGCGGGCGAGTAGTTGTTGTAGGAGCGTGACATGTTCCTCCCACGTAGGCGTTGCGATGAGGATGTCGTCCATAAACGAATGTAGGTGCTCGCTGCTCAGGGGTGCCAGGAGTTTTCGCATCATGGCGCTGAAGATGCTGGGTGCGTTGTGGAGTCCGAATGGGTTAGGGGGGGGGTGACGGGAAGGCAGGGAACATAGACCGAGGTTTAGGGACACATAGACCTTAAGGAACACGAGTCTGGCCTCGATTTCTGTTTGAATTAAACATAAAAAATTTTCGGTCAGCCAAAACTCTCGTTGCATTCCTACTGCTAAGTTTTAATCGGTGCGTCAGTCCTTCCGACGGGCTTGCCGCATGAACATATTGTATCTATTACATGTTCCCCGAGGTCTATGTGCCTACTATACACACTTCCGCAGCGGGCTATTTTTAGAATCACCTTGATGCTATTAATAGGCGCATAAACAAAATAAACTGATCAAATTATATCGAAACGGCACTTTTGACAGATTTTATTTTGGGGAGGGAGGGGGGTTTGAGGGGGCTTAATCTTTTGTGTGTGTGGGGGGGGGGTGTTGGGGTTCGGGTGACACTCACTGAGAATTGGGAAAAGGGTATATGACGCTGAAATGTGTGATCTTAGAGCTCTTTAACCTCTAAGTCACTGAAATGTGCATGACTTACACAGCACACAAAAACATCATCATATCCATATAAGCTCTGCAATGAACGATGTTTGCAGAAGAAAATGTCCCCGTATTACGTGTGTGTGCTATATATAGGTCATTTGTGCACGGAAGCAATTAACCGGTGAAATTTGCCTGGAGACTAAAATGTAGCTTTGGCCAGAATGAACTTAGCAGGGAGATTATCGCTGAATCTCTTCATGAAGTAATGTTGACAGTACGTGTACGTGTTATTATGCCTTTAAGGCTTGACATGACCTGAAGACTGTGAAAGCCGAAGAAAAATCGCCTACGGATCGTGTGACGTTCCCGCCAAAACAACAACTATGGCGGGAATCCAGAACCAGACCCAGCTATTGTTCAGCTGCACGTCTGAAGGAAGATGTAAGTAATTTTGCTGATGAAGACTTCATCCGGAAACAATTACAGCTTTTTGCGTCCTGCTGTACTTGTTAATTATATATTTTTACAGCATTGCTATATAGGTGCTCTGTGGGTTCGGGCATTAAATAGAATAAACCCAACGTTTCCCGGCGTGTCGTAAGAGGCGACTAACAGGGGTGATGTTAGCACGGCATCACTGGGCGAAAGTCTTCTACACAGAAGTCACCGGCCAGGGCGGAGGAACCTCACGTTACTACAGGTTCAACGACCATGTGCTCAGGGCCAAGGCGAGCCACACTGTATTCGTGGATTTCGGCTGTGGCCAACAGCCTGGAGAGGATTGGGCACCGCCAGGTCTTTTTTGCCCAAGACACACTACATGATGACACAATCCACTAATTCCATACCGGATCGGTCGTCGCCCGGGCCGTCACCCGGCACAAGGACCGCGCCTTCCGTTGGCCACCAGGACGGAGGTGTTAAGTATGCTACTGATGGACAATTTAGCAAGATCCGCACGAGAAACAACATCGTCATAGGAACCTGGAACGTCAGGACCCTAACTGCGGAAGGAAAATTAGAAGAACTGGCCCACGAGTTGGACCACTATCGATGGAACGTTCTAGGTATCAGCGAACTGCGATGGAAAGGCCTAGGTGAAACAACGACCGACAAAGGCCACAAGCTCTATTTCAGCGGTAGGGATGACAGGCACGAACACGGCGTTGGATTCTTGGTCCACAAGAACATTCTAGCGACTGTCATGGGTTGCCGCCCAGTCTCCAGTAGACTCATTACCATCCGCCTGAGAGCAGCCCCTTTCAACATCACCATCATCCAGGCCTACGCCCCAACATCAGACTATGACGACAGCGAAGTGGAGGATTTTTATGAAAATCTACAGGCGGTCCTTGACCAAGTGCCGAAGAAGGACATAGTCATAGTGCAAGGCGACTGGAATGCCAAGGTTGGCCAAGATGCGCACCGCAACTGGGGAGACACATGTGGACCCCACTGCAACAACGAGACAAATGACAGGGGTCTGAGACTCTTGGAGTTTGCCAGATACAACAATCTGGTACTGGCAAACACGCTTGGTCTCCACAAAAACTCCAGACGATGGACATGGCACAGTCCTGGCGGGGAGCATCACAACCAAATAGACTACATCATGGTCAAGAAACGCTTCAGATCAAGCATCAACATTGGCAGGACACGTACTTTTCCAGGAGCAGACATCGGAAGTGACCACGATCTCGTGATGATGTCTTTCCGGCTCCACCTGAAGAGAGTAAATACAGCAAAGTGCACTAGACTGAAGTTCGACCTGGACAAACTGCAAGACCCGGAGGTGGCAGAACTATTTCAGGCCACAATTGGAGGGAAATTTGCACCACTGCTCATTTTGGGGGCTGGTGAAGTAGATGTCAACACCATGACCACCACCTTCAACTCAGCTGTGACAGATGCCGCCACTGAGATCCTTGGCAAGCACCGACCAAAGAAGAAGCTGTGGATCACACCTGAACTTTTGGATCTGTGTGATAAACGAAGAGAGATGAAAAAGAAAAAGAACACCTCACAGGGAGCTGATGTCTACCGAAAAATCAACAATGACATCCGAAAAGGCATGCTCACAGCAAAGGAGAACTGGATAGAAGATCAATGCCAGGAAATAGAGAACAGTCTGAACAAGAACAACAGCAAGAAGGCCTACCAGACTGTGAAGCGACTGACAAGTGTCAAACAGCCCAAAGTCTCCACTATCCAAAGCAAGTCTGGCATATGCCTTACAGAAGAACAAGAAGTCTTGGACAGATGGACAGAGTACTGCTCTGACCTTTACAACCATACACCAAATGGAGACCCATCAGTTCTAGCATGTCCAGAGAACAGAGAAGAAGAAGAAATCCTCCCAATTCTCCGGGAAGAAGTTGAGGCAGCAGTGCAAGCGCTAAAGAAAGGGAAGTCAGCAGGAGTGGAAAACATACCAGCGGAACTGCTACAAGCAGGAGGAGAAGCGATGATTGATGCCCTCACCATTATCTGTAACAAGATCTGGCAGAGTGGGGAGTGGCCTATACCATGGACCCAGTCGCTTGTCATCACTCTTCCCAAACAAAGGTAACCTTCAGGAGTGTGAAAATTACCGCACCATCAGCCTCATCAGCCATCCCAGCAAGGTCCTCCTGAAAATAATACTCAACAGGTTGAAACCCCAAGCTGAACAAATCATAGCTGAAGAACAAGCAGGATTCAGGGCAGGGCGAAGTACCACTGAGCAGATTTTCAACCTCAGAATAATCTGTGAGAAATACCTACAGCACCAACAACATCTATATCATGTGTTCATAGACTTCAAGAAGGCGTTTGACCGAGTCTGGCATGCAGCTCTATGGGCAACAATGAAAGTGTACAACATCAGCCCAAAAATTATTGAAGTCATCAAAAGCCTGTATGACAAGGCTACCAGTGCAGTCCTCCACAACAGAGCCATCGGGAATTGGTTCAGAACAACAATCGGTGTGCGTCAAGGATGCCTACTCTCTCCAACACTCTTCAACATCTTCCTAGAGCGCATCATGTCGGATGCTCTTGCAGACCATGAAGGCACAGTCAGCATAGGGGGTAGAGCAATCTCCAATCTTCGTTTTGCAGATGACATTGATGGATTGGCTGGAGAGGAACAAGAACTTGAACAGCTGGTACAGAGGCTTGACACCACCTCCAAAGCCTATGGAATGGAAATAAGTGCAGAGAAGACCAAAATGATGACCAACAACACCAATGGCATCAATACGGACATCAAAGTCCAAGGCCAATCCCTCGACACAGTGCATAGCTTCAAATATTTAGGAGCCATTGTATCAGACAATGGGTCCCGACAGGAAGTCCTCTCCAGGATCGCACAAACAACTGCTGCCCTGACAAGGTTGAAGCCCATTTGGAAAGACAGGACCATCAGTCTACATTCCAAAGTAAGACTGCTGCGCTCCCTTGTCATCTCCATCTTCCTATATGCTTGCGAAGCATGGACCCTCACAGCAGATCTCCAACGAAGAATACAAAGCATGGAGATGAGGTGCTACAGAAGACTTCTGGGCATTTCCTATACCCAACACATCACCAACGACGAAGTCCGACAGACCATCACACAAGCTATTGGACAACATGATGACCTGCTAACAGTGGTGAAGAAACGGAAACTTCGGTGGTATGGCCACGTCACCAGATCATCAGGCCTTGCAAAGACTATTCTGCAAGGCACAGTGCAAGGAGGTAGAAGAAAAGGGAGACCGAAAAAGAGGTGGGAGGACAACATTCGAGAATGGACTGGTTTGACACTGAGCGAAGCCATCAGGGCTGCTGAGGACAGAGAAAGATGGAGTATGCTGGTTAAACGATCATCTGTGGTGCCCCTACGACCTTCGGGTTACGGGACAGGATAGGATAGGATAGGATTGCTATATAGCTACAGGCACCCGACTTGTGCAATGCCCTTAATGGATTTAGCCTATAATCGTCATCGTCATCATCATCTCTTTTTTTTTACCAGGCTGCGGAGAAAGAAGCAGAAGAAGAATAAGAACAAGAAGAAGAACAAGAAGAAGATTTTCAGTTAAAGTTCTTATTTTAACCATTCACTCTCTTTAACTGAAAATCTTCTTCTTCTTCTTCTTCTTCTTCTTCTTCTTCTTCTTCTTCTTCTTCTTCTTCTTCTTCTGCTTCTTTCTCCGCAGCCTGGTAAAAGTGGCACATTCATTCATGGGTTAAGCAGCTACAAACCGAGTACCTTGACTCACGCTGGAGCATTTTGGTGCGTGTGCTTAAAATACTCACTACACTGTTTCAACACGGCCCAAAGTCAGAGTCGGTTGACATGCGTCACCGATCAGGCCAGGATCAACGATGAATACTCTGGTTAACTTTAGCACGTGCGTCCCGCTCTCTAACGTGTCCCCTGCATTGAATGTAGATTTTCAACATTTGATCACCCGATTGTATCCCCACTGAAAAGCTCTCAATACTCATTTAATTCCAAATTTATTGGCACGTGTATGATTGTATAGGCGTTTCGGATAGCGCAACTAGTGGTTGGAGCACTCGCTACTGTGTCGCAAGTTAAGCACCGTCCAGTGCGGTTAGCACTTGGATGGGTGACCGCAAACCGTGAAGCGACAAGTAACAACGCCCCCAGTTGACTCAACCCTGACTGAGTACTTACTCTCTTAATGGTGGCGAAGGTAAAGCAGCGAGGGAGAGAGATGGGCATCACCCTCATTACGCTGGCCCAAAATAAGTGTGATCTCCAACATCACGATCCCCTACGGCCACAAGGCTATGGGACCACCTTTACCCTTTTTTATTTTACCTATGATGTATTGTGCGTGAGAATGAATGAATGTAGTGCTTTAACCAGACTTCGTGTGTTTGGTATTGCGCTTTATAAAACCAAGTAGTAGTAGTAATAGTAGTAGTAGTAGTAGAAGTAGTAGTAGTAGTAGTAGTTGTTGTTGTTGTTGTAGCAGTAGTAGTAGAAGTAGTAGTAGTAGTAGAAGTAGTAGAAGTAGTAGTAGTAGTGTAGTGGTAGTAGTAGTAGTAGTAGTAGTAATAGTAGTAGTATACGCTATGGGACGTCCCGATGGCTGAAGTAAACGTTGACACGTTGACAAGTGTGCAGACACCTTTAAGAATGGTTGACATTTCCCGCGAACATCCCTCCTTGCCACGTAACACTGATAACGGAAAATAAAGGTAGGGCTAATCTGAAAAGGAAATGAACACTTGTCAAGGGTATATATTGTGGCTAAAGAATGGCAATTTCGCGCACTTTTCAAACATTGACCTGCTTTGTACCTTGTTGCATGACGGTCTATTCAATTTTTTTTTGGTGGGGGGGGGGGGGCGGGGGGGGGGGAGAAGGGTGTTTTTTTTCGCCAAAAATAATGCTTGTCGGTAACTGTTATATATGGTGTGACATAGGAATGCTTGTGTGTGTGTGAGAGAGTGTATGTGTGTGCGTGAGTGTCTCTCTCTCTCTCGCTCTCTCTATCTCTATCTCTATCTCTATCTCTATCTCTATCTCTATCTCTATCTCTATCTGTATATCTATATCTGTATATATATATATATATATATATGAATGCCAGCTTGTCTAACGTTTTAACTGATATTGAACTGATTTTTTTCTTTCGCTTAAAAGTACAATTGGGCATGTAGATTTTACAATACTGCCACATACTGGTTTAAACGTGCGTATGTACATTTAGGGAGGGAGGGTCATCACGTATGGTCTTACTGAAATAGTATTATCAAATTACTAACAAACAACAAAAAAAATAACAACACAAAAACACTTAAGAACTTTAAGTTCTAAATCAATCAGCGTCTACGTCTTGTTCAAGAGATGTCAAGTCTAAAGTCAAGACAAGTCAAGTGAAAAATCGAATGGAGTGAAAGCCATGTCAATATAAGTTAATATATCTAGATGCTTTCTTACACACAGTCGAAGAAAAGAAAAAAAATACGATTGCCATTGGACGATGTTAGACAAGATGTACATGTTTAGTCTAAGTCTGAAAATTTGTTGGCGCCTCGGCTCGGGCGGCTTGAGTTAGATCATGTATCGGCCAGCGCCTTGAGTCGCCAAGAACGGTGAAATATGTGTGCTATACAAATACCCAATAATAATAATAATAATAATAATAATAATAATAATAATAATAATAATAATAATAATAATAATAATGATACTTAAATGGAAAGTGGACTATACAACATAGCCAAGGATCAAATAAATGATACGGGTCAGCAGCCCAAAAGACAAAAATGTGTTAAGGTAACAGGGCAGCCTAACACTGAATATACAATTGCTGCTAAACCGAATATTTTTCGATTTTTCAAAAGTACAATTATTCCAATTTCTCTCTGTGATAATATTCTGGGGAAGATACGTTTATCTTACTAGGGGGTAAGACTTATTGATAGATGGGCGATGTGCTACCACTATCGATCGTTCTTTTACCAGAATTCCGAAAGTTGTGTGAGAGACAGATCACGGCACTTTGGTCATATAAAATTTATATTTGTTCTCGGGAATTTTAGTATCATTTGGCTCACCTTGAGAACCGGTGATGACTAATCAAAAGACTAAATTATTATGTCTCGAGAGAAGAAAACTAATACACAACAATACAAATAGAATGACACCAGTCGTATGTATGTAATTTCACTTTTTATATATTCAACACAAACTTTGACATTTCTGCATTAACCGGTAAATTAATAATTAATATAGTTCAAAGTGCTGGGAAAGTTCTTTAGCAGGTTTACTTCATCCTGTGCTAACTGCGGTTACGATTTTCACTGTTCGTAGGTTACGAAATGTTCGAGTGGTTTTCTAGTTTCTCGAGGGTAGGACTCAGTTCCTTTGCGGGTGACTTATCTACTCTGGCGGTGAGTCGGGTCGCCCTTGTAGCTGTGGGGTTCGGACGTGGCCAGGTAGACTCTTGATTGTGCTCCTTTGGTGCCACGGGAGCGACGGTCAGGCGTTCGTCTCCACAAACCTTATGATCCCAGGGCCGACCTGTAAAAGTCGGAGCTCTGGCTACAATATTCTCGTTAGCAATAAGTGTGCGGTCTCCTCTGCAAAGTGTCTATAGCATCAGACACCTGCAGGGTTCCCATATGCACAATTCGATTCGAATCTTAAGGCTAAGATACATCAATCCACATGCATACTGTCTCAGAAACAATAATCTGTTTCTGTAACTATATATATCAAGAACATATTATCAATACATGGCAATCAATATACAATAAACATAAACACATATCAAAACTACTAGTGTTATCTTACTTGTAGACTCTGGGACTCGTGAAATCGTCTTTTACGTCTCTAGCACTCTCTTGATGAGATGGAGATAGACGGACAATGCAGTTTGTTCCTTTGGTCGACCCTCACAGCTGGGCAGTTCGTTTGCGACTGACTAGCTAAGATTGGGGCCCAAAGATATGCAAGAGTTCCTAGTAGTCTTCTGACCAATCGTTTAGCTCTCGTTTTCGTCAATCTCGCATATACGGGATTTTACGGTTTCAGTTGGAATATTTTTCACACCTATCCTAGTTACCGGACACATATAATTATCCTGGAATAGGAGTGTCAGACGTAGAGAGGAGGATAGATGCAATAACGATTACGCGGAGCCTGGGCTACTTAGTGTCTAAGTTACTCTGGTCACAGTGAAGTAGGCTATTTAACGGGGACGAGGTTATGGTCAGTTTTGGCTTAAGTATGCTATTTAGTCTTGGATCGCTAAGTCTGTTAGATGATATCTGGCGTGACTGTCGGTGTGTCTGTCTCAAGGAAGTTAATTTGACATGTGTGGGCTGCTTTTTAGATAACTGTTGTATTAACGTCCAGTTTCATTCGATGGTATCTATTTTGAGCTAAGCTAATTTCCTACATTGTGTCGTCACTATTTCTGCTGTTACACTCTCATTAATACATACCATAAAATTTTCTGGGATGACATTTTTGAGGTCGCTGTTTGGTCAAGTAATACTCGGCTCTAAAGTAACTCACCACCATAAGTATATATTTGTACTCTTTTTGCCTAAACGTGTCTTCTGTTCCCAATACATGTAGTTAATATACCCTGTTAATGGCAATGACACAGCTGTATGACTAAACGTGAGTGCCACTAGTAATTATATTTACTCAGGTTTTGATCATGTTCGGTTTCAATATACCTGTCTTTTCTCCAATAACTTGGGTACCATGTACTGGAACTTTTGTTGTGCAATTCTTAGCAAGGACGAAGTCCAGTAACTGACCTCCGGTGCTATTATTAATTCAGGTTTGTCCATGTTTGATTTCAATACAAGCTCCTTTTCTCCAATAATTAAAGTGCTATTTGCCGGAAATTTTCTTGTGCAGTTCTTAACAAGGATGAAGTCCAGTAACTGGCCACCTGTGCCATAAAGTATCGTAATATTTGAAAAGTTGTGCAAATGTTTGATTATCATACAAGATTCTTTCTCCAATAATTATGGCACCATTTGCTGATACTGCTCTTGTGCAGTTCTTAGCAAAAGACTAAGTGCAATAACTGACGACCGGTGCCAGAAAGTATATAGGCATATTTGAACAGTTTTATCCGTGTTTGATTTCTATACAAACTTCATTCTGTAGTACCATTTGCTTGCATTTCGTTGCACAGTCCAAAGCAAGCATATATAACTGGCCACTGTTACCATAAAGTATTTATTTGAACAATTGTGTCCATATTTGATTCCCTTACAAAATTCTTTCTCTAGTACCATTTGCTTGCATTTTCTAGTATACAATCCTTAGCACTGAGGAAGCAATTTGGAGATGATTAACTGTAAAGTGGCCGCCAAGACTTTTCTATAGGTAAATTCTCTGTTAACAGTGATAAGTATCTATTTAAACAATTATGTCCATATCTGATTTTCATACACACGTGCCTTACTTCGGTAATGAATGTAGCATTTACTTGAAAGGTCGCTTCTGGCCACTCATTATCCACTTGCCCAGGAAATGTATTATTCTTTCACGGGCTGTTAGTGTTACCAAGTGGGATGTAGAGCTTTGTTTGGTTATGGTGTGGCGCACCGAAGTTGTCAGAAGTGATTATTTCACTAATTGTGACACTATGATTTAGCCCACCGGAGTAGGAGAGACAGAGAGGAAGACAGACGGACAAACAGAGAGACAGACAGACAGAAACAGAAAGACGGACAGACAGACAGATACAGAAAGAGAGAGGATTGGGGATCTGGGGTCTGTGCAAAACATATTACCAAAAAAAGCAATTGCATTGCTGCGGTTTTACGCATATGAATATCCATAACATGTATACTAAAGAATCGATTGTTTCAAGTGTCGCTTCGTTTTCCGATCCGCCGGATGGATAGTGCCTAGAAGGGACACTAGGTTTTGCAGACAGTTATGGTGCACCAACGTCGCCAAAAGTTCAAAAACTTTGTCACCACATAACTTCCCCTGCAAACATAATTGGATTACATGTATGGTACACTTAAAATGTCGACAGTAATTATTTTCACATTCTTTTACCAAGCACGATGTCATACTCTGTATTAATACAATTATTGACTTTGTCTCTTAGTTATGATAGCTGAAGAAATTGAAATAGTGTTAGGACATTATTAAATAAGACTCAAGTATATTTTATTAAAATTATTTTTATTTGTACTAGACTGTATTAGTGTACATGTGATATGGTTTTGTTGTCATAAGTTATGATAGGATGACGATGAGTGTGTGGTGGGCATAAACGCAGTGGGCGTGTGGTGTGTATATGTGGTTGGGTATGCGGAGTGAGTGTCTACGTGCTTTCATTCCATGTGTAAATTCCCATCTCTCAAATCATTCTCACAACAGGTTTATTTTGTTGATAATTAATTATTTATGATCTTGCCTATGTAATGTGTTTTTATACAGTGAGTATCCTTGTGGCAAACCAAATTTTCCTTTTTGATGGAATAAAGGATATATAGACTTGACTTGACTTGACTTGACTTGACGAGAGAGAGAGGGAGAGATAAATAGATAGATAGACAGACAGACAGACAGACAGATAGATAGATAGATAGATAGATAGATAGATAGATAGATAGATAGATAGATAGATAGATAGATAGATAGATAGATAGATAGATAGATAGATAGATAGATAGATAGATAGATAGATAGATAGATAGATAGATAGATAGATAGATAGATAGATAGATAGATAGATAGATAGATAGGTAGATAGGTAGATCGACAGACAGACAGACAGACAGACAGACAGACAGATAGATAGACAGATAGATAGATAGATAGATAGATAGATAGATAGATAGATAGATAGATAGATAGATAGATAGATAGATAGATAGATAGATAGATAGATAGATAGATAGATAGATAGATAGATAGATAGATAGATAGATAGATAGATAGATAGATAGATAGATAGATAGATAGATAGATAGATAGATAGATAGATAGATAGATAGATAGATAGATAGATAGATAGATAGATAGATAGATAGATAGATAGATAGATAGATAGATAGATAGATAGATAGATAGATAGATAGATAGATAGATAGATAGATAGATAGATAGATAGATAGATAGATAGATAGATAGATAGATAGATAGATAGATAGATAGATAGATAGATAGATAGATAGATAGATAGATAGATAGATAGATAGATAGATAGATAGATAGATAGATAGATAGATAGATAGATAGATAGATAGATAGATAGATAGATAGATAGATAGATAGATAGATAGATAGATAGATAGATAGATAGATAGATAGATAGATAGATAGATAGATAGATAGATAGATAGATAGATAGATCCTTATATACCATGATTACCTTATTTCACTTGCAGCAGGTATACTGCACATGTCAAAAAGTGCGATAAAGTGATTGTACTTCAGTCTTATAATGGAAGTCCTCTTTTGTGAGGTATCCAGTTCCTTCCGGCCAAGGATTAAGAAAAGAAGAATAAACGCTATAACAAACTCTCAACCGTTCAAATATACGTATCCACTATAAGGCTGCATTTGCAACCTTCGCAAGAATACACTGAGAAAGGGAAAATATTGGTGATAGTGTAATTACTGACTGGTTTAGTGCAGTATAAAGCAAACGCGGGAATGCAAGGCAATTGAATCACACAGGCTTGGGCAACGACTGAACTCTCAGGGTGTAAGTTGCGAACATGGTTACGAGAGTCAGTGTGGATGCGGTAACCCTGCGACACCGTGGTTGGACGATCGACTGACGGGAGAGAGAGAGAGAGAGAGAGAGAGAGAGAGAGAGAGAGAGAGAGAGAGAGAGAGAGATCGTATCTCGATTGCAAGGGGGAGATTTTTTCTTACTGGATAT
>CM072519.1:50133441-50200941 GCA_036898135.1 Oncomelania hupensis | reverse complement strand
TACACAACACTACGCGTACTACACCATTTTGTAAGCAAACTTCCGGACAATCAGCAACTATCACACCTCTGTACGCTCGTGACCACTTCGCCTCTGCTGTCACAGCACACAAACTTTCAAAATACATTCAACATACACACACACACATACACACAACAATATATATATATATACGAGGGTGGTCCGATAAGTACTTAGCCTACAAAGAAAACGAAAATTTTGAAAAAGTGGCGAGGAAAAGAAGAAGGAGGGTGAAAGTAAGGCAGGAGACGGCGAAGAAGGAGAAGGAAGAAGTAGAAGAAACCAAACGCTTCCTTTCAACGGCGTAATCAAATCATTTACATGAAGAAGAAGGGGGAAGAGGAGGAAGAAGACATCAATGGCCTTCATTCATCGGCGTACTCAAATAAATTACCTCGAACCATTGCCTAATCCAAGTCAGCCGAAGAATTAGATGAACTGTCCAAGAGGCACAGATGTCCGTTGCAAGGGAAGTTTTCTTTTATTTTTGTGGAGTTTTGTTTTGGCAAATGCTGCGTAGAGTTATCCTTAAGTCTCTTCTTTGCAAACTGCCCACTCTGTTTTATGTGAATGGCTATTGTCTTATAATACTTACCTTGTAAATCTTGATGGGTACACTGATTAAATTTGAAATCCTTGATTCTATTGATGAATGAAGAGATTACCGATGAATCGTGAAGTGATGACAAGACGGAAGAACTTGCAAGAAACCAAATAATCACAGACAGATTCTTTGCTCGTTCGAAGTCAACTCTATATAGGTCTATGCAAATCTACAGAAGCACACCAGGATGAATTTCTAAATGATGAAGTAATGCTTTAATATCAGCTGGTCTATCATCACACTTAAAGGCGCCTTAATTAAGTCTGTTGGCAGGTAGAATAGGCGCGTCGGTATCGAATTTCTCAGTGAGAACATGTCAATTTTCAGTCTCCCTGACCATGGATGCAGTTAATGTCAGAATCAGCACAGTAAGTGCAGAATGTAGAAGAGTTGAAGCCCTACACTAAGTTACAGACTATAGCGACTGACTCCGTCCCACAATCTCTAATGGTGCACAAGAATACGAGTATCACTTGTAAGTGACAGCTATTCCTTAGTTCCAGAGGTCTTTCCACGTTGAAAGCAATAATGCCGAACTATAATTTTATGAATGAAGTTTCTGATGTAGTTAAGTTTCTGATGTAGTTATTCCTTAGTTCCAAAGGTCATTCCACGTCAAAAGCAATAATGCCGAACTATGATTTTATGAATGAAGTTTCTGGTGTAGTTTTTTTTTTTCTCTCTTTCTCTCTAACACAAACGCTCACACCCCTAAGCACGCGTGCACGCACACGCCCATACACACACACGCGCGCGCGAGCACACACTGATACTCCACAAGCACGACGAGAAAGGACTTAAATGATTAATTAATAAATGTCATTACGTTATAAAGTAAATATAATTATGTTATTGGTGTGATTGTGCAATTCAGTGAGTGTTTTTGTATGTGTGCGTGTGTGCGTGTGCATGATCGTTTGCGATTGTCTGTTCTTTAGTTTAATTTGAAGTGCTCTCTCTCTCTCTCTCTCTCTCTCTCTCTCTCTCTCTCTGTACTGTTTCAGTGAGTCCGTGGTACCTGACTCTATGCCAAATCAGTGCGGCGAAGCGAGCTTACTGTATTGCCAGTGTTTTTCCTTGACTGGCAACACTGAAAGGGTTAACACTTTCCTTCACTTTCTTAATAGGTAAATCAAGACGGAAAGCCATTCAAACGTATTTTCATGGTCCTGATTTGGCTCGGAAGAGTCCGCTGGACCTAAAGCAATAACCATGTAATGTAAATGTATTTCCGTACACTCACACACATAGTTGAAAAATAAACATTTTCAAAAGTGGTTTTTTTTTCTTGTCGGCTCTGTGACTCGGCTTTATCTTAAAGAAGCCAGAAGCAAACATGGAATGAAAGGCCATTCTCTGAACTATCTGCAATAAAGGAAAACACATCAAAATCGGTTCAGCCAATTTTTAGATACAGCGCAAAACGCTTTTAAGAACATGGTAAAGTGCAATGACCTTGACCTTTGAGAATTGATTGATTGATTGATTGTTGCTTTAGGTCCAGCGGACTCTTCCGAGCCAAATCAGGACCGGACAACCCCCGATCCGCATAAAAGATCTGCTGAAACAACCCTAGTGGGAAAATTGAATGCCCTCCACCGGCCAGTCACTTTACAATAAAGATATCCCACGCAGGGGACGGCTGAGGCTTTACCCCAACTACTCGAACCCCCGGTTACAAAAACAAAATAGAATACAAACATTATTATACATTATCAACAAAACACATACATATAAAATGCCTATATTGCTAAATAATAACATCATAGGAAGCCCTAGTGACCACCCGGCAGAAAGCGTCCAATACTCCCAAGCTGATCCAACAGACCTCATACACAAACAAGGAGTCTTGTCCCGGAAGAGTTTTCAAGAAAAAAGGTAGGTCATTGATCTAGCGAAGAAGAAGATAGTATAGCAGAGTGATAGGACAGAGCAGGAATGGGAAAGAGCAAATGAGGAAGACAGCGACAGTGGGAATTTAAAGCACTAAATTTCCAGAAAGTGGGGATACTATTTATACTGAAACCCCCGGCACTCCAACGGGGGTACTGTTGCCGCAGTGAATCGGTCATGCCTATAAAGGAAAGACAGGTTTTCAACTGGGGCTTTCACTTTTCCCTTTATAGGTTAGAACAATCTACAGTGGCAAGATTGCTCATGACCCCAAGGGGTGACCTTTGAGAAAGCACAAATACGGGTTATATAACATACTTAGCAGTAGAAAAGGTATCCACAAAGTAAAAAAATGATGAATTTCGAACACAAATGTGACAGACCGACAGACTGACCGACAAACGGACTCAAGGATGACCCATGGTACTTCATACCTGTATACCAACACAACAAAAGCGCTTTAGCTATTTTTGAGATATTGAGCAAAACGTGATTTTTTTTTTTTTTGGGGGGGGGGTCAACAAATAAGAGTCCAGCGGCCTTGACCTTTGCTGTAGAACAAATATGATTGCAAGGGAGGCAGGCCACTGACCTAGGTCATGTTTCATTGAAGTTTGGTCCAAATCCGTTCAGTGGTTCTTGAGATGTGGCTTTCCAACTGACCGACCGACCGAAATTTTTGCTCATTCTGATTTCCCCCCCCCTCCCCCCTGTTTCAAAGTATTTCCAGGTAAGCCTGGAAAATACAAAAGCAAAATTATGAGAGAATCAAATATTACAATTCCATTGGTATTGAATTAGCGCGGACAGATAGTACTGAGGCAAGGGTCTTCCTTTCAACCATTTTTACAAAGTTTTCTCATTGTCATGTTATTATATTGAAAACTCTTTCTTTCCTTATATAGTGGGCAGTTTAGAAAGTCGACTTATACTCTTAATGCTAGTATGTTGAAAGAAGTAGTAACTTCGAAATGTATTTTTTAGTTTTATGAATGGTGGGTACTTACAATTAAAAGTCGTGTCAAGCCTAGAAGAAATATTTTTTTCATCGTTATTCTATCAATCATGAAAAAATAGTTGACGTCGCAGTTTGTTATGCTGGTGTTCCAGAAGTCATGAACTTGGGGGTCAGGGTTCAAACTCATTGCGCTTCAGTCTGGTTTCATTGTCTGCTGCAATTTGTATAGACCATTGAGTGTTGTCTCTGACGGTGAAAGTGCTACAACACCACATGCATCCAATCCCACTCCCCACATTTCCCAAACAACCTCCTTCCCTTCACAAACGTCCCCCCCCATCCTCCCACTCCCCACACACATACACATCCCCATACACCCTAACCCTCTCCAACCCCACTACAGGCGCGCACACACACACACACACCCACACACACACACACACACACACACACACACACACCTACACCCACACACACACACACACACACACACACACACACACACCAAATACAAACACAAACAGATTAGAAGTATTACTCCGTTCTTCTAGGTCCTAAAATCAAACCCTTTCTTTAACAGAACGAATCTGTTGACCATATCTTACAACATTGATATGATGTAGATTATAAAGTCAAACGACTGTCGTTTCCGTTGGCGACAACGATAAACACAAACCAGCTCCCACGCCCCCCCCCCACTCCAGGTCTTCCCCCTCTCCCCCCACCCTGCTTCTCCCTATTTCTTATTACAAGGAACTTAATTCTCGTCTTGTTAGCTATAGTTCTTTTGGCCTGGAATAATACTGGGCTTATTGATTTCTGGTGCCGGTGTACGTAAACACAAACGCATTATTGGTTTGATTTACCTCGGGGTTGCGAAACTGATGACGTAGTAGTGTAAACTGAGGACGTTTCTAATGACGACTATGATGACGACACTGACGACGTGGCATCAACTGAGTGCCATTTCTAATGACAACAACGATGCCAGCCTGCTTGAAAATAGGCAGAGGTCAACCAAATATTATATCCTCTTCTGCTTACAAACCTGACGACGTAGTTAGGTCAACTGAGCGTTTGTAATGACGACTATGCCTGTTTGTCTGGAATTCAGGTCAGATACCCCCCTCCTCTCTCTCTCTCTCTCCCTCCCCTCCCTCCCCCTCTCTCTCTCTCTCTCCCTCTTCATAATTTCCCCCTCAGTATGTAGGCCTACCTCCGTGGTTTCACCCAAGCTCATTCCACTGTGAAAACAATCTCTACGTCGTAGGTGCTCATTCTATAGATGTCCGCGAATGCACAGTCATGATTGGTTTTAGCAGTCGGCCCCTTGTATATAAATGGTGGTATTGAAGAACCCGACTTTAACGCTCATGCAATAGGACGTTAAGCATCGTTTTCCGTCCGACCAGAGGGGCCGGGTAGCTCAGTTGGTAAGAGCGTCTTGCTAGTAACCGAAAGGTCGCTGGTTCGAATCCCGGATTGGTCAACGTGTGATCATATTATTTTCCCCTTTACCAACAACTGGCCCGCTGGTGTCAGTATAAATCGGTCCAGTAGTCACCTATATGCGAAAGTGTCGTGTGACTATAATCTACATACAAACAAACAAACCCGACCAGTTAGGGGCCGGGTAGCTCAGTTGGTAAGAGCGTCTTGCTAGTAACCGAAAGGTCGCTGGTTCGAATCCCGGATTGGTCAATGTGTGATCATTTTATTTTCCCCTTTACCAACAACTGGCCCGCTGGTGTCAGTATAAATCGGTCCAGTAGTCACCTATATGCGAAAGTGTCGTGTGACTATAATCTATAGATACAAACAACAACCCGACCAGTCTTGAAAATGAAATAGCCTCGCAATCAGTGGGATTAACTCTTGCAAAACATACACCCGTGCACTCTAGGAATAACAAATAACATTGAAATAACTTTATTATATCAACATAAGAAGTGAAAATAATGCTGTTGATATACTGACACATTGATTAAAAACCCGTCGACAATGAAGCTGTTATATAATAATGGACAACTGGACGCAATCAATATAAAATTTCAAAAAATAAAAATTCGATTTTCTTTCCGTCTTCCATTAGCGATCCCCCTGCCTTTACACCACCTGTTTGAGCGATAGATGCGTATTTGTTGTGTGTGTGAGGGTGGATGAGACAGGTGAGCGTGTGTGTTGGGACAGATCGCCGCGCTTTGAGCCTGATTGGTTTGAGGAAAGGGCGCGTATATAGCATCCAGTATTATTATTATTATTATTATTATTATTATTATTATTATTATTATTATCATTAGTAGTAGTAGTAGTAGTAGTAGTAGTAGTAGTAGTAGTAGTGGAAAAGAAAAAAAGTAAGAAATTATGTAACTCATAAATTATGTAACTCAGTTTTCGTAATGAAGGTTTCCCCGTCAAAGTTGATCATGCAACACTGCCTTATATTCTTTGATGGTAAGATCTTCCTGGAATTCTTTCTTCCTTTCTATGTAGGAGGACCACGGTTGGCAGAGAGCAAAGTGTGTCATATGACAAGCTGCTTTGAAGGTCATCAGCAGACATAAAAACAATATCAGTAGTTTGTCATTGATGTGTTTAGATTGAATTGTATTGTTAGTTATGATTCATAGTTGTTATCCCCAATCAAGTTCTTTTTTCTTCTTTTCCCCACTCAATACCTCCCCCTGCCACCTCCTTCCCCCCCCCCACGTTATCCCACTGTATAAATAAATAGTTTTATTTTTTTTAATCTAAAATGTTATATAATTAATTATTTTGCATGTTTGTGTATATTATTTTAACCATGTCCATGTGCCCTTAATGCGTTTTTTCTGGAATAAATTTGCCTTGCCTTGCCTTGCCTTGCCACAGGCTGGGGGGGGGGGGGAGGGAGGGGGAGAGGGTCACTCTGCTTCCGTGGTGTATGTCCCCCGAAGTCCAACATCAAATAAAGAAGCACCGAGCAGAAATAGTTGTAAGGAAGTCTGCATACAGAGAAATATCTCTAACGTTTTAAAAATTTATATTTATTGCAATTTGTTAATATATTAGATATATATGGTGCCCCAACGACCTTCGAGTTACGGTATGGGATAGGACAGGATAGGAATATATTATCATCGTGCTGGCATAAAGGTGAATGCGGGCGAGTTGATTGGTTGGATAGCTGGTTGGTTGATTGGTTAGTCGGGCATTCTTCGACACTGCCACTATGTTCCCAAGCAATCTGATTATCACAGCTGTCTGTCACGTAATAAATATGACATGCATGAATTACGGATTGTATATTTATATATTTGTAATCCAAGGGTTGTAACGTAATTTACTCCCAGTTTGCATGCGTTTTCGCCGTTAAGAGAAAATAATTTGATGTTGTCAGTGCAGTTTTCTCCCTTCTTCTCGACGTCTGCAATACAACGGAGAGGATGGTTTATAGGGCGATTCTCTCCCTTTACACACTTGCTTAAAAAGATTTTCACCCAAGAAAATGTTTCAGTTTGATACACGGACTTTGTACTGTTTGATTGCAGAATATGTCAGTGGTGTTGCCCACTGAACTTATTAAAAATATATCTTTAATTCACTTTTTTAATGTCCAGCTTTTGTGAGGATTCCTCTCTTGTCAAAGGAATCAAGCATTGAGATTTGGCTTACAATGGTGAACAGATTATTTAACGCGCGTGATATCTTTAACATCCTACTGGAAAAGATATTGTAAATTATTATAAACTTATTCATTACTATAAAAATATTATAAATAATAAGTATGTCTGCTTTGCAGGTATTAAATTCAAATTGTCATGGTGAAACAACAGAAATTATTTCAGAAATTATAAATATTATTCATGGTTTGATAATTAATGAATTTTTGTTTGCTGAATTCCATCACATTGTGGATTTCTGTATAATGATTGGGCTGATCGTGATGCAAAATGTGATGCTTCAAGTTGTTATGTTGTTGTTGTTGTTGTTTTATTTATTTATTTATTTATTTAATCGTTCTTATATAGCGCTTTTCCAGCTCAAGAGCTGCTCAAGGCGCTGGCCGATCCAGGATCAACTCAAGCCGCCCGAGACGCCCACCCGCGCCTTTGGGCGCATGGTCTGACGCCCGGACAACTGAGCACAATCCGGGCAGCCAGGGATGGGGGAGAAGGACCTAGGTGCATGCTGGGTGTTTTCTTGTCATCGGCACTCACCCGTCTAGGACATGAGCGTCAGGATCTTTAAAGTCCGTTATGATGGAATGTATGCGACACAGACTAGACCTCGGTTTATACTCTCATCCGAAGGAGTAGGAAAACAGGAGTAAAGTGTCTTTCCTAGGGACACAACACAATGGCCCGGCCAGGGCTCGAACCCGGGACCTTCCGATCCGCAAGCCGAAGCACTACCATTAGACCACAGTGCCTCCATTTAAAGTGCAGGAGGCTTGCGCCTATTTATACCAAGTATTAACTCAGAGGCAACAACGATACTTTTATCTTCTAAAGAAACTCAAAACTCGATGGAAAATAAATTTGTGAAAGCGATACAATTTAATCTGAATTATAATAAACTTTGTGGAATCACCAGATCCGTTTTAAGCATGACACATAGAATAATACTAAATTCATTTAAAACAAAATGTTGTATATGTAATGAAACTGTATCTTTGAAGCGTGTAGTACTTAAATGCAGTCATATTCCTCCTTTTTTGCCAACTGATTGACGAACTATGAGTTCTGTTGTTAACATAAGTTTTGATGTGAGCGTTCGGTTAGCAAATGCTTTAATTAATTGTCCAGTAGCTCGGTTTATTTGATTTTGTAAAACAAAAAATTATTATTATTATTTTATCATTTTACATTTAATGTGGTGTATGTGTTCGTGTGCATGCGTGCGTGCACGTGCGTGTACGTGCGTGAGTGCGTGCGAATGTGCCTCTTATCATTTCGATGTAAAAAAAACCGTTAATACATTTTTTTAAACAACCATAAAAAAATAATTTTGAAAAGGAAAGACCCGAGTGATGCAAGAATGGAGGCGAACTGAATAGGCCAGTTTCTATCCATCAGACTCGACCTTCCCCTTCGCTCGTCGCTTTTCGGGCACGCAAAACACTGTCTCTACACTCTGGTAGCATGAAACATGAAAGCATAAGATGAGGAGAAGAACAAGTTGAACCACAACACCGCCAAAAAAATGTACACCTTTACAACAATCAAAAGAAACACACACACTTGTTTTTCTACTATGTGTGTGCCTGGAAATACATTTGAATTTCTTTGCCATCTTGTTCTGTCTTTGAAAATAAAAATCTAAGAATGCAGTTTTACGTGTTTTAGTTTTAATTTCAAATAAAAGAATCCTTCTAATGAAAAACGCACATTGGATTTTACTTCAAGCAAGATGAGTAAAGGGTGGATGATTGGCGGAAGGGGGAGGGAGAGGGGGGGGGTCGGGAGGGAGCGGGAATATTTTATTTACACTTTAAAAGTCGACCAAAGTATAGAGTCGCGATTGAAAAACCTAGGTTTCCGTTAAACATATTATTATGACTTTACGCGTGCTGTCAATACCTTTGATATTGCATTCAAACCAAAGCTATCAATCGATTTCGATTTGAATTGATTACGATTGTACGTTGGTCGCACCTATTCTGGGCTTGGCTTATTAGGTACAGTACAGTCGGTGGAGAAAAAAAAAAGAAAAAACAAGAAGAGGAAGGAGGTACATTTACTTTACGGTTGAGAATTGTGTACTTGTATTGAGTTCGCCTGTCAACAAACGGTGTGAGTGCACCATGGCACATACCAACTTTATATGAATGGAAAATCAAGCTTCACGGGTGTAACTTCCCAACCCACCATTGGCGACAGGGCACACAGACATGGATAGCCCTCCCAAGGAAGAGGGGGTAGGAGGAACCTAAACGAACACTGAACCACCCGACCAATTAAAGGGCTTAGATGGACAGCCCCCTCCCCTTCCCCAACTCTCCCCCTCTCCTCAACCGTTCCCTCCCCTCCCCTCCCCCTCTTCCACTCCCCCCACCCCCGCGTGGGTTTGCCGGGGTCTCTGTATAAAAAGTATCCCCACTTTCTGGAAATGTAGTGCTTTAAATTCCCACTGACGCCGTCTTTCTCCTGTTGTTCTTTCTCGTTCCTAATCTGTTCTATCAATTTTCTATCTTCTTCGCTAGACCAGTCACCTACCTTTTTTTCTTTTTCTTGAAAACTCTCCCAAAACTCCTCATTTGTGTATGGGGTCTGTTGGGTCAGCTTGGGGAAATTGAACGCCTTCTGCCAAATGTCACTAGGGTTTTCTATGGTATTATTTTTTTGCAATGTAAGCATTTTATGTGTACTTGTTTTGTTAATATTTTATAATGCTGTTTATATTCTATTTTGGTTTTTGTAAACTGGGGTTCGATAAATTAGGGTACAGCTTCAGCGTCTTTGTTTGTTTATCAGTTTATAGTCCCCTCTCTTCCCGTAAGGATTTTCAGAGAGGAGACTCTGATATGTTCAGCGTCCCCTGTATGGGATGCCTTTATTGTGGAGTGACCGGCTGGTAAAGTGCCTTCAGTGTTTCCATTAGGGTTGTTTCTGCAAATCTTTTATACGGAGTATGGGTAAGCCCTCTTTCAACCAAGTTGTGGTCCTGATTCGGCTCTTTGCAGTCCACTGGACCCTATAAACAATGACTAACTAACTGACTAATCTTGGCCACTACGGAAATCGAATCTGGGACATCTGTGTGCCGGACGAACGCGAACGCTCAACCTCTTATACAATATTATATCATCATACTAAGGCAATTTTCTTAGGTCGCACTCTGCCACTTATCGATATTCAACAGAAGAACGATCGGAATCAATGAAGGAAGGAGTTAATTAGAAAGAAAGAATTATGTAGATTTAGCCACGGGTAGGATTGATATCCCCTTCAGAATAATTATATAACCATTGACCCTAGATCGACCTGGCGTTATGAATTGCCATAGTTGCATGTGAGAAAAGTAAAAACATTTATTTCATTTGAACCTGAGTCTTTTGTGTGAGGAGGGTGGGTACACGTAAGTACACACACACACACATTTCACATAGGTAACACTGTTGTCATAGTACGTCTATGTTCATTTATTACTGCCGTTTTAGGCGGTAACGTGTGTGTGTGTGTGTGTGTGTGTGTGTGTGGGTGTGTGAGGGTGTGTGTGTGGGTGTGTGTGTGTGTGGCGTGCGGGCATGTGTGTTGCGTGCATGGGTGTGTTTCTATGTGTGTGTGTGAGTGTCAGTCTGTCGGTTTGTCTGTTTGTGTGTCTGTCTCCTTGATATAACTGTGTCTATCTCCTTTATATAACGCAACAAAAAAGGTACGAGAGAAAGACATATACAAAGAAGGGAAACAACCGCTATTTAGGCCAGTATATTCTCATATCTCAGAGGAGATACCTACTCTTAAGGACACCGTACAGGCAGCTGTCATACATTGATTGATTGATTGATTGATTGTTGCTTTAGGTCCAGCGGACTCTTCCGAGCCAAATCAGGACCGGAGCTGTCATACATGTGGGCCTTAATGATCTAACACACAAAGAGCCCAGAGATGCAGAAAAACAACTAGCGGCCAAAATCCCATCACACAGAGAAATTTATTGAAATGAAATAAATGGTAAATTACCCGGAGGGAGCTAAGAATAATCATAGTGCGATAGTTGTTAATAATTTAAGTTTGTCATGTAATGAAATGATTTCTAAAATTAAGAGGTTAATGAATAATACATACAACCATAAAGAAAATGCTCAGCAATTAATTATCAAAGACACATATCAAAGATATTAATTACGTTAAGAATAAATTCTTGGTGTACAAAATATTCTTCGGACGATAATTGTCCGTGTTCAGGAAAACTTTCTGTACAACATATTTGTTCGAATGCCCAATTATTATGTCAAAATTAGAAGAACATATAATTAATACCCAGAAATACGGCCAATCAAAGGAAGACAATTTATATTATACAGACATTGAAAATTTTGTTCATGTTATTTAAAATCTCCAGTTGGTAGATTGTTATATTTTTTTTTCTTTTTATGTTCTTTCACCTATATTTATTTTATTTTTATTTTTGTTGTCTAATAACACCTAGTATGGGGCGCCATGTGTCCATTTATTCTATGTGACCATTCTATACATAGAATAAATTCTATGCACATAGAAAGCATTCTATACACACAAAAAGCATTCATTAGTTGAAATTCCATTTATAAAAAAGAAACCAATATTGTAAGTCATAGAATAAAATTCTTTGTATAGAATAACATTATATAATATAGTGTAAAATTCTATGTCCATAATACAATTCTATGTATAGAATAACATTTTATAATAGAGAATAATATTCTATGTATGTAATACAATTCTATATTATAGAATGCACTTGTATGCATAGAATTATATTCTATAACATAGAATGAATTCTATTACAAAGAATGAATTCTATAACAATTAACATAGAATGAATTCTTTAAAATAAAATAAATTGCATGACATAGAATTATTTCTATACGCATAGAATTCATTCTATAACATAGAATGAATTCTTTAACATAAAATAAATTATATGACATAAAATGAATTCTATGTGCATAGAATAAATTGTATAACATAGAATGAATTCTATAATAAAGAATGAATTCTATATGCATAGAATGAATTTTATAGCATAGAATGAATTCTATGACATAGAATTCATTCTATGACATAGAATGAATTCTATAGGCATAGAATGAATAGTATAACATAGAATGAATAAGATGACATAGAATGAATTCTATGACATAGAATGAATTCTATAACATAGAATGAATTCTATAGCATAGAATGAATTCTATGACATAGAATTTATTCTAAAACATAGAATGAATTCTATGTTACAGAATGAATTCTATGTCATAGAATTCATTCTATGCTATATAATTCATTCTATGTTATAGAATTCATTCTATGCTATAGAATAAATTCTATCTCATATTATTCATTCTATGTCATAGAATTCATTCTATATTATAGAATTCATTCTATGTCATAGAAATCATTCTATGTCATCTTATTCATTCTATGTTATACTATTCATTCTATGCTATAGAATTCATTCTATGTCATAGAATTCATTCTATGTCATAGAATTCATTCTATGTTATAGAATGAAATCAATATAAAAACTTTTTTTTAAATAGTAAAAACTGGGGCACTGTCAAGGTATAGAGAACATTTTGGGATATTGTGATGTTTTGAACATAGCACACTCGTGCAATAATGATTACAGAGCGATTTGTCACTGACATTCAGTTTAGAGTTGACGACATGCAGTGCTTCATCATTTGCGCTCGAAGTGGAAATCGATGAAAGGAAATGTTCTTTTCTTTGCAGAAAGGTTTTACGTCGGAGTTAGAGCATCCAAACGCAGCACAGTACTTCACCATTTTCAAACTCGATCACGCTGTGTTATTCCCGCAGCACGTGGCCGCCACGCCTTTGTGCATAGCGCCGTGGGGGGCCGCTTGGGGTGAAATAGATTTTTTGCAATATTCAGCTTTATGAACCTTTCATTTATTATGTCTCAGAGTTGTATAGCAATATTCGACCTTTAAATATATTAATTATTGCTTTTTATGAGTGTACAGTACGGTTATTTCTTCGGTATTGAGCGAAAAGAACTGATTATTTAATTAGATTTTGTCACTATAAACCCTTACCAAACCTCAGCACATTGTAATGAAAAAAGCAAGCACGCAGGGGCGGAGGGGGGGGAGGGGGAGGGTGTGACGTCAATTATTTTTATTGCTAAGCGATCTATTCACACTAATTATACCGTCGAAGTCGTCCGCATCAAGAAACCTAAATGCTTGTTCACGAAATTATGCTGTCTGATAAAGCTGCAGAGCGCTTGGTACGTCAGCCATTTCTTCAGTTCTCGCCGCGTGCAAGGCTCCACGTGTCCCTTTATACGTCACAGCCTCGCTTCACATAGAATGACCTAGTTGCGCATAGAATGAGCATTCTATGTTATAGAATGAACATTCTATGTTATAGAATGGATTCTATGTTATAGTATGAACATTCTAAGTTATACAATGGATTCTATGTTATAGAATGAACATACTATGTTATAGAATGAATTCTATGTTATAGAATGACCATTCTATGTTATAGAATGAACATTCTATGTTATAGAATGGATCCTATGTTATAGAATGAACATTCTATGTTATAGAATGAACATTCTATAACATAGAATGCATTCTATGTGCACCAAATGTTAAAAAACAATTCTATGAAAATAGAATGTATTCAGTGTTGCGAATAAAATCCATTTTATGTTAAAAAAATGAATTTTATGTCATACAATTCTTGCTGTGTTATACAATTAATTCTATATACATATAATTCATTTCATTCACATAAAATTAAAAAACACAACTAATAAATTGTAACAAAATTTAGAATTTAAAAAAAGATATTGTATGACACATCACCACATCGCATCATCACCACATCGATCACATCATCACATCACATCACTGCATCAAATTGCTTCATCACCATCATCGTGAAAACGCACCACCACATAAAATCACATCATATCAACAAATCATCACATCACATCAGCCGACATCACAGCAGCAGCACATCTTCACATTGCAGCAGACAGCACATATCATGGCATCAGTGAATCACATCACATAATCTAATCACCCCACCCCTCCCACCCATCACATTTGTGGTGCAGTGTGGTGTGATTTAGAGTGATGTAGTGTGGTGATGTGATGTGGTAATGTGTATGTATGTATCTGCAATACAGTTCTATTATGCCTTAAAAGCAGTGAATCAGACCACATCGTCACATAACCTAATCACTCCACCACACCTACCCATCACATTTGTGGTGCAGTGTGATGTAGAGTGATGTGGTGTGGTGATGGGATGTGGCAATGTGTATATCTCTCTGCAATACATTCCCATGCCATAAAAAATGTTCTCTATACCTTGACAGTGCCCAGTTTTTACTATTTTAAAAAAAAGTGTATATATTGATTTCATTCTATAACATAGAATGAAGTCTATGACATAGAATGAATTCTATGACATAGAATGAATTCTATGACATAGAATGAATTCTATGACATAGAATGAATTCTATAGCATAGAATGAATAGTATAACATAGAATGAATAAGATGACATAGAATGAATTCTATGACATAGAATGAATTCTATAACATAGAATGAATTCTATAGCAAAGAATGAATTCTATGACATAGAATTTATTCTATAGCATAGAATGAATTCTATGACATAGGATTCATTCTGTAACATAGAATTCATTCTATGCTATAGAATAAATTCTATGTCATAGAATTCATTCTATGCTATAGAATTCATTCTATGTTTTCAGAATTCATTCTATGCTATAGAATAAATTCTATGTCATAGAATTCATTCTATGCTATAGAATTCATTCTATGTTATAGAATTCATTCTATGTCATAGAATTCATTCTATGTCATCTTATTCATTCTATGTTATACTATTCATTCTATGCCTATAGAATTCATTCTATGTCATAGAATGAATTCTATGTCATAGAATTCATTCTATGCTATAAAATTCATTCTATGCATATAGAATTCATTCTTTATTATAGAATTCATTCTATGTTATACAATTTATTCTATGCACATAGAATTCCTTTTATGTCATATAATTTATTTTATGTTAAAGAATTCATTCTATGTTATAGAATGAATTGTATGCACATAGAATAAATTCTATGTTATAGAATTCATTCTTTGTAATAGAATTCATTCTATGTTATAGAATACAATTCTATGCATACAAGTGCATTCTATAATATAGAATTGTATTACATACATAGAATCTTATTCTCTATTATAAAATGTTATTCTATATGTTACACTCTTCGATGTTGGTATTTTCCTATCAGTATCTGATTCAGCCCCGATGCTTGAATTCCTGATAGTTGTGTAACTCAGATTCGTTTATTCACACAGCCTGCTCAATCAGCATACAAGTCACAAAGTCGACGTATGAAGTTTTCCACTTTTATTCAGCACACATCAACAACTGCATACAATTCTCAATTCAACTCAACAACTTTCACAGCAACTTTCCAAATCACTATCAACAACTTTTTTTTTTCAACAGCAACTCGGCACACGATTAAATAACCTCTCTCTTTTCTGGAACAATTTGGTACATGGTAGAAATGACGTACTGCCACCAATCGAACTAAAGATCGTCATCACTGGCTTACGTCATTCATCTCTCCACACATACCCCGAACCTTCTCTTACTTCGACAATCGTCCCGAACCTTCGATCGATGGTAAACAAGGAAATCCAGAGTATTCTCCGACAATATCGACCAACGAAAATTATCAACGTTATACAAAGCCTCTCCTAACAACAATGCAAACTCAAATCAAAGGTAAATAAACTCCATTATTGAATACTTTGCAAAACGAAACGATTAGATCTATCGTGCGCGCTTTAGACACACTTTCGTTCGTTTCAACGTAACATAACCCCCCACTCAAGAAGAAATTTACTTAATTTCTTTCAACAACGTTGAAACGTAATGCACAAACAAAGTACAGAATTAAGACTTACTTCAGACTGTCTCATTTACTGTCAATGTTCTCAGTTTATATACACAGAGTCCATGTTTTTCATCCGCAAGTCCTTCTGGATACTGTCAATGTTCACAGTTCATTCACACAAGGTCAATGTTTCTCATCTGCAAGTCTGTTTAGATATTGCCAATGTTCTCCACACAGTCAATGTTCTTTCAACCGCAAGGAAACGACGCCCTCGTCAGTTGCGGTCGTCATCGGCCCAGGGTCAAAGACGATGATCACGTGGGCTTCCCTGGAATCAGTGCGTCCTCCGTTGTCTTTTTCTTCCGTCGGATGTCCGACGCAGTCGACGTTGTCAGCTCCCCGAATGCATTCGCTGGGTCTCACGGTCAGGTTGGCTTCTGCGGGACGGTGGAACAGCTCCCTCATGGTCTGCAGATGCTCCTTCCAGGTCTGGGTGTGGACTTCATGTTCGACCAAAGTCGTAGAGCCTGGGACATCATTGAAGTTAGGGGGAAACTCGCCCATAAGGTCCTCGAGCTCCAACGTTTGACCTTCCGTCAAGCTCGGTCCTAGCTTAACATCATCGATGCCTTCTTTGCTGTGGAAGTCTCCCAGTTCCAACAGTTCTTCGCTGTCAAAGCTGTCGTCGGTCACAGCTGCTGTTGCTGCATGTACAGCCTCTGGCGGCCTCTCCACGTACAGCTTAAGGAGGTTGGCGTGGTATATTTTGGAATGCTGGCCGACCTTCACCTTATAGTCGTTGATCCCCACCACGGTCTCCACTTCGTACGGGCCTTTCCACTGCATCAGCAACTTATTATGATCAGTAGGTAGCAGAACCAGCACTTTGTTGCCAGGTTTGAACTTCCTGTTCACAGCCCTACGGTCATAGTAGTGCTTTCCACAGTCCTGGGACTTCTTCAGGTTTTCTCTGGCTATCTCGAGAGTCTGCTCCAGCTTCTCCCGTAGCTCAAACACGTACTGGTAGCTGTTCTTCACCTCTGGGGTGTCTACTTCTTTCATCCACAGTTCTTTTAGGATGTGCATCGGCCCTCGGATGGTTCTTCCGTACAGCAGCTCGAACGGAGAAAAGCCGGTGGACTCCTGCGGTACTTCTCTGTAGGCGAAAAGTAAGGCGTTGATATAGCGATGCCATTGTCTGGGCTGCTCGCTGCACAGTTTCTTCAGGGTGGACTTCAGCGTAGCATTGAACTTCTCAACAAGCCCGTTGCACATCGGATGGTAGGGTGTCGTAGTCAAATGCCGGATGCTCAGCAGTCTGTTGACCTCCTTCATGCAGTCAGAGACGAACTGCGTCCCGAGGTCTGTCAGAATTTCTTCAGGCACTCCAAGTCTACTGAACATGTCCACTAGTGCCTCTGCAACAGTTTCAGTGTCAATCTTCTTCAGTGGCACTGCTTCTGGGTACCGAGTCGCATAGTCTACTAAAGTCAGTACCCATCGATGACCTTCTTCACTCGGAGGTCTTATTTCGCCGATTAAGTCTAAGGCCACCCTCTTGAAAGGTCGGTCGATCAAAGGCATTCTCTGCATTGGCACTTTAGGGACCCTTCCTCGAGGTATGGTCTTCTGGCAAATGTCACATGATCGACAGAAACGGCTGACGTCCGCATGAAGTCCTGGCCAGTAGAACACCGCCTGGATTCTATCCGACGTCTTCTTGATACCCAGGTGACCTCCCATGATCGAGTCATGCGCTACTTCCATCACCTGGCGCCTTAGAGGTAACGGTACCAATACTTGACGTAGTGGTTTCCCTCCGTTGACCCTCGGGTGCTGAAAGATTCGATACAGGATCTTGGCCTTCACCTCAAAATAGACCGTACCACTGCCTTTGGTCACGTGGTCTTGGCGGTTCCTGTACTTGTTTAAAGTGCTGTCAGCTTCCTGGAGCTGGATCAGCTTATCTCTGTCCACGATGGCAGCTTTGGAGTTGTCGGCGACCTTCAGTGGCGTAGACGTCTTGTCTCTCTTGGCCTGGGCCCTGGTAGTAACAGCACCGACGATCTCTGGTCGGCAGGGCTGAGCCGGAGTAACCACATTGTCCCGTAGCAGCTCTGTAAGGTCTCCATCGGGAAATGGCAATGGATCCTCCTCCACAACTTCGACGCGTTGGGTTGAGGCAGGACTCCACTCTGGATCGGGGTTGTCGGGTCGTCTCGCGCCGTCGATATTCCCGATCATCAAATCATACAGCGGCTTCTTCAGGCAAACCGCTTCGACTTCGCCTATGTAGAAAGGGGTGTTGACATGAATTTTCGCAACTGGCGCTTTCAAACATTTGCTGTCGGCCATAAGTGTCCATTTTGAATCGCCAGTGAACTGTTCTTTAGCGATTAAGTCTTCTCTGACGATGACCCCACTGCAGCCAGAGTCTCTTAAGACAGTCACTTCATGATTTCCGACGCGTCCCTTTGAAACAGGCATGTTCTGAACGGTCACAGCTGCGCTGGCGACGACGGGGATGGATTTTCCGTTGGCAAGAAGAAGTTGGCCATCGGTCATGCACTCTTGCACGTCCGCAGGGGTAGCTGTGCGCTCGGTCTCACTCGGAAGAATGACGCTCCCGCCGCACACCTGATGGTCAGATCTACTGGTTTGCCGTTGATTGGAAAACCGCCTCTGCCGGTTGCCCGCCGCTGCGTTGTCCGTACTGCTCCGCTGTCCGCTACTTTTGTTTTGAGGACAGTTAGAAGCTCTGTGGTCTGTAGCGTTGCAGGTGAAACAGCCCCTTGAATGCCCTTCCCTGGGAGGAGGCGTGGAGTCTGTCTGTCTCTGGCTCGTCTGGCTTCCCTGGATCTGGTTCACATGGTTTCCAGTCTTCTGAAAATGTTTCGTCGCGCTGGGTGGCCCCAGGGTTTTCCCATGAGCGATGAGATATCTTTCAGCAGCCTCAGTCACATCTTTAAGCGTCTGCAGCTTTTGTTCTTCTAAGTGGGTCGCTAGGTCCTTGTGACAGGCATTGAGAAATTGTTCTTTCACAATCAGGTCATGGAGACTGTCGTAAGACTTCATTTCGCCTGATAACTCCACCCACTTGTGTAGATATGACGACAGGCGCTCCACAAACTGCTTTGGCGTCTCGTCTGACTTAGGCCGGCATTCACGGAAGCGTTTACGGTAGCCCTTCTCTGTAAAGTTGTAGCACTGCAACAGGGCCTCTTTCAAGACGTCGTAGTTTTTTGGCGTCATCGTTCGACAGTCTGGTGTAAACTTCGAGAGCTTGCCCCGTCAGAAGTGCACTCAGTCGAATCGCCCAGTCTCGAGGTTGCCAATTAGAGCTTTCAGCGAACCTTTCGAATCTCGCCAGATAACTGTCAATCTGGTCCTTCCCGTCGACGAAAGCTGGCAATTTTGGAGCCGTGTTGTCACTGATAACTTGTGGCGCATTCTGCTGTTGCTGGATACGCGCCATTTCTAGCTGGAACTCAAGACGCTTCAGCTCGAATTCTCTGTCTTTTTCTTGCCGCTGCTGTTCAATTTCTAGACGCTTCTGTTCTAATTCTATTTCTTTTTCTAGACGCTTCTCTTCCAATTCTCGTTCTTCACGGCGACGCTGCTCTTCTAATTCTCGTTCTTCACGGCGACGCTGCTCTTCTCTTTCTTCACGCAATATTCTCTCCTGGCATTTGACGTACTCCGTCAGCTGTTTGCCTTTTAGATTTAGTTCAACCCCTTTCTGCCAGAAGTCAGCCATCTTGATGCTTCTGGAAAGTTTTTTTCTAGAAGGTTCTTTTCTGGAAAGTTCTTTTTCTAGAAAGTTCTTGACTGTAGAGTTCTTTTTCTGGAAAGTTCTTGACTGTGCTGTACCTTTCTAGACTGTTCTAGAACAGCACGCTTTCTGCAGTAGCGCTGATGCTTGTCACTAGTCGCCTTCGCTGACGCAGGCCCCGCTGTCCTCGTCGTATGCGACGCTGCACCACGCTGGTGTTGATGTATACGCTCCTGTGCTGAAGTATACGCGACGTCCGCTCGCCGCTCTCTGTAACACTGGCGATGTAGCTCCGAGACTGTCCCTCGACGTAGTCTTACGGCAGCTACGTAGTCCCGATCTGATGTTCGCTCACGAAGCAACTCTTCAGCGACTACACGCCCTTGCAGTCAACCCGAATCTATCGGTGATGTAGTCCCAGTATGTTGGCCCCTCTCGACGCAACTCGTTGGCGGCTACCCTCGATGACTGCCTCTCGTAACGTTGACTCGCTTGTTGTAGCAGTTGAACCCTTGGCTATGGCGTGAATCGCGGCTTGACCCCCAAAATGTTACACTCTGTTTGATGTTGGTATTTTCCTATCAGTATCTGATTCAGCCCCGATGCTTGAATTCCTGATAGTTGTGTAACTCAGATTCGTTTATTCACACAGCCTGCTCAATCAGCATACAAGTCACAAAGTCGACGTATGAAGTTTTCCACTTTTATTCAGCACACATCAACAACTGCATACAATTCTCAATTCAACTCAACAACTTTCACAGCAACTTTCCAAATCACTATCAACAACTTTTTTTTTTCAACAGCAACTCGGCACACGATTAAATAACCTCTCTCTTTTCTGGAACAATTTGGTACATGGTAGAAATGACTACTGCCACCAATCGAACTAAAGATCGTCATCACTGGCTTACGTCATTCATCTCTCCACACATACCCCGAACCTTCTCTTACTTCGACAATCGTCCCGAACCTTCGATCGATGGTAAACAAGGAAAGCCAGAGTATTCTCCGACAATATCGACCAACGAAAATTATCAACGTTATACAAAGCCTCTCCTAACAACAATGCAAACTCAAATCAAAGGTAAATAAACTCCATTATTGAATACTTTGCAAAACGAAACGATTAGATCTATCGTGCGCGCTTTAGACACACTTTCGTTCGTTTCAACGTAACACTATACATAGAATTGTATTATGGACATAGAATTTTACACTATATTATAGAATGTTATTCTATACAAAGAATTTTATTCTATGACTTACAATATTGGTTTCTTTTTTATAAATGGAATTTCAACTAATGAATGCTTTTTGTGTGCATAGAATGCTTTCTATGTGCATAGAATTTATTCTATGTATAGAATAGTCACATAGAATAAATGGACACATGGCGCCCCATACGTAGAGCGAACAGACGTAAAATTAAAATACTGAACTGATACTCTCATGGTGTTACGTTGAAACGCGCACGATAGTTCGTGTGTGACGCGCACGATAGTTCGTGTGTGACGCGCACGATAGTTCGTGTGTGACGCGCACGATAGATGCGATCGTTTTAATTTGCTAAGCATGCAATAACAGAGTGTATTTATCCTTGATTTGATTTTGCGTTGTTATTAGAAGAAGATTTGTATAACGTTGGTAATTTTAGTTGGTCGATATTATTTGAGAATCTTCTAGAGTTGGTTGTTTACTATCGATCGAAACGTATGGATAATTCTAGTGGTAACTAAGGAAGCTTCCATCCCAAATAAGGTTGTATGACGTGAGACAGTGATGACGAAATGTGTTTTGATTGGTTATAATTATGTCTTACCCGAACGTTCTTTATTTCTCTGGAGTTAAAGAGACTATAAAAGTGCCGCACTGTTTCAAAATAGGAGTGTATTGAATTGTAAAGTTGAAAGTGAAAAGTTGAGAGTGGAAAATGATTGTATGCAGTTGTTGATGTTCGCTGAATAAATTTGGAAAAACTACATACGACGACTTTGCCTTGTTGCTGAGTGAGCAGGCTGCGTGGATAAACGAATCTGAGTTACACTTTATCAGGTTTCAAGCATCGGGGCTGAATCAACTTATAAAAAACAACATCGAGTGTAACACATGGTATATTTTGACAGGCTGTTTTCCCTTGGTTTGCATTCGAGTGTCTCTAAAATGAATGTATTTATTGGTGTAGTTTTTGTTGCTCTTGTTGTTGTTATTGTTGTTGTTATTGATGTCGAGAAAAGTTTCAGAGTTCCGACAGCATAATCTGGCATGAGTTTGAGGATAATGGAGTAGATGGCCTGTAATATTGGAAGTAAACTGTTTTGACAATGTTGAAGAAGAAGAAAAAGAAGATGAAGAAGTACAACAACAATATAATAGTAATTTATAATAGAATAACACAAAATAAAACACACATTCTAGAGGCTCAAAACGGAAATACAAATATTTTTTTTATTTTTATTAAATTAAATTTTTTTTTTAATAAACAAATGTGTAAAATGTTTTTATTTCTTAAATTGTATTCTAAAGCGACGCAAAAATTACCAACATACAATCTAAGCTACTTGTAAACCCTGTAATAATAGTACGCAACGTTTATAAAGCTATAGGATAATATATTAAAACCAAAGTATTGTGTTTAAATGACAATCCGAATAAACTAAACAACACTGCTTACAATAATAATTATATAACAGTGGAAACATTACGTTACATTTTTCTTTTAATTGTAATGCTTGTCAACTGGGTGGATAGCATCATAATGACCGCATTATGGTTTTGGGTCATAAGATAGCATGTTGTAATCTTGACAAACAAGATTGGAAAGGCAGATCAGTTATGCCAAAATGACACAGTATGCATAGAGGGGCGTAATATATGCGACTAGATCCCTTTAGTCTGTAGACTAAAAAACGGAAGATGGCTTTGGATTAGCTCTTTCTTTGGTTAATTTTCAGACAGTTTAACGCAAGGTTATAGAGGCTACGTTCAACTCTGACCGTTCTCTGTTCCCTGTTCGGTTAAGGATTTAATTAAAGTCCTCAAAGTCTAAAAAACAAACAAAAAAAAGGTCATGGTGTATTTTCATTGGCTCCATGGGTAGTTCAAGATTGAACAGAAGTCAAAGTCTTAGAAAGGTCATGTGCCGCTACGTCTAATTCTGATGAATCTTCATTGGCTCCTTGTTTAGCTCAGGACTGACTAGAACATTATTTATTTAGCACATGTTAAAATCGCCACTGGACTTTGAAGAACAAATGAGTTAAGAATGGCACATGGCTAATTATTTAAACAACCTGAAGAACCAATGAAATAAGCTATAATCATCTCAACTACTGTATGGCATTTGCATGAAGCTGTTTTTACGAGGTCGGAGGAGTCTGAGTGGTAGTAGTTGTGGTGGTGCGTCGCCTATTGCCGTCCCTTGGTCCGCCTCGGCCTCCGTGGCCAAAGTCTGTGACGTGTTAGGCCACAATGTGGACCTTGTCTTTCAAGGTCAAGATGCGGATGATTCGCTGTTGAGCGGGCAAGCTGGCTTTGTCAGGGAATGTAGCAGCTGCAACAAGAAGGCCATACTGGTGGTGGCATATAATATAATTATTATGTATATTATTAAGTTCTACATGCAATGATGTCCTCAACAAATACTATAGGAGGGCCATTGGTAATATCATGTCGCAGATTTTCTGGTACCAGTATTCATTACTAAATTATTAATAAATACAGCTGTCTGTCTGTCGCTCTCTCTCCGATTTCCTCGTGTGTGTGTGTTTTCAAACCACTTTGTTTTTGTTGTTTTTTTTATTGCAAACTCCGATGGTATGGCCACGTCACCAGAGCATCAGGCCTTGCAAGGACCATCCTGCAAGATACGGTGCAAGGAGGCAGAATGAGAGGGAGACAGAAAAAGCAGTGAGGGGACAACATTCGAGAATGGACTGGCTTGAAACTGAGCGAAACCATGAGGATTGCTGAGGACAGAGAAATATGGAGTACTCTGATTAAACGATCATTTGTGGTGCCCCCACGACTTTCGAGTTACGGGATAGAATAGGATAGAATAGGATAGGATGGGATAGGATAGAGAATGGAGTGTTTTCATCCACTTTTTGTTTGCCTGGATTAAACAACATATACAGTTTTACATGACTGCAACAGCTCCAGTAGTAGTTGCAGTAGAAGCAACAGCAGCAGTAGTGGTGGTAGTAGCAAAGAGCCTATATACTATAGTACCATAGTATACAACCTCCTTGGTAGTAGTAGTAGTAGTAGTGGTAGTAGTAGAAGTAATAGTAGCAGTGGTAGTAGTAGTAGTAGTAGTAGTAGAAGTAGTAGTAGTAGAAATAGTAGTAGTTGTAGTAGTAGTAGCAGTAGCAGTAGTAGTAGTAGTAGTAGTAGTAGTAGTAGTAGTAGTAGTAGTAGTAGCAGCAGTAGTAACAAAAGAAACAGTAGTAGCACGGTATAAGACCAGTATAAATGACAATCTTACGGTCAACGGCGTTTGGTTCATAGATGGGAAGGTTATTGCAGTATTGGGCCACCGCAGCAGGCAGACTGGCTTTCTCTGCTTCAGTCAATGCACCGCCAATGGCGCTCAGATACACATTACCTGGAGGCACAGTCACGGTCGTTTGCTAAAGGATAACACACAAACAGGTCAGTTCAGTTCATTGTAGTTGTTTTTAATGTCATTTTCATCGCAATGATATGACACTGTTAACAAAAATATTACAATGAAAAAGCAAGCAAACAAACAAAGAAAGAAAACATAAAAAACTGACTATAGGGCAAACACTTCAAATGTATTTTATGCGCGCGCGCACGCACACACACACACACACACACACACACACACATTTTCATATATGATAACGTCAAGTTTGGAGTCTTTAAGTAACGCGATCAAGGACTTATACCTGTATACTTAATACAAAACCAAGAAAATTATCTGCATAATTATAGTGACATGTCCCTCAAACCTGACAGATAGACCAACAGAGAGACTAAAAGAATGAACAGACGGACATAATCGAACTTAAAAGACAAAAGAATGGACAAGGAATCAGACAGACAGACTGACAAACAAATGGACTGACAGACAGACAGACAGACGGAAAGAAAAAGGAATGAACATACCACAAACAGACTGCGAACACAAGAATATGGGCAGCGCTTGCAGGCAAAAAACCCACTTACATTTCTGGCTTGCACTTCGGCAGCAGCAGCCGAGTACGTCAGGCCGGGATTGTTAGGGATGATGAAACAACTGGAGCCAGCTTTTATCACAGTCACCTGAGAAATACAAGAACAATAACACAATAAAATTAGGTTGTTTTGATAATTATCGAGCTTTTATATTTAAAAAATATTTAATATAGGGAAACGTTTAGCGCATGAAATGATATAGAAAAGAATTGCGAAATCACTTCATGTGTGAACTGATTTTTTATATTTTTAAAACTAAATTTGTTTGACTTCAAATGTTGAAGTGAATCGGAAGGCGACGCTAGACTCAAAACGAGAGATTGAACCCGCACGTTTTACAAATAGAGTTCGATCTTGGACGGCTGTGCACGTGTCACTCAGCCACTATTAAATACCTAAAGCTGTTGCGGTCGGGTTGAGAGACGATCACCCGTTATAACGTCTTCAAATGAGACGACAACAACGCCTGTTCCCAAGTATACTCTTGCATTATCACACACAGTGACATACACAAATAATCAGCAAATACCCTTGACACCTTGGCCTATGTAAGCCACAAGGTGGACTAGAGTTAGAGTTCGTCCCCTTTACGCTTTGGTGTTGGGGACGTTAATTTAATACTAGTCCAGTCCAGAGTTAGAGCCTGTATCGGCCAGTTCTTGAGCTGGAAGAAGCCCAAGGTAAGAACGATTACGTAAATACAATTCTAACAAAAAAAAGGGGATGAAAACCAAGGTCAAAAGGTCAATAATGCTCACAGGCTCTGGGCCGCTGAAGGAGAACAGGGTAATGCCGCGGTCAAGATCGAGGTCACGGCCGCGACGATCGAAGTTCAAGACCTCGACCTTGTTCTCTGTGTCATTGGAGAAGCCCAATTGCGTCACTTCCCCAGCGCCCACGGTGCGGTTCCAGACAGAGATGCTCTCTCTGGGAGTATGGAATCTTTGGGAATACCCAAAAATATAAAATAAATAAATTGAAATTTAATTTTAAAAAAAAAAAAACACCCCAGCATTATAGAGAGATATACAGTATTTGTACAACAGGTTTGCGTTTATAAACAGTGGATGTGTGTTAGGAAAAAAGAACCATAACTCCGTTATAACTGGAAATCTTCATTGGGTATACGGAGTTATAGCTCCTTTCACCAGTACAGTACAAAGGAGGGGCCGGGTAGCTCAGTTGGTAGAGCGTCTTACTAGTAACCGAAAGGTACCTGGTTCGAATCCTGGATGGGCCAGTGTGTGACCATATTATTTTTCCCTTACCATCAACTGGTTCGCTGGTGTCAGAATAATGTGACCAGTAGTCGCCTATACGCTTCGGTGTCGTGTGACTATAATCTACAGTTACAGTACAAAGCTAAACAATCTTGTAGGGAACATATAATTATTATAATCATGTCAGAATATAAAACAATATGGACGGTTGAAACACCGAAATGTCCTCTCTTGAAGATCAACACTTTGTGGGAATTTAGATTCAAACAATCGCAAATATCAGACGCAAACAAGAAGTGTTGAATTGTCTAGCATTCAGTAAGTTGTCTCAATGCAATGCAATGCTATTAAATTTTCTAATTTATTTTCAACGAAAAATAAGACTATTCTGCTGAAACTGGCTAAGTTTATGAAAATAATAATGGATTGCTTTAGAACGTAATATAATGATTTGTAATATTAATGATAGTAATAATAGGGATTTTTTTTCAATAATGACAATATAAATACTCAATACCAGTGTGTATCCCCTCCCCCTTCTCCCCTTCTTTATCACCCTATCTTGCGAGAGAGTGCGTGTGATTTGTGATCAGCTTGTGTGGACATAAGTTTTATGTAGTATGCTTGTGTTGTGTGATAATAATGAATGTGTATTTTGTAAATGTTTATTATGTCTCTTAGAACGCGAGTGTGAAAGATAACTTTTATTTTTGTAATATATGTACATATGTATTTTATATTGCATTTTATGATTTTTATGGTTATTCTACATGTATGATTATTTTTCTTTATTTTCGTTGTATCCACGTGCCCCAAGGGGTTTTATGGAATAAAGCGCTTTTGACTTTGACTTTGACTTTGACTTTGTCTCTGCGTGGTTTTGACATTTTATAAGTGCATTTGGTTTGTTTTCTCGCAATGTTCACATTGAATTCACTTAAAATAATAGATGTTGTTGTTGTTGTTGTTGTTGTTGTTGTTGTTGTTGTTGTTGTTGTTGATGATGATGATGATGATGATGATGATGATGATGATGATGACGATGATGATGATGATGATGATGATGACGATGATGATGATGATGATGATGATGATGATGATGATGATGATGATGATGATGATGATGATGATGATGATGATACTCCATTTACCTTGTGTCACTCGCTGGCTACCATACATTTTTTTTAACTGTACATAAACCCGTGTTTTCCGTAAGTTCCGTGTTTTCCGTAAGTTAGTTGTTACTCTTTATTTAGCTGTCAATTCCGAGCAAGAGTGCACGTATAAATGATAGAGAGAGAGGGAACCGGCTTAGGCCTGTGTAGCCAGAGGGTCGGTCGACCACGGCCGTTTACTGAGCGTGCTCACTATTCTAGAAGGTTACAGCAGGTATTATACTGAGGGGGGCAGTCAGAAAGAGTAAGAGAAGACGGATGTCCGCACCGTGGGTAGGACTGAGCGTATATCTATGTGGTTGATATCCTTAGTAAGCAGTAGTGGAAACTCTATTGGATCCCCTGCAAGGCCATTTCCAGTAAACCTGGCATGGATGCCCTGTGACCCGGAGGAGGTGCGGCGGAGACTGAAGGACGCCTCACCTTGTCTTGTCCCGTGTTGTATTGTCTACGTTCCAGTTGGGGTTTCATCACCAGTGGAGGTAGATACTCATGCTTTTCTTTAGGGGCGTGCTGCATGCTCTGGTGTTTGAATGTGTAAATAGGTGAGCGTGTAGAATGTAATATTTTTAGTCATTATGTTAAGTCATCGGTTTGGTGGTAGATACGTTCATAGGGGGGATTTTATTCTGTTATTTTATGATGGATTTTTCTTCTTATTATTATTTATTTAATAGAAAATAAATTATTAAATACAGTATAATCGTTTTATTAAATGGAGGAAGATAATTATTTTATATATATATATATATATATATATATATATATATATATATATATATATATATATATATATATATATATATATATATATATATATATATATATATATATATATTGCTTTCATTATTTTCGCAGGGGAGATAATTTGTCAGTATATTATCAGTATTTTAAAGTATTTTAAAGTAGATTAAATAAATAAATAAATAAAAAATATTCCATGTTTCATGAAGCAGTTCACTTTGCACACAACGTGTACAAACTTCCTCTGAGTGAGGTGCTGAGGAAAGTAGTAACTCTGCTTCAGGCCCAAGAGGTGCAAGACAGCAAGAAGGCAAAGAAATTAGACTTTCTAATCAACAACCTGAAGTTACTTGGAGACAAACAGTACACAGCCGCCGACTACTGCTTTGCAGTCGAGTCATTTCCACTCTGCGAGTACGACCTACTCAGGGAGTACCTAGTTCTGCCTAGCAAGAGAAAGGTCCAGGGAGTCATCTCCTCTGTCAACATGAAGGAGCTACTGACCAAAACCTTCAGGAAGATCTCCAAAGAGCAACAAAAGAATGCCTTTCTCCTTGTGGACGAGGTAAAGATCAGGCCTACAGAGGCATTTTCCGGCGGGGTCCTCAATGGCATGGCAAAAAATGACCCGGACGCAAAGGCAACGTCAATGCTGTGTGTTATGCTCAGGTGTTTGCACCGGGGACCTAGCCTGATGGTATCTGTGACACCAGTGCACAAAGTGACTGCTGCATTTCAGTTTAACATTGTCAAGGATGCCGCCACAGTTGTCGAACAGTCCGGAGGCAGAGTCTTGGGGTCTATCACCGACAACCACAAGATAAACCAACTCTTCTGCAAACTGTTCGACCGGCCCAACAAGTCGGAATTCCCAGCCACTGCTACACATCCCTTGGACAACACACGAAGCTGGTACCTGCTCTTCGACACTGTTCATCTGCTGAAGTGCATCAGGAACAACTGGATTTCAGGTTAGTATAGTAGTAGAATAGTATAGTTGATTAGTTAATCATGTTGACAATAATAATAAATCATTGGATAATAATAATAATAATAATAATAATAATAATATTATTATTATTATTATTATTATTATTATTATTATTATTATTATTATTATTATTATTAAAGTACATAAGTAAAAAAAAAATATAAAAAAAATAAATAAATAAATAAATAAAAAAAACAGGAACAAATAGGAATTTTTGGCCAAGGGTCTATTGTAATATTTCTCAAACGTTAAATGTCATCAAAATCATTTACAAATAGCAACACATTTTTTACGTAACAACTGATGATTTTCAAAATCTACTGTCAAGATCTTTATAGATTAATCAACGAAATTATTCAGAAGTTTCAGTTTCATACCCATATTCATGTCATATTCTTTTATTGATTTCAGAGAAGTGCCAGAAGATCACATTTGACAACCAAGTCGTCGGTTCCTTCAGTGACGTTAAGCAGCTGTACGATGCAGAGAAGGAGAACATCTTGAAGACTTCTTCACTAACAGAAGCCTCGGTCCGCCCATCCAAGCTTCAGCTTCAGAACGTGCAGCATGTCCTCAAAGTATTCAACGAAAAGGTGGTGGCTGCGCTCAGGCTTCGAGGACGCAGTGACACAGCAGATTTCATCCAGAGTGTGCTGGATTGGTGGAATGTGGTGAACGTCTCATCCAAAGGGCAAGACATCATTCTGAAAGATCCGCACAGGCGTGTCCAAGACTTCACCTCCACCAACTTGGCGACACTGCATGAGCAGTTTAAAGCAGCACCATCAGGTCATGGGAAGAGCCGCGAACAGTGCTTGACACACGACACGAAAAGGGCAATGGTGCAGACAATACAAGGCCTGATGGCTGTGTGTTCCCATCTCCTCCAACAGGCCAACTTCAAGTTTGTGCTACTTAGGGAACTCCAGAGTGACAGAATAGAGGGGGAGTTTTCTGTCTATCGCCAGGCGACCGGTGCCAATGCCTTCATGACTTCGGCCGATGTTATGAGGGCCTCCAAGAAGCGTTTGGCCAGGCATGCAGCCACCTACCTGGAGGACCTAGACTTCAAGTTGGAGACCCAGGCGCATGAGTGCATAGGACCAGCCCTTCAGTGTGAGGACGCGGCTGTGGTTGAAAGCTGTGAAACTGGCCTTTCACTCTCTGTCCAGGAAGAGAGCAGTGCCGCCTACGTGGCAGGGTGGATGGAAAGAAAGTGCCTGGAAGAACTTCAGTTCGAGGAGGACGAACCCTTGGTGCCCTCTGAAATCAGTGCTTTCATCCAGGAAGTGTCTAGGGGATCACTGACTATGCCTCACCTGAGTACGTATGACCTGGTGCGGTATGGACTCATCTTCGTCAAGACGGCCCGTCACAGGGCGTGCTGTCGACAGCGGTTGATGGTTGTGCTGGACACCATCGCAGAGTACTTCAGCCTTGTGAACTGTGCTAAACTCAGAGGACATGTGGCAAATGTGCTTCTCAGTGGTCTCCACAACCTGGAGAAGGACCAGCAGAAGAATGGAGTACTATTGCAGACATCCATCAAGAGGGCACGCTTGTCAGACTGAGCAGCATCAGTTTTTTTTGTTTTTAATGCTTTTTGCGGTCATTCTAGATGTTCTTCAAACAAAATGTGAGAATTGGTTTAGAAAAGGGATGAGAAAATACTTTTTTTTCTTGATGTAGCATGTACCGGTGTTGACAGATCAACTGAACTTGACTTAATGTACTTTGGTTTCTGTGGATAATTTTTTGACAGGTTTTACTGTACACAGTTTTGAAATAAGAGTTTACTGGTGGTTGTGTCATATTGTTTTCCCAAATCATGTCTAAAATATTGTACAATACACTTATTGCAAAAGAAAGACAGGTGTTTAGATTGCTAATACTTTAGTGTGAATGTGTGCTACTGGAGAGACCCTCTATACTTCATATTGGCAATAAAATTCATATTTAAACTTTACAAAATCAAACTAAGATTATGTTAATACTACATCATAACCTTTAGGACACATTAAATGGTAGTTTTAAAGAGAAAAATTGCAATGATGGACACACAGAGTGAGGAGGCAAATGGCCTTTGCTAGGAAAGTCTGAACATAGACTGTGCTCGTCCTTTCTCTTTAGTAGTCCTTGGTATTTTCATAAGGCGTGACGTAAATAGTAAAGATTGGTGTTAGAATAGTATCTCAGGGTTGAAGGCAAAAGTAAACAATTTAGAGAGAGTATAGTCAAGTTTGTGTACGATGAAAGACATTTAATAATCATGAATTGGAACAAGTATGAACAATGAAACACAGACATTGATAAAGTTTCAGTGTTATAATTTTATTCATGTTGACGATTGTGCGCACAAAACATTAAGGACCACACAATGGTGTCAGTTTTGGAAGGTATAACCGTGTTGGCAAATGTTAGAATATCTGACTGTGTTTTCAGTGCACTGATTGTTTTGAACATCTGCTGAAGTGATCTGAACGACTGATTCGGCTGACGAAGCTGAGGTTGAACTGATCCTGGTTCTGGTCCGGGTTTGGTTGGACGCTGAGATGTCTGGCCAGCTACGCAGGAACAGCCGCCGCTGAGGCGTTTCCTCGGCGACATCAGCATCTCCGCGGTAGCAGTCCGTCGCCGGCGCACTGCTGGCGATAAAGGCGGTGCTGCGAGGAGCCGTCCAGCCCGAGTTACCGCCCTCTTGTACTGAGGACGGTGTGCGGTACAGGTGGGAGCCGTGCGAGAGCCACCTACAGTGGGGCCGGGTAGCTCAGTTCGTAAGAGCGTCTTGCTAGTAACCGAAAGGTCGCTGGTTCGAATCCCGGATTGGTCAACGTGTGATCATATTATTTTCCCCTTTACCAACAACTGGCCCGCTGGTGTCAGTATAAATCGGTCCAGTAGTCACCTATATGCGAAAGTGTCGTGTGACTATTGTCACCGCCACGACTCTCTCTGGGCAGACGCCACAAACAGACACCTTCCACACGCAGACAACCCAGAAAGAATGACAGTTTCCCGCAGACGTGAAGGGATGAAAACACAACGAGTATATATACAACTTTCAAGCTATTTATTCATTCATACCACACACTCATACACATACAACATTTACACATGAAACGAGAAAAATGGTGATGGAACAATCAATGGGTCGATGAACAATGAAATGGAATGTCAGATGAACGAGGGTTGCTAATCAACCACGTCTAACTAACGACTGTGCACTGCAAATGTCCGAACACAGGGGGGGTCGAGTATCAAGAGGGGGACAACAAAGAATAAGCCGACCTGATAGTAGGGCGTCCCCGTTGATGTCTCCGAAAAGTAGCTGCCCCTCCTCGTGACTGTCACCGGACTGTCGCTATGGAATCCAGGCGTAGTGGTGTCGCCACTCCCTCCCACCGCTGACGATGATGATGATGATGATGATGATGATGATGATGATGATGACGCTGTAGTTGCGGCAGCCCTGCCACCGTCGACGCCTCCCAGCCTAACTCCTCCAGTCGGCTAACACTGTGACGTCGAGGCCAGGTTCCATACACAGACGTCACAACCACCGCGGAAAAGGTGGGGTTGTGGAACAATGAAGATGTACACACCAACACGGACGAGGACGAACGGGTGGTGATGATGATGCTGGGTCCACACGACCAAATGTCGTCGTCGTTGTCGCGCGACGCTGGTCAACGTTACTCAGTGTCGAGCTGATGAATTCGACGAACTTCGAAGACCCTCGAACAACGAACTTTCGAACCTGCAACATGCTTGTCTTATTGTTAATGTCATGTCCACCCGATTCTGTCCCCCTCACTCCTCACACTCTTCCCCCCTTACTACACTAACTAATTCCTGTATCTTGAGGAAGCGCCACTGCTGTCCACTTCACTTCCCTTGACTACTATTACCATCTCTTGTAATCAAACACATAATTCAAAAACTAAATGACATTATGAATGCGTGAAATGAACAATGCTGCAAATGAATACATGTAATCATCAACACATTATCCATCTTGAGCAACCGCAACCTCAACAACAGCAACCACTTCCATCCTACCTTCACCACACTTCACCCTCATTCTCCCTCCTTCAGTCGCACTCTTCCTTCCGTCTGCCTCTCCCCAGTGCAACCATCCTTCCCCAGCCTCACGCACAGCTATCGTTCAACACCCCAACAGCCGGCCATCGGTCATTAGCACAGTAAAGGAAGATCACCATCACACTTACCCACACGGCTCGAATGTAAAGTACCTGTAGCTAGCCCTTTCCACTGCTCGCCTACACAGTACTCCAAGTAAGGTATCCAGTGCGTAGTAATTCCTGTTAGTGGACCACCTCTACACTAACTTACCACAACACACAAACTTAGTAATTTGCTCTACACTTCCTTGAGCTTGTTACCATAACCGTAACATTTCCCACTAGGTTTTCTTTTAGAACCAGTTATCATTTACGTTAACAACTGTCCCAACCTTACTTCCAGAACAAAAAACCCAGAGACACAAGACCACAGGTCTTCTCCGTTACTCTGCAAAACGTGTTCTGACTACAGTGAACACATTCCAAAACTGGCTGCATAGCATGCATAGCATAGCATAGCATAGCATAGCATAGCATAGCATAGCATAGCATAGCATAGCATAGCATAGCAAATACGGCATGCAGGCTAAAAAGCCTTTGGCCCTCATAATATATCTTAATGAGGGTCCCAAGACCCACCCCCTGGCATCAGTGCCTACCAATTTAGATTTTTTTTAGCCTCCAAATTGGTGGAGTAGATGCTATCTCTAAATAATTTATCCAAACTATTCTTTGGTAAAATAAATAAAATAAAAATGATAATTACCTACCGTTAAATAAAATTATTGAATTGAATTGAATTGAATTCCAAACTATTCTTGAACACATTAAGTGATCCAGCATCTACAGCCTCGCCAGTCAGGTTATTCCAAGGGGTTACCACTCTATTAGTAAAATACTTGTTAAATTTGCGAGTATTATTAAAAGTTTTAGTAAGTTTAAATTTGTGACCTCGTGTTAAACCAACATCATTAAAATTTAAAAGAGAAAAAGTGGTTAAAGGATCATACAATTTGTGCACAATTTTAAAAATTTCGATTAAATCACCACGCTCTCTCCTATATTCTAAACTGGGTAACCTCAGTGACTTCAGTCTCTCCTCGTAGGAGAGTCCTGACATTCCACAGATCTTCCTGGTGAATCTGCGCTGGACACCCTCGATCAAGTCAACATGCCTCCTTAAATATGGGCACCAGACGGGGTTAGCATACTCCAAGATGGGACGTATAAGGGCCTTAAAGAGGGGGACCATTATATCCTTGGATTTGTTACTTATGGTTCTTACAAGCAGGGCTGATATTTTGTTGGCTTTCTTAACAGTACTCTCAATGTGATTCTCAAAGCTGAGCTCTGTATCCACTATCACTCCAAGATCCCTCTCGGCATCAGTCGTCTCAATCTTACACCTTTCTTTCCCATCATTCATAAAGTACTCATGCTGAGGATTATTTTTGCCCAAATGCAACACCTTACATTTTTCACTGTTAAATTTAAGTAACCATGTTTCCGTCCATTCAACCAATTTGTCAATGCATTGCTGCAGTCTCTCCTTAGACTCCTCACTTTCATCAACTTCTGCATATGCCTTTGTGTCATCAGCAAATATCTTTATATCACACTCTACATTCTCTGGCATGTCATTTATAAAATATATAAATAATGTCGGCCCCAACACGCTCCCCTGAGGGACACCGCTTGTAACACTTATTTTGTCAGAGCTGTTACCGTTAACAGTCACGTACTGGGTCCTGTCAGTCAGGAAACTCCTTATCCATGCAAGTGGGCTGCCACTTATGCCATAACCTTTTAGTTTATGTAAAAGTCTGAGATGTGGAACAGTATCAAATGCCTTCCTAAGGTCAAGATATACTGCGTCGACTGGGTGGCCTTCATCCAAGGAGGACATCCAGTCATTTATTGTCACCAGCAGCTGAGTGACACATGACCTACCCTTGGAAAAGCCAAACTGGTCATCATGGAAGGTCATTCTTGACAAGGTGAGAGCACAGTGCATCTCTAACGAATCCCTCAAATACCTTACAGACAACCGAGGTGAGGCTGACAGGGCGATAATTACCCGGAGAACTTTTGTCACCCTTCTTATATATTGGTTTAACCTCTGCTTCCTTCCACTCATCAGGTATCATGCCATCCCTCATTGTTCTATCAAAAAGTAACTTGAGAGGCAAAGCCAATTCATTCGCTAATTCTTTCAACACCCGAGGATTAATTTCATCTGGTCCTGGTGACTTGCTAATTTTCAACTGCAACAGGGCCTTACTCATCTGGTCTTCACTAACATTAATGGCATCCAGTTTTAGAGTCATGTCACAGTCAAAGTTCGGCACATTTTCTTCATCTTCCAGTGTAAACACACTAGCAAAAAACTCATTTAGGGTCTCTGCTTTCTCTAGGTCAGTCTTTGTCAGCGTGCCGTCGCACTTTAATAGATTAGAGACAGTCTCTCTAGGCTTGGTTTTGTCCGAAACATATTGATAAAAACATTTTGGATTGTTTTTAGCTTCTTTTGCCAGATACATTTCCTTTGCCATCACCAACTTACGAGACAACCATTTCACCTGGTTACGAGACTTTGCATAGGCATCATAATTAGCTTTAGTAGGGTATTTCTTATACATCTTAAAGGCTCGTCGTTTTTGTCTAATCTTATCGCGCATATCTGGTGGAATATTCGTCATTTTGCCCCTTCCATCATGCAATTTAAACCTTCTCACTGGTATGAACCTCTCTTTAGCCTCTTTCAGCATCTTCTTTATCTTATCCCAACACTCATTCACATTCATACCCTCATGCAATTCTCTCTTCCATTCATGCTTTTGTGCAAACCTCTTCATACCCTCATAATCGCCCTTCGTAAACTGGTATTTTACAGTATCAGGCCCTGCACTGGCATTCCCATCGGCAAGAAGAGAAAATTCTATTACCAAGTGATGGCTCTTACCTAAGGGTGGGAGAAATTCAACTGAAGATACAAATTCACCATTAGTTAAGATTAAATCAAGAACATTAGCTTTTTGCAAAGCTCTATAATGAGTTGGTTCGTACACATGCTGAGTCAAAAACTGCTGTTGTACCGTCTCAAGGAATACACTGGCTGGATGCTCAGTACCCTTCTTGGAAACCTCGAGGTCCCAGTCAATCTCAGGATAATTAAAATCACCAGTCATGATCACTCTCTCCCTCCCATGATCCTCAAAAAGCTTATTGATCAAAACATTTACCCTCCCGTTTTCTTCCTCAGTACAGTTAGGTGATCTATACAAGACCCCAAATACATATGACTCCTTATCGGGTAAAGTTACTTTGCATAAAATACTTGGTTTAAAACACTTCTCTAATTCGTATAACCTGAAGACATCCAGGCCCTCTTTTACAAACAAACTCACTCCTCTGCCCTGTGTCACTGTCATACAAGTGTAGCCTGGCAACACAAAAGTATCAATATCATTACATAAGTTCTTCATCATCACTTCAGTGACAGCAATAACATCAAACCTTTTTTCACTTATTAATAATTCAAATTCTGGTAATTTGTTTATTAAAGAATCTGCATTTGTGTACATGCATCTTAATAAATTATTAGCTTTTCTTCCTCCACCAACATCCCCTGCAGTACTCCCCTCACTCATCATATCACCATCAAGTCACACTCCCTGAAGGCCAGCATCCACGCCCCTGTCACCCTCACTCTGACCTTCCCCTAAAACTTTAGTCTCCTTCCCATGACCACTCCTCCTACCCTCATTCTTGGAATCCTGTTCCCCTTTATTTCTAGCTCTGTCACTTCTATCCTCATCTTTCTTCCTGCCATCTACCTCACCTCCCTCCACCCTCACCTCCCTCCCCCCATTCTTCCTCAAATTCACTCTCTCAACTGTTGTCATCACTCTTCCACAGTACACCACCACATCCGAACTATGCTGTTCAAAATCACGCTTTCCACGCATAACCAAACATACGACAGCGCGCAGTTACTACCCCAACTCATTAACTCTCCACCCACACTTTCTACCCGGTTTCATCACAGGCTGCCCTGTGACACACCCCCCTCCCAAGACGAAACTACGGAGAGTTCAAAACTTAATCTTCCACAGGGTCAGATCTGCTGAGGAAATCCGCCTCTATGTTGTCTCTTCCTGGAATCGGTCGAACTGTGAAGACATAGGCCTGTAGCTGCATAGCCCACCGCGTGAGTCTGGCACTGTTGAGGTGCGTTCTCTGCAGGTACTGCAGCGGTCGATGGTCTGTCTCCAGCCAAAAGTGCCGTCCAAACAAGTACGGTTCAAACCGTTGTACCGCCCACACGACTGCCAAACACTCCTTCTCGATGGTGGAGTAATTCCGCTCTGCTGGCAACAGCTTCTTGCTGGCAAACCCCACTGGTTGCACACCCTCACCGGTTTCTTGCATCAGTGCAGCTCCTAGCCCTTGCTCGGATGCGTCTGTCCTCAGGATGAACTCCTTGTCCAGGTTCGGTAACTGGACCACTGGCTCACTTGTCAGCGCTCTCTTCACGTCATCCAAGGCTTTCTGGCAGTCATCCCTCCTGTTGACCTCTCCCTTCTTCCTTACTCGCACGATCGGTGCTCTGTACGGCGAAGTACACGACTCGATAACCCCCAACTCCAGCATCGGTTCCACTTCACTCTTGGCGACTTCCTTCTGTAAAAATGGTAGCGGATGCTGATGTGTACGCACAGGGCTGTCGTCGGTCGACACCACCTCGCACTCGTCCAAGTTGGTTAGCGGCAGTGCTCTCTCTTGTAGTGCAGACAGCTTCGTGCCTATCTGTACGTCCACTGGCCCTTCGCTCGCTTGTAGTGGTATCAGTGGTACGGTACCCTGGTAGCTGACGTCTGAGGTTCCCTCTGTTTCAGCTTGGTCCATCACCACGGCCACAGTCGTTTCCGGTTCTACTCTACGTTCCGTGTGACGCTTCAACTTCCTGTTCTTGCCGACTCTCTGCACTGGTACCTTCCTGGCTCTCCCCTTTGGCGTCGTTCGCTGGCATGCGTCGCATGAAGCACAAAACCTCCTCACGTCGCGGCACATCCCTGGCCAGTAGTACTTGGTCCACACTTGATCTAGGGTCCCCTTGGCTCCTCGGTGTTCAGCCATAGGCGTGTCGTGTCCCATGCGTAGCACCTCCGACTGAAGCTTGGTTGGTACCACCAGCTGACTGCGATCCACTTTGTCTTGTCCTGTGTACTCGCGGTACAACAGGCCCCGCTTCCAGACAAATGCCACTTGCCCCTTGCCTCGTTCCTCCTTCCCTGCCTTCCGGTCCGCTAGCTGCCGTACCTTTGCAAGTTCGTCGTCTCCCAACTGCAGTTGACGAATCTCTTCCGGCGTCGCGACGACGCTTTTGCTCGGTCCGACTACCAATGGTTCTGCAGCGACCTGCTCCTTGGCTGCCTGCGCTCGAGCCTGTACTGCGCAACACTCTGCGGTTCCCTCGACGAATACCGGCAGTGCTGTGTCATGTTGCTGTTCTGTCCTCGCCCAGTTGCCGATCACCACTGGGTAGATCAAGTCCGGCACCACCACCACCTCCACTCTCCCGGTGTAGAATGGCGACTCAAACTGCACCCACGCTGTCGGCAGTGACTTGGATAACTGGCGAATGACGAATCCGACACGCCGCGTGCGTCCGGTGTAGACAAGGTTGGCAACCTCTCCCCTCCGCAGGCAAATCAAGTCGGCCCCCGTGTCCCTCACAGCCGTCAGCGGAACACCTTCCACTACCACTTGGCTCTGGAACCGAGGATCTCCCTCCTTGCCTGCCTCCTTCAAGATGCGCAACGCTGCTCCACTCCGCTCGCTGCGTTTCGGACAATCCCGCTTCAAGTGCCCTTCCTGTCCGCAGCTGTAGCACTCCCGCTTGTCCGGCGAGTTGGGTCGCGGTCCTGCTGGCTTGCGGCCCTCACTCTTGTCCCTGGGTGTAAAGGGTTGACGTGGTGGGAAACGTAGGTTGGTTCCCGCCCTGGCGTCGACGTACTGCTGCGCTAACGTCGCGGCCTCCTCCACCGTTGCTGGGTTGCGCTCGCGCACGAACGTGACCAGTTCTGGCGTCAAACCGTTGACCATCTGTTCCATCAGCACTAGGTCCAGTAAGTCCGCATACGTGGCCTTCTTATTCGCAAGTCCCATCCAGCGTTCCAGGAACAACTCTGACTTCCGCAGATACTGTTTGAAAGTCTCTGGTGGCTCCCTTCGTAGCTGGCGAAACTTCTTGCGATACGTCTCGGCCGTCAGGTTGAAACGCACCAACAACGCTGCCTTCAGGATCTCGTAGTCGGCAGAGTCGTCCTCGTTCAAGCCAACGTAAACTTCCCTCGCCTTCCCCTTCAGCAAGGTCCCCAAGCGAATAGCCCACGTGTCCTTCTTCCAGTCTTGAGCCTTGGCGAACCGCTCGAACTGGCACAAGTAGGTTTCTAGGTCGTCCTTATCCTCGAAGAACGGTAACCTGAGCTTAACCGTCTCGAACTCGGGTTGACGATTCCTGCGGTCCCCGGCGCCGCCCTGCAACCTCAGTTGCGCCATCGCTAGCTCGTGCGCCATCTCTCTCTCCCTCTCTCTCTCTCTCCGGTCTGCGTCTGCATCCTCCCGGCTCGCCCGCTCTCTCCGGTTTGCGTCTTCCTCCCTAGCCGCTTGGTCTATCGCGTAGTCTAACGCTGCCTGACCCTTCAGTCCTTCGCGCTTGGCGAGCCTCAAGATCCTTTCCATCGGCGTCTCGTCCGCGAATGGTCCTGTCCTCGGCGTCGGTGCCGCCTCGATCTTGTAGACCGAACGGTAAGGATTGGTCTCGAATCTCTTCGGCCTCGTTGCGTCGCTCAGGCGATCTTGGTCTCTGTAGAAGTCGGCGCCCGTTGACATCCCGCCAGTCGCACCAAATCCCGTCACAAAAGGATCACTCACTGTGTCTCTGGTTTCCATCGTCGTCGACTCGTCGTCTGCTGACCCACGACGCGATGACCTGACCGGCGATCTCCGCTGCTCGATCGTAGAAGGTAGATCGGTGACTCCCGTATCAGCTGCTGCCGTCGTGCGCTTGTCCATCGTGACACCCACGCGAGAACGCGTACGAGCCGCGATCGGAGACACTCCCTCACCCTCCTCGATCGATGCCATCCTGCTTACAAGGAAAGCAACAACAACACCAACAACAAACAAGCCAAAAACCCTACGTAATCTAACCTAACCTAGCCTTAGATACTAACTTACCTACCTAGCTATCTTCCTACCTATCACCCACCTCCTCCCACTCAAACAGTGGAAACTGGCCTGCGAGGTAGCGAACCGGTTGGAGAGTGCAATGGCGCCCTCCCCTCACGTGTGGTCGAACCCAGGCCGGCTGTGAGCCTCCGCTAAACAGCGACCTGACTCCCTCCAACCACCCGCTGGGGTGCACACTCTCACCGAATCACGCCTCACACACTCGGACACCACAGGACAATCACAAGACAACTTCACGTCTGGGCACACTCACACATACCCTGCATCTCCACCATATGTCACCGCCACGACTCTCTCTGGGCAGACGCCACAAACAGACACCTTCCACACGCAGACAACCCAGAAAGAATGACAGTTTCCCGCAGACGTGAAGGGATGAAAACACAACGAGTATATATACAACTTTCAAGCTATTTATTCATTCATACCACACACTCATACACATATAACATTTACACATGAAACGAGAAAAATGGTGATGGAACAATCAATGGGTCGATGAACAATGAAATGGAATGTCAGATGAACGAGGGTTGCTAATCAACCACGTCTAACTAACGACTGTGCACTGCAAATGTCCGAACACAGGGGGGGTCGAGTATCAAGATGGGGACAACAAAGAATAAGCCGACCTGATAGTAGGGCGTCCCCGTTGATGTCTCCGAAAAGTAGCTGCCCCTCCTCGTGACTGTCACCGGACTGTCGCTATGGAATCCAGGCGTAGTGGTGTCGCCACTCCCTCCCACCGCTGACGATGATGATGATGATGATGATGATGATGATGATGATGATGATGATGATGATGACGCTATAGTTGCGGCAGCCCTGCCACCGTCGACGCCTCCCAGCCTAACTCCTCCAGTCGGCTAACACTGTGACGTCGAGGCCAGGTTCCATACACAGACGTCACAACCACCGCGGAAAAGGTGGGGTTGTGGAACAATGAAGATGTACACACCAACACGGACGAGGACGAACGGGTGGTGATGATGATGCTGGGTCCACACGACCAAATGTCGTCGTCGTTGTCGCGCGACGCTGGTCAACGTTACTCAGTGTCGAGCTGATGAATTCGACGAACTTCGAAGACCCTCGAACAACGAACTTTCGAACCTGCAACATGCTTGTCTTATTGTTAATGTCATGTCCACCCGATTCTGTCCCCCTCACTCCTCACACTCTTCCCCCCTTACTACACTAACTAATTCCTGTATCTTGAGGAAGCGCCACTGCTGTCCACTTCACTTCCCTTGACTACTATTACCATCTCTTGTAATCAAACACATAATTCAAAAACTAAATGACATTATGAATGCGTGAAATGAACAATGCTGCAAATGAATACATGTAATCATCAACACATTATCCATCTTGAGCAACCGCAACCTCAACAACAGCAATCACTTCCATCCTACCTTCACCACACTTCACCCTCATTCTCCCTCCTTCAGTCGCACTCTTCCTTCCGTCTGCCTCTCCCCAGTGCAACCATCCTTCCCCCAGCCTCACGCACAGCTATCGTTCAACACCCCAACAGCCGGCCATCGGTCATTAGCACAGTAAAGGAAGATCACCATCACACTTACCCACACGGCTCGAATGTAAAGTACCTGTAGCTAGCCCTTTCCACTGCTTGCTTACACAGTACTCCAAGAAAGGTATCCAGTGCGTAGTAATTCCTGTTAGTGGACCACCTCTACACTAACTTACCACAACACACAAACTTAGTAATTTGCTCTACACTTCCTTGAGCTTGTTACCATAACCGTAACATTTCCCACTAGCTTTTCTTTTAGAACCAGTTATCATTTACGTTAACAACTGTCCCAACCTTACTTCCAGAACAAAAAACCCAGAGACACAAGACCACAGGTCTTCTCCGTTACTCTGCAAAACGTGTTCTGACTACAGTGAACACATTCCAAAACTGGCTGGCCGAACTATGCTGTTCAAAATCACGCTTTCCACACATAACCAAACATACGACAGCGCGCAGTTACTACCCCAACTCATTAACTCTCCACCCACACTTTCTACCCGGTTTCATCACAGGCTGCCCTGTGACAACTATAATCTACAAACAACAACAACAGCCACCTACGCACCGCTGTGTCTTCAGAGTGTGATAATTTCGTATCATGTGCAAGAAGGTCTACGCCAAGGAGCGTTTCATTCCGGTTTGAAGAAAAACCCTGAAAAAAAAACTTAATCGAACTTTGAGTAATAGGTTAAGAAAGAATAAAAAAAAAGGCCTTAACATGCGCATATTTTTTTTTAGGGGGTTGTACGGTGTAAATATAAAAGCAGGTTTTCACAAATCAGTTCGTTTATTTTCAGTTTATTTCACTCTTGCATTTGTATATATCATTTGTTTATTGTTAAATATGTTAGGTATGCTTGTGAGTATGAGTGAGGGAAGTGTGTGTTATTAGAGGGGGTGGGTAATCAGTACGTCTGTAGAATAAAAGAATTGTTTTTGTTAACTTTCCACTGGTGTTTGTGTTCTTATCATAGACCTTTCTCTCTGGTTCTTATTTAGTGAGTGGGTGGAGTGTACTCGGGTCGATGGACTAACAATGTACACGGGGTTCTGACTTACATCCGCGTCACGTGACACCTTGCAACTCCCAATCCTCTCCTTCCTCCGCCCCGACTTCCATCACAAGGTACGCCTGGTCCGCCTGGTCCACCGGGACCGCCTGGTCCACCGGGACCGCCTGGCCCACCTGGTCCGCCTGGTCCACCAGTAGGAGGAGGTGGGGGTCCCTGAAATGCAAAGAATGCGAGGTTTGCTATTAAACGAGGTTACGATCTAGGTGGGGCGTACTTTAGAACTGTGTCGGAAGAAAACGTCGCTGGAAACTATGGGACAACTATACGAGTTACAAAGTGCAAGCGCACGTGTATGTTTATTTATGTGTACATTTATTACTGTATTATTTATATATTAGTTTTTTTCCCCTTAATTAATTTGTTGCCTGTTTGTTGTACATGTAGATTGTTTTATAGGCTTGTTTTGATAATTTTATTTATTTGGTGTGCGTGCGTGAGTGTGCATTTTATAAACTTTAATTGCTTATTACTTAAATTCCTTTTCCTAAATGATAAAGATGTTGATTGGGGTTGGAGGCATAGGGTAGAGGGGAGGAGGGTGAAGGTGCTGGGTTAAAGCCATATGACGTAGTTTTACATTGCTTTTTGTTTGTCAGGGCCCCCGAGCGGGTTCCGTGACGTCAGCACATACAACGAGTGAATAAGATAAACTCGAACAAAATAAACTAACACAAAAATGCCAGAATAACAGTCACACTCTTTTATTCAACAATTTACACACAAGCACAGGACAAAATGGGGAACTAACCACCCTCCACCCCTATCAAGACCCCCGTCCCAAAATTAACTAACAATTACCTCCCTTTGTTCAACCCTAAACCAAACTAAACAGCAACAGGTATTTTACAAAATGTGCACAACAAAATCACAATCAGTAATCAATTCAAAATACAATAAAATTTCAACTAATAAATGATGTGCTATGAATCTATAATCTTCGAATTATTGTCCAAGTGAAACTGCGGAACTGAAGCACTGTTCAAATGTCTGGTCAAGTAGCTCAGAGAGAGCTAAACAGTCTCTTTCACAATATAGTGGATGATTCTCTACAACTAAATGAATATGTTTTTATGTGTGGCGCTGTGCAAGTCGGCGTGTGCGTGAATTTGGTGTGTGGAATTCCTGTAATAAAGTAATGCCCGATACGGAGGCAAAACAAGCAGCAGTGGCAGAGTCTACCACCACACTCCCCCGCTGTAGAGGCAACAACCCAGAATCACGTCTGCGCAAGGTGTCGGTGCAGAGGACCACACTAGGCTGGTCAGAAATTAATCAGCGTAAACACAGACGATAACAGGTACCGTCAACAACATCAGAACATCAGAAACGTCAACAGAACATCATCAGCCCAAACCTGTAAGCAGATACACAGTCTTAACAGTCTGCCTAAAAACCATAAACACTATATAATATAACACGCCATCCTCCGTCCGCCATCTTGACCTATTTATGCCACAATGACAACAATACAAGATGCTATGCATACATTTCAATAATATAAATCAACCTTTGATGCTTAATAATTCATATCTTCTATAACACAGACATTATATAAATATACATAATTATTGCAACCACACTTCATCACACAGTCCTGATTCATTCCATCTCCCTTCATCATCATCATCTCTCCCAACTGTTATAACACATCACGATTATCTCCCTTCATCCAATACTATCTTGACATACTATAATATAAACATGCTCTGCTCATATTAATCACTTCATCTTTCTTCAGCATAGTATATCTTATCGCTCTCTCCATACATACACCCCCACCCTCTCTCTCTCTCCCTCTCTACATGCATTCCCCATCGTCGCCGTTGACCCACTTTTACAACAACAGCAGCAACGACATTTCTCCATCATATACATAATAAGGAAATCACATGAAAATCATACAAAAACAAAAAAATCATTATGCATCAAAAATAAATCCCCTTTCCCCCACATTCATCACCATTCATACGCGCACGCAGTCTCGGAGTGCGGCCACTAAGAAATTAGATTACAGGGTTTACTCACCTTATAGGCCCCGGCTTGTGACACTCCTCCTTTCCCAACACAACACAATACAATACTGTCACAATACAATGGTTAGTCTTTGAGAGTTACTTTGTGTCTGGCTATTGCTGGTTATTCTCACTTCAAAAATAACACTTATAAATGAGGACGAGGACACCTCATTTCTGTCACAGAAACTGAGTCTCGGTGGGTGTTCAATAGAGAACCACACACACCTTAGGAAAAAACCCTACATTCACTTATAAATGGCAGTTATATTCCTCCTCTTTCCAATTCTAAGCATCCTTACCCCGACGAGGGCGTAAGACCTTGGGTGGCTTGTATCAACAATATCACACCCTTCCACACAGAAACCTATTCTACTATGACACTCTGTCACAGGGTTGCTGCCTGGCTAGAATTGACCTCTTCGCAAAAGCATCTTAAACCACTCTGCCCTACCAAATGCACCCGGCCACAAGCAAAACAGTCGAGCTCTCGTCAGTATACATATTTCTATATGCATAGCCCTGTTCTGTATTTAGCCTGCCCCTGTCTTCTACGTTACGCACGGACTTTACGATTACTGCACTCTTTCGTACGCAATAAGGAAACCGGTCAAGCTATTCTATGTACACGACATAACAGAGAAGTGCAACTTCGTGCAAAATATAGTTCTCCCTGTTATCTGAAACTCGTGTCGTCACATTGTTCCATCGTGCAACATATGTCGTGTGTTGTTTTTTTAAATTAAATTTAATTTTAATGTTAACATGTTGACCTTGTGGCCATCTCACTGCCTAAAAAGCCGTTTTTAAATTCTGTAAGGCTCTGACAGTATACAGTTGAATATAAATCTTTTGTTGTTTTTAAAGGCACAACACAAGGGGGAAAAGCACTCGAAACAGAAGACACGAATGCAACAGACAAATTAGGACTTGCGACATATGACATAAGACTACTTACTTACCACATAAATCGTTACAAGATGTGGCATTTGAAATAAGACGCACATTCTAATAAGAAATGTTCCAATTCGGAAGAAATAAAAATAATAGGCAGACAGAAAGATTTCTTTTTTTGTTTATTTAAAGCCAAGGAATAGACAAAATAAAACTTTTCTTTTAATGAAGAAAGAACAAAGGAAAGGGGAAAAAAAACAACCGAAAAAAGAAAAATAAACTGCAGTTAAACAACACATTCAAATAAAATAAATCATCACAAGTTAAGATATAATTATAAGCATTACTTACATGGTAAGAAAAATTTAGAAAAAAAAATGAGCAAGCTTTCTTTTATTTCTATAACTTAAAAACCGAAAAAGAAATCGCATATAAAACAAGCAAGACGGGAAGCCATTCGATTTAAAAAAGAAATGGGCAGGTTTTCTTTTATTTCTATAACTTGAAAACCGAAAAAGAAATCCCATATAGAACAAGCAAGATGGGAAGCCATTCGATTGTATTTCCAGACACTGACACACGTTTCATATCTGAAAACAAAGCTTTTTCAAATGAGTTTCGTTTTCTTTACAACGTTGTGACTCGGCTTTATCCATCACCCACCACCCACCACCCACCGCCCCCCACGCCGCCCACCTCCACTTCCACCCTACCCTCCACCCCCACCTGAGTGGTAGTAGTTGTGGTGGTGCGTCGCCTATTGCCGTCCCTTGGTCCGCCTTGGCCTCCGTGGCCAAAGTCTGTGACGTGTTCGGCCACAATGTGGACCTTTTCGTTCAAGGTCAAGATGCGGATGATTCGCTGTTGAGCGGGCAAGCTGGCTTTGTCAGGGAACGTAGCAGCTGCAACAAGGCCATACTGGTGGTGACATATAATATAATTATTATGTATATTATTAAGTTCTACATGCAATGATGTCCTCAACAAATACTATAGGAGGGCCATTGGTAGTATCATGTCGCAGATTTTCTGGTACCAGTATTCATTACTAAATTATTAATAAATACAGCTGTCTGTCTGTCTCTCTCTCTCCGATTTCCTCGTGTGTGTGTGTTTTCAACCACTTTGTTTTTGTTTTTTTTATTGCAAACTCCGATGGTATGGCCACGTCACCAGAGCATCAGGCCTTGCAAGGACCATCCTGCAAGATACGGTGCAAGGAGGCAGAATGAGAGGGAGACAGAAAAAGCGGTGAGGGGACAACATTCGAGAATGGACTAGCTTGAAACTGAGCGAAACCATGAAGATTGCTGAGGACAGAGAAATATGGAGTACTCTGATTAAATGATCATTTGTGGTGCCCCCACGACTCTCGAGTTACGGGATAGAATAGGATAGGATGGGATAGGATAGAGTATGGAGTGTTTTCATCCACTTTTTGTTTGCCTGGATTAAACAACATATACATTTTCCCATGACTGCAACAGCTCCAGTAGTAGTTGCAGTAGCCACAACAGCAGCAGTAGAGGTGGTAGTAGTAGTAATAATAGTAGCAGTGGTAGTGGTAGTAGTAGAAGTAGTAGCAGTAGTAGTAGTAGCAGTAGCAGTAGTAGTAGTAGTAGTAGTAGTAACAAAAGAAACAGTAGTAACACGGTATAAGACCAGTATAAATGACAATCTTACGGTCAACGGCGTTGGCTTCAGAGATGGGAAGGTTATTGCAGTATTGGGCCACCGCAGAAGGCAAACTGGCTTTCTCTGCTTCAGTCAATGCACCGCCAATGGCAGTCAGATACACATTAGCCTGGGGGACCTAGAAAAAAATATGTTATGACCCTAAACAAATTGTTATAGAAAAGATGTTCACTGCATTATGACGGCACGATCAGTCGCTATTTCCCATAAAAAATCGGACACAGTTGGTGCGCGGCATACTTTTTAGGGGCTATTTAAAGGTCACGGTCAAGGTCACTGTCTACAAAAATCGTTAGAACCCTATCAAGTAGCACCTCGTTTGAAAGGTAATAAAAATGCATTGTCGAAAACGTTATAATAATTAACGATACTTTTAATTGGTTAAAGTTAATGACGTAGAAAGTTATGTAAATGCTCTATGAGACAACAGATAAAATAATAAACAGTGAACAATATGAACATATTAATTACACTGCAAACCATTGTACTATGTAGTCAGTTTCTTTAACTTAATATGATAACGCAAAACCACACAAGGATGACTGAACATTTGTGCTCCAATCCTGCTACACTTCATCGGGATGGGGTGGGGGAGTGTTGCAGCAGCTAAGACCCCTGCACTCCTTGCAGGCAGGAGAACAAAGAAGCCTGTATCTCCTGCATGAACAGCGGGATTGGGCATCACAATTTCCCGAGCATGAGCATCGGATTATCTTCAGCAGCTTTGGTAGAGCAGCAGGAAGCAGGGTTGTACCTGGCAGTAGCATGCTGCCCTCCAACTTCCATCCACATGTTGTTGAGCATGCATCCTGCTGCTTGCGCATTCACTCTTGTACTTGCCAGTAGACGCGATGACTGTGAAATCGTGCAGCCGCAGACGTTGGATGCAGCGTATTCACCTGAACAAAGGTTGTTCCAAGGGCCACTTTCCTACAGAAGGTGCGATACCTCAGTTCGTCTATTCTATCATGTTCTTTGCCACCATATAGGAGTACAAGGGCTGTCTCTCCTGCTGCTTCTACTTCTGTCACTGAAGATGCCTCCAGAAAAGTTTTGGCAGCCTTTTAAAAGCAGGTGCTGGACCTCAATTTTGTGAGATCTACAGCCTTGCCAATGCCAAAGGGCCTGGACGTGTTGTCACAACCTGTAATGGCCTGCAGAACTAACAGGAGATGACGTAGCAGGAACCCAAGGACATCAACAAGTTGTTTTATGTCCCACACTTTCTTCTTTTGCTGTTGTTTGTCTGAATAGAAGTAGACATCATGGTCTTCGGCACACAGGTAATATATCAACAACACTAACAGGTCCGTGTCTTCACCTACCACGGCCGCGCTCTTGTGTTTAGCTGCCTGTTGAGCTGCCAGGGCAATCTGCAAGTCAGCGTCTGACTTCGCTTATATGACTGTGCATGTCCGCTCCAAGCATGAACCAAGGAGAGAAATAAATCTCTGCTTGTTCTCCTTGTGTGCAAGAAATACTTCCTTAGTAGACAGCAGGGCCATGTCAGGAGTAAAATGAACCGGTACTCCTTTCATTCCTTTTGTGCGTCTTATATGGGTCATATGCTTGGTTGAGGGTCCAGACCCATATCCATCAAAGGCTACCACGGCATGGGGGTATTGGCTATTGACATAACTGACTTAAAAGTCAATAATGCTTTGGAATGTGGAGCCCCGCTTCCAGGGTGCTTGTACTCGTTGTAGTAAGGAACCTCCGTCCACAACATACTGGAGGTCATGGGGTAGAGAACACATGGGAGGTTCAGACACCATCTTCCACAGCTCATCGGCCAGTGATGCCTTGTTTGGTAGTCTCATTATTTCTGGAGATTCAAACAAAGATGATGGATAATTGCATAGCTCGTATTTGAATATATCTTGTTCTTCCCCGCTGTTACACTCCGTTTGATGGTGGTGTTTTCAATCAGTAGCAGATTCAGCCCCAATGCGTGAATGCTCCTGATGAGTGTAAGCTCGGATTCGATTATCTACGTAACCCGTTCAATCAGCATACAAGTCACTGAGTCTTCGTATGAAATTTTCCACTTTATTCAGCACACATCAACATCTGCATACAATTCTCAACTCAACTCCTTTCACAACACAGTGTGTCCATTTTATACTTTTTCTCTCGATCAGAATATTCCCGATGACGCTTTACCACCAATCGAACTAAAGATCGTCATCACTGACTTACGTCATACATCTTTCTAAACATTCCAGGAACGTTCTCAAACTTCGACATTAGTTTCTATCAACAGTAAACACGCGAATCTAGAGAATTCTCTAATAATATCGATTAACAAAAGTTACCAACGTTATACAAAGCTTCTTCTAACAACAACGCAAACTCAAATCAAAGGTAAATACACTCTATTATTGAATACTTTGCAAAACGAAACGATCAGATCCACCGTGCGCGCCCCAGACACACCATCCCCCGCGTTTCAACATAACACCCGCTCATTTGACCTTGTGATGCAGTAATAAACCGTTGAAATAGCAGCTGTGCGTTGATGTTGACGGGTGCTCCGTTCCCTTTATTCGAATGCCTGGTGGCCAGATTCCTGACTTGTTCTTTCCTTGTAAATTTAAGCTCACCAGCATTCTGTCCCTCTAATGACCGGATTATCTGTTCTCCAATCTTTTGTTTTGCCTCTTGGGCGTTAACAGTGAGGTCAGCAGTCACTCCTGTGGCAATGTTTCTGAGCGTAGGGTCTTCCGAAAATGGGCTCCTTTCTTGAAGATAGGCGCCTTATCTTCCATATCTTTCTGAACTCTTGCTTCTCCAAGTTCTGCATGTTCATCACTCGTTGCTCGCCGAGTACCAGTAAATTCCTGCATGGCATGGTTAATACCGGCACATGCAGGCAGCGACAGCACCCATTTTGCTCGCTGAGCCTCTGTGATACCTCGGGTTCTCGTAAGACCACCCGTGGTCTTCGCACTGCGCATTAGGGTCTGTTCAATAACAAGATCAGAGGATAATCCAGCCCAATACCTGTCAGACCTCCGAATAACATGGTGACCATCCATGAAGCTTTTAAAGACGTTGGGGTTCACTTTGTCCAGCTTATTCATCATCTGTAGGTACAAGTAGACTGATTTGGCATAGAGGTTGTGCCCAGTTGCTGCTAAGTACGGCAACATCTCATGCATGGTTGACAAGTGAAGCAGCCAGTTTCTCTCAGCCTTGAGAAATCGCTTCAGAATGTCAACTGTTGTCATATACTGCAGCCACAGCTGGCATGTTTTTCTGGTTAGACCAAGTGACATTTTCTGTCCGTGAATCCGTTTGCTCATACGTTCCAAGCAAGGGCTGTCTTTCAGGTTCTCTGCTGTTATCTCGCCTTTGAGCAGTTTGGCATGAGTGTGAACAACAACATTCATGTATTCAAAGTCGTTTACCGCCTCTCCCAACAATTCTGGCATATGAGACTGGACAGGTTCCCAAGGTACATCACAAAGCCCATCTATGTCACTGCTTGATGCTCCATCAATAAGTACAACAGAGGCATCAGTGTCCTGAGCATCGTTGCTGTCGCTAAGTTTTGGTAATTTTGGAAGAGGGATTTGCAGAAGGTCTGCAATAAGAAGGGCATGCAGGGCCGTGTCTATCGTGATGTGTGCACGCACTGCACGCTCCACTGCATCACCATTTAAAATTGCTGACACTGAATTTGGGGCGTACACAACACTCCACAGACATGACTTCCTGTAAGCCAGAATCTGCCATAAGGTGGCCAATGCAAGCCAGAAAACGTTTCTCCAGATGGAAGGGTCCAAGTCGCAAGATGATTGACCTAAGATGACTTTCTTTCGGTTCACTTTGTATAATGTCAAGAGCCTTCCACCAGAGAGGCTGGTCAAATGTCAGAACTGCAGTTTTGTTGTTTCTTTTTGCTTCAGAACAAATATAGTGCAGAGTGGAGAGTATGCATGTTCTGTTTGTGGGGTTAAGGTCGATCATGGGTAAAAACAGAACAGAGGACTGCTCAGGAAAAGCACCTTGGTGTACAGCCTGCATTACTCCAGACCAAGAAGGTCTGTCTGGCTTAAGCAGCCAGCAGGACTTCCAGAGTAACTCAACTTCCATTGTTGGATCCTGCACAATTTGTGTTTCAAGTCTTTCCAGCTTGAGACTTTTCAGACCACCTGTTTCTTCTCTGTTGAAATATTTGATTTCAATTTTAGCCTTTCTTACTATTTCTTCAGATCTGATGTTAGTTCGTCTCTTAACCATCAGCTTGCCATGCATCATTGGCGTCACAGTGGCGATGATTCCCATCCCATGGAATGTGTTGTAACCGTCAATGGTATTAGTGTTATGATCCAGATTGTCGGCCATGTACTGTGCAAAATGGCCATCGGGAAAGGTAGTGCTCTCAGCATGGGTTGGGAAAATGGTGGCACTCATTTCACAAATCTTTATTTCGTCGTACGAGGAAGAAAATCCAAGTGCATGAAGGGTTTCATTAAGAAACTTGGAAGCAAAGAGATGGTGCACCTGCACGCCTAGTCCCATAGGCAAGGGACACAAAAACATCCTTGGGCGAGCTGCTTACATTATTACTTGTCCAACTGATGCAATTTTCAGATCCGCTTTGCCACAGAAGATAATGCTCAACTGTAGCCTTAGAGACTCTGGAACAAACTACAAATTAAAGCTTAATGACTCAATTTCGTCCTGACTGGGGTATGCATCACGTGACGCTGCTACAGACTTAATGTCACTTTTAATAAGCTCTGCAGCTGGCTTGAGTATCTGTATCCTCTGGGCCTCCTCGTCGTTACCTTGTCTGGCATAAAACGAGTGCAGAATAGAAGATGCAGTTTTTTGCACGTAACAACGTTAGCCTTCCCATCCACACATGTGAATATAACGTCATTGCCAATGTTTCTTAAATTCGTGTTTCATCTTGGGATGGCTGTATGCTTCAGCCCCTCCATTGATTGAGATCATTGATAGTTATCTGTTCATCGTCATTTTCTTCAAGTAAACGCGCAACTTTCTGAAAGGCCTCAGCCAAGGTTTAATTTTTTCGGCGGCAACGTTTTGCTTGCTGATTCTGCTGATCTGAAGCAGTTTCCCCGAGGTCTCTTCAATGACTGAAATCGACTATTACAATCTTTGTGATACACTGCATCTGCAGCAACTAAATCATTAACAAGTTCCAGTCTTGCAGTGACCTTTTGTGCCCAGTCATCATTACTGCGCTTTGCACAAGCCATGTGAAGAGTTTCTTTATATTCTAATATTCGAACTGTATACCACTCATCTTTTGGTTGTAGACGCCTTTTTTCAGTTTTGTCTACAGTTTTTGAACAAAACAAACAGCTGTTCTTGAAATCAAACTGCGCTGTGCTTGACCTACTAGACCGTGAACTTGATTCTGAACTAATGTTGTTCATGTATGTCTTTATACTTTTTTTGTTAGTATAGTTGCGACGACAAGCAACGTGCACAAAGTCACCCTCAGTGATCCCTAATGAATCTCCTCTTGTTTTGCTAGCAAGCAAAATACTAGAAATTCTTTTTTTTTGTCGGATAAATGATGGCGTCATCTTGGTTCCTTGATTTTCGGCAAATGCCGCATACAGCTTCAGAAACCCTGGTGACAATTATTACTAAACAATCTAATAACTGAATTCTTTGAGCTTATCTATATAAGACTAAATCGTAAATAATAATAATAATAATAATAATAATAATAATAATAATAATAATAATAATAATAATAATAATAATAATAATAATAATAATAATAATAATATTAATAAATTAATGTATATAAAATTTTGACATGGTTTTGCCTACCATACATTCACGTTTAAGTAGCCCTGGTACCAAAATATATATTACTATAAAATCTAAGAAATGAATTCTCTGATCTGAGCATTTCGAAATAATACTAAATCGTAAAAAGGAGAGAGAATGACACTGTTAACAAAAATATTGCAATGAAAAGGCAAACAAACAAACAAACAAAGAAAACATAAAAAAACTGACTATAGGGCAAACACTTCAAATGTATTTTATGCGCCAGCGCACACACACACGCACACCCATTTTCATATATGATAACGTCAAGTTTGAAGTCTTTAAATAACGCGATCAAGGACTTATACCTGTATACTTAATACAAAACCAAGAAAATTATCTGCATAATTATAGTGACATGCCCCTCAAACCTGACAGATAAACCAACAGAAAGACTAAAAGAATGAACAGACGGACATAATCGAACTTCAAAAGACAAAAGAATGGACAAGGAATCAGACAGACAGAATGACAAACAAATGGACTGACAGACAGACAGACGGAAAGAAAAAGGAATGAACAGACTACAAACAGACGGCGAACGCAAGAATATGGGCAGCGCTTGCAGGCAAAAAACCCACTTACATTTCTGGCTTGCACTTTGGCAGCAGCAGCCGAGTACGTCAGGCCGGGATTGTTAGGGATGATGAAACAACTGGAGCCAGCTTTTATCACAGTCACCTGAGAAATACAAGAACAATAACACAATAAAATTAGTTGTTTTGATAATTATTGAGCTTTTTTATTTAAAAAAAAAAAAGTTTAATATAGGGAAACGTTTAGCGCATGAAATGATATAGAAAAGAATTGCGAAATCACTTCATGTGTGAACTGATTTTTTATATTTTTAAAACTAAATTTGTTTGACTTGAAATGCTGAAGTGAATCGGAAGGCGACGCTAGACTCAAAACGAGAGATTGAACCCGCACGTTTTACAAATAGAGTTCGATCTTGGACGGCTGTGCACGTGTCACTCAGCCACTATTAAATACCCAAAGCTGTTGCGGTCGGGTTGAGAGACGATCACCCGTTATAACGTCTTCAAATGAGACAACAACAACGCCTGTTCCCAAGTATACTCTTGCATTATCACACACAGTGACATACACAAATAATCAGCAAATACCCTTGACACCTTGGCCTATTTAAGCCACAAGGTGGACTAGAGTTAGAGCCTGTATCAGCCAGTTCTTGAGCTGGAAGAAGCCCAATGTAAGAACGATTACGTAAAACAATTTTAACAAAAAATGGGGAATGAAAACCAAGGTCAAAAGGTCAATAATGCTCACAGGCTCTGGGCCGCTGAAGGAGTACAGGGTAGTGCCGCGGTCACGATAGAAGTCATCGCAGCTACTACCGAAGTTCAAGACCTCGACCTTGTTCTCGGTGTCATTGGAGAAGCCCATTTGCGTCATTTCCTCATCCCACATGGTGCGGTTCCAGACAGGGATGCTGTCACTTGGAAGAGGACCAATTCTGTGGGAATACCCAAAAATATAAAATAAATAAAATGAAATTTAATTATATATATATAAAAACACCCCAGCATTATAGAGAGATATACAGTATTTATACAACAGGTTTGCGTTTATAAACAGTGGATGTGTGTGTGTGTGTGTGTGTGTGTGTGTGTGTGTGTGTGTGTGTGTGTGTGTGTGTGTGTGTGTGTGTTAGAAAAAAAGAACCATACCTCCGTTATAACTGGAAATCTTCATTGGGTATACGGAGTTATAGCTCCTTTCACCAGTACAGTACAAAGGAGGGGCCGGGTAGCTCAGTTGGTAGAGCGTCTTACTAGTAACCGAAAGGTACCTGGTTCGAATCCCAGATTGGCCAATGTGTGACCATGTTATTTTTCACTTACCATCAACTGGTTTGCTGGTGTCAGAATAATGTGACCAGTAGTCGCCTATACGCTTCGGTGTCGTGTGACTATAATCTACAGTTACAGTACAAAGCTAAACAATCTTGTAGGGAACATATAATTATTATAATCATATAAAACAACATGGACGGTTGAAACACCGAAATGTCCTCTCTTGAAGATCAACTTGTGGGAAGTTAGATTCAAACATTTGCAAATATCAGACGCAAACAAGAAGTGTTGTATTGTCTAGCATTCAGTAAGTTGTCTCTGCGTGGTTTTGACATTTTATAAGTGCGTTTGGTTTGTTTTCTCGCAATGTTCACATTGAATTCACTTAAAATAATAGATGTTGTTGTTGTTGTTGTTGTTGTTGTTGATGATGATGATGATGATGATGATGATGATGATGATGATGATGATGATGATGATGATGATGATGATGATGATGATGATGATGATGATACTCCATTTACCTTGTGTCACGCGCTGGCTACCATACATTTTTTTTAACTGTACATAAACCCGTGTTTTCCGTAAGTTAGTTGTTACTCTTTATTTAGCTGTCATTTCCGAGCAAGAGTGCACGTATAAATGATAGAGAGAGAGGGAACCGGCTTAGGCCTGTGTAGCCAGAGGGTCGGTCGACCACGGCCGTTTACTGAGCGTGCTCACTATTCTAGAAGGTTACAGCGGGTATTATACTGAGGGGGGCAGTCAGAAAGAGTCAGAGAAGACGGATGTCCGCACCGTGGGTAGGACTGAGCGTATATCTATGTGGTTGATATCCTTAGTAAGCAGTAGTGGAAACTCTATTGGATCCCCTGCAAGGCCATTTCCAGTAAACCTGGCATGGATGCCCTGTGACCCGGAGGAGGTGCGGCGGAGACTGAAGGTTTGCCTCAGCTTGTCTTGTCCCATGTTGTATTGTCTACGTTACAGTTGGGGTTTCATCACCAGTGGAGGTAGATACTCATGCTTTTCTTTAGGGGCGTGCCGCATGCTCTGGTGTTTGAATGTGTAAATAGGTGAGCGTGTAGAATGTAATATTTTTAGTTATTATGTAAAGTCATCGGTTTGGTGGTAGATACGTTCATAGGTTGGATTTTATTCTGTTATTTTATGATGGATTTTTCTTATTATTATTATTTATTTAATAGAAAATAAATTATTAAATACAGTATAATCGTTTCGTTTTATTAAATGGAGGAAGAGAATTATTTTATATCTATATATATAAATTGCTTAGCCGGAAGTCCTTCTTCGTCTCTACTATAAAGTTTGTCCGGTATGGACGCTGATCTGGGCAGGTGCTGGGCCCTGCGGATGGGCCTGCTGTACGCTCAAAACCGGCGAAATCGTTATAGCCGACATTTCCTTCCGAACGTTTAACCGTTTCTGAGATAAATAAATAAACAAAATGTCCACAAACTGCAATAGCCTCATTCCGTGCGCTTCCATTAAAAATCAAATTGAGGTTTCAGCATGTTTTCCCATATAGACCAAAAAATTGATAGTTTTTCTACGAAGGCTTGGTAGCTTATTTGGTAAAACTTCCGCCTACCATTTAGGGCGTCCCAAGTTCGAATCTCACGCGGGCCAAATTTTTTTTTAATGTTTTTTTTTTAACACTACAATATGGATATTTTTCTTTTTAATTTAGGCTTTTTACCTTTAATTTATTATTATTATTATTATTATTATTATTATTATTATTATTATTATTATTATTATTATTATTGTTATTTGTCACGTCCCAACTGCCTTAACAGAGGTTCGACATGTGTAACTTCCACACGAGAAAATAACCCAACACCTAAATAAACTCTAAAAGACAAAACCAGAAGTGACAAGACAATTTCTTTTTTTCACTCACACATTCGCACTAAAAACTAACTCCCTTTTTCCCACTTCCCAACCTTCCAACCCTCAACCCCACTAACACAACCCAAAACTAATACATAAACAATTCGCTCAAAATAATAATGATAATTAAATCAAAAATGAAAATAAATGACTAACTACAAAATGTACAAAAGATTTATAATAATTATGTCTGGATCAGCTTACTGACAACAAGGTAAATAATTGTAAGCAAATGCTTTAAATCTTTATATATATATTCAAACCTTGTTTCACTTAAACTTCAAACAGCTACTACAACTCTTTTATATTATATAAAATGAATAAAGAAAATTTATATTTTATACCAAATAGAATTTGTAAGAAAATAATCTAAATTATTAACTAGTAAAGATCTGGCGAATTAATTCCCCCAGACAAAACTATACAATCACAAGGCTACTTTTTATCAGGTAGGTAATATTACACAGACAATGTTTATTATTCAATTCAAATTAAATATATTTCAATGTGCTGTAATTTATAAGTTATCACATGTAAATAAATTCTTGTTTCTCACAACTGTTTATCAATAGTTATAATTATTTGTTGTGAATTGTGGGGTGTGTGTGTGTGCTTTGTAAACAAAATAAGGTTTTCCTTCCGACTACTTTAACCTTTAATACTAAGGTCGACTCAAGGAACAACCGTCGTCATAGGACGTGGCACACCAACATCACCCCAGCTAGGCTACAGCGCAGCAATCAACGAATCTGGTTTTTGGTTTGGTACATCTGCAGCAATACATACAAAATACGCAACCATTAATAATTATATTACAATATATTGCACAATAATTCCTCTGACGGAATGATTGTCTCCCTTTCGTCATTCTTAATCATTCTCCCTGTCATAACTTCTGCCATTGCACACATTCATCCATTCACCTCCTTCCTGTCATTTCTTCGCTACATAACAGCGAATTCCCTTATATTAATTTATAATTATTTACTTTATAATTCATTTTAGAAAATCCTCCCACTCTCTCTCTCGGTACTTATGCAGCAGATAATATGAAACATAAAATAGAATTAAGAAAACATAATTAACAATCCATTCACACTCGCACTCATAACCCAGACCCCCGAACGATATGGCCAACTGAGAAATAGAAACAGGCGACTTACGATACCAGTGGGAGTCCTCCGGCCTGTTGAAGACAAAGACACACAAACGACTGGACAGACACACAGGCACAGATGGTTACAAGGTGGTACACAGGGCACAAGAAGTCCTAGATGGAGTCATACGGCACCCGACGTTACACGTAGGTAGCTCGGATTTCACCGAAAATACACAGCAGGTATTCAAGCGGCTTAAGACGATTCCAGTTAAACAAACACTTCCCAAAGTGTTCCCTAAATAGTCCTCCTCTTCCGAATACTAGGCTCTTTTTCGTTGACAGTCTGTTCAGTACGACCCACAGACACAGTCACTATCTGTCACCTTGACAAAACACAGATCCACCGACTTTACTGTATGCCGATTCTTGCTACATAAGCGATGTGAAAATCTCTCTGCCCTTATCAAAATATGCAGTGCATGGGGTTTTATACCGTTAGCCTAGAATGTTCTAGAATATACTCATTTCAATTATAATTTATTTCCAGCACCGTTCACGATTAGAGCACACATTCTACACATAGCAAATCGCATGGCAGCAATCAATCTTCTCATAATAACATAGCCAACTACCGTTTCCTAACAATAGTGCGTTCTGCACGGGCGCAATTCATTCGCTACTTTTATTAATTATAAGCTTAATTAATTTTATTCTGATACTCTCCCCTTACTACCGTAACTTTTAACCTCTATGTACAGGCTGATGATTAAACTATATACATAGGCGCACGACTGCAAACTGCGTAGCGTGACACAATTATTATTATTATTATTATTATTATTATTATTATTATTATTATTATTATTATTATTTATAAACTAATAATAATAATAATAATAATAATAATAATAATTATTATTATTATTATTATTATTATTATTATTATTATTATTATTATTATTATTATTATTATATCTTATATCAAATTTTCTTTTAAAACCTTGGTGTTTTTTATGATTTCTATTTGTATTATTCTATTTCAATATTATTATTATTATTATTATTATTATTATTACCAAGGATCGGGATGGGGTGGTACGTGTAGGTAAAAGGGGGCTACGGGTAGGTTTAAAGGGGCATGGGTAGGCATAACAGGGATACGGGTATATATAAGGGCGTATGGTGATGGTCGATTCCTTGATCAGAGTCTCCTCTCTGAAAATCCTTATGGGAAGAGAGGGGACTATAAACTGATTAAATAAATAAGTCGATTCCTTTCATCCATACCTGCGAAACGATCAACGGGGAAGTATCAAAGAGGGTACAGGTAGGTTACAAGGGGGGTACGGAAGGTATCAAGGGGGTATGGGGAGGTATCAAGTGGTTTCGGGGAGGTATCAAGGGGGTATGGTGAGGCATCATGGGGGGGATGGGGAGATATCAGGTGGGGAATATGGGGAGGTATCAAGGGGGATATGGGGAGGCATCATCGTCCAAATGAAACTCGCAGAGAACAGTTGTCTCTCTGTCTACATTTTAAACAGCAACCTGTGTACCCTGGCTTGCCAGGCCAGGGTACAAAACTGTGACAAGCGGGCGAAACAGCTCTGACGCTCGCTGCCCACAGTCATCCCTTCCACGCACGCTGGTAAATCCACCTAAGCCCCGCCCCTCGGGGATCACCCTTAAAACCTCTCGCACAACCAGTCTCGTGGTCAGACGCGAGCCTCCAACCTTCGAAGACACAACAATCTGCCCGGACACGTCCCATCACCCGGTGACCGCTGAGCTACGGCAGTACTCTTGTGATTCGACCCGTTCTTAGCCAAGGTAAGAGAGGAAATTTACTTTATGTCATTTAGCACCCCATCACCCGTCGATCGCCCAACATGTTCGTATGTCCTGTAGATATGTACGTTCGTGTTTGTGGTATTGTCTTGATGTGTTGCTGTGACATGTATCTATTCCTTGTATATACTATCTGCCTTGTTTATGACACATGCCATGTTCGAATTTATACTTGTATGCTCCCTGTTAGCCCCATGTATAAATATCCCTTGCCATGCTATCCCTCCACATAGATTAAAGTCCCCCAATACAGCCCCTTGCCTACCACCCCCATCGTCCTGTAATTACCCCATTTGCTTCTCCCATGTTCCCACTGTATAAACATCTGCCCCTGGTGTCCGCCACCCCATCTTAAGGCGCCGAAGTTATTATATATTAGCGGCTGCCGGTAACCTCCACAATAGCCCCATAACCCTGGTTGCAATTGTTGGACTGTTGGTACGAACCGGCCAACTCTTGACCGGTCCGACCAAGTTGAAATCTGATGGGCACGCGCGCAAACAGGCGCTGCACCCTGGATATGGGTACCTAGCTGATTTGGAGTCTGTATTGCTTTACAGACGGGCTCCTATTCAGGGCGAATATCCCGGCCCTGCCAGCTGTAAGACGCCAGACCCGCTGCGGGCGCCCCTGACAACCCAGGGCGTCAATGTGAAGCGTATCTCCCAAGTTTCGCCAATCAGCCAGCTAGCCACGAAAGCTGAAAACCACAACTGGCTCGCCACCAAGATTGCACCCTCAAGCCTATTACGCAAGACGGTGACCGACTGACCCGCATTGGCAACCCACGCTAACTCCTGGCTTTGATCCGCCGACTGTCCAGAATATCCTGGACCAACCACCGCCCTTCGCAAACCGAAGCTAAGTTACCATCCCACGAGCACCACAATTCGCAGATACTCTGGCCAAGCACCCTGAACAATCCAGATATCCTCCTGCTCAGTGACGAGATCAGTCCTCAATAGCCCTAGCATTCCTGAAGCCGCCCACCCAGAATATCTCCAAGATACTCCCAACTATTATTGACAATATTCAGCGACTCACCCTTAGATTATCCAACACAGACGACCTAATTCTATTTAATAAAACTGACTAGTTAGAAACTGTAACAACTGGACTTGCCCTCGTTTGAATTTCTTGACTAGTTTATTCTACCTTCCTTCTCGTCTGCCCTTTTGACTGTCTCTCATTCGTTAGTAACTCCCAGCCTTAATCCCTTGAATGTCATCGCCAAGTTGGCCTAAACGAGGGAGGCAACACAGTGCGAGGGATTAAGTGCTTATCCTCATCCCCCCAACCCCTTTCTTTGTGACAAAAACCACTAGTATATATATATATATATATATATATATATATATATATATATATATATATATATATATATATATATATATATATATATATATATATATATTGCTTTCATTATTTTCGCAGGGGAGATAATTTGTCAGTATATTATCAGTATTTTAAAGGGAAATTTAATAAATATTTTAGTAGAGAAATGATTGCATTAAAAATAAAGCGTAAATTAAATGGAAGTATTTTTCATTGCTATATTATTAAACGTTTGATTGTGGTTAGAATCTAAACAATTGTTGAATTTCATCTTTTATGTATTTTCATAAGGCGTGACGTAAATAGTAAAGATCGGTGTTAGAATAGTATCTCAGGGTTGAAGGCAAAAGTAAACAATTTAGAGAGAGTATAGTCAAGTTTGTGTACGATTAAAGACATTTAATAATCATGAATTGGAACAAGTATGAACAATGAAACACAGACATTGATAAAGTTTCAGTGTTATAATTGTATTCATGTTGACGATTGTGCGCAGAAAACATTAAGGACCACACAATGGTGTCAGTTTTGGAAGGTATAACCGTGTTGGCAAATGTTAGAATATCTGACTGTGTTTTCAGTGGACTGATTGTTTTGAACATCTGCTGAAGTGATCTGAACGACTGATTCGGCTGACGAAGCTGAGGTTGAACTGATCCTAGTTCTGGTCCGGGTTTGGTTGGACGCTGAGATGTTTGGCCAGCTACGCAGGAACAGCCGCTGCTGAGGCGTTTCCTCGGCGACATCAGCATCTCCGCGGTAGCAGTCCGTCGCCGGCGCACTGCTGGCGATAAAGGCGGTGCTGCGAGGAGCCGTCCAGCCCGAGTAACCGCCCTCTTGTACTGAGGACGGTGTGCGGTACAGGTGGGAGCCGTGCGAGAGCCACCTACGCACCGCTGTGTCTTCAGAGTGTGGTAATTCCGTATCATGTGCAAGAAGGTCTACGCCAAGGAGCGTTTCATTCCGGTTTGAAGAAAAACCCTAAAAAAAAGAACTTAATCGAACTTTGAGTAATAGGTTAAGAAAAAAAAAAAGGGCCTTAACATGCGCATATTTTTAGGGGTTGTACGGTGTAAATATAAAAGCAAGTTTTCACAAATAAGTTCGTTTATTTTCATTTCACTCTTGCATTTGTATATATCATTTGTTTATTGTTAAATATGTTGGGTATGCTTGTGACTCACAAGTTGTGAGTATGAGTGAGGGAAGTGTGTGTTATTAGAGGAGGGGGTGGGTAGTCAGTACGTCTGTAGAATAAAAGAATTGTTTTTGTTAACTTTCCACTGGTGTTTGTGTTCCTATTTAGTGAGTTGGTGGAGTGTACTCGGGTTGATGGACTAACAATGTACACGGGGTTCTGACTTACGTCCAACTCACGTGACACGAACTTCCAACCAATTTCCATCCTGGTCCTGGTCCCTGAAATGCAAAGAATGCGAGGTTCGCTATTAAACGAGGTTACGATCTAGGTGGGGCGTACTTTAGAACTGTGTGGGAAGAAAACATCGCTGGAAACTATTGGACAACTATACGAGTTACAAAGTGCAAGCGCACGTGTATGTTTATTTATGTGTACATTTATTACTGTATTATTTATATATTAGTTTTTTTTCCCTTAATTAATTTGTTGCCTGTTGGCTGTACATGTAGATTGTTTTATAGGCTTGTTTTGATAATTTTATTTATTTATTTGGTGTGCGTGCGTGAGTGTGCATTTTATAAACTTTAATTGCTTATTACTTAAATTCCTTTTCCTAATAGATAAAGATGTTGATTGGGGTTGGAGGCATAGGGTAGAGGGGAGGAGGGTGAAGGTGCTGGGTTAAAGCCATATGACGTAGTTTTACATTGCTTTTTGTTCCATCGTGCAACATATGTCGTGTGTTGGTTTTTTTTAAAATTAAATTTAATTTTAATGTTAACATGTTGACCTTGTGGCCATCTCACTGCCTAAAAAGCCGTTTTTAAATTCTATAAGGCTCTGACAGTATACAGTTGAATATAAATATTTTTTTGTTTTTAAAGGCACAACACAAGGGGAAAAAGCACTCGAAACAGAAGACACGAATGCAACAGACACATTAGGACTTGCGACATACGACATAAGACTACTTACTTACCACATAAATCGTTACAAGATGTGGCATTTGAAATAAGACGCACATTCTAATAAGAAATGTTCCAATTCGGAAGAAATAAAAATAATAGGCAGACAGAAAGATTTCTTTTTTTTTGTTTATTTAAAGCCAAGGAATAGACAAAATAAAACTTTTTTTTAATGAAGAAAGAACAAAGGAAAGGGAAAAAAACCGAAAAAAGAAAAATAAACTGCAGTTAAACAACACATTCAAATAAAATAAATCATCACAAGTTAAGATATAATTATAAGCATTACTTGCATGCTAAGAAAAATTTAGAAAAAAAAAATGAGCAAGCTTTCTTTTATTTCTATAACTTAAAAACCGAAAAAGAAATCGCATATAGAACAAGCAAGACGGGAAGCCATTCGATTTAAAAAAGAAATGAGCAAGTTTTCTTTTATTTCTATAACTTGAAAACCGAAAAAGGAATCCCATATAGAACAAGCAAGATGGGAAGCCATTCGATTGTATTTCCAGACACTGACACACGTTTCATATCTGAAAACAAAGCTTTTTCAAATGAGTTTCGTTTTCTTTACAACGTTGTGACTCGGCTTTATCCATCACCCACCACCCACCGCCTCCCCGCCGCCCACCTCCCCATTCCACCCTACCCTCCACCCCCACCTCCCACCCCCAAAAACAAAAAACCACAAAACCAAAAACCAATCCATGCAATTTGCTTACATAGAATGACGCTCACTAGCTGAACCACTTGCAAGCAAAGCCAGCAGTCTATCACTCCCAATGTCACTTTTTTGTTCAAAACACAATATTGTGCCTTATCTCCAGAATAGCTGAGCCGATTGTGATTTTGTTTATTATGCAGATAGTATCACTCTTGCTAAGCATTTTACCTCATTCATATTTGTTTATTTTGCAGATAGTATCACTCTTGCTAAGCATTTTACCTCATTCATATTTGTTTATTATGCAGATAGTATCACTCTTGCTAAGCATTTTTACCTCATTCATATTTGTTTATTATGCAGATAGTATCACTCTTGCTAAGCATTTTACCTCATTCATATTTGTTTATTATGCAGATACTATAACTCTTGCTAAGCATTTTACCTCATTCATATTTGATTTTGTTTATTATGCAGATAGTATCACTCTTGCTAAGCATTTTACCTCATTCACATTTGATTTTGTTTATTATGCAGATAGTATCACTCTTGCTAAGCATTTTACCTCATTCACATTTGTTTTTGTTTATTATGCAGATAGTATCACTCTTGCTAAGCATTTTACCTCATTCACATTTGATTTGGTTTATTATGCAGATAGTATCACTCTTGCTAAGCATTTTACCTCATTCACATTTGATTTGGTTTATTATGCAGATAGTATCACTCTTGCTAAGCATTTTACCTCATTCATATTTGTTCAAAACACAATATTGTGCCTTATCTCCAGAATAGCTGAGCCCATTGGCGATTTTCTTTATTATGCAGATAGTATCACTCTTGCTAAGCATTTTACCTCATTCATATTTGCATTCTGTCAAAGGTCAAGGTGGTTGCACAGTGGTTCATCATTTTCTAAACACGTTTTGCTTTGTATTTCAAAATGAGCTGAACCGATTTTGAAAGTCGTTTTTCTTTCTTCCCGCGGATAGTTTAGACAGTGGCCCATTATTCCTTGTTTTCATTTTGCTTCTTTAAGATAACGTGGAATCACAACACTGCCAAGAAAGTGAATTCTTTTGCCTAATTATGCTAATTTGTTATGTCTGGCTATAATTGTGAGTGACTGGAAATACATTTCATTTGCCTTGCCATCTTGTTATCCTCTCTCTCTCACTGTCTTTCTCTCTCTCTCCCCTCCCCTTCCCCTGGCAATTTAAAAAAAATATATAATTACTATGACTATATAGTTGAATCTAGCAAGGTCAGTACTAAAACTGAAAAGATATAAAAAATAAAAAAGAGACTTTAAATTTTTAAAAAGCTAATTGTTGTTTGGACACCTTTATATATTATTATAATTAACAAGTTCCACTATTTATAACTAAACATGAAGATACACACGAAACTTCAGGAGCGAAAACTGCAAGTAGACGAAAGTAAAATGTATACATGAACATACACACGAAAATTCAGGAGCGAAAATTGCAAGTAGACGAAAGTAAAATGTATACATGAACAAAATATACATACTTGTGCCAAAACATCGAAGACACAGATAGTCAAAGCGAGACATATGATGTGAAACTTCATGGTTTGTATGATGTTGTGTAGACTCGTCACTTCAAAATAAAACTAAAAGACACAAAAGCTGACTTCTTCCTCAGATCTAATTTTTCCGATGTAACGAAACTGGTTGTGCCCCTTTATATTTATACAGGCATCCCACCCCCCCTCCCCCCTGTTTACTTCCTTTTGCAAAGCCGCGCACGTAAGTGGAACGAGTCGAGGGCTCATTAAATCGTTACGTCATTGTCACGAAGCTCGCTAATTAAAACACGTCACAAAAGATCACATGACTCCTAAACTGTTACGTAAAAATAAAAATGATAAAAGTCGACAGGACAGTTTCAAATAAAATAGAATAATATAATATCTTTTTTTTCTTTTTTCTTTTTTTTTAGTTTTAAAGTGACGTCAAAGTTAGATGTTTTAAAGCCAGATCCAACAAGGCGTGGTCCGCTTTGCATCCGCAACGTGTGTTTTGGTAACGGTACATCATATGTAAATAAGCATCAGGTGAATATGGCATGGGTGTTGTGACGTGGGGTTTAGTTGTTGCTGGGCTCTGCACAATGGATTGCTGTAACCCTCACGCTTTATTCGATGGGGACCGCTAGTTTGTCACCCGATGAAGTACTTTAATACATTTATTTGTTTAGCTCGGTCTGTGTTAAGGCTGGGGTACAGAGATAGATAGAAAAATGGTAAAAGATTACTGTCACACTAGCTTTCACAAGGCTATGAATCATATGTAGTCCAGCCACTTGATAACAGTTAAAATCACACATTTATTTCTTCTACTCTATACAAGATCTTCGATGTACTAATCTACCTTAAAAAGTTCATAGGTCATTGCAAATGATTCGATCGCTGATAGTCTAGGCAGCTGTTATCTCATCCTAGGGCACTGGCTACTAACGTTCTTGAAGATTAGACTACTGTGGTCCGTTTTACTATAGTTTCTGAAGAGTGGACTACTGTGGTCCTTTTGCTATAAGTTTTAGTGCACTGATTCCTGGGCACTTAACTTCAGTGTAGTGAGTTTGAAGCCCTTCGTTGAGGTAGCTTCTGGTGCACGCTGGGTCGTCATGTAGTTTGGTTCCTTGACACGCTGTGTTGTCTTGGATTGTGTTTTCCAGGGTTGCTCTCTCAGTCCTGTGCTGTAGAGGCTAAACAGCCAACTCGTTTTTTCTGTTGAGTAGGGCGCACGATATATCTCGCCTGCTTGTCTGTAACATAAGAGACGAAATTCTGCACAACCCTGAATAATAGGTCTGTGCAGAGTGTCTCACTGAAAGCTAAAGTAGCCCTCAGTGATAGCTCCACATCTCTATACATAAGCGATGAACATTCTGCTACGTCCGTGGTCCCGGACTCTCCCCTCTACTTTCCTATACATACATAAATATAAAGCGTGGCTAATTATACACATAAAGAATTAATAATATTATAAACATTCACTGGTATAGCCACTGGTCTGCAAACATACATATAGGTTAAACAACAGTGGTTCCGTCAGGTATACAACATGGCGTCAAAACCGGTCGTGCTTAACACGTGTTCGGCTTCTCCACGTGGTAAGGCAAATTCGG
>CM072519.1:50123441-50128441 GCA_036898135.1 Oncomelania hupensis | reverse complement strand
GCTGTAGATGAAACTGATCTTGGAAATTCATGAAGATTTTTATAGTTTGTATATAACTGAAGTTTCTTTACAATATTATTTTCAATATTGTTTTGAATTTCTTTAGAAGACAGATTTAATTTAACTGATAGGGAATTAATATTTAATGCACCTAATTTCGCAGCATGATCAGCCCAATCATTATATATAAATCCACATTGTGATGGAATCCAGCAGAAGGTCACTTCAGTACCACTAATTATTAATCCATGAATAACGTTATTGTTACGTTGAAACGCGAACGAAAGTATGTCGGAAGCGTGTACGATAGATCTAATCGTTTCGATTTGCAAAGTATTCAATAATGGAGTTTATTTACCTTTGATTTGAGTTTGCATTGTTGTTAGGAGAGGCTTTGTATAACGTTGATAATTTTCGTTGGTCGATATTGTCGGAGAATACTCTAGATTTCCTTGTTTACCATCGATCGAAGGTTCGGGACGATTGTCGAAGTAAGAGAAGGTTCGGGGTATGTGTGGAGAGATGAATGACGTAAGTCAGTGATGACGATCTTTTATTCGATTGGTGGCAGTGCGTCATTTCTACTGTATTCGAAATCTTTCCGGAAAAGAGAGAGGTTATTTAATCGTGTGCCGAGTTGCTGTTGGGAGATAGTAAAGTTGTTGATAGTGATTTGGAAAGTTGCTGTGAAAGTTGTTGAGTTGAATTGAGAATTGTATGCAGTTGTTGATGAGTGCTGAATAAAAGTGGAAAACTTCATACGTCGACTTTGTGACTTGTATGCTGTTTGGACGGGCTGCGTGAATAAACGAATCTGAGTTACACAACTATCAGGAATTCAAGCATCGGGGCTGAATCAGATACTGATAGGAAACACCAACATCAAACTGAGTGTAACATTTTGGGGGTCAAGCCGCGATTCACGCCATAGCCAAGGGTTCAACTGCTACAACAAGCGAGTCAACGTTACGAGAGGCAGTCATCGAGGGTAGCCGCCAACGAGTTGCGTCGAGAGGGGCCAACATACTGGGACTACATCACCGATAGGTTCGGGTTGACTGCAAGGGCGTGTAGTCGCTGAAGAGTTGCTTCGTGAGCGAACAACAGATCGGGACTACGTGGTTGCCGTAAGACTACGTCGAGGGACAGTCTCGGAGCTACATCGCCAGTGTTACAGAGAGCGGCGAGCGGACGTCGCGTCTACTTCAGCACAGGAGCGTGTACATCAACACCGGCGTGGTGCAGCGTCGCATACGACGAGGACAGCGGGGCCTGCGTCAACGAAGGCGACTAGTGACAAGCATCAGCGCTACTGCAGAAAGCGTGCTGTTTTAGAACAGTCTAGAAAGGTACAGCACAGTCAAGAACTTTCAAGAAAAAGAACTCTACAGTCAAGAACTTTCTAGAAAAGAACTTTCCAGAAAAGAACCTTCTAGAAAAGAACTTTCCAGAAGCATCAAGATGGCTGACTTCTGGCAGAAAGGGGTTGAACTAAATCTAAAAGGCAAACAGCTGACGGAGTACGTCAAATGCCAGGAGAGAATATTGCGTGAAGAAAGAGAAGAACAGCGACGCCGTGAAGAACGAGAATTAGAAGAGCAGCGTCGCCGTGAAGAAAGAGAATTAGAAGAGAAGCGTCTAGAAAAAGAAGAGCAGCGTCGCCGTGAAGAAAGAGAATTAGAAGAGCAGCGTCGCCGAGAAGAAAGAGAAGAGCGGCGTCAAGAAAGAGAGATGGAAGAGAGACGATTAGAAGCTGAGCATCAATACCAGCTAGAGTTGGCGCGTATCCAGAACAATCAGCATGCGCCACAAGTCACCAACGACCATACGGCTCCAAAATTGCCAGCTTTCGTCGACGGGAAGGACCAGATCGACAGCTATCTGGCGAGATTCGAAAGGTTCGCCGAAAGCTCTAACTGGCAACCTCAAGACTGGGCAATTCGACTGAGTGCACTTCTGACGGGGCAAGCTCTCGAAGTTTACACCAGACTGTCGAACGATGACGCCAAAAACTACGACGTCTTGAAAGAGGCCCTGTTGCAGTGCTACAACTTTACAGAGAAGGGCTACCGTAAACGCTTCCGTGAATGCCGGCCTAAGTCAGACGAGACGCCAAAGCAGTTTGTGGAGCGCCTGTCGTCATATCTACACAAGTGGGTGGAGTTATCAGGCGAAATGAAGTCTTACGACAGTCTCCATGACCTGATTGTGAAAGAACAATTTCTCAATGCCTGTCACAAGGACCTAGCGACCCACTTAGAAGAACAAAAGCTGCAGACGCTTAAAGATGTGACTGAGGCTGCTGAAAGATATCTCATCGCTCATGGGAAAACCCTGGGGCCACCCAGCGCGACGAAACATTTTCAGAAGACTGGAAACCATGGGAACCAGATCCAAGGGAGCCAGACGAGCCAGAGACAAACTGACTCCACGCCACCTCCCAGGGAAGGGCATTCAAGAGGCTGTTTCACCTGCAACGCTACAGACCACAGGGCGGCTAATTGTCCTCAAAACAAAAGTAGCGGACAGCGGAGCAGTACGGACAACGCAGCGGCGGGCAACCGGCAGAGGCGGTCCTCCAATCAACGGCAAACCAGTAGATCTGACCATCAGGTGTGCGGCGGGAGCGTCATTCTTCCGAGTGAGACCGAGCGCACAGCTACCCCTGCGGACGTGCAAGAGTGCATGACCGATGGCCAACTTCTCCTTGCCAACGGAAAATCCATCCCCGTCGTCGCCAGCGCGGCTGTGACCGTCCAGAACATGCCTGTTTCAAAGGGACGCGTCGGAAATCATGAAGTGACTGTCTTAAGAGACTCTGGCTGTAGTGGGGTCATCGTCAGAGAAGACCTAATCGCTAAAGAACAGTTCACTGGCGATTCAAAATGGACACTTATGGCCGACAGCAAATGTGTGAGAGCGCCAGTTGCGAAGATTCATGTCAACACCCCTTTCTACGTAGGCGAAGTCGAAGCGGTTTGCCTGAAGAAGCCGCTATACGATTTGATGATCGGGAATATCGACGGCGCGAGGCGACCCGACGACCCCGTTTCAGAATGGAGTCCTGCCTCAACCCAACATGTCGAAGTTGCGGAGGAGGATCCATTGCCATTTCCCGATGGAGACCTTTCAGAGCTGCTACGGGACAATGTGGCTACTCCGGCTCAGCCCTGCCGACCAGAAATCGTCGGTGCTGTTACTACCAGGGCCCAGGCCAAGAGAGACAAGATGTCTACGCCACTGAAGGTCGCCGACAACTCTAAAGCTGCCATCGTGGACCGAGATAAGCTGATCCAGCTCCAGGAAGCTGATAGTACTTTAAACAAGTACAGGAACCGCCAAGACCACGTGACCAAAGGCAGTGGTACGGTCTACTTTGAGGTGAAGGCCAAGATCTTGTACCGAATCTTCCAGCACCCGAGGGTCAATGGAGGGAAACCACTACGTCAAGTATTGGTACCGTTACCCCTAAGGCGCCAAGTGATGGAAGTAGCTCATGACTCTATCATGGGAGGTCACCTAGGCATCAGAAAGACGTCAGACAGAATCCAGGCGGTGTTCTACTGGCCAGGGCTTCATGCGGACGTCAGCCGTTTCTGCCGATCATGTGACATTTGCCAGAAGACCATACCTCGAGGAAGGGTCCCGAAAGTGCCTATGCAGAGGATGCCTCTGATCGACCGACCTTTCAAGAGGGTGGCCTTAGACTTAATCGGCGAAATAAGACCTCCGAGTGAAGAAGGTCATCGGTGGGTACTGACTTTAGTGGACTATGCGACTCGGTACCCAGAAGCAGTGCCACTGAAGAAGATTGACACTGAAACTGTAGCAGAGGCACTGGTGGACATGTTCAGTAGGCTTGGAGTGCCTGAAGAAATTCTGACAGACCTCGGGACGCAGTTCGTCTCTGACTGCATGAAGGAGGTCAACAGACTGCTGAGCATCCGGCATTTAACTACGACACCCTACCATCCAATGTGCAACGGGCTTGTCGAAAAGTTCAATGCTACGTTGAGGTCCACCCTGAAGAAACTGTGCAGCGAGCAGCCCAGACAATGGCATCGCTATATCAACGCCTTACTTTTCGCCTACAGAGAAGTACCGCAGGAGTCCACCGGCTTTTCTCCGTTCGAGCTGCTGTACGGAAGAACCATCCGAGGGCCGATGCACATCCTAAAAGAACTGTGGACGAAAGAAGTAGACACCCCAGAGGTGAAGAACAGCTACCAGTACGTGTTTGAGCTACGGGAGAAGCTGGAGCAGACTCTCGAGATAGCCAGAGAAAACCTGAAGAAGTCCCAAGACTGTGGAAAGCACTACTATGATCGTAGGGCTGTGAACAGGAAGTTTAAACCTGGCAACAAAGTGCTGGTGCTGCTACCTACCGATCATAATAAGTTGCTGATGCAGTGGAAAGGCCCGTACGAAGTGGAGACCGTGGTGGGGATCAACGACTACAAGGTGAAGGTCGGCCAGCATTCCAAGATATACCACGCCAACCTCCTTAAGCTGTACGTGGAAAGGCCATCAGAGACTGTGCATGCAGCAACAGCAGCTGAGATCGACAACAGCTTTGACAGCGAAGAACTGTTGGAACTGGGAGGCAAACTTGTTTTTTCCAACCTAGTTCCAGTCATTCTCCCAAAAAGGCAATCACCGAAGTCGAACGAAGCTCTCCGATGTGTTACGAAATGACGCTTGCATGACTACGGCTAGCTGACATTAAAAATGTTCGCTGTTGCTTCTAATTCTGTTCGATTTACACAGATTTAGCATTTCGCAACGGCATACTTTGTTAATATGAGCATAATATGAGCATAATTATTATCGACCATATTTAATAGTTGCGTTCCTTGATTTGCATTTTGTTAGTTCTCAGCAGTAAAGGCTAATAATAGCATTGCCCATTTCCTGCCTAGAACCAAGTAGACACTGTTATACAGTATACATAGGCTTAATCTACATTATTATATTATAAGTCAGTCTCCGCCCAGCGAAGA
>CM072519.1:50098547-50122941 GCA_036898135.1 Oncomelania hupensis | reverse complement strand
AACAGTCTCTTTCACAATATAGTGGATGATTCTCTACAACTAAATGAATATGTTTTTATGTGTGGCGCTGTGCAAGTCGGCGTGTGCGTGAATTTGGTGTGTGGAATTCCTGTAATAAAGTAATGCCCGATACGGAGGCAAAACAAGCAGCAGTGGCAGAGTCTACCACCACACTCCCCCGCTGTAGAGGCAACGTCACAACCCAGAATCACGTCTGCGCAAGGTGTCGGTGCAGAGGACCACACTAGGCTGGTCAGAAATTAATCAGCGTAAACACAGACGATAACAGGTACCGTCAACAACATCAGAACATCAGAAACGTCAACAGAACATCATCAGCCCAAAACCTGTAAGCAGATACACAGTCTTAACAGTCTGCCTAAAAACCATAAACACTATATAATATAACACGCCGTCCTCCGTCCGCCATCTTGACCTGTTTATGCCACAATGACAACAATACAAGATGCTATGCATACATTTCAATAATATAAATCAACCTTTGATGCTTAATAATTCATATCTTCTATAACACAGACATTATATAAATATACATAATTATTGCAACCACACTTCATCACACAGTCCTGATTCATTCCATCTCCCTTCATCATCATCATCTCTCCCAACTGTTATAACACATCACGATTATCTCCCTTCATCCAATACTATCTTGACATACTATAATATAAACATGCTCTGCTCATATTAATCACTTCATCTTTCTTCAGCATAGTATATCTTATCGCTTTCTCCATACATACACCCCCACCCTCTCTCTCTCTCCCTCTCTACATGCATTTCTTATCGTCGCCGTTGACCCACTTTTACAACAACAGCAGCAACGACATTTCTCCATCATATACATAATAAGGAAATCACATGAAAATCATATAAAATCAATAAAATCATTATGCATCAAAAATAAATCCCCTTTCCCCCACATTCATCACCATTCATACGCGCACGCAATCTCGGAGTGCGGCCACTAAGAAATTAGATTACAGGGTTTACTCACCTTATAGGCCCCGGCTTGTGACACTCCTCCTTTCCCAACACAACACAATACAATACTGTCACAATACAATGGTTAGTCTTTGAGAGTTACTTTGTGTCTGGCTATTGCTGGTTATTCTCACTTCAAAAATAACACTTATAAATGAGGACGAGGACACCTCATTTCTGTCACAGAAACTGAGTCTCGGTGGGTGTTCAATAGAGAACCACACACACCTTAGGAAAAAACCCTACATTCACTTATAAATGGCAGTTATATTCCTCCTCTTTCCAATTCTAAGCATCCTTACCCCGACGAGGGCGTAAGACCTTGGGTGGCTTGTATCAACAATATCACACCCTTCCACACAGAAACCTATTCTACTATGACACTCTGTCACAGGGTTGCTGCCTGGCTAGAATTGACCTCTTCGCAAAAGCATCTCAAACCACTCTGCCCTACCAAATGCACCCGGCCACAAGCAAAACAGTCGAGCTCTCATCAGTATACATATTTCTATATGCATAGCCCTGTTCTGTATTTAGCCTACCCCTGTCTTCTACGTTACGCACGGACTTTACGATTACTGCACTCTTTCGTACGCAATAAGGAAACCGGTCAAGCTATTCTATGTACACGACATAACAGAGAAGTGCAACTTCGTGCAAAATATAGTTCTCCCTGTTATCTGAAACTCGTGTCGTCACATTGTTCCATCGTGCAACATATGTCGTGTGTTGTTTTTTTAAATTAAATTTAATTTTAATGTTAACATGTTGACCTTGTGGCCATCTCACTGCCTAAAAAGCCGTTTTTAAATTCTGTAAGGCTCTGACAGTATACAGTTGAATATAAATCTTTTGTTGTTTTTAAAGGCACAACACAAGGGGGAAAAGCACTCGAAACAGAAGACACGAATGCAACAGACAAATTAGGACTTGCGACATATGACATAAGACTACTTACTTACCACATAAATCGTTACAAGATGTGGCATTTGAAATAAGACGCACATTCTAATAAGAAATGTTCCAATTCGGAAGAAATAAAAATAATAGGCAGACAGAAAGATTTCTTTTTTTGTTTATTTAAAGCCAAGGAATAGACAAAATAAAACTTTTCTTTTAATGAAGAAAGAACAAAGGAAAGGGAAAAAAAACAACCGAAAAAAGAAAATAAACTGCAGTTAAACAACACATTCAAATAAAATAAATCATCACAAGTTAAGATATAATTATAAGCATTACTTACATGGTAAGAAAAATTTAGAAAAAAAAAAATGAGCAAGCTTTCTTTTATTTCTATAACTTAAAAACCGAAAAAGAAATCGCATATAAAACAAGCAAGACGGGAAGCCATTCGATTTAAAAAAGAAATGGGCAGGTTTTCTTTTATTTCTATAACTTGAAAACCGAAAAAGAAATCCCATATAGAACAAGCAAGATGGGAAGCCATTCGATTGTATTTCCAGACACTGACACACGTTTCATATCTGAAAACAAAGCTTTTTAAAATGAGTTTCGTTTTCTTTACGATGTTGTGACTCGGCTTTATCCATCACCCACCACCCACCGCCCCCCACGCCGCCCACCTCCACTTCCACCCTACCCTCCACCCCCACCTGAGTGGTAGTAGTTGTGGTGGTGCGTCGCCTATTGCCGTCCCTTGGTCCGCCTTGGCCTCCGTGGCCAAAGTCTGTGACGTGTTCGGCCACAATGTGGACCTTTTCGTTCAAGGTCAAGATGCGGATGATTCGCTGTTGAGCGGGCAAGCTGGCTTTGTCAGGGAACGTAGCAGCTGCAACAAGGCCATACTGGTGGTGGCATATAATATAATTATTATGTATATTATTAAGTTCTACATGCAATGATGTCCTCAACAAATACTATAGGAGGGCCATTGGTAGTATCATGTCGCAGATTTTCTGGTACCAGTATTCATTACTAAATTATTAATAAATACAGCTGTCTGTCTGTCTCTCTCTCTCCGATTTCCTCGTGTGTGTGTGTTTTCAACCACTTTGTTTTTGTTTTTTTTTTATTGCAAACTCCGATGGTATGGCCACGTCACCAGAGCATCAGGCCTTGCAAGGACCATCCTGCAAGATACGGTGCAAGGAGGCAGAATGAGGGAGACAGAAAAAGCGGTGAGGGGACAACATTCGAGAATGGACTAGCTTGAAACTGAGCGAAACCATGAGGATTGCTGAGGACAGAGAAATATGGAGTACTCTGATTAAACGATCATTTGTGGTGCCCCCACGACTTTCGAGTTACGGGATAGAATAGGATAGAATAGGATAGGATGGGATAGGATAGAGTATGGAGTGTTTTTATCCACTTTTTGTTTGCCTGGATTAAACAACATATACATTTTCCCATGACTGCAACAGCTCCAGTAGTAGTTGCAGTAGCCACAACAGCAGCAGTAGAGGTGGTAGTAGTAGTAATAATAGTAGCAGTGGTAGTGGTAGTAGTAGAAGTAGTAGCAGTAGTAGTAGCAGTAGTAGTAGTAGTAGTAGTAACAAAAGAAACAGTAGTAACACGGTATAAGACCAGTATAAATGACAATCTTACGGTCAACGGCGTTGGCTTCAGAGATGGGAAGGTTATTGCAGTATTGGGCCACCGCAGCAGGCAGACCGGCTTTCTCTGCTTCAGTCAATGCACCGCCAATGGCAGTCAGATACACATTAGCCTGGGGGACCTAGAAAAAAATATGTTATGACCCTAAACAAATTGTTATAGAAAAGATGTTTACTGCATTATGACGGCACGATCAGTCGCTATTTCCCATAAAAAAATCGGACACAGTTGGTGCGCGGCATACTTTTTAGGGGCTATTTAAAGGTCACGGTCAAGGTCACTGTCTACAAAAATCGTTAGAACCCTATCAAGTAGCACCTCGTTTGAAAGGTAATAAAAATGCATTGTCGAAAACGTTACAATAATTAACGATACTTTTAATTGGTTAAAGTTAATGACGTAGAAAGTTATGTAAATGCTCTATGAGACAACAGATAAAATAATAAACAGTGAACAATATGAACATATTAATTACACTGCAAACCATTGTACTATGTAGTCAGTTTCTTTAACTTAATATGATAACGCAAAACCACACAAGGATGACTGAACATTTGTGCTCCAATCCTGCTACACTTCATCGGGATGGGGTGGGGGAGTGTTGCAGCAGCTAAGACCCCTGCACTCCTTGCAGGCAGGAGAACAAAGAAGCCTGTATCTCCTGCATGAACAGCGGGATTGGGCATCACAATTTCCCGAGCATGAGCATCGGATTATCTTCAGCAGCTTTGGTAGAGCAGCAGGAAGCAGGGTTGTACCTGGCAGTAGCATGCTGCCCTCCAACTTCCATCCACATGTTGTTGAGCATGCATCCTGCTGCTTGCGCATTCACTCTTGTACTTGCCAGTAGACGCGATGACTGTGAAATCGTGCAGCCGCAGACGTTGGGTGCAGCGTATTCACCTGAACAAAGGTTGTTCCAAGGGCCACTTTCCTACAGAAGGTGCGATACCTCAGTTCGTCTATTCTATCATGTTCTTTGCCACCATATAGGAGTACAAGGGCTGTCTCTCCTGCTGCTTCTACTTCTGTCACTGAAGATGCCTCCAGAAAAGTTTTGGCAGCCTTTTAAAAGCAGGTGCTGGACCTCAATTTTGTGAGATCTACAGCCTTGCCAATGCCAAAGGGCCTGGACGTGTTGTCACAACCTGTAATGGCCTGCAGAACTAACAGGAGATGACGTAGCAGGAACCCAAGGACATCAACAAGTTGTTTTATGTCCCACACTTTCTTCTTTTGCTGTTGTTTGTCTGAATAGAAGTAGACATCATGGTCTTCGGCACACAGGTAATATATCAACAACACTAACAGGTCCGTGTCTTCACCTACCACGGCCGCGCTCTTGTGTTTAGCTGCCTGTTGAGCTGCCAGGGCAATCTGCAAGTCAGCGTCTGACTTCGCTTATATGACTGTGCATGTCCGCTCCAAGCATGAACCAAGGAGAGAAATAAATCTCTGCTTGTTCTCCTTGTGTGCAAGAAATACTTCCTTAGTAGACAGCAGGGCCATGTCAGGAGTAAAATGAACCGGTACTCCTTTCATTCCTTTTGTGCGTCTTATATGGGTCATATGCTTGGTTGAGGGTCCAGACCCATATCCATCAAAGGCTACCACGGCATGGGGGTATTGGCCATTGACATAACTGACTTAAAAGTCAATAATGCTTTGGAATGTGGAGCCCCGCTTCCAGGGTGCTTGTACTCGTTGTAGTAAGGAACCTCCGTCCACAACATACTGGAGGTCATGGGGTAGAGAACACATGGGAGGTTCAGACACCATCTTCCACAGCTCATCGGCCAGTGATGCCTTGTTTGGTAGTCTCATTATTTCTGGAGATTCAAACAAAGATGATGTCTTCCCCGCTGTTACACTCCGTTTGATGGTGGTGTTTTCAATCAGTAGCAGATTCAGCCCCAATGCGTGAATGCTCCTGATGAGTGTAAGCTCGGATTCGATTATCTACGTAACCCGTTCAATCAGCATACAAGTCACTGAGTCTTCGTATGAAATTTTCCACTTTTATTCAGCACACATCAACATCTGCATACAATTCTCAACTCAACTCCTTTCACAACACAGTGTGTCCATTTTATACTTTTTTTCTCGATCAGAATGTTCCCGATGACGCTTTACCACCAATCGAACTAAAGATCGTCATCACTGACTTACGTCATACATCTTTCTAAACATTCCAGGAACGTTCTCAAACTTCGACATTAGTTTCTATCAACAGTAAACACGCGAATCTAGAGAATTCTCTAATAATATCGATTAACAAAAGTTACCAACGTTATACAAAGCTTCTTCTAACAACAACGCAAACTCAAATCAAAGGTAAATACACTCTATTATTGAATACTTTGCAAAACGAAACGATCAGATCCACCGTGCGCGCCCCAGACACACCATCCCCCGCGTTTCAACATAACACCCGCTCATTTGACCTTGTGATGCAGTAATAAACCGTTGAAATAGCAGCTGTGCGTTGATGTTGACGGGTGCTCCGTTCCCTTTATTCGAATGCCTGGTGGCCAGATTCCTGACTTGTTCTTTCCTTGTAAATTTAAGCTCACCAGCATTCTGTCCCTCTAATGACCGGATTATCTGTTCTCCAATCTTTTGTTTTGCCTCTTGGGCGTTAACAGTGAGGTCAGCAGTCACTCCTGTGGCAATGTTTCTGAGCGTAGGGTCTTCCGAAAATGGGCTCCTTTCTTGAAGATAGGCGCCTATCTTGACCATATCTTCCATATCTTTCTGAACTCTTGCTTCTCCAAGTTCTGCATGTTCATCACTCGTTGCTCGCCGAGTACCAGTAAATTCCTGCATGGCATGGTTAATACCGGCACATGCAGGCAGCGACAGCACCCATTTTGCTCGCTGAGCCTCTGTGATACCTCGGGTTCTCGTAAGACCACCCGTGGTCTTCGCACTGCGCATTAGGGTCTGTTCAATAACAAGATCAGAGGATAATCCAGCCCAATACCTGTCAGACCTCCGAATAACATGGTGACCATCCATGAAGCTTTTAAAGACGTTGGGGTTCACTTTGTCCAGTTTATTCATCATCTGTAGGTACAGGTAGACTGATTTGGCATAGAGGTTGTGCCCAGTTGCTGCTAAGTACGGCAACATCTCATGCATGGTTGACAAGTGAAGCAGCCAGTTTCTCTCAGCCTTAAGAAATCGCTTCAGAATGTCAACTGTTGTCATATACTGCAGCCACAGCTGGCATGTTTTTCTGGTTAGACCAAGTGACATTTTCTGTCCGTGAATCCGTTTGCTCATACGTTCCAAGCAAGGGCTGTCTTTCAGGTTCTCTGCTGTTATCTCGCCTTTGAGCAGTTTGGCATGAGTGTGAACAACAACATTCATGTATTCAAAGTCGTTTACCGCCTCTCCCAACAATTCTGGCATATGAGACTGGACAGGTTCCCAAGGTACATCACAAAGCCCATCTATGTCACTGCTTGATGCTCCATCAATAAGTACAACAGAGGCATCAGTGTCCTGAGCATCGTTGCTGTCGCTAAGTTTTGGTAATTTTGGAAGAGGGATTTGCAGAAGGTCTGCAATAAGAAGGGCATGCAGGGCCGTGTCTATCGTGATGTGTGCACGCACTGCACGCTCCACTGCATCACCATTTAAAATTGCTGACACTGAATTTGGGGCGTACACAACACTCCACAGACATGACTTCCTGTAAGCCAGAATCTGCCATAAGGTGGCCAATGCAAGCCAGAAAACGTTTCTCCAGATGGAAGGGTCCAAGTCGCAAGATGATTGACCTAAGATGACTTTCTTTCGGTTCACTTTGTATAATGTCAAGAGCCTTCCACCAGAGAGGCTGGTCAAATGTCAGAACTGCAGTTTTGTTGTTTCTTTTTGCTTCAGAACAAATATAGTGCAGAGTGGAGAGTATGCATGTTCTGTTTGTGGGGTTAAGGTCGATCATGGGTAAAAACAGAACAGAGGACTGCTCAGGAAAAGCACCTTGGTGTACAGCCTGCATTACTCCAGACCAAGAAGGTCTGTCTGGCTTAAGCAGCCAGCAGGACTTCCAGAGTAACTCAACTTCCATTGTTGGATCCTGCACAATTTGTGTTTCAAGTCTTTCCAGCTTGAGACTTTTCAGACCACCTGTTTCTTCTCTGTTGAAATATTTGATTTCAATTTTAGCCTTTCTTACTATTTCTTCAGATCTGATGTTAGTTCGTCTCTTAACCATCAGCTTGCCATGCATCATTGGCGTCACAGTGGCGATGATTCCCATCCCATGGAATGTGTTGTAACCGTCAATGGTATTAGTGTTATGATCCAGATTGTCGGCCATGTACTGTGCAAAATGGCCATCGGGAAAGGTAGTGCTCTCAGCATGGGTTGGGAAAATGGTGGCACTCATTTCACAAATCTTTATTTCGTCGTACGAGGAAGAAAATCCAAGTGCATGAAGGGTTTCATTAAGAAACTTGGAAGCAAAGAGATGGTGCACCTGCACGCCTAGTCCCATAGGCAAGGGACACAAAAACATCCTTGGGCGAGCTGCTTACATTATTACTTGTCCAACTGATGCAATTTTCAGATCCGCTTTGCCACAGAAGATAATGCTCAACTGTAGCCTTAGAGACTCTGGAACAAACTACAAATTAAAGCTTAATGACTCAATTTCGTCCTGACTGGGGTATGCATCACGTGACGCTGCTACAGACTTAATGTCACTTTTAATAAGCTCTGCAGCTGCCTTGAGTATCTGTATCCTCTGGGCCTCCTCGTCGTTACCTTGTCTGGCATAAAACGAGTGCAGAATAGAAGATGCAGTTTTTTGCACGTAACAACGTTAGCCTTCCCATCCACACATGTGAATATAACGTCATTGCCAATGTTTCTTAAATTCGTGTTTCATCTTGGGATGGCTGTATGCTTCATCCCCTCCATTGATTGAGATCATTGATAGTTATCTGTTCATCGTCATTTTCTTCAAGTAAACGCGCAACTTTCTGAAAGGCCTCAGCCAAGGTTTAATTTTTTCGGCGGCAACGTTTTGCTTGCTGATTCTGCTGATCTGAAGCAGTTTCCCCGAGGTCTCTTCAATGACTGAAATCGACTATTACAATCTTTGTGATACACTGCATCTGCAGCAACTAAATCATTAACAAGTTCCAGTCTTGCAGTGACCTTTTGTGCCCAGTCATCATTACTGCGCTTTGCACAAGCCATGTGAAGAGTTTCTTTATATTCTAATATTCGAACTGTATACCACTCATCTTTTGGTTGTAGACGCCTTTTTTCAGTTTTGTCTACAGTTTTTTGAACAAAACAAACAGCTGTTCTTGAAATCAAACTGCGCTGTGCTTGACCTACTAGACCGTGAACTTGATTCTGAACTAATGTTGTTCATGTATGTCTTTATACTTTTTTTGTTAGTATAGTTGCGACGACAAGCAACGTGCACAAAGTCACCCTCAGTGATCCCTAATGAATCTCCTCTTGTTTTGCTAGCAAGCAAAATACTAGAAATTCTTTTTTTTTTGTCGGATAAATGATGGCGTCATCTTGGTTCCTTGATTTTCGGCAAATGCCGCATACAGCTTCAGAAACCCTGGTGACAATTATTACTAAACAATCTAATAACTGAATTCTTTGAGCTTATCTATATAAGACTAAATCGTAAATAATAATAATAATAAAAATAATAATAATAATAATAATAATAATAATAATAATAATAATAATAATAATAATAATAATAATAATAATAATAATAAATTAATGTAGGCTATATAAAATTTTGACATGGTTTTGCCTACCATACATTCACGTTTAAGTAGCCCTGGTACCAAAATATATATTACTATAAAATCTAAGAAATGAATTCTCTGATCTGAGCATTTCGAAATAATACTAAATCGTAAAAAGGAGAGAGAAAAAATATGACACTGTTAACAAAAATATTGCAATGAAAAGGCAAACAAACAAACAAACAAAGAAAACATAAAAAACTGACTATAGGGCAAACACTTCAAATGTATTTTATGCGCCAGCGCACACACACACGCACACCCATTTTCATATATGATAACGTCAAGTTTGAAGTCTTTAAATAACGCGATCAAGGACTTATACCTGTATACTTAATACAAAACCAAGAAAATTATCTGCATAATTATAGTGACATGCCCCTCAAACCTGACAGATAAACCAACAGAAAGACTAAAAGAATGAACAGACGGACATAATCGAACTTCAAAAGACAAAAGAATGGACAAGGAATCAGACAGACAGAATGACAAACAAATGGACTGACAGACAGACGGAAAGAAAAAGGAATGAACAGACTACAAACAGACGGCGAACGCAAGAATATGGGCAGCGCTTGCAGGCAAATAAACAGACTTACATTTCTGGCTTGCACTTCGGCAGCAGCAACCGAGTACGTCAGGCCGGGATTGTTAGGGATGATGAAACAACTGGAGCCAGCTTTTATCACAGTCACCTGAGAAATACAAGAACAATAACACAATAAAATTAGATTGTTTTGATAATTATTGAGCTTTTTTATTTAAAAAAAAAAAAGTTTAATATAGGGAAACGTTTAGCGCATGAAATGATATAGAAAAGAATTGCGAAATCACTTCATGTGTGAACTGATTTTTTATATTTTTAAAACTAAATTTGTTTGACTTGAAATGCTGAAGTGAATCGGAAGGCGACGCTAGACTCAAAACGAGAGATTGAACCCGCACGTTTTACAAATAGAGTTCGATCTTGGACGGCTGTGCACGTGTCACTCAGCCACTATTAAATACCCAAAGCTGTTGCGGTCGGGTTGAGAGACGATCACCCGTTATAACGTCTTCAAATGAGACAACAACAACGCCTGTTCCCAAGTATACTCTTGCATTATCACACACAGTGACATACACAAATAATTAAATCAGCAAATACCCTTGACACCTTGGCCTATTTAAGCCACAAGGTGGACTAGAGTTAGAGCCTGTATCAGCCAGTTCTTGAGCTGGAAGAAGCCCAATGTAAGAACGATTACGTAAAACAATTTTAACAAAAAATGGGGAATGAAAACCAAGGTCAAAAGGTCAATAATGCTCACAGGCTCTGGGCCGCTGAAGGAGTACAGGGTAGTGCCGCGGTCACGATAGAAGTCATCGCAGCTACTACCGAAGTTCAAGACCTCGACCTTGTTCTCGGTGTCATTGGAGAAGCCCATTTGCGTCACTTCCTCATCCCACATGGTGCGGTTCCAGACAGGGATGCTGTCACTTGGAAGAGGACCAATTCTGTGGGAATACCCAAAAATATAAAATAAATAAAATGAAATTTAATTATATATATATATAAAAAAACACCCCAGCATTATAGAGAGATATACAGTATTTATACAACAGGTTTGCGTTTGTGTATGTGTGTGTGTGTGTGTGTGTGTGTGTGTGTGTGTGTGTGTGTGTGTGTGTGTGTGTGTGTGTGTGTGTTAGAAAAAAAGAACCATAACTCCGTTATAACTGGAAATCTTCATTGGGTATACGGAGTTATAGCTCCTTTCACCAGTACAGTACAAAGGAGGGGCCGGGTAGCTCAGTTGGTAGAGCGTCTTACTAGTAACCGAAAGGTACCTGGTTCGAATCCCAGATTGGCCAATGTGTGACCATGTTATTTTTCACTTACCATCAACTGGTTTGCTGGTGTCAGAATAATGTGACCAGTAGTCGCCTATACGCTTCGGTGTCGTGTGACTATAATCTACAGTTACAGTACAAAGCTAAACAATCTTGTAGGGAACATATAATTATTATAATCATATAAAACAATATGGACGGTTGAAACACCGAAATGTCCTCTCTTGAAGATCAACACTTTGTGGGAAGTTAGATTCAAACATTTGCAAATATCAGACGCAAACAAGAAGTGTTGTATTGTCTAGCATTCAGTAAGTTGTCTCTGCGTGGTTTTGACATTTTATAAGTGCGTTTGGTTTGTTTTCTCGCAATGTTCACATTGAATTCACTTAAAATAATAGATGTTGTTGTTGTTGTTGTTGTTGTTGTTGATGATGATGATGATGACGATGATGATGATGATGATGATGATGATGATGATGATGATGATGATGATGATGATGATGATGATGATGATGATGATGATACTCCATTTACCTTGTGTCACGCGCTGGCTACCATACATTTTTTTTAACTGTACATAAACCCGTGTTTTCCGTAAGTTAGTTGTTACTCTTTATTTAGCTGTCATTTCCGAGCAAGAGTGCACGTATAAATGATAGAGAGAGAGGGAACCGGCTTAGGCCTGTGTAGCCAGAGGGTCGGTCGACCACGGCCGTTTACTGAGCGTGCTCACTATTCTAGAAGGTTACAGCGGGTATTATACTGAGGGGGGCAGTCAGAAAGAGTCAGAGAAGACGGATGTCCGCACCGTGGGTAGGACTGAGCGTATATCTATGTGGTTGATATCCTTAGTAAGCAGTAGTGGAAACTCTATTGGATCCCCTGCAAGGCCATTTCCAGTAAACCTGGCATGGATGCCCTGTGACCCGGAGGAGGTGCGGCGGAGACTGAAGGTTTGCCTCAACTTGTCTTGTCCCATGTTGTATTGTCTACGTTACAGTTGGGGTTTCATCACCAGTGGAGGTAGATACTCATGCTTTTCTTTAGGGGCGTGCCGCATGCTCTGGTGTTTGAATGTGTAAATAGGTGAGCGTGTAGAATGTAATATTTTTAGTTATTATGTAAAGTCATCGGTTTGGTGGTAGATACGTTCATAGGTTGGATTTTATTCTGTTATTTTATGATGGATTTTTCTTATTATTATTATTTATTTAATAGAAAATAAATTATTAAATACAGTATAATCGTTTTATTAAATGGAGGAAGAGAATTATTTTATATCTATATATATAAATTGCTTAGCCGGAAGTCCTTCTTCGTCTCTACTATAAAGTTTGTCCGGTATGGACGCTGATCTGGGCAGGTGCTGGGCCCTGCGGATGGGCCTGCTGTACGCTCAAAACCGGCGAAATCGTTATAGCCGACATTTCCTTCCGAACGTTTAACCGTTTCTGAGATAAATAAATAAACAAAATGTCCACAAACTGCAATAGCCTCATTCCGTGCGCTTCCATTAAAAATCAAATTGAGGTTTCAGCATGTTTTCCCATATAGACCAAAAAATTGATAGTTTTTCTACGAAGGCTTGGTAGCTTATTTGGTAAAACTTCCGCCTACCATTTAGGGCGTCCCAAGTTCGAATCTCACGCGGGCCAAATTTTTTTTTTATGTTTTTTTTTTAACACTACAATATGGATATTTTTCTTTTTAATTTAGGCTTTTTACCTTTAATTTATTATTATTATTATTATTATTATTATTATTATTATTATTATTATTATTATTATTATTGTTATTTGTCACGTCCCAACTGCCTTAACAGAGGTTCGACATGTGTAACTTCCACACGAGAAAATAACCCAACACCTAAATAAACTCTAAAAGACAAAACCAGAAGTGACAAGACAATTTCTTTTTTTCACTCACACATTCGCACTAAAAACTAACTCCCTTTTTCCCACTTCCCAACCTTCCAACCCTCAACCCCACTAACACAACCCAAAACTAATACATAAACAATTCGCTCAAAATAATAATGATAATTAAATCAAAAATGAAAATAAATGACTAACTACAAAATGTACAAAAGATTTATAATAATTATGTCTGGATCAGCTTACTGACAACAAGGTAAATAATTGTAAGCAAATGCTTTAAATCTTTATATATATATTCAAACCTTGTTTCACTTAAACTTCAAACAGCTACTACAACTCTTTTATATTATATAAAATGAATAAAGAAAATTTATATTTTATACCAAATAGAATTTGTAAGAAAATAATCTAAATTATTAACTAGTAAAGATCTGGCGAATTAATTCCCCCAGACAAAACTATACAATCACAAGGCTACTTTTTATCAGGTAGGTAATATTACACAGACAATGTTTATTATTCAATTCAAATTAAATATATTTCAATGTGCTGTAATTTATAAGTTATCACATGTAAATAAATTCTTGTTTCTCACAACTGTTTATCAATAGTTATAATTATTTGTTGTGAATTGTGGGGTGTGTGTGTGTGCTTTGTAAACAAAATAAGGTTTTCCTTCCGACTACTTTAACCTTTAATACTAAGGTTGACTCAAGGAACAACCGTCGTCATAGGACGTGGCACACCAACATCACCCCAGCTAGGCTACAGCGCAGCAATCAACGAATCTGGTTTTTGGTTTGGTACATCTGCAGCAATACATACAAAATACGCAACCATTAATAATTATATTACAATATATTGCACAATAATTCCTCTGACGGAATGATTGTCTCCCTTTCGTCATTCTTAATCATTCTCCCTGTCATAACTTCTGCCATTGCACACATTCATCCATTCACCTCCTTCCTGTCATTTCTTCGCTACATAACAGCGAATTCCCTTATATTAATTTATAATTATTTACTTTATAATTCATTTTAGAAAATCCTCCCACTCTCTCTCTCTCGGTACTTATGCAGCAGATAATATGAAACATAAAATAGAATTAAGAAAACATAATTAACAATCCATTCACACTCGCACTCATAACCCAGACCCCCGAACGATATGGCCAACTGAGAAATAGAAACAGGCGACTTACGATACCAGTGGGAGTCCTCCGGCCTGTTGAAGACAAAGACACACAAACGACTGGACAGACACACAGGCACAGATGGTTACAAGGTGGTACACAGGGCACAAGAAGTCCTAGATGGAGTCATAGGGCACCCGACGTTACACGTAGGTAGCTCGGATTTCACCGAAAATACACAGCAGGTATTCAAGCGGCTTAAGACGATTCCAGTTAAACAAACACTTCCCAAAGTGTTCCCTAAATAGTCCTCCTCTTCCGAATACTAGGCTCTTTTTCGTTGACAGTCTGTTCAGTACGACCCACAGACACAGTCACTATCTGTCACCTTGACAAAACACAGATCCACCGACTTTACTGTATGCCGATTCTTGCTACATAAGCGATGTGAAAATCTCTCTGCCCTTATCAAAATATGCAGTGCATGGGGTTTTATACCGTTAGCCTAGAATGTTCTAGAATATACTCATTTCAATTATAATTTATTTCCAGCACCGTTCACGATTAGAGCACACATTCTACACATAGCAAATCGCATGGCAGCAATCAATCTTCTCATAATAACATAGCCAACTACCGTTTCCTAACAATAGTGCGTTCTGCACGGGCGCAATTCATTCGCTACTTTTATTAATTATAAGCTTAATTAATTTTATTCTGATACTCTCCCCTTACTACCGTAACTTTTAACCTCTATGTACAGGCTGATGATTAAACTATATACATAGGCGCACGACTGCAAACTGCGTAGCGTGACACAATTATTATTATTATTATTATTATTATTATTATTATTATTTATAAACTAATAATAATAATAATAATAATTATTATTATTATTATTATTATTATTATTATTATTATTATTATTATTATTATTATTATTATTATTATTATTATATCTTATATCAAATTTTCTTTTAAAACCTTGGTGTTTTTTATGATTTCTATTTGTATTATTCTATTTCAATATTATTATTATTATTATTATTATTATTATTATTATTACCAAGGATCGGGATGGGGTGGTACGTGTAGGTAAAAGGGGGCTACGGGTAGGTTTAAAGGGGCATGGGTAGGCATAACAGGGATACGGGTATATATAAGGGCGTATGGTGATGGTCGATTCCTTGATCAGAGTCTCCTCTCTGAAAATCCTTATGGGAAGAGAGGGGACTATAAACTGATTAAATAAATAAGTCGATTCCTTTCATCCATACCTGCGAAACGATCAACGGGGAAGTATCAAAGAGGGTACAGGTAGGTTACAAGGGGGGTACGGAAGGTATCAAGGGGGTATGGGGAGGTATCAAGTGGTTTCGGGGAGGTATCAAGGGGGTATGGTGAGGCATCATGGGGGGGATGGGGAGATATCAGGGGGGGGATATGGGGAGGTATCAAGGGGGATATGGGGAGGCATCATCGTCCAAATGAAACTCGCAGAGAACAGTTGTCTCTCTGTCTACATTTTAAACAGCAACCTGTGTACCCTGGCTTGCCAGGCCAGGGTACAAAACTGTGACAAGCGGGCGAAACAGCTCTGACACTCGCTGCCCACAGTCATCCCTTCCACGCACGCTGGTAAATCCGCCTAAGCCCCGCCCCTCTGGGATCACCCTTAAAACCTCTCGCACAACCAGTCTCGTGGTCAGACGCGAGCCTCCAACCTTCGAAGACACAACAATCTGCCCGGACACGTCCCATCACCCGGTGACCGCTGAGCTACGGCAGTACTCTTGTGATTCGACCCGTTCTTAGCCAAGGTAAGAGAGGAAATTTACTTTATGTCATTTAGCACCCCATCACCCGTCGATCGCCCAACATGTTCGTATGTCCTGTAGATATGTACGTTCGTGTTTGTGGTATTGTCTTGATGTGTTGCTGTGACATGTATCTATTCCTTGTATATATTATCTGCCTTGTTTATGACACATGCCATGTTCGAATTTATACTTGTATGCTCCCTGTTAGCCCCATGTATAAATATCCCTTGCCATGCTATCCCTCCACATAGATTAAAGTCCCCCAATACAGCCCCTTGCCTACCACCCCCATCGTCCTGTAATTACCCCATTTGCTTCTCCCATGTTCCCACTGTATAAACATCTGCCCCTGGTGTCCGCCACCCCATCTTAAGGCGCCGAAGTTATTATATATTAGCGGCTGCCGGTAACCTCCACAATAGCCCCATAACCCTGGTTGCAATTGTTGGACTGTTGGTACGAACCGGCCAACTCTTGACCGGTCCGACCAAGTTGAAATCTGATGGGCACGCGCGCAAACAGGCGCTGCACCCTGGATATGGGTACCTAGCTGATTTGGAGTCTGTATTGCTTTACAGACGGGCTCCTATTCAGGGCGAATATCCCGGCCCTGCCAGCTGTAAGACGCCAGACCCGCTGCGGGCGCCCCTGACAACCCAGGGCGTCAATGTGAAGCGTATCTCCCAAGTTTCGCCAATCAGCCAGCTAGCCACGAAAGCTGAAAACCACAACTGGCTCGCCACCAAGATTGCACCCTCAAGCCTATTACGCAAGACGGTGACCGACTGACCCGCATTGGCAACCCACGCTAACTCCTGGCTTTGATCCGCCGACTGTCCAGAATATCCTGGACCAACCACCGCCCTTCGCAAACCGAAGCTAAGTTACCATCCCACGAGCACCACAATTCGCAGATACTCTGGCCAAGCACCCTGAACAATCCAGATATCCTCCTGCTCAGTGACGAGATCAGTCCTCAATAGCCCTAGCATTCCTGAAGCCGCCCACCCAGAATATCTCCAAGATACTCCCAACTATTATTGACAATATTCAGCGACTCACCCTTAGATTATCCAACACAGACGACCTAATTCTATTTAATAAAACTGACTAGTTAGAAACTGTAACAACTGGACTTGCCCTCGTTTGAATTTCTTGACTAGTTTATTCTACCTTCCTTCTCGTCTGCCCTTTTGACTGTCTCTCATTCGTTAGTAACTCCCAGCCTTAATCCCTTGAATGTCATCGCCAAGTTGGCCTAAACGAGGGAGGCAACACAGTGCGAGGGATTAAGTGCTTATCCTCATCCCCCCAACCCCTTTCTTTGTGACAAAAACCACTAGTATATATATATATATATATATATATATATATATATATATATATATATATATATATATATATATATATATATATATATATATATATATATATATTGCTTTCATTATTTTCGCAGGGGAGATAATTTGTCAGTATATTATCAGTATTTTAAAGGGAAATTTAATAAATATTTTAGTAGAGAAATGATTGCATTAAAAATAAAGCGTAAATTAAATGGAAGTATTTTTCATTGCTATATTATTAAACGTTTGATTGTGGTTAGAATCTAAACAATTGTTGAATTTCATCTTTTATGTATTTTCATAAGGCGTGACGTAAATAGTAAAGATTGGTGTTAGAATAGTATCTCAGGGTTGAAGGCAAAAGTAAACAATTTAGAGAGAGTATAGTCAAGTTTGTGTACGATTAAAGACATTTAATAATCATGAATTGGAACAAGTATGAACAATGAAACACAGACATTGATAAAGTTTCAGTGTTATAATTGTATTCATGTTGACGATTGTGCGCAGAAAACATTAAGGACCACACAATGGTGTCAGTTTTGGAAGGTATAACCGTGTTGGCAAATGTTAGAATATCTGACTGTGTTTTCAGTGGACTGATTGTTTTGAACATCTGCTGAAGTGATCTGAACGACTGATTCGGCTGACGAAGCTGAGGTTGAACTGATCCTAGTTCTGGTCCGGGTTTGGTTGGACGCTGAGATGTTTGGCCAGCTACGCAGGAACAGCCGCTGCTGAGGCGTTTCCTCGGCGACATCAGCATCTCCGCGGTAGCAGTCCGTCGCCGGCGCACTGCTGGCGATAAAGGCGGTGCTGCGAGTAGCCGTCCAGCCCGAGTAACCGCCCTCTTGTACTGAGGACGGTGTGCGGTACAGGTGGGAGCCGTGCGAGAGCCACCTACGCACCGCTGTGTCTTCAGAGTGTGGTAATTCCGTATCATGTGCAAGAAGGTCTACGCCAAGGAGCGTTTCATTCCGGTTTGAAGAAAAACCCTGAAAAAAAGAACTTAATCGAACTTTGAGTAATAGGTTAAGAAAAAAAAAAGGGCCTTAACATGCGCATATTTTTAGGGGTTGTACGGTGTAAATATAAAAGCAAGTTTTCACAAATAAGTTCGTTTATTTTCATTTCACTCTTGCATTTGTATATATCATTTGTTTATTGTTAAATATGTTGGGTATGCTTGTGACTCACAAGTTGTGAGTATGAGTGAGGGAAGTGTGTGTTATTAGAGGAGGGGGTGGGTAGTCAGTACGTCTGTAGAATAAAAGAATTGTTTTTGTTAACTTTCCACTGGTGTTTGTGTTCCTATTTAGTGAGTTGGTGGAGTGTACTCGGGTTGATGGACTAACAATGTACACGGGGTTCTGACTTACGTCCAACTCACGTGACACGAACTTCCAACCAATTTCCATCCTGGTCCTGGTCCCTGAAATGCAAAGAATGCGAGGTTCGCTATTAAACGAGGTTACGATCTAGGTGGGGCGTACTTTAGAACTGTGTGGGAAGAAAACATCGCTGGAAACTATTGGACAACTATACGAGTTACAAAGTGCAAGCGCACGTGTATGTTTATTTATGTGTACATTTATTACTGTATTATTTATATATTAGTTTTTTTCCCTTAATTAATTTGTTGCCTGTTGGCTGTACATGTAGATTGTTTTATAGGCTTGTTTTGATAATTTTATTTATTTATTTGGTGTGCGTGCGTGAGTGTGCATTTTATAAACTTTAATTGCTTATTACTTAAATTCCTTTTCCTAATAGATAAAGATGTTGATTGGGGTTGGAGGCATAGGGTAGAGGGGAGGAGGGTGAAGGTGCTGGGTTAAAGCCATATGACGTAGTTTTACATTGCTTTTTGTTCCATCGTGCAACATATGTCGTGTGTTGGTTTTTTTAAAATTAAATTTAATTTTAATGTTAACATGTTGACCTTGTGGCCATCTCACTGCCTAAAAAGCCGTTTTTAAATTCTATAAGGCTCTGACAGTATACAGTTGAATATAAATATTTTTTTGTTTTTAAAGGCACAACACAAGGGGAAAAAGCACTCGAAACAGAAGACACGAATGCAACAGACACATTAGGACTTGCGACATACGACATAAGACTACTTACTTACCACATAAATCGTTACAAGATGTGGCATTTGAAATAAGACGCACATTCTAATAAGAAATGTTCCAATTCGGAAGAAATAAAAATAATAGGCAGACAGAAAGATTTCTTTTTTTTTGTTTATTTAAAGCCAAGGAATAGACAAAATAAAACTTTTTTTTAATGAAGAAAGAACAAAGGAAAGGGAAAAAAACCGAAAAAATAAAAATAAACTGCAGTTAAACAACACATTCAAATAAAATAAATCATCACAAGTTAAGATATAATTATAAGCATTACTTGCATGCTAAGAAAAATTTAGAAAAAAAATGAGCAAGCTTTCTTTTATTTCTATAACTTAAAAACCGAAAAAGAAATCGCATATAGAACAAGCAAGACGGGAAGCCATTCGATTTAAAAAAGAAATGAGCAAGTTTTCTTTTATTTCTATAACTTGAAAACCGAAAAAGGAATCCCATATAGAACAAGCAAGATGGGAAGCCATTCGATTGTATTTCCAGACACTGACACACGTTTCATATCTGAAAACAAAGCTTTTTCAAACGAGTTTCGTTTTCTTTACAACGTTGTGACTCGGCTTTATCCATCACCCACCACCCACCGCCTCCCCGCCGCCCACCTCCCCATTTCACCCTACCCTCCACCCCCCACCTCCCACCCCAAAAAAAAAACAACCCACAAAACCAAAAACAAATCCATGCAATTTGCTTACATAGAATGACGCCCACTAGCTGAACCACTTAATAATAATAATAATAATAATACAGGATGCTATACGCGCCTTACCCCAAATCATTCAGGCTCAAAGCGCGGCGACCTATACCAACATACACGCTCACCTGTCTCATCCACCCTCACACATACCAAACACACATCCATCACTCAAACAGGTGGTGTAATGGCAGGGAGATCGCTATTAGAAGACGGAAAGAAAATCGAATTTTTATTTTTGAAATTTTTATATTGACTGCGTCCTGTACCATTATTGAAGGGAGGGAGGAAACCGGAGTGCCCGGAGAAAACCCTCGGTGACCTCAATAGTCTCGTACCTAAGTCACATACGTTCGCCCCTTGCGGGAATCGAACCCGCGACCTTCGGCATAGGAAACCGGCGACTTATCCACTGCGCCACGAGGCCACCCCACTTGCAAGCAAAGCCAGCAGTCTATCACTCCCAATGTCACTTTTTTGTTCAAAACACAATATTGTGCCTTATCTCCAGAATAGCTGAGCCGATCTTGATTTTGTTTATTATGCAGATAGTATCACTCTTGCTAAGCATTTTACCTCATTCATATTTGTTTATTTTGCAGATAGTATCACTCTTGCTAAGCATTTTACCTCATTCATATTTGTTTATTATGCAGATAGTATCACTCTTGCTAAGCATTTTTACCTCATTCATATTTGTTTATTATGCAGATAGTATCACTCTTGCTAAGCATTTTACCTCATTCATATTTGTTTATTATGCAGATACTATCACTCTTGCTAAGCATTTTACCTCATTCATATTTGATTTTGTTTATTATGCAGATAGTATCACTCTTGCTAAGCATTTTACCTCATTCACATTTGATTTTGTTTATTATGCAGATAGTATCACTCTTGCTAAGCATTTTACCTCATTCACATTTGTTTTTGTTTATTATGCAGATAGTATCACTCTTGCTAAGCATTTTACCTCATTCACATTTGATTTGGTTTATTATGCAGATAGTATCACTCTTGCTAAGCATTTTACCTCATTCACATTTGATTTTGTTTATTATGCAGATAGTATCACTCTTGCTAAGCATTTTACCTCATTCATATTTGTTCAAAACACAATATTGTGCCTTATCTCCAGAATAGCTGAGCCCATTGGCGATTTTGTTTATTATGCAGATAGTATCACTCTTGCTAAGCATTTTACCTCATTCATATTTGCATTCTGTCAAAGGTCAAGGTGGTTGCACAGTGGTTCATCTTTTTCTAAACACGTTTTGCTTTGTATTTCAAAATGAGCTGAACCGATTTTGAAAGTGGTTGTTTTTTTTTTCTTCCCGCGGATAGTTTAGACAGTGGCCCATTATTCCTTGTTTTCATTTTGCTTCTTTAAGATAACGTGGAATCACAACACTGCCAAGAAAGTGAATTCTTTTGCCTACTTACGCTAATTGGTTGTGTCTGGCTATAATTGTGAGTGACTGGAAATACATTTCATTTGCCTTGCCATCTTGTTATCCTCTCTCTCTCACTCTGTCTTTCTCTCTCTCCCCTCCCCTTCCCCTGGCAATTTAAAAAAATATATAATTACTATGACTATATAGTTGAATCTAGCAAAGTCAGTACTAAAACTGAAAAGATATAAAATAAAAAAGAGACTTTAAATTTTTAAAAAGCTAATTGTTGTTTGGACACCTTTATATATTATTATAATTAACAAGTTCCACTATTTATAACTAAACATGAAGATACACACGAAAATTCAGGAGTAAAAACTGCAAGTAGACGAAAGTAAAATGTATACATGAACAAAATATACATACTTGTGCCAAAACATCGAAGACACAGATGGTCAAAGCGAGACATATGATGTGAAACTTCATGGTTTGTGGGATGTTGTGTAGACCCGTCACTTCAAAATAAAACTAAAAGACACAAAAGCTGACTTCTTCCTCAGATCTAAGTTTTCCGATGTAACGAAACTGGTTGTGCCCCTTTATATATATATATATATACAGGCATCCCCCCCCCCACCCCCCTGTTTACTTCCTTTTGCAAAGCCGCGCACGTAAGTGGAACGAATCGAGGGCTCATTAAATCGTTACGTCATTGTCACGAAGCTCGCTAATAAAAGCACGTCACAAAAGATCACATGACTCCTAAACTGTTATGTAAAAATAAAAATGATAAAAGTCGACAGGACAGTTTCAAATAAAATAGAATAATATAATTTCTTGTTTCTTTTGTTTTTAATTTTAAAGTGACGTCAAAGTCAGATGTTTTAAAGCCAGATCAAACAAGGCGTGGTACGCTTTGCATCCGCAACGTGTGTTTTGGTAACGGTACATCATATGCAAATAAGCATCACGTGAATATGGCATGGGTGTTGTGACGTGGGGTTTAGTTGCTGGGCTCTGCACAATGGATTGCTGTAACCCTCACGCTTTATTCGATGCGGACCGCTAGTTTGTCACCCGATGAAGTACTTTAATACATTTATTTGTTTAGCTTGGTCTGTGTTAAGGCTGGGGTACAGAGATAGATAGAAAAATGGTAAAAGATTACTGTCACACTAGCTTTCACACGGCTATGAATCATATGTAGTCCAGCCACTTGATAACAGTTAAAATCACACATTTATTTCTTCTACTCTATACAAGATCTTCGATGTACTAATCTACCTTAAAAAGTTCATAGGTCAATGAAAATGATTCGATCGCTGATAGTCTAGGCAGCTGTTATCTCATCCTAGGGCACTGGCTACTAACGTTCTTGAAGATTGGACTACTGTGGTCCGTTTTACTATAGTTTCTGAAGAGTGGACTACTGTGGTCCTTTTGCTATCAGTTTTAGTGCACTGATTCCTGGGCACTTAACTTCAGTGTAGTGAGTTTGAAGCCCTTCGTTGAGGTAGCTTCTGGTACACGCTGGGTCGTCGTGTAGTTTGGTTCCTTGACACGCTGTGTTGTCTTGGATTGTGTTTTCCAGGGTTGCTCTCTCAGTCCTGTGCTGTAGAGGCTAAACAGCCAACTCGTTTTTTTCTGTTGAGTAGTGCGCACGATATATCTCGCCTGCTCGTCTGTAACATAAGAGACGAAATTCTGCACAACTCTGAATAATAGGTCTATGCAGAGCGTCTCACTGAAAGCCAAAGTAGCCCTCAGTGATAGCTCCACATCTCTATACATAAGCAACGAACATTCTGCTACGTCCGTGGTCCCGGACTCTCCACTCTACTTTCCTATACATACATAAATATAAAGCGTGGCTAATTATACACATAAAGAATTAATAATATTATAAACATTCACTGGTACAGCCACTGGTCTGCAAACATACATATAGGTTAAACAACAGTGGTTCCGTCAGGTATACAACATGGTGTCAAAACCGGTCGTGCTTAACACGTGTTCGGCTTCTCCACGTGGTAAGGCAAATTCGGATTAACAATTCAAATCTATGCATAGCAAATCCCAAAAACATACTTTCAACAATAATATAAATATATCACGATGAAACAGAAGTATGTTCATTTACCTGTTTGACAAAGTCAGGCCCGTGGCTACTTGATTGAATTCTAAAATTCACAAGTCCTGCTTCCTGGTCTCTCAGTGGAGATCTTTCTCTACTCAGGTGTAGCTGTGTACACTCTGGCGTCTTTCTCTCAACTGAATCAATCTAAAGCAATTGCTAACCCAGTCAGAACTGGTTCTAACCGCTCTGCCTGAGTCTTATTGGATAAGCCTTCCAGACCCAACGCACACAGTGCTGACGTCACTGCATTCTTCGCGTCAGGCTCGCAGTGTGTGTACCTCAGTTATAGTGTCATCGTCTGCTCTATACTACATTAACTTTCTAAGGTTAACTGACTATACAAGCAAAAACGTAAATAAGGCAGGGTAAAACTAGTCCTCTTGCGACAGGTGTGCGCCTGAGCGTGTGTGTTTGTGGGAGTAAAGGAGAGGGGGGAAGTGCGGGTGTGGTTTCTTCCCGTGTGTGTGTGTAGGTGTGTGTAGGTGTGTGTGTGTGTGGGGGTGTGTATGTGTGTGTGTTCGCGAGAGCTAAACACATTTTGCTCAAAATTCCTCTGAAGCGATTTTGCTGAGTGTTAGTATACATGTTCTTCAAATCATGGGCCATCGTGCATCCTTTTTTTTTGTCCGGTTGG